>JAVXUP010000059.1:0-600000 GCA_033070095.1 Escallonia herrerae | reverse complement strand
TTTGAATTCGACAGCGGGGGTCAAATGGCCTACATATCCGGTTAGAAAAATCAGAATCATAACCATCATACGTCGGAGGCAACCTAGATCCCATTCTTTAACTCTTATGATAATGCATCTTCTGCAAATCAAATGGACTTAGAACTCTAAATTCACTACTCTTCTAATGGTCTAGAATTTTAAATAAAATCAAAGACTTTGATATTAATTTTTATATATTTTTATTGAGATCTTGTCACGGGAAGGGAAAAAATCTAGACTCTTTTAACCTAGAAATGGAAACACTGAAAACGAAAATAGGGAATCATTTCTTGGTCATGATTTTCCAATTGTTTGATTAGAGAATTTATTTGACATCAAAAACCAAGAAAAACAATATGGCTGATTAGAAGATTGCTCTTTCAGACCTGAAAACAATCTCAAATAGATTTGACTCCTTCTACAATTGTAGCTCTCAAAAAGACACATAATTTAGACTTTTCAATTGCATAAATTGGATATAGCATGAGCAGGTTAAGGATAGTCAAATATCTAGAAAGGAAATCTGTCCGATTTTAGAAAAACGTTATTTTGGACATGAACGTGACCTTAAATAGATTTTACTTCTTCGACACGATTGTAGCTATTACAAACATATGCAATTTAGGCTTTTGACTTGCCTAAATCGGGCATAATGAGCGGATTAGAGTCTGACAATGAAAACTCTACAAAGGGAATCTGCCTGACTAGAAAAACCCTATTTTGACCGTAAAGACAATCTCTAATAGATTTGACTCTTCTATAAAGTTGTAGCTATTGCAAATATACACGATTTGGACTTTTGAATCACCTAAATCAGGTATTGTATAAGCAAATTATGGATGGTCAAAGTTTAACTGTGTGCTTGATACGGGGGTTAGAGATTTCTAACCTAGCCATCCTTCTCTTGGGTTTTTGATCTCTCTCTTAATCAGCCAAATGACCCTTTTTATAGAGATAAAGAACCATATTCTAGGTTAAAGCTAACTAGATTGAATTGTTAACTAAACTAGACTCAAATTGGATTGGGCCTTAAGTGAATCACGTTCATTATATATTATTAGGCCTAAACTTATAACAACAACAGCAGCAGCAACAGCAGCAGCAGCAGCAACAACAACAACAACAACAACAACAACAACAACAATAATAATAATACACTTCATTAACAATAAAGCCCGATAATCATTTGATAAATGTAAAGTATACAAAAATGGAGTGTCTACAAAGCCCCTCGGTGAGAGAGTGTGCATGCGGGCGAATATCACCAAAACAACACATTTTTGGAATAAGAATTATGGAAAACACCATAAGACCTAAGACAAACTCAATGACTCACACAGATATGAGGTCGGATCTTTGCAAGGTTTCCTATGTATCTTGAGAAAGGGATTAGACCAACGTAGTTCAGAAAAAGGTGGGGATATTGTTCAAAATCAAAGCCAACAGTAACAACAATTGGTCATCAATCAATGTCAAAAGAAAAAGTGTACTCCAACCTTATCTAAGGTCGAAGCCAATAGTAACAACAATTGGTTGCTAAACAAGAAGCATATTCCTAGAAGTCAGAGCCAACATTAACTATTGGTCGTCTAAGAATACCAAAAAGTCATGTCTAAGAGCTGGAGACAAAGGTAACGATAATTGGTCGCTTAAACATGAAGAGCAATGCACGTCTAGAAGCCGAAGAGAACGATAACAACAATTGATCGTCCATATGTACAAAAGGCGAATGACTAACAACCAGAGCCAAAAGAAACAATGATCGGTCGCTTGGCCATAACGACATATCCCTAGAAGTAAGAGCCAATGGTAATGACAATTGGTCATCTAGGAATATTTAAAGAAGAGAATCTAGAAGTAGGAGTTAATAATAATGACAATTCGTCTAAACACAACAGAGACTTATGACTACGAGCAGAGCCAATAGTTACAATGATTGGTCGCTAACCATAAGGACATACCTCTAGAAATTGGAGCCAATAACAACAATGATTGGTTGTCTAGATGCACTGGTCACTTAGCCATAAGGACCTACCCTTAGAAGCCGGAGCTAATAGTAACGACGGTTGGTAGTCTAAGAATATGGGGGAAAATGTATCAAGAAGCTAGGGCCGATAGTAATGATGATTGGTTGTGTAGACACACTGAAGGCTTATGACTAAGAACCGGAGCCAATAGTAACGGAAATAGGTCGCTTAGCTATAAAAGGTGAACCTAATGGTCGCTTGGACACATGAAAGGGTGAACCTAAGAGCCGGAGCCAACAACCACGCATCAAAGTGGTTGGTGGCTTGAAAACACTGGATTTATATTTAAGAGCCAGAGTAGATGACACCCTCAAGTCGTTGGTCATTTAGATACAAGGTTGAAAGCTTAAAAAATATCACACAAAGCCGAAGCCAATAATGTCCAAGGGCAGCTGGTCATTGAGTGCCGATTATGAATTCATTTCTCTAATTGATATAGAGAAAGTGTTGGTTTGGGCAACACACTAAAACTTGAAAAAAAACAAAAAAAAAAAAAAGCCCAAGCAAATAAGTTGGACATCATGTAAAACTTCTAAGCAAGCAAAACACACAAAGTTATGAAAATAGAGATTATGTAAGCACGCAACGCATACAAGCACATAAGCATGCAAAGGCACACAAAAAATATATATAACTAGACTGAAACTGAACTAGACTGAAAATGGGAATATGACTTGAACTACTCTTACTTCTGATATTTGGCAATCTCCATTTACTTTTGTTAGTTATGCTTGTGTGACAGCCCATTGAATTGATGTTGATTGGACTATGAATACGAGAATCATCGCTTTCGAACTCTTTCCTTTTTTGCATGATACAATCAACGTTGCTACTATTATAATTAATGCATGTACCAAGTTTAAATTAAAGAATAAGATCATGTGTATTAGTTTTGATAATGTTACTAACAATAAAGCTGTTGTTGCAACTTTAAAGGAGAACCTTCTACATGTACTTGTGAATTATTTCATGTTCAATGTGTTTGACACATAATTAATTTAATTTTTTAAGATGGTTTAGTTGCTTCAGGAGATATTCTTTTCAAAATGAGGGGTATGACAGCGTTTATTAATAGTTCGGGTCTGAGAACACAACAATTTAAAGCGTTGTGTGTTCAATATAATATGCTTCTCAGGAGACCACTTACAGATGTGGTCCATAGTTAAACTCTACATATCATATGCTTTTACATATTCTGGCATACAAAGAAGTCTATACGCATTTTCTATTAACCGCGTTCCCAGATGGCCTGCTAACTCCCACGGAATGGCAGATGGCTACACACCTATTTGAATTTTTAAAGGTAATTTACACATCTACCAATATATTGTCTGGTACGTACTATCCTACCTCTCCTATCGCTGTAATAGAAATTCTCAAAATGGCTACAATGTTAACAAAATGGAGATATATAGGACCCTTTCAGAAAATGGTAAAAAAGATTGATAAAAAGTTTAATAAATATTGGAAGAAACTGCCTATTATTTTTGTTGTGGCTACTTATTTAGATACTAGGTTAAAGTTGCATGGCGTGAACGTGTCGATACAAGAGATTGCAAGACTAATGACTTACACAGAAGCAGACACAACCAGACTCACAGCGAAAGTGAGCAAGACATTTGAGGATCTATTAAACATTTATCATAATTTTGCTGACGTGTGCGGGCGAGTTTCATCATCGATTAGTGAGATGTATTATGCGCCATACCTTAAAGGCCTAGAACATCTAGTAGCAAGACAACTACCAGGTGAAGGTATTTCTCATTTGGCAGGTTCGTCTACTTTTTTCTCTTTTAATGAGATTGGTTTATATGTCAATTCTAATCATTATTCTGCTTTATCAATACAAGAACATGTTAATTTCAATTTGCTAAATTTTTAGAAACAAAATCAAAACAGGTATAAAACTTTATCCCAAATTTTACTGGACGTACTGCTGGTGCAAGCCTCCACGATTGCTTCAGAGTCAGCATTTTCAGCGAGCGGGTGCGTTTTGGATGACAGGAGGAGTCTTCTTAACCCCAAGTCGCTCGAGTTATGTGTATGTTGCAAGGATTCTCTTGATGTGAAATACCGCGAGTAAGAAAAAACGATTGATGATAGGAGGAATAACAATTCGGACGTTGAAATACTTTCGGATGATTAGGTAATTTCTTCATATATGTAGAATGAATTTTTAAAAGTAAGATAGATATTTTTTCATATATATATATATATATATATATATATATAAATAGGTAACTTCGTCTATTTGTAGAATAAATTTTTGTATTTATTCTCAAGTTTTTAGAATAAATTTTTTCAGAGAATATAGATATTTTTCATATATGTAGAATAAGTTTTTAAAAGTAAGATATATATTTTATATATATATATATATATATATATATATATATATATATATATATATAATAGGTAACTTCGTCTGTTTGTTTACAAGCAGCCCGTCTTAAGCCTGCATAAAAGGAAGAAGGTCTATGAACAAATTTATCTTCAATTTAACTCCATAAATTTGAATATTTGAATGTTAGAAATATTATTGTATACACACATATTACTACACATATGTGTGTGTGTGTGTGTCTAGGCATTTTTAGTTGCTTTACTTGCTTGCATACACATATATTATTACATGTACAAATCTTATATTCCATTACAAAATCCTAGTCATAGTAAGTACTACATTACAATTTGCTTACGTAATAACAAGAAATTAACACAATTCAAGTTTTCACTTTCAATAACAAGAAATTTTGAGAAAAAAAGTAGTTGGGGTCTGGCCCGGCCGAAGCCCGGCCCTAAATATTGGGCCTAGGGCAAGGGCTTGGACTGGGCCTAGATACCCCTCTTCTTTGGCCCGACCCGGCCCGGTTCCCCACCCCATTAGCCCTGCTCGGCCTGTTTTCACGTTTGGCCCGCTAGGCCCGTGCTCGGCCAGCGCAAGCCCGGCCCATCAACACCTTTACCTCCAATCAACCTTCATTTTGTCGGCGCTCTATCAATTCTATACATAATCAAGCCGTTCTTCCTTTTTTGCACCAGGTATAGAACAATCATTTAGTGTTCGGTATCCTCCAAATGACTATTATACATGCATTGATTGAAGTCTTGCGCATCCCCTCTATGGATTCTAAGCCTACCTTACTTTTCATTTGAGTATCTCATTACATTAAAGTCCATTGGCACCAACCACCGCTGGTGTCCAACATTGATGGCAAGTTAGTGTATTCATTAAGAAAAGTTTCGAATGTTTTGAGTTAGATCTTGACTTTCATAAGGCTTACTAATATAATCCTTATTGATACTAAAAAATACAATAAATTTGAAAAGAAGGACTCTAACCAAAATGATGTTTGGACACCGTTAGCAACACTTTGATGGTCTAAAGCTTTAAATCATGCCTAATGGTCAGACTTACTCATTAGCTTTATAACTCTTGTAAACTTAATTCATTAAAATGTATATCCTCTTTTTTGGTCGTGAGGTTCCACCCGAGGCATATATTTGTTTATGGAAAGGATTGTACAAATTATATAGTGTATAGATAATGTCTTGAATTGACAGCATCAATTTTTTCATTCTCAATGTCTTATGTTGATTTTGGTTTTTGGATGCACTAGGAAAATATCTCCAAATTAGAGAGTGTTTAAGGGAGTAAAAAATCATAATTAAGTAGTAGTATGTTATTATATTGGCTAAGTAGAGTTTAATAATGTTTAGTGTTAGTTTTAAAATTATATAAAGCTTAATAGTATAGCAATAATGGCTATCACCGGAATAACTATTCAAAAGATAAAGATCTCATCGAAGACAATATCTGAATACATCAAATATAGTGACGCTTGTGTATAAAGCATATACTTTTTTATAATATCGTTATATTTAGAAAGTACAGCATGACGCTCAAAAAAGATAATGTTGTCTTCTTGCTTTAGTTATTATATAGTGTATCGTAACCAAAATGACGTTTGGACATCATTAGCAACACTAATATGACTACTTAATAGCATTAGATCATAATCTAGTGTCAGACTTATTCATGAGCTATATATAAGAGCTCGTTTAGGATTGATTAAAAAAAGCAGATTTTGCTTAAATTTTAATCAGTTTTTAAAATCTGATTTAATCAGAATCAGTTTGTTATTTGGCAAAATTAGTTGTAAATTAGATTAAATATAAGAAAAGTGTTTGGAAAAAAAGTACTTAATCAGTTTCACTATGAAAAAACGATCATAGAGGACACTCAATAAACAGTTTTCTAATATCCAAGTAAAGTTAACATAACTTTACCTGGATATTAGAAATTTAGGGCTTAAAGAAATCCGGCCACATTTTGATCTTGTGTATACATGGGCAGAAATTGCTTTCTGCTACTGCAATCTAGATACTACATGGCTAAATTAGAAGAAAAGATTACAATACAAGTAGATTTACAATATGCAATTCAGGTAAGTATGATAATTACAATAAAATAGAAGAAAAGATTACAATATGAAAAGATAGAAAAACTTACAGAAATTAGTGTGGAGGAATTGAAGAGGGCGGCTGTATCCCTCTTTGTTACCCGTAGGAGAAGATTAGCAATAGGGGAGATAACCTTCAAAAACTATCTAAATAATTAAGGGGTATGAGATGTATTTTTGTTAAAACATGGGGATAGGATGATAAATTAAAAGGTCAAACCTGATTATGGAAAAGTAATTATTCCATAATCCTCACTTTTGAGTATTATGGATTAAATTAATTTTTAGTTTTTTTAAGATGGATTAAATTTCTTAATCTTTTTTGCCAAACACCCACAAACCTGATTTAATCTATATTAAATCAGGTATGAGCAATATTTAATCAATCTCAAACAACCTCAAACTCTAGTAAACTTAATTAATTAAAAAAATTCCTCTCTTTTGTAGTGAGGTCCCATGAAAAGGGCATATATTTAGTTTTTACGGAAAGGATAGTACAAGTTATTATATACGGAGTACTAATTATAGATAATGTCATCCATTGTTGGCATGGATTCTTTTTATTCTAAATGGCTTATGTTAATTTCAGTTTTATGATACACTAGGATTACAATTTTCATATTAGAGTTTTAAGGAAACAATTTCCATATTTGGACATCATGTAAAACTTCCAAGCAGGCAAAACACACAAAGTTATGAAAATAGAGATTACGTAAGCACACAACGCATACAAGTACATAAGCATGCAAAGGCACGCAAAAAATATATATAACTAGACGGAAATTGGGAATATGACTTGAACTAGTCTTACTTCTGATATTTGGCAATCTTCATTTACTTTTGTTAGTTATGCTTGTGTGAAAGCCCATTGAATTGATGTTGATTGGACTATGAATACGAGAATCATTGCTTTCGAACTATTTCCTTTTTTGCATGATGCAATTAGCGTTGCTACTGTTATAATTAATGTACCATGTTTAAATTAAAGAATAAGATCATGTGTATTAGTTTTGATAATGTTACTAACAATAAAGCTGTTGTTGCAACTTTAAAAGAGAACCTTCTGCCTGTACTTGCTGGTGAATTATATGTAGGCTTACTAATATAGCAATTATTAACATCACCGGAATAACTAATTACAAAAAAGACCCATCCAAGACAATATCTGAAGACCTTACACTCAGAAAGTAAAATATGACGAGGTGGGGCTCAAAAAGGTATCATTTCTTTTTTTCTTACTTAGCTTATTATATATAATTCATATATATATGTATGTATGTATCCATCTCTGACGTTTTTCAATTATAATAGGATCTTCGACAAGAAATTTTTTTCTAATTGTATAATAATAGCAATGCCAAAATCTTAAGATGTGAATTGAAAAAACCCATATGCCCAGCTAATCCTCTCATCGGTGACCTCCTTTGCGTGTCGTAAACGAACGATAAAGGAGTGTCACGTATTACCTCTCATCTCTATGTTCAATAACGACCGATAATTGGCCCTAAATGCACACAACTAGAATCAAAAGATCTCACTTTACGTAAAAACGGTAGAAAATATTGTATTGTATTGTTTGAAACTGTTTGTCCGCACATATATGTCATTTGGGTTATGGAATCAATAATCCGAGATCATTTAATATTTGTGTTGATTTACAACTTGTCCCATGCTTTTTAAATCATTAAGCTAACCTTATGGTTTTTGGCTTTTGCATTTTCAACTTCCTTTTTCTTGCCCCATTTTCCTTCAGTTCTTAGAGAACATAGGGGATCGAGTCCGGACCATCTAGCAACGTTAGATTTGTTATTACATTTTCATTTTCATCCTTAATCCCTATTTCTAATCCAACGGTCATGCATATCGGACCTTACGGTTTTTGGTCATTTCTTCTAGGGTAAATTACTCTAAACACCCCTGAAGTTTTACGTAATTACACTCCACTACCGCTATTTTTAAAAATTACACTCCACTACCGCTATCTTTAAAAATTACACTCAGCTCAAAAAGTAACTTTTTTCTCTTATGGTGTTAATGGTGCAATGCAAAAAGACATGAATGCCCCTCAGACTGTTTTCTTGGAATTTTGGAGGAAAACTTTACTCTCTCTCTCTCTTCCCCCACCCTGCCACCGCCAGCCCGACCACCACCCCGCCGATTGCCCCTGCCACATGAACCCGATAAAGAAGGTCACCGATCCGCACAGCATCAGCGCCAGTGAAATCCCCAGCAACAGTTACGCGAATCCAGCCAGCGTCGTCAGCTGCAGCATCGGCACCACCGCTGCCTGCCTCGACGGAGACATATCAGAGAAATCAATCTGCCCGGCCGGCGGCGCCAGCATTTTTACAGATCTAAAATCTCGTCGCCTCTTTCCTCGCCCCACATCACCATCCATCCTTCACTCCCTCACATACTGCCGGTTGTCTTTTTCTATGAACCTGACCAACCTGTTGCACCCAAGACCGCTTGTCTGCAACTCTCTTCAGATAATATTGTCTGGGTAAGTCTTGTGAGGATTTTTGAGCCTGTAGAAGAAGCTCTCGGTGAGTTTCCTTCTTTTTCGGTGGACGTTTGGCTTGACTTCTCGCCGCAACTCGCTTTGCCCTCGTGTGGCCGAAGGAGGACCCGCCAGGTTTTTTCTTGCTCCGGTCAAGGAACGGGTGGAAACACCGAAAGTGGATGGCATTTCTTTGGTGGAAAAATTGGAAGCTGGGGTTTTTGAAGAGGGATTGAAAGGTGGAGAAAGAAGGTCAAGAGTGATTGAAAGGTGGAGTTGACTTTGGAAAACCACACAAGTGCGTAAAGGATAAATGGGGGTATTTTGGGTATGAAAATTGCATAAAGTAATGTGTCAGAGAATCTTTTCTCGGAGTTGGGCCTGCCGTTAAATGTGTGTATGTGTGTGTAATGTGGGTACAAACCTCGGGGGGTCGGAGTGTAATTTTTAAAGATAGCAGTAGTGGAGTGTAATTACGTAAAACGTCAGGGGTGTTTAGTGTAATTTACCCTTTCTTATAATTTATGTAGTTGCTGACACGTCTTCCACACGTTCATCTGCCGTTGACGTGGACACCGCAACCTAATATATATGAAGTCAAATTTCCTTCCAAGTTAAATTCACTAGAGGAGACGCTTTTCACCGGATTTTAGTCATTCCGAATTCCGGCAATCTCGGAGCCAGATAGAACCCCTATCGGACTCTTCCTCCTAATCCCCTCCCCTCAAATTCTATCCTAATTTCGAAGCGCCTTAAGAGCCTGAACCCTAATCGCCCATTTCCCCAAGTCCATCTCTCGCGGGCGAGTCACCGGCTCGTCCAGTCAATACAGGGGGACGATGACAGAGTCGCCGGAGGGGTTTCACCGGAGACAGCCGCTGCTTTTGGCGAAGGACGGGAGGAACCGGAACCAGATAGGGGAGGTGGCGGGGGGCGCGGCGGCGGAGTGCGCGGCGGTGTGCTGCTGCTGCCCGTGCGCTGTGGTGAACCTGCTGGTCCTGGCCGTGTACAGGGTCCCGGTCGGGCTGTGCAGGAAGGCGTGGAGGCGGAAGAAGCGGATGGTAGCGAGGGAGAAGAAGAATAGTGCCGCGCCGAAGAGATACGAATCGGACCGTGAGATCGGGGGTGCGGAGGCCGATGATCTGGAGGAGGAGGAGGGGACGTGGGATCGGTTTTACGGGGCTGGGTTTTGGAGGAGTCCTTCTGATCGAGAGAATTGATCTTCATTTCGATATTACCTTTTTTTTTTTAGCAGTGACTGCTTTTCTCTTTATTATTATTATGGAATGGATGAATAGAATTGTAATTTTCGGCCCGTTGATCGATGTGAGATTCCAAAGTTTTTTGTTGGGATTTTCTGTATTTTTGGGCTATTGGAGAGCACACTTAATTAAGCAATAAATTAAATTAGTGCAGGTTATAGTTCTAACTTTCTCTGAGTTAACCTTTTTGGTACAGGAGAAAATTGGCTATGTGGTGACCATTGCTGCTGTTATTTTTTTTTTTTGTTTCCGAGACCATGCTTCATTTAATTATATATATCGCATTTTTATGTGTAATAGAGTAGTTCTGGAACACATAATTTGAAAAAATGCATGTCTCAAACGACTAATCAACTAAAAGTTGGGTTAAACCAATCTCTTTTAAGGGCATTGCTTCAGATTTTTCGTGTAGCTTTAAAATAGGAAGCGTGGTCTGAAATCTTTATCAACATCGCACTAAAATAGTTAATAGAGTTTCTTATTGTCGTTTCAAGAGTAAAGATCAACTCACAAAGCTTTACTACATTCGTTGACCAAAAAAATCTCGAAGATGGAAAGAAATTCTCGCGCTCAAGAAAATTCTGCCTTAATTAATCAACAGATCACGAAAAGGGCCGGCCTTATTCTGTGAAGAACTTACTATTTTTGAACTGTAAGTGTCGCTATCCGTGCGAAGAAGGTTGTACAACTTGATCATGAATAGTCTGTTTGAGATGAGAGAAAAGAAAATAAAATATAAAATAAAACAAGGGAAGAGAAAAGAAAGGAAGAGAAGAGAAGACAATTTTTCTTCCTCTTGTTTGTGAGTTCAAGAGAGAAAATAAGGGGTTGTACGCTAATGAGAGTTTTTATGTATTCTGTTTTTGTTTTCTAGAATTTAGTATTCAGTTCTAAAATTATGTTGTGTACTTTTACTTTTTTCCGTATCTATTTATTCAGTTTTTTCTGTACGTTTACCATTTTTATTTTCGTTTTCACCAACTTTTTTTGGATTCATTTTTGTATGTTTAGCATTTTTTGCACTATTTATACCCATATTTTTTCATTTTAACCCTACTCTTAACCTAACAAATTATTTTTATAATCTTCCCAACAACCCCTCTATACCCACCTTTTACATCTCCCAAGAAAGTCAACAATCACCATCACGTGGGCTCACCCCATTATTCCCCTTGTCTCAAACTTCCCCTCCCAGTTTCCCTGCCATTACTTTTCTCTTCTTCTCTCTCAATTTCTCCGCCACCCACTCCCTCTCCCCCATTCCTTCCTCCCCCTTCCTCTCTTCCACTCACAGAGATGATATTCGAATTGCTTGCATGTATTCAAATCCAAATCCAAATCCAAATCCGATCGCTATTCATCACAAGATCGCAGCTCCTTGCTCCCAATCGGCGCTGACTACAGCAAATGCATCAACAATCCTGTTCTTCTCTTAGATTCAACCATTCCTGGAGGCCTCTTTAGGAGGAAAGCAGAAAATTTCAAAAGATGTAGTCATTGGAGATAAAGCTTGACTTTAGATTGAAAGGGAAATCAGATCGTTCTTTCTTCAACTAGATCGGGCACACGAAAAGCATTTCTTTTTCGATTCCGTTCTTTTTTGTAAAAAAATCCTTTCTTGTTGTTATCCCGCTCCTGAGCCATAGCCATCTGGATCAAAAGTAACGCAGGCCTTCGACATAAATGAACCACAAACAGAGAGGGAGGGGGAGAGGGAGAGAAAGAGAGAGCTATGACATGACTGCATGCAGAGGTTGTAAGAGAAAAGAGTGAACAGTGGAAACTCTGGTCAGTTTTCTCTGACACGAGTTGCGAAGGACTGAAAAAAGGTGAAAACATCATTTAGGTGTTTTCACTTTTTGGCTACTATTTTTGGCTTTTTTATCCAAAACGAAATTGAAAAAAGATAAAAGTACACGAAAAAAGACATTTTTTTTTTGTAATCATTACGAAAATGAAAACAGAATTTGGTAAGCATACAGCCCCTAAAATATCTTCTATTTGTCTTCTTTGTGAGTTCAGCAGAAAAGAAAAAAAAATACACCTGCTTACGCATATACCCCTGTGCTATATTGTGATAATTCTAACAAAGAATATAATGTATGATCATAAAAAAGAACATAATTTTGATGAGGAAACGAAATTAGTTTTCAATGACATTATACAAAATTCATAGCATACTAATATTATAAGCATTACGTCACTGGTTATTGTTAGTGTAAAAAAAATAAAAATTAGTCATGAATTAACTACAAATATCCCAACATTAAAATTAAATTAATGTCATACCAAAAGTAAAACAATTAGTCATGAGTCAACGCTAAAATCTAAAACAATCGTCTGTTTGTAAGTGATATGACTAAAAATATCATACCAACCAAGTGAGGACAGGCGAGATTGACTCATAGTTAACCATTGGCCTGAATTTGATGGCTGTTCTGTTGATAGAGTTAGAGTCCTAGAAGGGCACTAACTTATCAAGAAGGGATTGTGAAGTGATCCCTAAGGATCCTAACACAACCCCAATTGATCAGGTCCAAGGCCCATCAATCAAGAGATGCAAGCCAATCAGGACTCTTTGATCTATGTTACTCCGTGTTCTATTTTGTAGGTCCATTTCCCGGCTGTGGTTCCCAATCAATTCAAATTTGGAAAAAAAGATTTAGAGACAAAGAAGCCCAAATTTTTCTCCGTTTTCTCTTATTTTCTCTCTTTAGAAAAAGTCACAAATAGACAAACCAGAGAAAACAGAGGAAAGGAAAGGAAAGTGTTAGTAAGGGTCGGGCCAGCCTTCCTCTTTGTAGTATATCTCTCTTTGGTGCTAAATTATTCTCCCAACCAAAGGAAATATTAAACTCATAAGTTAAGTTACTTTCCTTTGTCTTTCTACCATTTACGATAGAAAGAAACAGATATTTCCCTGATCTATACTTGATTTAATATTTCATTCATGTGGTCTATACTTATTGATATGCTCGTTTGGACATTTTCTTTTTATGGAGTTACACTAGATCAATGGATAACTACTAGATAGCCCTTGGGCATTACTGTTATGTATGTAACTTAGCTTGGTAGTAATTAAGGTAGTGTTTGGCAGAGTTTTTTGTTTTTAGTTTCTTCTCCAATTTTGTAAACTGGAGATAAAAAACACGTTTGACAAACAGTTTTTTTTTCCTTTAGCTTTGAGAGCCAGTTTTTAAAATAGGGTTGTTTTTAAAAACTTTATTTTGGAGTTTTAAGTTTTGATTTTTGTTTTGAGATTCAATCTTCAAACTTTGTTAGAAGCAAAAAAAGAGTATCATTTTAACAAAAACCCCATCACCACACAGAATACCATCACAACCACCAGACCTGGCATCACATTGCCACCATGGCTAGTAATCATCCTCCCTCACCCCACCCCACCACCACTGTCCCCAACATGGCCACCAACAGTTCCTCCCGTTTGTCGCTGCTGCTATCACCAATTAAACCTCCAAAAATACCATCAATCTGTTGCCATCACCTCCATAAATACCACAACATCTCAATAACCATAACCATTGCCAACGTCCTACCACTGCCGCCAATACCACCACCCAGCACCCCCTGCCACGAATTGTAACCCCCGACCACAGCCTCCGTAATGAATCACTGACCACACACACCCGTAACCACCAACTACCGTTCCATGGCACTGCCTCCAACAATCTACCAATGAATCGCCACCCACGACCACTAATCGCCCACCCATGATGCCAACTTGGTGACGTCGCTTGCATCTGGCCACTAAGCGCCACCCATCGCTACGCGCGTGCGCCTCTCTTCCATGATAAGGGTCCATAATGTTAAAGTTGACTGCAGAGCCCAAGTTATTGTTGGCTATGGTGAAGGCCAAGTCATAGGCAGTAGCTGTGAAGGTTGGGTCCTAGTCACCGACAATGAATCAGTTTGTGGTGGCAATGGGCGGTGGTGTTGTGAGTTTGACAGTTTAGGGTGGTGTTGTTTTGAAGACATTAGGTGAAAAAAGAAATATGAGAAGGAAAAAATAAGAAAAGAAAAGAATAAAAAGGAACTTAAAACAAATAAACTCTCAATCAAACACTTGCCTTTTTTCGGTAAAAACTGAAAGCAAAAACAGGTTTTTTTTTTTTTTTGAACGTACAAACAAAAATCACAAGGGTTTCAAACACGCCCAAGTTTTATGGATAACGTTCAAGTATAAGCCATGAAATCTTTGCAATGGGTTGTAGACCAAGTCCATAAGGAAGTTGTTAGTTTAGGTGTTATCCAAGTCCTGGTCTATAGGTGCAATAATGGCGTTAGAAGAATTTGCTAGACTAACCATGTCTTTTATATATAATATATGTAAGGGGAAATCGATATTTTGTTATGTCACTGATAACTTTTTTATGGCTATAAATCAAAATTACGCAGTGCTAAAAAAAAATTGTAAAGAACTAACTTTCCCCCAATTTTCACAAGGTTTTCTCATCTTATTCCCCATTTTATCTCTCACTCTTGCCTTAGATCCACCTCCACCAGAAAAAGGGTAAGTCACATCCATCTTTGCCCTAGTGGAAGACCCAATCGATCTCCACCATCATCTTTATCTGACCCATACATCATCATCACCACGACAGCACCACCATAAGCTCTGAGATATCATAATCAAATCCTTTAAAATCTCTGTTTCAGCCACTAAACCTTTGTCTACTTTCCCGGTCATTATACTCTTGGCATACTTTCAATCAAAACAACCCTCGGCATTAACATCTATGTCATCTTCATGTTCTAGAGCAGCTTTGATAGGCAATGGCCTCTTTTGGTGTTTCTTCTTAATCAGCAAGGAACGGCTCTTCCAAGGTGCATCAGTGTGCAGAGACCATAACGAATTCCCTTTTACATCGAACTTGTCTTTAAACAGCTGGGAATCGATCCAAGACCACCCGATCCATGAGACCAGAACTTCTTCCTCTGTCTGGGGATGATGAAAACCCTGAACTATACTCTGGGAAAATTAATAGAGTCAGGAAACTCAGGCTCTAAACCTATTGGAGCACCAGCTTCCTTTAGCTCGCTCCATAATTTTAATTTCACAGGCACTCAAAAAATCCGAGTCCAATTCGACCGTCAGTCTGCTTTCCAAAACCAGTAGCTTCTCTTAAATGAGGAGCCAAAGCCAACTGATATAAGCGTTGGACAACAAGGGAACAACGGGATCTACACAATTGACAAATGTCTCACCCCCTACGAAGGAATCAAAATAAGGAGGAGAACCCCAACCATAAAAAAAAAAGACTTGATCAGTGAAGTGTTAAGGTGTCTCACCACAGCTAAGTCACTATAAGAATTCGGGATAGCTTACTCATTGGTGAATGGCCTCATAATTCAACAAGCAAAGTAGAATGATGAAGCAGTCTTAGAAGACAGACACAGCGAAACAAAAAAGTCCACAAAACAGGCCCATGGGGCTCCCACCAGCCACGGTACCAGTGGATATTCTTGGATTCGCTCATAGAGCTGAAGTGATTCCAATTATCTAGGCCAGAACGAGTCTTGAAGAGCAAAGGCTGAGCGCGAAAAGACAAGAGTGATACCTCACCTAAGCACATTTAGTTATTAGTTGTATATGATCCAGAAGCCACATTTACAGAAGTAAGGGTTTACCCCTAAATTCTGCACTTAGATCTCTATGCACCTCTGTAATGGCATAGATGATTTTATCTACCACTGTCAGAATCAGAGCTCTCACACTCGAAGACACTTGATTTAGCAACTCAGCTTAGCAACCCTTATACCCACAAGAGTAAAACATTTGGTCACCAGACACAGCCCCAGCATCGCCACCTGGCCATATTGCAGAAAAATATTTAATCATGGGAGAAAGTAGAATATGCTCACCCTTGATAAAAACACCTAGCCTGCTCTTTGCTAACTCCCAATAAATCTATGAGTGATAGAGAATAGTCATCTTAAATGACTGGAACACTTCTGGCTAAATTGGCAGAAACATCAACCAAAGCCGAGAATTCTTCATAAATAGGGCACAGCCATTAAGGCCGAATAGGAAGACATGATCTTTGGGATCCTAAAATTTGCATGCAGCCTAGAGAATATCTTCATGAATAACCATCATTAGCAAGCTCATGAACTGCTTTAGACAGAAATGCCCATCTAGATGAATAAGCTCAACCTTATTGGAGGAATCAGCAAAAGCTCGGAATTGGAGCTTGAAGATCTTGGGATATCTTCGGAGGCCATTAAGAGTTTGTCTGAGAGAATAAGAGTCGAATGCCCCCCTGAACGATGAGTACTAGATGTATAAGCAAGGAGCCCTAAGTTGTATAGAGATAGAACTCGAAAATTAAAAAAAAATGGAAAAACTTATCAGCAAATCAGACTCTTTCTAACAAATTGGCCGGTTTTCCTTTTGTCGATCTCTCTGACCAACCGACCAGCTTTACCAAGAAAATTAATTTTTCTTCTGATCAACCATCTGGTTTTACCAGAAAAATAAAATTTTCTTCTGATCAACTGTCCAGTTTTACCCAAAATAGTGGATTTTATTTCTAACCAACCAACTGGTTTTAGGCCTGAGATCAGAAAATTGCATAATTATCACTGAGCAACCGGCCAGTTAGTCAATGCGTATGAAACTTTTGTAGAGTTCACCCATTAGAGGCCAAACAATGTATCTATTTGTAATCCAATCCAATCCAACCTATTTTTCAACACATTATCCCTTATTCTTATGCAAGTGTGCGTGCATGCATAAAAATAAATAATTACATAAGGTGCTGCTAATCGAAATTTCAAATAAGAAGGAAAAGAGTGATCATTACAGTAGGGTCTGATGAGGGGAGTCCTTAATGAACTCTAAATCCTACTCTAAGCTAAAATAGTCAAGCATCAATCCAATCAATTCTCAATTCTTCTAGGGCTTCTTGGGACTAGGATTCTCTTTATCACCAGATCCCAAGGATTTGTCATTTCGTTCGGCCTCATAGTCCTCGTCCTTGGCATCGGGGGATGACTCCACTACCATGGGCTCAGTCAATCCACTAGGTTCCCCATATGTCTTGCGAAATAATACCCCAACTCTAGAATATCAATGTCTTAGTTTCTTCGGTGGAGGGGCTGAGGCTTTTCCCTTGCTCCTGCTAGTGACCTCCTTCTCCTTTGGTGGTGCAGAATCTGATTTGCAAACCAGCCTCAAGGGAACCCAACTTGTCAGTCTCATGTTCCTCCAACCTCCTGTTTGAGGTAACAGAGCTCTTTCAATAGGGGTCTGAATGGCAAGAGCAAGGGCAGCAGGCTCCGCAAAACTCTGTCCTCAACTCTACCCACCTCCCAAAGGTGGCATCGGAAGAATGGGTGTGGGCACCTCTATCGTCTCGACAGATGGCCCATAGACCTCTAGAAAGTCCTGCAAGGAGGATACCATGTTCTTTAGATTGTGTATCAATCTATAGGCATCCTTTAACATCAAACTTAGAACCTACAGGAATGAGATCATAAAGGTCAAAATCCAAGCATAAATAGCCAAATGCATAAAAATGAAATTCAAATTTAATATTTTAACTTGAGCAAGCTCTTTGAGCCCAAAACCTCATCGTCCTTCTTTGGCCAGGGGATCGGCTCCGTCTTCTCGCCCTTGCCCCTCAAGAAAATAAGCACTGTCTAGGAAGGGAAATGAAGGCAAGGGAATATTCTCCACAAACTTCTCTATTTTTTTCCCCTTGCCCTTCTAGTCTCGAGCTACCCCAGCCCGTTTAATCCTCCTCACACACTCCACAGTCAAGGGATGGGCCAAATCCTCACTCCCAAATGCCTTATAGGTACGAAGGATGTTCGGCCACCTCAAGGAGGATATATCGTTCCCCCGAGTTAGACTCTGCCTCAGCCCCCGGTCTGATGTCCCTGTCTGATATATCTCGATGGGAGGGGTTGTCGAGATGCGAGCCTCAACATCAGTATGGTGCTGGAAGATCACCTACTCTCCTAGGTAAAACTTATCTTGGAATATCCTACCAACAGCACTTGGTATCGGGTGAGCACCAATTTTCTAGATATGATTTCGTCACCTCCCACCAAGACAAGGATGCATAAAAGGAAAAGAGAATGGATTATGAGTATTCATGAGCGTACATTACTAGAAATTCAAAGGCTAAATGAATAAATAACTCATCAGGCGCTAAGGCAACATGTTGAAGCTTTCCCGGTAGGCCCCCACCATTGCCCTAACTCACTCTTCCCAGAAATTCCACTGGTATATCGCTGGCTTGGTCTCATCGAGATATGCCGCAACACGCAACCTTAAAACCTCAAAAGCCTAAACATTTACATGAAGATAAAATGTTAGCAAAATGTCTACTGCATGAATGAGAATAATCAAAAGGGGCTAAGAGTTAAGACATATCTCCCGAACCTCATAATATCCCATGAAGCTCGAAGACTATCCTGGACACTTAGCCCATCGAATGATATAGATGAGCCATGACCGGAGTATTCCAATCATACTCCCCTATCTCTCCAACCTCCTATAAAGCTTGCAAACACAAAGCTGGACCGAGTCATCCCCGTTACTGAGTAATGTCTCCCGTAAGATACACAACAACAACCCCTAAACATTATGATTGAAGGATGTCTCATTGGAGCCTTCCAAGATCATACCCATGTAGTGGACCAAATGGAACCGAACAAAATAACACTGCCCTTTTTGTGGGACGTCTTGAATTCTAAGAAACCAGACCACGAGGTCCTAGTCCTTATTGAGATCATAGGCCCATGTGATAGGCCTCCCTCAAACACGAATACTCATGATATTCGCGAATTCATACGGGGTAAGCGTGGCCTTCCTAAATAGTAAATGGAACGTGTTGTTGGAATCCCACTAACACTCCGCCAAGCACAAAAGATGCTCTTTACTCTGGGTAAAAGCATGTAGCCTATTCAGAAAAAGATCAGAGCCGGTCTCAGCTATTCTCTTATCTACCAAAAATGGTACCTTCCACCACCATTGCCGTACCAAATTCGGGGACCCCTACAATGGACATTCTTGGGGAGGTGCTGCACAAAACCAAAAGAAAAAGGGTAAAACTTCTAGAGTTTATGCATGGGGTGCATGGAAAATAAGAGAGGAAACTATTATGGGCCTTATTTTGCATGGGAGTGTGTAGAGTGTGAAAAAAGCATGAAAAAGTGTGTGTAATAGAAAGGTAATTGTTAGAAAATATACCTCATCATTGAAAAGGTTGTGGCTAAGGTGTGCTTATTGATCCAAAGTTAGAAGTGAGTGATCATCCGTTCATTTTTTTGGTCAGAATAGCGAAATATGCCTGATTTAAGGCCCACCTTCGTTCCTTCTTCTAGTGCGTAAGAATTCATTCTTTATCCCATAAAATTGGGGAAGAATAGAGAGGGATTCTAATATTTTAGAGAAGAAGTGTAATTAGGGTAGGATTTGGGGGAGAAAAGCCCTCCTTGGAGACAAATTTGAGAGAGGGAGTGAATGAATTGTGTGAAAAAAATTCTAAATATCGCGCCCAGATCTGAATGGATAAATCGGCCCATTTTTCGTTTTATTCTATCAAAACTGCTGACTAACCGACCAATTTTCGACACTTTTATTTTTCAAAATTTAAACCCTATGATTAACCAGATGGTTTTCGACGTGATGGTTTCAACTCTTCCTCCTTTTTGACTAGCCGGCCGGCTTCTGATCTAGAAACCATAAAAAAGAAAGAAAAAAGAAGTTGGTGTGCTTGTTTGAAGTACATGTGTGCATGCCCTTGTACGTCTGTGTGCTTGTGTGCTTTGCATGCTTGCGTGACTTTTCTTTGCATAGTTTGCATTTTTTTTTTCATGCCTGTGTATTTAGCATGAGACTCAGCTTATTTGCCTAAGGCGTATTTATGTAGTGTTCTGCGTACTTGCATGTGCATGTTTGTTAGCCTATCTTCGGCTTGTTTCCAATTTGATTACTTGAATTTGTTGCTCAATTCAGTGATTTTTGTTGTGTAAAGCCAATGTAAGATCCAGTGTTTTGTTTCAAAGCAACATTTTCTTTAAATCAAATGAACCGATACATCGACACTCAATGACCAGTTGTCTTTGTGACATTGTTGGCTCTGGCTTTGGGTGATACTTTTGAAACTTTTATATGTCCAAATGAACGACCATTTCGGCACACTGTTGGCTCCGGCTCTTAGACGTATTACATTGTTCTTAAGCGACCAACCATTTTGACATGCTGTTGACTCCGGCTCTTAGGACCACCTTTCATATATTCAAGCGACCAACCATTTCAACACGTTGTTGGCACTGGTCTTTGATATATCCCAGCGTTCTTACATAAGCGACCAACCATTTTCACACGTTGTTGACTCTGGCTCTTGAATATATTCTAGTGTTCCTAAGCGACCAACCATTTTGACATGTTGTTGGCTCCAGCTCTTAGGTTCACCCTTTTCATATATCTAAGAGACAAACATTTTCAACATGTTGTTAGTTTTGGCTCTTATATTCATCCTTTCCTTATGCCTAAGCGACCGACTACTTGAGGGCATTGTTGGATCCAACTCTTATATATAAGTCCTTATGGCTAGGTGATTAACGGTTTCGACGCGTTGTTAACTCTAACTCTTAGACATGATTTTTTTAGTATCCTTAGATGATCAATCATCATAATTGTTGGCTTTAGCATCAAAGGATGTGCCTTTTGCCTGGCGACCAATCTTTGTTACTGTTAGATCCGGCTCCAGACAAGGTTCAATAACACTTTCCTTAATAATATTATTTGACAATCAATCGTTGTTACTATTGGCTCCAGCTTCGAACATTATCCCTCATTTCTTGATGAACTACGTCAGTCTGATTCCTCCTTAGAGGATACATAGGAAGCCCTGTAATGTTCTGACCTCACATCTGTGTCATGGTATGAGAGTTTATTCAGAGTCTTGTGGTCTTTCCCATATGAATTATTACTAAAAAGTGTTGTTTTCAGTGATGTCCGCCCACACGCGAGCTCCCTCGAGGGGCTTTTTTGTAGTTATTTTTAATTAAAATATTATTGGCCTTATTATTAATTTGAGTTTCTTATTATGGGTTAGGCCTAGTAATATAACTTAATTATTTTAATCTAGTCCAATTGTTTAATCCAGTTGTCTGGTACAATTTTCTAATACATTTGTTTAGGCCAGTTTGGTCTAGTCCATCCAGTGGCCTAGTCAGTTATTGGGCTCAATCCAGTTCGAGTGTGTCAATCCACTTCATATCTAGATTGTGATTTGACTAGATGATTCAAGGAATTATTTGTGATCTATCCTTGATGCAAGGGATTAAATCATTGATTTATGTGAGATATGAAGATAATTTCTAAATATGATAAATAACATTTGCAAAATTAGAGATAATTGCCAAATATGGGCTAGATAATATCTTTAAATTTGGGATAAGTTATTGTAAAATTATGGGATGAACCGGCCGGTTTTTGACAAATTGGACGGTTAGTTGATTTTTGTCAACATGCGATTTTATTAAATATTATGTCTTATCTCCAGATCACAGATTGACATGGTCTATATTTATTATATCTGGCATCCCATAGCTCTATAAATAGGGCAATTGACCTACATTTTCAAAGATCTCAGCTTTTTCTCCCTAGAGCTTTTATATCATTTCTCTTACAAGTAATATATCATCTCTTAAGAGAAATTAGCTCTTCAAAAGAATTCTTAGTCTCTTCCATCGTGGATCCTTCTCAGAGTGTTCTCGAATCGTCAAGAGAAGCAGACTTGCCAGGTTTATATACAGCTTTCTAGTTTAGTTTAGTAGTCTAGAAATTAAATGCAATTTTGAATCCAAATAAAAAAAGTAGTCTAGAATTTTCTCCCACTTCCCGTGATCACATTTCATTTCTAGTATAAAATATTATAAGAAGAGTCGTTTTCATTTCTTAATCTAAGTTTAAGACCGAAGCGTAGGTCGTCTTCCGTAGGGCCAGAGTCGAACTATGATGATTTTGATTCTGGTTAGTCCGACCAAATACATAGGCCATTCGACCCTTGATGTCAAGTTCAAGTCAATAATCTAGAAGTAAACTTAGGGTACGATGTTTAATTGCATGTTTATGTGTTTTAAGGCCAAAAAATAATAGAAATGAAGTTGAAAGACTGAAAGGGTACAGCGGGTGCCTAAAACTTTTCCGTCGTACAACTTAGTCCTCGAATCCGTGTTCCTGTTTTCAATAAATTTGTTGTCTCCGGCTCACTTTCTTATACTTTTTTATTCATTTATCTCTCCACATTTAACATTCCACTAACTCATTTCTCTTTTCTTGCCCACTTTCTTCCCCTCATCTCTCCAAAGGGTAGAATGAAAAACATATAATATATTATTTGAATCCTTAATCTGCATGCAAAAACATTAATTAAATTATGTGGGATGTAGGGTGTATATGCAAGAGGAAGTATATTTATTTCTACCACCCTCAAGTAAAATTTGGTAGAGATTTGTATCACGTGACGTTTGTATTCTTGCTCACTAACTTTTCATAAGTTCACCACCATCCTCCATTTTCTGAAATAGGTTAAATTTGATCCTCATTATTTGGGTCTTCATTTATTCTTTTTCTTTAAGAAGGAATTCTCAAAGAATTCTGCATATTTAGATTCCAAAATGATATTTTGGCTAATGAATCCCATAAGTTCCATGGTTAGGAATCTATACGCATTATTATGTTGGGCATAGCCTATGAAGACATATTCAATGGCCTTTTCCCCTAATTTGAGTCTCTTAGGATCTGTTAGCCTAACTAATGCTCTACACCTCGAAACCTTTAGTAGCTCATAGAGTGTCACGTTAGTAGCTTTGTGGCGTATTAAGTTAGTAAGTAGCAGTTGTAAATGTTTCTCCACAAAAGTTCTTAGGCAAATCAAAAGTGAGCAAAAATGTGTTTACCATTTCTTGTGAAGTCTTATTTTTCTTCTTGGCCAACTATTTTGTTGAGGACAATAGGGAATAGTAACTTGATGAACAATATCCCGAGTTTCAAATAAATCATCAAAGGAGTCTTTATGATCAAGTTAATTCTCTACTTCCACTTCATAAATTTTAGATTTATTCAAAGCCTTATCTCTAGTCCTTAGACGATATGTATAAGCACAACGTAAATAATCATCTATAAATATAATGACATCTTTTACCACCCCTAGTTAGATTGTCACAATACCAAACCTCCTGTTAGGTCCATGAGTTAAGACCGTGACCAGCCACAGGCCCATTGGGCTCTCACCAAGGGCCCTGCCAGGCCTTAGTCATGTACAAAATACAACTGTAGCTGAATTCAAAACTTTTACAACTTCCAATACATTTTCATTTCTAAACTCCATTCCAAAACTTCTTACGACAACTCTTTTATTAAACTAACCTCGTCTAACGTAGTCTCCGAGGCTTCTCTCTAAAATTCCGATCCTACACTCATCACCATCTCCTTACTTTTCAAACCTGAAATGATGAGTAAGGGTGAGCTTTTATGTGCCGAGTACGTAACCAGTGATTCAACTAATTGGACCATAACATGTGAAAATAATAGCTTAGTTTGCAAATTTGCAACTTTAGAGATAAAATCAGGGAGTAAATAATCATTACTATAAGAAATCATTCTGTAAAATATAATAGAGTAAAGGGAGCAAATCTGAGGGCATAAAAATTATTTAACACAAAACTTCATCACAAGACAGTTCCAACCCCACAGAAGCTCAAACGATACGCTGCGATCAGTATTTGGTCCCACTGACTTGGACCCGAAATCTCACCTTGGGATAAAATCTAACAGTATTACACGCCTCAACATTTCGTCCAGTTGACAAGGATTCAACAATCTATAGTAAGCGAAAACCACCATTATATTTATCACAAATATAATCCTTGAATCATGATGGTCAAACCATCTCACAACTATTTGAGAGTTTTTCGAAATATCTCGTGTTCGCAAAAAGTCAACCCCAAAACATCTCACTTGCACCAAGCATTTCAAATCCAAATTCCATTATAATTTCTAACAAAATATCATTTACATGCTGGTCCGACTTTAACGAGAAAAAAGTGTCGCTACAGACTTTTTGACAAAATTCCTTCCTCCAAAGCAAAAAGATGAACACAACTAAAACAGTTTAATGGTGATTAACCGTGCTTTTCAAAAGTAGATAACATATATGCTTTATAAAAATACTAGTTGAATCGATAGTCACTTAAATGAACCACTAACCGAATTCGGAAAATTTTCTTTTAGTCTGAACTCATCACCTTCTACCGAATTTGAATAGATCAATTGGCGATAAATTAGTTCCTATAGCTTATTTTTAACTTATAGCGCAAGTAAATATCTCGATTTTTACCCTTCTCACTTATCATATCATAACCTCTTATGGCGGCTAGCTATCCTCACCAAATGTTAAGGATTTTACTCTAACCTCCAAAAGTGCACTTTATGCCGTGAATATCTCAGTTCTGAGAGTGTACTAACACTGTCTCTCAATTTCTAGCATTCTTGATGCTCAAATATGCATGTCCACAAAATTTGCCACCGGGTGTGGAAAATTACCAAAACACGCACTGACTTACGTGAAGTTACTCCACCGCAGCAACATAATCCCAAAAATAGTTCCAAACTTCTTTGTAAGCAAACTAAACTAGTTTTCAGATTAAAAAGTCCTCCGGGGAATGCTCAAAAACCCTTATCTAATATTTAAATGGGCGCTAAATAGACAACATCACTAAAAATAGTAATCGACATTGAAATACCAAGAAACTTTAGACACTAAAGTGTCTCAGTAATATAAGGTCCTCCTAAAATTTTTAGACAAAAATAATCTGATTTGATATTTTTAACAAATAACCCCTTCTTACAGATAAAATTATTTGGCAACCTTCAAGGATACAAAAAAATCCCAAAAATTCTCACGGTGTTGGTCGGTCTGTAAAAATAACATGAGTTACTGTTATGCACTTGGCCAAAACCTGAGGAGAAACTGTTTTAGAAAAATGGAGTTTCGAACAACTTAAAGATTAAACTACCTATAGCGACGAGACTATTCATAATTACACAGATCAAGCACACACACTATCATATTCTGAAACACACACCGACTCTTTTCTACCTTCAACCGAACACACACATACAACACCTACTTCACACACTAATACACACACACACACACACACAAATACACTAGTATACACACACCAAAACACCTATACACACACTAACACGCCACACAAACACACACATGAATACACACACCAACACACAATGCCCCACACACGCTTCACACACTGCACCACCACAGCCCTTCTCCCTTAACCCCACACATACACACACACACAAGCCACCATGGCTGCTTCCCCTTTCCCTTCATCTCCCATCTCACACGCACACGTACACGCACACACGCACACACACACACACACACACACACACACACACCGACACTATTTCAGGCACACAATAAAATTACACAAACACCCCCACTAAAATTTAACTTCCAATTCTTCTTCTTCTTCTTCTCCATCTCTCTCTCTCTCTCTCTCTCACTCTCTCTCTCTCACTCACTCACCTATGGCTCTCTGCTGAAGCTTACCTTTTATCTTTTCTCTGTTCCTTTTTTCCCTTCTTTCTAAATTTCCTTCCCTCTAAGTTTCCATCTAATGATCTGAATTCTTTTTTTTATATAATTTATTTTGATTAGTCAGCCCAACCCCCCCCCCTCCCCCCCTCTCTCCAACCAAAAAAAAGGAGGTGGCTAATTACCGTGAGAAGTTTTCTTAAAACTAACACGTAGATAGCCACTAATCTAATCACTTTCCATAATTATAAACCAATCCTAAAATTTTACATAATTATATTTTGGCCCCAAAATAATTCTAGCCTTTATTATATTATACCAATTCCCAAATGTCACTAAAACATCATCCGAAGGAACTGGAGTTCCATCTCTTTTCCATAACCAAAAGGTATTTTGGGCACCTCAAAAAGTACGGGCCGTTACATAGATGGCCTCCAAATTCACATAAATTCGAGTGTACTAATTTTAATAACTGTGGTTCCTTTCAACCCCTTTCAAAGGTTTCTTGGAAATTTTAATTTTATGCAAACTGAACATGTTTCAAACGTAGATCAATTATGCTGAGGTATTAATCCTAATTAAGGATACCACACATGTATTTATAATAAACATGTCCTAGTCTAGAGTGTCATCAATAAAAAGAAACAACAATATAAGTGTAGACACCTTATTTTATAAATCATTATTATTATTGTGCTTTATTGTTAATTAAGGTTTATTATTATTAGTATGGGCCAAATAATATTTTAACTCAATCTAGTCCATTGATTAGTCCAATCCAGTTGCCCAGTCCAATTGTCCTGTCCAGTTGTCCAGTTCCGCAGTCTAGTTTTCCAATCCAATCCAGTTGACTACTCCAGTCTAATAACTGGATCCAGTTTAGTCCATTTAGATGGGTCCAATCCATATGTCAAAGAGTGATTGACTTAGAAGATTTCAGATTATTTGTGATTTATCCTCCATTACAAGTGATTAATCCTTGATTTACATGAAAAATGGAGATAATTCCCGAATCCGGTATACGCATATGATTAAATCAAAGATAATTACTGAATTAGAGGCATATGGTGTCCCAACATTCGAGAAAAATAATAAAAAGTTATGGGATGAACCGACCGATTTTTGACAAATCGGCCAGTTAGTTGACTTTTCTCAGTTTGCGATTTCTATCTAGTATTTTGCTTTATCACCTGATCATAAGTTACGATAGTTATCTTAAACCGACTAGTTAGTTGACTTTCTCAATTTGCAATTTTAATCTAATATTTTGCTTTATCTCTTGATCACAAATTGAGATGGTCATCTTTATAATTTCTGGTGCCCTAAACTTCTATAAATAGTTTTCTTGGACTACATTTTAAACAAAAAGCTTTTCCAAATGGAGCTTTTAGACCATTTCTCTTAGAAGTTGTTAAAAAATCATTTCTTAAAAGAATTTAGCATCTCATAATTATTTCTATATACTCTCTAGTCACTTGCATAATGGATCTGTCACAAAGTATTCCCAAGTCTTCTAGGCAAGTACACTCGCGGGTTATGTTCATGGCTTTCTACGCTAGTTTAATGTAGTAGTCTATAGTAATTCCCTTCCCCGCAATCACATTCCCATTACATAAAAACTATCAAATAGAGTATTTTCATTTCATTTCGTACTTTGAGTCTAAGGTCGAAGTGTAGGTCGCATCCCATATGCGTAGGGCCGAGTGGAACTACGATTGTTTTGATTTTGGTGTGTTCGACTGGATATCTACACCATTCAACCCCTATTGTCGAATTCAAACCAATAATGCAAATCTAGCGTTAGGGTTTATTTTATTGAATACATATGTGTTATTTAAAAGGCTAAAAATCAAAGAAAATGAAGTAAGGACCCAAAGGGTATGAGTAGTGCCTAATACCTTCCCGTCGTATAACTTAGTCCTCTTATCTATGAGATAGATGACTAGACCACCCTTGACTAGACAAGCTTGATCACCTCAGCATAGGGTGACATGCAAAAATAGGATATTGAGTACGAACAGCTAATTGTATGAGAGATCACCTGAGGACCATCCTAATGCCGAGAACATTCCTGAACCGGATGACCTAGATGCTTTTGTTTCCTTCTACAATCTAGATTTGCATGCCTATTATGTTTTCCCTGACTTTTAAATTGATAATGATATCATCGATTTGATTATTCTTTGATTGCTGAACTAAGTTATGACAAATTAATCTACATAGTTAATGATGATACATAGCTATGGATGAAGAAGAGAAAAGAAACTTGAAAGAAATTGAAAATTGAGGGTCAAATGGATTCAAGCCAATGGCAGAATAAGAAATGGTCCAAGTCAAAACAAGCACGCCCAGATATGTAAAAGAAATAAGCTAGCTTACATGAAGGAAAGAGAGTGAATGACTGCAATCCTAAAAAAATTCATTGACGAATTTCCTTGGTCTCATAGTTATATGCCCGGTATTGACGCGTCAAAAGTTGAGCATCACCTACTCACTCTGCTGGAGGTTAAACCCGTTAAGCAAAAACTCCATAAGTTGAGACCCGAGTGGTCTCTTAAGGTCAAGGAGGAAACTATGAAACTCCTCCGCATAGGATTTATTAGGGTTATAGAATACCCTACTTGGTTGGCTAACGTAGTGCATGTCCCTAAATCGACCGGTTAAGTGAATGTGCTTTGATTATCGAGACCTTAACTGAGATTCTCCCAAGGATGGTTTTCTCCTTCCCATGATTGACATGATCATAGTCGATACCATGGAGCACGAGTTAAATTCGTTTATAAATTGTTTTGCAGGATATAATTAGATAAAGATCGCTCCCCCAAACTAGGAGAAAACAGCCTTCACTTCAAGAAAAGGGATCTCTAGCGACGAACACTAATTTGTTGCCTAAAGTTATATTTACCAACGGATTATCCCGTGGGTGGAGATTTTCAAAATTTTGCCAAAATTTATAAATATATTAAAAATATTTAGCGATAGAATGAGTCCATCGCTAAAGCGTTTAAAGGCAAGCTTTTAGCGATGGATTTAGCCGGTCACTAAAATTCGATGAATATTTTGAAACATGACTTTTAGCGACGAACTTTTAGTGACGAGGAAGTCCATCTCTAAAAGTCATGTTATAAGACATTCATTCCCCTCGTTCTTTCTCTATCCCTAGTTCTTACACTTTTTCTCTCTGTTTGTCCTCCGGCAACACCCCCCACCCCCTCGGAGACTAGCCCCCCATGATGACAACCCCCACATCTTCTCCACGCGACCACCACAGCACCACCACTGATACTAATGGTATGTACATTTTAACCCTAATTACATACTACAATTATAGTGTATTGCATAAATAGCCCTAACAGCCCCTGTTAGGGCACTAATTAGCCCTAATTAACCATAAATAACTATTAATTAAACTCTAAATTAACACTAATTAACCCTAATTAAACTCAATTAGTCCTAACTAGCCTTGTGGGCTCCTAATTAGTCCCAATTAACCTTAATTAATTAGCCCTGATAAACCTTAAACAAACCTTAATTAACCTAATTAAACACTAATTAAATCTTAATTGGCCTTGATAAACCCTAACGAGCCCTAAATAGCCCTGATTAATCCTAATGAACTTAATTAATACTAATACATTCCTAATTAACCCTAACTAAACCCTAACTAGCCCTGATAAACCCTAATGAGCCCTAAATAGCCCTGATTAACCCTAATGAACTTCATTAATCCTAATAAATTCCTGATTAACCCTAATAAGCCTAAATACAACCTAACCCTAACTAAACCATAAACCCTATCACAATCACAAGTGAGACAATATCAATTCTGGGAATGAACTCTATATTCCACCGAGAAACATGAGTAGTAGGATCCAGATCTCGGTGTGTGGACGAGCCCTGAGCTCTTCCCCTATCGTGCCTTCCTGGAGTTGTACTCCCCTCCCCTATTTGTATCCCCATCCCGCTCTTGTCGCCGCTCCCTGTTATATTTGGTTTACAGTTTTGAAGAAACTTTGTATATATTTTATTTTTCAAATAGTATAGAATTTGAAATTTGAACACACACAAACACATAGTGTTTTAGGGTTAATTAATTGTTAATAGATCAGCAATTATTTAACCCTAATGTGGATTGAGAATTGAGGTTCAAATTTAAATTACATGTTTGGCCTTAAAAAAATATATTTTTAGCGATGCATTTTATTCCGTCGCTAGAAGTCTTTAATTAAACTGTACTGAAAATTTTTTAGCACGAGATTTCCCGTTGCTAAAGTTATTACCGACGAACTTTTAGTGATAAAATGTTTGTCGCTAAAAATCCATTACTTTTTTCCCGCGGGCTTTAAGTGACGGATCTTCTGTCCTTAAAAGTCTGTTAGTAATACCTTTAGCGATATTACCGAGGAGAAATTCCGTCACTAAATTGTTAATTTAAAAAAAAGAAATTAAAATAAAATATGGAAAATTTCTTTAGCGACGGAATGTCCGTCACTAATTAATTTATCATCTCGTCGCTAAATGTTAGTTTTTTTTTTTTTGTGAGGGATTTTCAAATTTTGTTGCCAAAGTTTTGGCGATGGGGTTAATCCCAATTTCCAACGGAGTAGGGACTTTTAGCGACAGAGTTGTCTGTCGCTAAACGTCCATTTTCTTGTGGTGCTTTACCACATCATAGGGCACATTCTGCTACAAGGTGATGTTCTTTGGATTGAAAATGTCGGGATTACATATCAATGAGCCGCTACTACCCTCTTTCACGATATGATACATAAAGAAGTAAAGGTGTAAGTAGGTAATATGATCATTAAGTTAAACGAGACGATCACCGTACAGTTTAGTAAAAATATTTTGAGAGATTAAAGCAGTATAATATGAGACTCAATCCACAAAAGTAGGCATTTACAACCGCTAAGCTATTAGGATTTATGGTCACTAAGCGGGGCAAAGAAACTCCACCGAGCTAAAATTAAGGCCATAGTGGAGATTCCTCCGCAAGAGAATGAGAAAGGGATCCAAAGTTTTTTAGGTAAGGTCCAATACATCGGCATATTTTATATCTCATCTGACCTAATCTGCGAGCCAATCTTCAAGTTGTTGAAGAATAATTCAACCAAGAAGTAGAACCCACTCTGGTAGTAAACTTTTGATAAGATTAAGTAGTACCTGAGTAACCCCCCGGTCATAAGTCCTCCTATATCCAGTAATCCTTTATTGCTTTACTTAACTGTGACTGACACCGTTGTCAAATGATGTTGGCCCAACATCTAGAGAACTCACAAGTGATAGAGCCATCTACTATGTCAGTAAAAAGTTAACCTAAAAATGATGAATTATTCAGCTTTAGAGCAAACATGCGTGTCGCTAGTCTGGGTAATACAGAGATTACGACATTACAAATTGGCTTACCCCATCAGGTTGCTGCCTAGGATGGATCCACTAAAATATTTGTTTGAGAAGCCGGTCTTATTTAATCTCACGCCAAAGTGGTTCCTACTTTTTGATTTTCACATCACATATGTCACCCAAAAATCCATAAAGGGAAAGGCCTTGGTAGATATGCCAGCCAATTGTCCAGCAGAAGTTACCACTGATTAAAAGGCGAAGTCCTTAGACAATCTTTCCTGGAAGCTATCATGAAAAATGAACTTCCAGGAAAGACCATGTGATGAATTGCGATCAAAACCCATACAAGAGGCATTATAACGAGGAACATTTTTTGTGTGTCATACAGTGAGAAGGTTATTAGAACATGGATAATATACACTTAGGCAAGTGTGAACCCCTCATGAATGGCCAGATTTTAGCAAAAAAAGTGCTTCGACAAGAATACTATTGGAGTACAATGGAAAGAGACTACATTGAGCATGTGAGAAAGTGTCATAAGTGCCATGTGTTTGCCAACTCACAACACCTCCCTCCTCAGGAATTGTATAACATGATATCTCCATGGCCCTTCTTAGTTTGGAAAATAGACATGATTGGAAAGATAAGTCTAAAAGCTTCCAAAGGACATGAGTTCATACTGAGGCCATAGATTACTTCACAAAATGGGTGAAGGCCTCATCGTACACCATGTTGAATGCCAAGAAAGTGCCTCAGTTTATTAGAACCAACATTATTTGTTGATATGTTTCTGACAATGGTTTGCATTTCGAAGGGGAAGTCACAGATTTGGCTGAAGAAAATGTTATTGTTCGACATCGATCCTCACCATACGACCCATAGACTGATGGGGCTGCAGAGTCTGCTAATAAGAATATCTTAAGTAAGGTGATAGATTGCTGTCGGAGTTAGCCAGATAAACTTCCCTATGCCAAGACCTGGCAAAATATTGTCCGGACCCGCGGGTCTACCCGTACCAGCTCAAAAAAGCCAGGTACGAGTACATATAAAGAGGACCCGCTAAAATCAGACCCGTACCCGAACCGACCCATAATTTTTGGGTCGGTTCGAATCGGATACGGGTAATCCGAATTTACCCGGATTTTCTACTATATAAATGGATTTAGGGTTTTATCTCACTTCACTCCTTTTCTCTCCAGTCGCCACTTTCTTTCTCTATCTCTCGCTCTCTCTCACTCTACCGCGGGTAATAGCATAGTGCACAAGATCCACGCCTCCGTCACAGTATCTCCTCCGTCCATCGTTGATCCGTGCCACCAATCACCCTTAGTCCACAAGATCCGCTCCTCCGCTGCCGTATCTCTTCCGTCCATCGTTGATCCGTGCCACCAATCACCCATAGTCCACAAGAGCCGCTCCTCCGCCACCGTATCTCCTCTGTGTGTTGCTGATCCGTACCTCCGTCGCCATCTCTTTTCACCATCCGTCGCAAATCTGTGTTTCGTCATCTCTTTCCCCTTAGACCATAATCGCAGCTTCGCAGATCTACTATCGCATCAATGCACCTCCACAAATCAAGCCACTTTCACCACAGCGCAGATCTACTGCCGGCCAGTTCCATTGCAGATCTACTGCTGGCCAGTTCCATTGCAGATCTACTACCACCAACGCACATCCTTCTATTTAACTCATTTTGTGATTTGCATGAATTTGTTAAGTATTTTGTTTAGTAGATGTATGAATGGTGGATTATGTTGTAACCTCGGTGGATATTGATGGTGGTTGACTGGTTGTGTAGAGTTACATATTTTTATTTATTTATTTTTTGGTGCAAGATTTGCATATTATTGTGTAATGAATTTTGATGGAGAAGAAGAATCAGAAACATTGAAGAATGATTTGGCCATAAAATATGGCAAAATAATGTAATTAGAATTTGTTTTATTAAAATCAAAATTAATTAAAAATTGGCATTTTACCCGCGGGTGGCGGGTAGGGTACGGATTCTGAAAAAGCCTACCCAAAAAAATCGGGTAAAATATACCCGACCCGTTTTTACCCGGGCCCGATCGGATTTTTCCCGTACCCGCACGAGTATACCCGTTTGCCAGGTCTACCTATGCCCCCTAGGCTATCGAACATCAGTGGGGACATCAATCGGAGCTACACCATACTCATCATTTTATGGCATGTAGGAAGCCCTCCCAATAGAGTTAAAGGTAACCTCTCTCATGGTATTGTTATAAAACCAGATAACCGAGGAAAATTGGGTACAACATCATTTTGAAGAGTTAGCATTGGCAGACGAGAAAGGGTTGAAGGCCCTCTATCATATTTAAAGTTACCAGAAAGGAATTTCCCCGAGCATTCAATCAGTGGGTAAAAGGACGTAACTTGAAAAAAAAATTATTGTAAAATAGAATATCAGACAAATTTGGAAGCCATGACAGGAGGCACAGCTTGGTTAGTCAATTTTATACATGATTGAATTATCACAACTAGTCAACCTAGACTGACTGAAGAAATATCATGCATGACCATAGAATTGTAAATAAACTACGAATGACCTGACAATCCTTTTAGCACTACTCAGCACACTCATTTTGATGTAGCACTTTAGTGGGAGGTAGGTAGGCAGCCCGTAAAGATGCCTCTAGTACTGCCAACTTTAATAAATGATCTTTATTCCACTGCCTATGAGTATATCTACATTCACCAGGGAAAAAAACCGCTAGGTTAAAAACCATGCAAAGGGTGGCCTAAGAAAAATTTAAAGCAAAAAAAAAAGATATAAAATAGACAAAAGTTATAGAAAAACCTGCTAGGTTGAAAACCCTACAAAGGGCGGCCTAGGCAAAAGTTAGGGCAAAAAAATATATATTTATATTTTAAAGTCCTATTAACAACCAAAGAGCGATCAATTTATCAATATTGTCGTCACATCCTTATCTTCTTTCCTAAGGGAGGATGATCATCCCCATCTAGAAAAATAGTCGAGCCAAACTTCGTTTATCTTTTCTTCAGAAAGCTAGCCTCTCCAATGCAGGAATCATCTCCTTATGATCCCCTACTTTAGTCACCCTACAACATCAGAAAGATTCAACTCCAATCTCATCGAAAGATGATGACGAAAATCCTAGTAAAAACAAAGAATTGTGCATTCGTAGCTACTACATTTAGTCCAAGATACCACCTGGGTCCCTAACTGGCGAAAGCAAGAGGATTCACTCTCCATTATCACCAATCTCCACGCCTTCAATCAATCCCATCCTCGATATAAGCATCTACATCATCTTTAGAATCAGGAATAACCTCGACAGTCAGCCATTTTCTTCGGGGATAATCTTTTGTACTGGCAAAGACCATCTGATTCGAGGTTCATCGGAATGTAAGGACCGTATCAGATTTATATCTGCAGCAAACTTCTTTTTAAACATCTGAAAGTCAATCCAAGATTGCCAGATCCATATGAATTGGTCTCTTCCCTTATCCTGAGGTTAGTGGAAGCCCTGACTATACTCTTCAATGATTTACAAGAGTCTTGCGAGTTAGGCCCTAAACCTTCTAGTGAACGAGCTTCTTCTTTAGCCTTTTCAAGAAATTTGATTTCACTACTAATCGAAAAAATTTCAGTCCAATTTAGCTCACAATCTGTTCTTCGTAGTCAAAATCGTCTCCCGGATGTGAGGCCAGAGCCAATTGATATAAGAATCTGACAGTAATAAAGAATTAGAGTTTATACCATCAATGTACACCCCATCATCTATGGAATGATGATGATATAAGTGGGTCTCCCAACCTTGAGAAATAGTCTGAATCAAAGATTGAGTGATTCCTACACTAGGAAGAAATTGATGTAAGATGCCGAAAATTTGCTCGTAACCAGATTGCCCATAAATTTGACAAGTAAAGTAGAAAGATGTAGAATGCAGTCCCATGAGGCAGATGCAGTGATACCCGGAAGTCCGCAGAATGGTCCATGAGTCTTCAACAAAGTTGCAATACCATAATATTTTTCCCTAATTTTGAGACATTATATGCTTCTAATTCAATAATATCTTTGATTTAATCAGATGAGATGTACCAGATTTGAGAATTATCTCTATATTTCATGTAACTCTAAGATTAATCACTTGTATCAAGGATAAATCACAAATAACATGAAATCTTCTAAGTAAATCACTCTTGACATATAGTTGGAGCCACCTAAATGGACTGGATCCAATTACTAGACTGAACTAAACAATTGGATTGGACTGGACTACTGTAGTGGGCAACTGAGCAACTGAACTGGACAACTCAACTAGACTAATTAATGGAGCAGATTAAATTAATCAAGTTTAAAATATTATTTGGCCTACAACTATAATAATAAACTTTAATAAATAATAAATCCTAATAATTAAAATGATTGCAAAAATGGGTATCTACAGAACCCCTCGGTGAGAGAGTGCATTTGCAGGCGAAAATCACCGAAAAGAACACATTTTTGTAGTGAACTACAAAAAAGACTACCAGACTCTGGACATACCCGCAGATAATCACACAGATATGAGGTTGGACCTTTAGAGAGCTTCCTACTATCATTTGAAAAGAAACCAGACCAACTTAGTTCGGAACAAGAGATATTGCTCAAAGCCAGAAACACTAATGACAATGATTAGTCGCCAAGTGAATAGAAATTTATTCTGTCGTCGGAGTCACCAAACCGATTTGCATGGTCAACAGACAAAAACTTATGATAACTTGCATCTAGATACTAGAACCATCAAATCAATCGAGCGGTCATCTAGATGTGCAAAAAAAATAATTGCATATGTTGCTAGAGCCACCAAATCAATTTGCATAGTCGACGGACGAAGCCTTGTATCTAGATACCAAAGCCACCAAATCGATTTCATTGCTCGTCTAGATATACAAGAAACAGAATCTTGCCTGTTACCAAAGCACCAAATCAATTTGGATTGTCAACAAACAAGAGGAAGGTATTAGTAGAAGACGGAGTCACTAAATTGGTTTAAGTGGTCATCTAGAAATATGGAGAACAACTTTGCCCATTCCTTGAACCAACAGATAGATTGGAGTGGTCGATAGTTAAAGTGGTTATTTGACCGAGTGCTAGAGCCATTGAATGCTCAAACGGCAGAGATTTTGATAAAATTAGGACTTATATATAAGAGACAGAGCCAACGATGCCCTCAAGCGGTTGGTCACTTAGATACGAGGATGAGATTCCAAAGTACCACTCAAAGCCAGAGTTAACCATGTCCAAGGACAACTAGTTGTTAAGTGCCGAATATATCAATTCATTTCAAATTGATATAATTGAACTAGATATTACATTCACAGGGTTGTTGGATTCACCAACATAATGTGCAAGCATACATGTTGCAAAGAATAATATTTTGAACATTCGCTCATTTAATCAGAGGAATTTCAAATGCAAGATATTTTATTTATATATTATTTTGTAAGGGGCCTAAATCCTGCCGGTTGATCAGAGAGCTGGAAGAGAAAAAATGAAATGTCAAAAACCAGTCAGTTAGTTAAAGAACTGGAAGTTCCAAAAATAAAATGTCGAGAACTGGCCGGTTAGTCAATGAATTTGGCAGATTTAGTAAGAAAATCGGCCGATTTATCCATTGAGAATTTGTGTGTGATATTAGGCCGGGTTTCATGCAGAAATGTATTGACAATCCACTCACTTCTTTCTCAAATTTGATCCTAACAAGGACTCCCCCTATTCAGTCCCCTTTATAAATCCTTGAGATTCCTCCCTATTCTTCATGAATTTCATTCTAAATCATGGAATTCAAACACACAAGGAGAGGAAATGAGGGAGTGCCCAAATTGAGTATTTTCACATGTTCGGCCAACGATTCGCATGGATGATCACTTGATCCTTACCCCAAATCAGGATGCGCACCTTAGCCATCACTTTTTTGTGGATGAGGTATGTATTTCATCCCCTGTCTCTAAGTTTCATTGAGACATTCACACACTATGTTTTCCCATGCAAAGTAAGGGCCCACATGGTATTTATGTATTTTTTACATGCATTACATGCACAAACCGAGCGGTTCTTTAACTTTTTCTCTCCTTTTTTTTTTGCTTTTATTTTTACAGCCCCTCCCCCGAACATCCATCGTAGGGGCTCCTAAATCTTGTACGAGAATTACTAGGGAAATTACCAGATTCTATTGAGAATCGGATAACCGACCAGTTTCGATTAACTTTTGAACCGATTACATGCTTTTACCTAGAGTAGAAAGCAGTTATTGAGTTTAGCGGAGAGTTGTGGGATACCACTGACACATTCCATCTACTATTCGGGGAGGCCACACTTATCCTATACTATTTCGTGAATATCACGAGTATTCGCATGCGAGAGAGGCCAGTCCCATGGGCCTATGATCTTGACAAGGACCGCAACCTCATGGTGCAGTTGCTTGGATTTCACCCTTCCTACAAGGAAGGAAGTTCTATTTTTCTTGTTACCCTGCGGTCCCATTATAAGGGTATGGCTTGGAGGATATCGCTAAGGCGGCGATAGATCAGTACATCCAGGGGTTTATGTTGTATGTGCTTAGGGAGACATTGTTTAGCAACAGGGACGACTCGGTGTAGCTTTGGTTTTTGAGAGATTTAGAGGATGTAAGAGAGATTGGGGAGTACAACCGGGGTGATTTGATCATGGCCCATCTGTATCACTCGATGGGTTCAGTATCTCGACGGTAGTCCTTGAGCTACATGAGCTACTGTAATGTTTGGGAGGTATGTCTCCGCTCCTAAACTTTTCACAATATTTCCTATGCACCTCAATAACATGTCACTCCAAATTTGTCTTTGATCACAGGTTTGAGATTTTGAGGTCTTGGGGCCGTGCTCTCTATGATTGGGAAAGAGGCATAAGGCGAGTCCACAAATGAAATTTTGTCCATTTCTTCTTGGAGCTAAAAGATCATATTCTGAACGAACGGAAGGACGTGACGAGACTGGCTATGTAATGATGAAATATTGACAATGAGAGAGTTGGGGCTTCAATGAGGATGTACTGGGACAACCTTAATGGCTTGACTCAGCGCCCGATAAATATTCTCTTCTGTTAAATTTATGCTTATTTTATCTAAACACACATCTATTTTCTTTTCAGGGATCCCTGACCAAGTGGCAAGGGGAGGTGCTGTATCCGGAAGAGCTGGAGCTCAACTGGTGTCAGGTTCCACTGGTTACTTCCATAAGGAGTTTTACCTGGGTGAGAGGTGCTATTTTAACATCACTCGCTGGTCGAGCCCCGAATCCTGGTTGCTCCCCCAGTGGAGATGGGGACATTGTACCGGGGTTGAGATAGAGCTTCATGTAGGGGATTTGGTGTCCTCCCTAGGATGGTGGTATGACCCTCGTACGTATGAGGCATTTGTTCGGGAATATTTAGCCCTTCCCCTGATGACAGAGTGGGCAAAGAAGATCCAGCGCGCCCGGGTGGGTAGGGATAGGAAGGGGAAGGGCAAAAAAGAGAAGGAGAGCACGGAAGGGATCTTATTCCCTTCTTTGTTGGTGACAATGTTCCTAAGGGGGAAGGATCATGAGACGAAGCCGATTCCTAGGCTTAAGAAGAATGAGGATGTGCTGGGGCTAAAGGAGTTAGCCCATGTTAAGACGATAATCTCGGTTCTTATCCTTTATCACACATATTTTGACTTTCTTTGCTTGACTCTAACCTCATGATCTCCATTTTCATATTTAGAACGAGCTATTGAGGGATGTCTATCAGAGATTTATAGTTTATGGGATACGATGTCCACTCTTCTGGACTTGGTGGAGGTGTTCGTGCCATCGGGAGAGACTACAGACATGCCTACACCCCCTCTTGATGCCGTCATCTGGTTGTTAATCGAGTGCCGGGTAGCGCGAGAGCTACACTGAGCATTCTGTCACCGCTCTTTATACCCCTATAGAGAGAACTCTGATAGAGCGAACAAGAGGCCTGAAAAAGACAAGGGCGACAAGACATGTCCCCCTCAGGCCTGTTTACAAACAGGAGTTCACGAGCATGACCAAGGGAAAAGCCCCAGCCCCCTCGCAGTCAATGAAGTTGCATGTCCGTGATTGATTGGAGGCCCACCATGCTGTACAAGACCCACGGGAAGCCCAGTGGGATGACCGAGCCCAGATTGCTAGACTCATCCCTCGAAGCCAAGGACTATGACTATGAAGAAAAGTGGGATAAGTAGGCCTCAGGACCAGTTGACGAGGAGGAGCCAAGCCCGAAGAAGCCCCAGTTCATTAGGAAGTCTAAAAACAATTACTTTACATGTTATGAATTGCTTTCTCTGGTAATTTTTTTTATTTCTTTGTGAATATCCTTATGTAAAATGGTCTTTATTTTGATGTATATGCAAACACACTGCACAGAAAGAAAAGAGTATGGGAAACAAACTGGAGTTCGATTATGTTGAGAACATGTGAAGGGATTGGCCTACAAATAGGCCAATCCTGCCAAAATCCTCTCAATTTTATGTATAGGGAGCTGATCAATTGACAACTTAAGCTACGGCCCCATTCGATAACAGGGGTTTTTTTTTTCATTTTTGGAAACTGGAAAAAAGAAGCGTGTTTGGTAACCATTTTTTTCCCTTTACTTTTAAAAAACCAGTTTTTATACCAAGACTGTTTTTAAAAAAATTCCAAAAACGAGTTTTTTTTTAGACCACCACCACCCTCCCACTGCTGGCAGCCACCTTCGGCGACCACCGCCGGCGGCCACCACCGCCATCGCAAACCACCACAAAAAAAATAAAATGGGTTATCAAACACCAAAAAAAAAAAAAAACTGTGTTATCATACACCTACTTGTTTTTGTAAGAAAAAATAAAATTTAAATTGCTCTTTAATTTTTTTTTTTGGAAATTGAAAACCAATTTTTTTTTGTCATACAGACCCCCTAAGTTTCTAGCGCATGATGGCTAAATCTTTTTTTTAAGTAGACTTCACCTTCCGCTACATAACGGTAAAGTTTACCATAATGCCCCCCTCCCCATCATGTAACACCTTGGAATTTCTGGAGCGCTAGACAATAATTCGATCAATTACTTAATCATTCAATACCTCAATTTGATAAAATAGCCGCAATGTGTATCAATGCTTCTACAATAACTCAAACTCTCAATTAAATCGTACTTAAAATGAAAAGACTAAAATTAATGTGTTCCATTAAGTAAGTTTACACAATGATTCCCTCGCAGGGGCTTAAGCAAACATAATAATAAAATCTTCATCCACTTCCTATCCAGGCTCTAATCACCCCTAAATATCCTATTGATGATGATTACCTGCAGAAGGAAAGTCAAACGATGGTGAGTTTTTGAGAGCTCAGTAAAGTCGCACAAGGACCAAAAGAAATGAATGGATCATGAAGCGATTCACATATTTAATTCAATGTATGGGAAAGAGTTTCAACTCAACCCCCTTCAATCAGATATCAAATAAGTATTTTTCGATACAGAGAAAACAGATTCACATGCAACAGATTCAGATGATATTGAACATAAGCACAGGGTAACTAACAGATACACAAAGCCGCACAGGCAGTTCTCGCTAATACAAACTACATATGCATATGTACACCGACTAGTTTATCAAGGTACTGGCCCATGCCAATACACACTAATTCCTCCAATACACACCTACTCCCACCAAAACACAACAATGCAAAGTCTCATACAATACAAAGAAGGACAAATGATCGCTAATACAACATATGATTTGATGCTCGATGGGCAATAAAAGACGAGTATCGACATGAATGTCAAAAATCGCTTAAGGCTCAAAATAGGGTTTCGTGGACAATCAACACATTCTCATGACAATTATAACCATAGTCTAATGGAATTCAAGAAACAAATAAAAAAAACATACGAAATCAAAGTGAAGAAGTATGGTTCAGATACAACTCCTTACCTTAATCCAAGTTATGGGCTCACTGCTATTCAATCTCGTTCAAAAATCTCGAATTAACCTCAATTGAGCAAATTATTGATCAGGAGCACAATCTACACTCCTGTACTATAAACATAATATCAACTACCCACAACGTGCTCACTCCTCAACTGGGAATGACGCAACTCAAAGCGGATCCCACACACGACCAACCTAGCTAGAAAATTGGATACACTCTTCAAGGCCTAATAATAATCCAAGATTGATATTAATTCCCATAAAACATTTTTATGGCTCAAAATAGCTTAAATGAAAATATAAATTTCTAAATTTTCAAGTATTTTTGAATTAAGAATAATTTGTTTAAATGCAATAAAAACACATGAATAGCCATAATTGTTTCTAGTTGAAAATAAAGTTCATATAAAAAATATATAAAATTATAGAAACTGAAATCAGAATTTAAAAGACATTAAAATTATTTTTAAATTATTCAATCGCTGAATCCAATTCGATACAGTAATAATACCAAATCAACTCTAAAAATTATCAAACTTAACTAGTACTTCTTTATATCATAAAACTTTATTGTAAATTTTTTCAGAATTTATCATAAATTTTAAAGACTCCAAACTAATTTTACAAATATGAACTTGCAGAAAATATTAAAAATACCGCCTATGCCAGAAAATTATAAAAATTTGCCAGAAATTCTAATATAGCCTTAACTACCCTACTCTAAAATTTTACATGCTAACGATTATTGTGCGCTATTCAATGCACGTGTCAAACCTAACATCAACCCATGGTGTGTGTGTGTGTGTATATATATATATATATATATATATATATATATACATAGAGAGAGAGAGAGAGAGACTTGGATGTCCAAATGTTTCTAGTCAACTCATGACTCGTTTGGTATTTTTATTGTCACATTAACTGATGACATGCGCAAGACTTATTACTTTAGTAACATATGAACTTTGTATTATGTCCTATATATTTTCTTGTACTATTAACTTCATTTTTGCACACGCATTGTATGTGCCATGATAATACTTATCTAGAATGATGATACTTGACATTCTATATTTTTTTTGAAAACATGATGCAAAATAAAAGTTTAAATAGTAAATAACTATATGTTTAGTTGTTGTAATTTAAAATTTATTTTATCGAATGTGATAATAAACACTTATACGTGGTGCGTGATTTTCTTAACAATCATATTATTAACTTTATTTTCGGGTGTCACGCTGATTCGTTGTACTTATGTTACTCCCTACGTCTCACATAATTCGATGGAAATTAACTTGCACGTAGATTAATGATTCAATTCATATATTGTGTGTTTTTCATATATGGAGAGAGAAATAGAATAAAAAAGTGGATCAGGAGAAAATAAAATGAGTTGGTAAAAAGTTAAATGCGGAGAGAAAAATAAAATAAAAAGTGTAAGAAGTGTAAATATAGAAAACACTTATAAAAATTTCTTATTTTAAAAAGTGAATAATTTTGAAAAAATTTGGCTACTACCCCGGTCGGAGGAATCTTTCTTCTACCCTCTATATAGCAACAATCAATCACTTCTAAAATGTTTCTAGTAACTTTTTTTTAGTCATACTAAAAAAACGTTGTTAATAATTGTCGCTGATAGTATTAGAAGAAAAGCTACTAGAAATATTTAGTTACTATTAATTGTTACTGTACACGTGATTGAAAGAAAATTCCTACGATTTGGATGAGAGGTAAAGTTTGTTCAATAATTTTGGGATAATATCACCTATGTCCATAAGGTTTGGGGGTAATTACACGTGAGGACACTAAGTTTCAAAATATAACACTTATGTCCATTGACAAATGGAATACAAAAATATTTAACGGTTTTGACAAAAAGACTTGATTGCCCCTGACTTTAAAATAAAATACCCACTTCTCCAAACTTTTTCTCCAGATCTGCCGCCCACTCCCTCACCGCACGACGCCGGTAACCCAAGCCCCCTCCCTCGCCCTACGCCGCCGGCAACCCAGCCCTGTCCCTCGACCCATGTCGCCGGTAACCCAAGCCCCACCTCGCCTCCGCCACAACAGATTTGGAATCTTGCTTCTTCAACAACCCATCGACACGGCTTCGGGGGTGAACCCGAACCTACTCCCCACCAGGACATAGCTGGTGAACCCGAACCCATTCCCCACCGCGATATAGCCGGTGAACCCAACCTCAGCCACAAATTATTGTGTGTAATGATGACAATATGTAGTGTTTGTGGTTGTGTGAATCTCTCTGTTTTCTCGGATGGTGGGGCGAGGGGGACTACCGGCAGCGTGGGTTTGCCAAAAGGCGCTTGTCGGAGGCATCTCGACAGCTTGGATTTGCCAAGGGGCTTGCAGTCATGGTGGGGTGGTTCTGCCAGATGGTGGGGCGAGGGGGATTGCTGCCGGCGTGGGGCGGCGGAGAGGGGCAGCCGACGGTGAATTCAGATCTAGGATTTAAATTGTGGAGAGAGAAAATTAGAATATCAAACCCTAATTTGAAAATTATAAAATTAGAGTTTGATATTCTAATTTGAAAATTATAAAATTATTCACGATATACTGTACATGGTGCTGCAGCTCAAAATTGGATCGGGAACCACACCAGAAATTAGGCCTGCAAAAGAGAACATGGAGTGACCGCCGGGTGGGGTTCCGGCGGGAGGAACGCTCCGATGCTTAAGTCAGAGATGGCTAACAATGTAGAACTCTGAAGAAGCAGTAAGACACAATGTGTGATTGTGTGTGAACTTGTCTTTACCTGAGGGCTTGACCCCTTTATATAGTGGTAGAAGGAGGAGTCATAGTAGGACTGGGCTTTGACCAACTCTAATTAGAATCTAATTAGGATCCGGGAGGATCTCATGCCAATCTGAACTGATAAAGTCAGAGCCTCTTTAGGATTCTGCACGGTGATTGATACGGTAATGCCATATCAGTAGCGAGCCAGTATGGGTTACGTGTCATAACTACCACGTGTCGTCTGTAGATTGGAGGGATATTTTTAGCTATACCATATGTCCCCTGCTTAAGCACACTTTTCCCACTGGTAATAGCGAATATGCCCAAAGCAAGATCGAATCTGTTTGCCCCCATTTCAAATATTCGAAGAGTGCTCTGCTCGGACATGGTTCTGTTCGGACAGAGTTCTGCTCGGATGGAATTCTGCTCTGGCATGAATCTGTTTGGACATGGTTCTGCTCGGACATGGTTCTGTTCGGACCGAGTTCTGCTGGATGGGATTCTGTTCGGAGAGAGTTTTGTTCGACATTTGTCACTCTGCTCGGGCAGAGTGTTCGGACTGGATTCTGTTCGGACAAAATTTTGCTCGGCCGTTGTCACTCTGCTCGGGCAGAGTGTTCGGACGGGATTCTATTCGAACAGAATTCTGCTCGGCCGTTATCACTCTGCTCGGGCAAAGTGTTCGGACGGGATTCTGTTCGGCCAGAATTCTGCTCGACCGCTGTCATTCTACTCGGGCAGAGTGTTCGGACGGGATTCTGCTCGGGCAAGATTCTGTTCGGCCACGGTCACTCTGTACGCACAGAGTGTTTGGACACTATTCTGCTCGGGCAGGATTCTGTTCGGCCACGGTCACTTTGCACGGGCAGAGTGTTCGGACACGATCCTGCTGGGGCAGGATTTTGTTCGGCCATTACCTTGGTTCCCTCCACGTGTCTCCTTCTCCATTACTGTCTTTGAGCGGGAATTGAGAACTTTCAAGTTTCTCTACTCTTCAGCTTGTGACACGTGTGTGGTGGATGAACCGTTGCGTTTCCCCAGAAACGGTTAAATGGGGTTTCTCTATAAAAAGAGAACTTTCAGTTCATTTTTTCTTCACTCGAAATTTTTGGAAGCACACTACTCTTCAAGTAAGTCTTTTTGCTTTCTTCTTTTAGTTCAGCACTAGTTTTTCATAGTTTCCTAGTTTTAGTAGAAAACATGTCCGAAACTTCAGCGTCTGTTTTCTCGTCCGAAAAGAGTAGTTCATCTTCGAGTTCGAAACGAGTTCTAACTTCAGAAAGTGAAGTTGGAACTTCCAATCCACAACTACCACTACCTTCAACTTCCCATCCATTCCAACCTTCAACTTCTCAACCATTACCACCTTCTTCTTCTCAACCTTCGCATTCTTTGTCTAGAAAAAATGCCTTAGGAGATGTAAAGGATCAAGCTGACGATAAGGCTAATCCTAAACCTTGGTATACTGCTGACGAGAAGTCAGGCAAGATGTCTACCGAAGATTTGCAGGATTTATTTCGGGAATATCCTCTTCCTGAAGGTTGGTATGCTCGTCTTCCTGGTTTGCAAGAACCAGCAAATTATGGAACCAAGTTTGAAACTGGGATATATGAAGAGCAGGTGAAGTCTGGTTATAGGCTTCCTCTCCACCCTTTCCCTCTTCGTTTCTTCGAGCATTATCGCATGGCTCCCGGGCAGCTTGTTCCAAATGGTTGGAGGAAGCTTGCTGGCCTTATATATTTGGTCCAGACTTCAGGCTACAAACCAGATGCAACATATTTTATGAGAGTGTTCTTCGAAATCTGTTTCATCAAGAGAGTCGCCAACTGCCCGGGATGGTATTACATTCATACTAGGCAACGACTCCTGAAAGGGGGCCCGAAGTCAAATAAAGTATGGCATTCTAGATACTTCATCGTTGGCCGCCTGGACAAGGGGGAGCTTCCGTTTGATAGAGACTGGAATCTATTCTGTAAGGATTTCAAAAATCCTGGCACGCCTACTCCTAACAACCTGACTAAACATATACTTAGCCACATCAAACTTCGGGGCGAACTCTCCATTGATGAACCCTTATCAGAGCAACAACTAGAATGGGCGAGGATAATTCCTCGCACACTGGTTCCAGCTGGAGCTGTAATCCCTCCTCCTGCGCCTACTATCTCTAGCACATTTCCTGCTGAGAGCGCGTCTCTAGGTGTGCTTTAAATAGGCTTTTGGTTTCAGTCTTTGTTTCAATATGTATTCTTGTATTGATTGCCAACTCCTTTGCAGAAATGGCTAGCAGAAGTGGAAAAACACCGCAATGAGGTTTTCTTGGCGTCTTGCAGAAAGCCAAAGGGAAAAGGAAAGAAAAATAGCCAAGTGCAGAGTTGCCCCCTGCTCCAAAGAGGAGTAGAGTTATTCTTCCAGAATGTTCTCCACGTATCTTGGAGCAAGTGTCCATTGATGACGATCCGATCTTTCGACCGCGGTGGACACTTAGGCGTGATGACCTTGGGATGCCGGATAGCCAGGTCTCGGAGCAGCATCTTCTTCATGGAATTCTACCTCGAGACAAGGAGGTCTTCCAAACTCAGACACACGAGACCTTTGCCTATTCCTTTGCTCAAGCTGTGTATACGGTGAGATTCTTTCTTCTAGTCTTCTTTTGTATTTACTTTCGGACTTTATTTTGCTGATCGTCCCAATCTTTATCGCAGATGTATACGAGCGGGTCTGAAATGCTTTCTCGTTTTGAGATGGCAAGGCAGGTGGCTGCGGAGGAAGCTCAGCAGAAGAGGGATAAGGGGCAAGAAGCTACTCATCGTGCTGAAGAGCTGAGTAATCGAGAGGAAGATTATCTTGCTAAGATTGCGACTCTGGAGAAGAGGCTGGAGTGAATAAAGAGGAAGGCGGCAGAAGAGGTAACCAAAGCTCGAGACCAAGGCATCCGCGACTTCTTGGATGGAAATGCGGGGGACGAATGGCTGAAGAAGCGAACCGAAGATGGCCTTGAGATCTATGATCTTGGCTTTGTGAAGGCCAAGGAGATGTTTGCAGAGCGCTTTCCTGATATCCCCTTGGATGACTTCGTTCTGCCTGCGGTGATATCTTCGTCTGGAGAGACTGTTCTGCCATCAGAGGCAAGTGATGCTGCAGCTTCTCATCCTCTAGGGGAAGGTCCTTCTGGTGATGCCCCCGAGCCTTAGATTTTAGCCTTTGTATCTAGGCTTTTTGCTTATACAGACAGAGAATTTTGATGCCCGTTTAAGGGCTTATTGTAAAACTCTTTATCTTTTATTTATGCTTTACTATGTGTTTCTCATGGTTTATCTTTACCATTCACACAATATTATTGATTTTTACTTTGGCTCAAACCCTTTATTCGTCACTTAAAGAGTTGGCAGAGAAGTCGAGCACCCTCGCTCGGCCTAAATTTCGAAGAAGCAAAAGCTTTTGTGGAGTGACGGTGCCCCTATTAACTTTTGTTTCTTCACGGATTCAGATCTGTAGCGAATCCGTTTGGCCTACTCTTGTATTTTTATAAAACCCAAGAGTGTTCGGCCATCACTCTGTTTAGACAGAATGTTTTGCATAAGTTGGTCACTCTGTTCGGGCAGAGTGTTCGGCCATCACTCTGTTCGGACATAATGTTTTTGGCTACATTGATCACTCTGTTCGGACAGAATTTTTTTGGCTACATTGATCACTCTGTTCGGGTAGAGTGTTCGACTATCACTCTGTATGAGCAGAGTGTTCGGCCATCACTCTGTTCAGACATAATGTTTTGACTAAGCCCACAATAATACTGAGAGCAAAAATAACTTTATTGCTAGAGCAAAAGTTAAAGTTTACATTGGATTGCTTAACAACCCATTAATTTGAAATTATCTTTCTAAAGACAATTTCTAAAAGATTGGGGTTTCGATAAGGTCTGGGCCCTTATCCCCCTGAAAAAGAAGTGTCTTGCCTTGAGGCAAGATGCTACTGCGCGATTTGTTGTTTTATAACAACGGATCGTTCATGGTCTTGAGTCCGAACTTCTTCTATCAAATCAAGATTTCCTCTGAGTCCAATTTCTTTGCCTTCTTTGGTCGGCACGAAGTTACGTAGCACCGACGAGCTATAGTCTGGTCCCCTTTCACCTATCCAATCCCGTGTTCTATGGGGAACTTCATCTTGAGGTGATAAGTTGAAACAACAGCTTGTAATTGATTGAGTGCTGGTCGTCCTACTATGGCGTTGTATGCTGAGGGGACCTTGACCACCACAAAATCAAGTATGAAGTTGGCTTTGTGCTGGAGGTGTGCCAATCGCAACTGGGAGTGCGATAATACCTTCGGCTACAACTGGATGATTGGAGAATCCATACAACGGAGTATCCATCTTTTGGAGACGGTTCGTTGGAATGTTCATCTTCTTGAATGCATCGTAAAATAAGATTTCTGCAGAACTTCTGTTATCTATCAAGACACGCTTTATATCAAAGTTCCCAGCTCTAACTGTGATGACTAATGGGTCATCATGAGGAGTTTGTATATCCTTTGAATCTTCATCGGAGAAGGTGATCACTGCTACGGGTACCGTCTTCGATTTCTTATCCGGGGGCTGACTCGTTATGTATACTTCTCTGGCGTATGCTTTTCGAGCCCGTCCTGATGAACCTCCTGCGGCTAATCCCTCAGATATAGTGTTGATTGTACCCGCATTTTTTTTTCCGATCTTCTCTTTCTTTCATAGCCAGAGGTGTCTGTTATCTTCCTTCTCTAGGAGCTACGAACTTTCTCAATTGGCCACGCTTGATAAGGGCCTCAATTGCTAGTTTAAGCGACCCGTAATTGTCAGTTGTGTGGTCATGATCGTTGTGAAAGTGACACCATAAATCTTTGTTCCGTTTATTTGGTCGAGATTTCAGTTTGTCCGGCCACTGGAGAGCCTTATTGTCCTTGATCTCGTGAAGAATCTGTGATGGTTTTGCATTGAGGGGTGTCAGATTTTCCCAAGCGAACGGCTCTTTCGGACACCGTTCATCATACTTGGAACGTTTTGTCTGCTTTCCTCCCTAGGGAGGAGTTAATTCCCGAGACCGTTTCTTCTGTTCTTCCTTCCCTTCTCCACGCCGTCCTCTGTATGTCTCCATGTATTCTTCAGCTTGAATATATTTGTTAGCCTTCTCGAGAAGGGCTTTCATATTACCTGGAGGACTTTTGTTCACAGAGAATGCGAACTTGGATGTGGGTCGAAGGCCTCGGAGGAATGCAGTATACTTCATGGACTCGTCCAAGTTATCGATTTCCAAGGTGGCTGTGTTGAATCGTCCGAGAAAGCATGCCAAAGACTCGTTTTTCTCTTGCACAATGTTCAGCAGACTCGCCGAGTTCTTTCTTCGGGAGCGACTGCTTACAAAGTGTTTTTGAAAGAGATCCGATAATTGGTCGAAGGAGTAGATGGACCTTGGTTGTAGATATTTGAACCATGCATGTGCAGCTTTCCTTAGAGTGGTAGGAAAGGCTCTGCACATGACAACGTCTGAAACCTGGAGGAGTAACATGTTTGTTTGAAACTAGTAAACATGTTCTCCTGGATCCCCAGTCCCGTCGTAGAGGTCACATTGAGGCATTCAAAAATTGGGAGGTAGCTTTGCCTTCTCGATGGCCTTCGACAACGGATATCTAGATTCATCCCTTGGGCGAGATCATTCTGGAGAATGATATCTAGGGACCACCTTCCAGGAGTCCCATTCTTAGGAATGAGACTCAGGCGTCCTCTTCCTGTGGATAGATCTTCGAGGGGTCTCAACTCTGGCGGCCTATGCGGGAGAGGAGTTGGTACTGTCTTCGACTGAAGAATCGCGACGGTAGCATGATCCACTCCTGGTTATGTGATCTCCGCTCTTATCTTTGGGATTGTAAGTTGGATCGGCCGTTGATTGGTATTTGCGGCTGTAACTTGATCTGGATGTGAGACGAAGATGAAGGTCGCCGGGGTCAAGATGAGAATTATGAGTGGACGGAGGAGCCACTGCCATGTCGAGCTTTTGCTGAAGAGTGTTCACGACATCTTTCAATTCGTGGATCTCCTTCGTAAGGTCGTCATGGGGTGTTTTGAATAGCTGACGGTTTAGGCGATGACAAAGATCCCCGTTTTTCAGAGTAGACGTCGGAGAGTGATTTCTTCGAAGTCTAGCTTCTGATTCGGGAGTTGTAGATGTTATGTTAACGTGTGCATCTTCCGCAGAAAATCGACATGACGACGTGAAGGTGTCAAACGGTGGTCACGACTGAGTCGACGAGAGCTGCTCGTTCGGGCGTGACGGTGTGGAAAACGACTATGTGAAGAGTCGCTAGAAGAAGAATGATTGGCCATGTTCCCTGTAGTGGTCTCACGGATGGCGTCAATCTGTTGCAGCTAAAAACTGGATCGGGAACCACACCAGAAATCAGGCCTGCAAAAGAGAACACAGAGTGACCACCAGGTGGAGTTCCGGCGGGGGAACGCTCCGATGCTTAAGTCAGAGATGGCTAACAATGTAGAACTCTGATGGCTAACAATGTAGACACAATGTGTGATTGTGTGTGAACTTGTCTTTACCTGAGGGGCTTGACCCCTTTATATAGTGGTAGAAGGAGGAGTCCTAGTAGGACTGGGCTTTGACCAACTCTAATTAGAATCTAATTAGGATCCGGGAGGATCTCATGCCAATCTGAACTGATAAAGTCAGAGCCTCTTTAGGATTCTGCCCGGTGATTAATACGGTAATGTCATATCAGTAATGAGCCAGTATGGGTTACGTGTCATAACTGTCACATGTCGTCCGTAAATTGGAGGGATATTTTTAGCTATATCAGGTAGTATTGCCATTTTCAAAATACGTAATGACGAAAATTATCCTTTTTGGATGGAATCCTGACGGTTGGATAAAAGTGTTACTTTTTTTAACATTTTTTGTCACGTATGTTACATTTTAAAACTTAATATCCTCGCGTGTAATTACTCATAAATTTCAGGAATATAGGCATAATTAATCCAATAACTTTTGTTTGCCTATTATAAATTGATACATGATTATTTTACGTGTAGAATCTAGAGAGTATTTATATATAAGCCGTCGAAACATGAGTGGCAAGCCACGCGTTGAGGCCTTAGTGAGGAGAAGACCGGGCCAAGAGAGTCCGCGCTCGAACCTGGGTAGGCGTGGGCTCAGTCGTCACCGCCAAAAAAGCAGTAAAACAAAACAAACACAGCGAAAGCCAAAGTCGGACCAAGTCCTCTCTCTCTCATCATCATCATCATTGCTATCTCTCTGACCCTCCGACCTTAGGTTTTCCTTTCGCGTCTCCCTCTGCATTAAATTCCGACCTATCACTTTTCAGTCCTAAATCGTTCCTCTGATCTGCCCAAAATTCAGGTGATCCTACGATTCCCAATTCTCTTTTCAATTACTTGTATTGTATATATAACTTATCATAATTGGGGATTTATTCAGTTTCATTTACTGGGCAGTATCGGTATAAACTCTCTGTATTTTTATTTTAAATTAGTATTGGTGGCTCTGGACTGTTGGATGTTGCGTACTTTTATGATTGACCTTTGAAATTGGGTCAATTTTGTGGGGAATGTGCAGAGGATATTGTGGGTATGCCTTTTGTTTTTGCTATACGAAAATTTTGATTGATGGGTATATATACTCACGTTTTGCACTTAAGCTATGTTTTATTTGTTTTCTGGATAGTGTTGTTTTGCTAACATTTTTTTTGGAGGTGGACTCTTCGCAATTAACCGTCATTTATAGCCTTTTTTTTAGAGAGAAAATAGAGGAAAAGAAAGGAAAATAGTTTATTTTATCTCTTTTTTCTAGTTTATGAGTTTTTTTTAACGAGAAAAAAAAAAAAAGAAAGTTTGGGCTTCTTTCTCTTCAAATCTTTTCTCTCAAAATTGGAGGTTATAATTAAGACTTTTATAATACCAATACTACCCTTGAAATAATGATGACTATAATCTTTATTGACTTTTAGGTTTTAGGCTTTTTTTTGCAAAAACTTGCAATTTTACTTACGAGAGAATGATTGAATTGGATGTTTACGTTGACTCATGTTTGATTGTTTTGTTTTTGACGTGACACTACTAAGAGTTGGATGTTCAAATGTTTGTAGTTAACTGACGGCTCGTTTTCTATTGTGACATTAACCGGTGATGTAAAACTTATTACATTAGTAACGTATAATGTCCTAATTTGTTTCCGCTTTGCTTTTCAAACTTACTTGAGCTGTTTGAAAGTTTGAAATTGTAAATGCCTTTAATAAATTCTGTTTAAGTATTTGGGATGGGGTTTGAAGGTTTCAACCTCCGAGTATGGAAGACGGAAAGAAGTCCGAGGACCATTTGACATCGGCTGCGGCTTTTGTGGAAGGCGGAATTCAAGAAGCCTGTGATGATGCTTGCAGCATATGCCTTGAAGCGTTCTGTGAAAATGATCCTTCAACGGTATGTACGTTTGGAAATTTGAATTGGTATGTTGATTGTATCTTTTCCTTCCATGGAGTCGGATTATCCTTTGCTTGCAGGTTACTGGTTGCAAGCACGAGTTTCATCTTCAGTGCATCCTTGAATGGTACCTCCTTTTATCCCTATATGAAATAGTCCTACCTACATTACTTTGGGTGTGAATCTTTGTATTCTAAATCGTCCTCGGCTGAGGTCAGATGGAACTCTCTGATAGATCTGTTATATCCACGACTAACATTCGTGTCATTATTGCTGTTAAGCGTTAACTATTATTAAAACCTCAGCAAACAGTGTAGTAAGATAATAATAACTTAGATTGCCACTACATGTATCTGATAAAGTTGGTAGGTTTTGTTCCCCTAGTGCATCTCAATCTCTGTAACTTCAGTTACTTGCTATATGCACATTTTTAGTGTTACCTATGAGATAGAGATATACATAAGCACTGTGAAAGATCTTTAGCTTTATTACTGGTTCTAGATTGCATTTACAAATATATTTCCTGTAAGCCAAAGTAAGTGAAACTGACCATACACGTATCTTCCTGGGCTGCATTGGGCTTCTTTTTGGTTAATTTGGTTTATTCGCCAATGATGAACCCAGGAATTGGTGTAAGAGATAGTCTATGTTACATGGACTCGGTGTCGGTGTTCGGATCGGGTACGTGTCCGAGTGTCGGACTCGCCTATTTTCGAAATTATAGGATACGTGGACATCGTCCAAAAGTTGGACACGGGTACGGGGACATGTCGTACATATATATATACGTATACACACACACACACATATATATATGTGTGTGTGTGTATACGTATATACATATATGTATATATATATATATGTATATATTACATTTATATTTCTACTGTAGTGTGCTACTAAACACCATATATAGCTAATTACTATACATAAATATTCTGAATAGAATGCTAGAAATGTGAAGTAGAGCATCAAGATATGTAGGAGAGGGTGGCAAAGTACTTGTTGGCTGTTGCTGAGTTGTTGTTGTCACTTGTTAGTCGGTTTCTGATAATTGATCAAACGATCAACTCAGCCAGAGATCTTCATCTTGAGCAGTTGAGCTGTATCCTAGTGTTGTCAAAGGGCCGGGCTTGGGCCGGCCCAGCCCAAGCCCATCGGGCCTGCTGTGGGGCCGGGCCAGTGGGGCTGCCAACCGGGCCGGGCCAGTGGGGCTGCCAACCGGGCCGGGCCGGGCCGGGCCTGCCGAAGGCAAACCTAGGCCCAGTCCAGGCCCTGGCCCTAGGCCCAATAGCTAGGGCCGGGCTTGGGCCGGGCCCGGGCCATTTTTTTTTTTCTTCTTGTTATTCAATTTTAAATTTCATCTCTAGGCAATATTCACAATTTAACGAACCTAATCTTTATCCTTTTATTTCATTATAAGTAATATACATATATATGTATGTATGTATATACATATTTATTTGTTAGCCATTATATTTTTTATTATATGTTAAACATTTTCATACTCTTCTTGGTGAGCTTTATTAATAAAATCTTAACACATAACAATTTATATAGAAAAATAATAAATGTATTCATAGGCCCTCCTCCTTTTATCCGGGCTTGGGACCGGCTGCTTGTAAACAAACAGGCGAAGTTACCTATTTTTTTATATATACGAAAAAATATATATCTTGCTTGTAAAAATTTATTTTATATATATGGAAAAAAAGTATATTTTGTGAAAAAATTTATTCTTAAAATTCTAACAATCAAAATAATAATGCATGTCTATCCAAAATATCAGCAATCAAAGATCAAGAAATCTGCAACGTCAACCAAAAGGATCAAAAGAGGAAAATAAAAACAAATTACCTAATCATCCAGAAGTACTTCAATATCCGAGTCACTGCTCTTCCTATCATCAATCGGTTTATCTTGCTCGCGGTATTTCGCATCAAGATAATCCTTCCAACATACACATAGCTCGAGCGACTCGGGGTTAAGACGACTCCTCCTGTCATCCAAAACCCTCCCGCTGGCTGAAAATGCCGACTCTGAAGCAACCGTGGAGGCTTGCACTGGCAGTACATCCCGTGCAATTTGGGATAAAGTTTTATACATGTTTTGATTTTGTTTCCAAAAATTTAACAAATTAAAATTAACCTGTTCTTGCCTTGATAAATCAGAATAATGATCAGTATTTGCATATACACCAATCTCATTAAAAGAGGAAAAAGTATACGAACCTGCCGAATTAGAAGTACCTTCACCTGGTAGTTGTCTTGCTACTAGATGTTCAAAGCCCTGAAGGTATGGCGCATAATACCTCTCAACAGTGGATGATGATGTAGCTCGCCCGCGCACGTCAGCAGAATTACGATAGACGTTGAACAAGTCCTCAAACCTCTTGCTCACTTTTGCTGTGAATGCGGTTGTCTCCTCTGCTGTGTAGCACATTAATTTCGATATCTCTTGTATCGAGGCGTTCACGCCATGCAACTTTAACCTAGGATCTAAACAAGTAGCCACAGTAAAAATAGCAGGCAGTTTACTCCAATATTTATTAAATTTTTGATCCATCACTTTTACTATTTCCTTAAAGGGTCCTATATATCTCCATTTTGTTAACATTGTAGCCATCTTCAGAATTTCTATTACAGCGAGAGGAGAGGTGGGATAGTACGTACCAGACAATAAATTGGTAGACGTGTAGAATACCTCCAAAAATTCAGCTAGGTATGTGGCCATCTGCCATTCCTCTTGAGTTGGCAAGCCGGCTGGGAACTGGGTTAGTAGAAAATGCGTATAGACTTCTCGGTATGCCAGAATGTGTAAAAGCATGTGGTATGTAGAGTTCCACCTGTGGACCACATCTGTAACTGCTCTCCTGCGAGGCATATTATATTGAACACACAACGTTTTAAATTGTTGTGTTCTCGGACTCGAGCTATTAACATACGCTGTCATACCCCTCATTTTGAGAAGAATATCTCCTGCAGCAGCTAAACCATCTTGAACAATTAAATTAATAATGTGACAAACACAGCGAACATGAAATAATTCACCATTAAGTACAGGTTGAAGCGTCTCCTTTAAAGCTGCAACAGCAACTTTATTATTAGAAGCATTATCAAAACTAACACTCATAATCTTATCCTTAATTTTAAATGTGGTGCATGCTTTTAATATAAGAATAGCAATGTTCATTCCATCATGCGGATAAGGGAAGTGCTCGAAAGCGATGATTCTCTTGTGCATAACCCAATCTACATCAATCCAATGAGCGGTCACACAAGAATAACTAACAAAAGTATAAGGAGATTGCCAAATATCAGAAGTAAGACTAACTTTACCTTCAAATTTATCGAAATAATCGATAAGGCGTGCTTTAGCAGCATTGTACTGTCGGAGTGCATCGGATCTAGTTGTGTTTCTATGAACCTTTTTGTACAAAGGTTGAACGTATGTGTTCATATATCTAGAGTGCTTAGGATTATCGGCAAAAGAAAAGGCTTGTTCATCATGAATAACAAATTCAGCGAGACCGTCTCTTTGCTCTCGCTGATTATAAACAAATAACTTACCGTCAAAAGATAACTGCGTTTGGGTAGGTTCGACGTGGCCTTGTCGAGGTGCACACAGAGGGTAATGCCTGTTAAGATGTCCATTACCACTACCAGACGAAAATAATTTAGCGCAGTACTTACATCGAGCTTTTCGGATGCCGTCCACCATAACTACATCGAAATGATTCCAACACTCGGCTTTCTTTTTTTCCCCTTTTGGACTTCTGGCTCATTACCGGAGGCATTGCTCGGCCCTTCTTCATCATGACCAGGCATAGGGTTGAGATTATGCCACGGAGTAGTAGCTTCGCCAACCGAGCTGCGTCCTTGACTATAATGCGGGGGGTCTTCATCAGGCGTGTATTCAAAATCTGGAATGTTTTGATTGAACTCCCAATTGGCTTGGGTATCTATCATACAGCCTGTACTCATTCGTCCAGGAACGAATGGTTGTGTTGGTGCTTGGATTGGTGTTTGTGATGGCCGTGGCGCTGGCGCTTGTGCTGGTGGTGGTGCTTGCGATGATGATGATGTTTTTCGTGATGACGATGCACGCCTCATTTTCTTCAATAATCCAGCCATATTTCGAGCTAAACTTTGTAAGAGTAACTAAATACACAAGTATAAGAGTAGTAATAAGAAATAACAATTAAAAGAATGAACGAGTAACAAATATTAGAGAGTTAGTAATTAAAAAGAATTTAGCAAGACTAGTAATTAATAAACAAGAGTACTAATTAGTAAATACTAGTAGTAATTAGCAAGAGTAGTAATTGGAGAGGAAAATAGTAGCAAAGCTTGTAGAAATATAGAATGTTTAGGTAAGAGAGAGTAAGAAGATTGGTGTGAAAAATTAGAGAGAAATGGTGTGAATTTATAGATTTTAGAAACTTCACAAAAGACCAAAATACCCCTACAAACTATCCGTTTATAGTTGTTGGGGAGGGTAAGAGTGTAAAGGAGTTGAAAAATATAGGTTAGACTAAAATACCCCCCAAACTAGCCGTTATATTGCTGTTGGGGGGGTAAAAGTGGAATTTTGGAAAAGGGGTGGAAGAAAGGGGGGGAAAAACAAAAAAATTCAAACAAGTGGGGCCGCAGACCGGGCCAGATCCGGGCCATACCCGGGCCGCAGACCGGGCCAGACCCGGGCCGACTTCGGGCTGGGCCAAACCCGTTTCCGGGCCGGGCCGGGCTTTTTCGGAGCAAATGAAGGCCAGGCCCAGGCCCCAAGCCCGCTGTGCTGGGGCCGCTACTGTTCATGGACGGGGCCGGGCCAGCCCGGGCCAGAACCGGGCCGGGTCGGGCCAGCCCGCGGGCCGCCCGGCCCGTTTGACAACTCTATGCCTGTATGTTTTCACGTTGAAATAAATCAAATAATGTTGTTAGACTCAGATTATAGATGGCGTGGTGAATGGTGAATTGGTGATACTTCATACTATGATTAGAATTAGATACTTTAAGGCTTTAAGCTACTAAACTGAAGAGTGAAGAGGACAAGACGTACATTCACATGCACCTTCTTGCACAGTTGCACCATAGAATTGAGTAATTGACTTGACCTGTTTTAACTCTCAAGTTTTTGAACTTGGAACTTGCTGAGCAGTGAGCATTACCAAATCAAAGATAAACCTAATAATACTAGAGATAATGACAAATTTGCAGCTTACACAGAGTTGTCTTAGAAATTAGAATGCCTGGGTTTATTAAAAGATAAACTCATAAACACCAAGGCATCTATTAAATATCATCATTTCCGAATTACAAAAGTTTAAGACTTTAAGTGGAAGATCAGATATGGACCATATCCATATGGTCATATGGACACAAAAGGTATATTAGTTATAAGTTATAACACACAAAAGATTATCAATCTTCAGTTCTTCACTCATCAGGCATCAGTATCACATACAAAAAATGATAAAACCTGCTGCTAACTCTTGTTGCAGACTTGCAGCAGTGAGCAGCGTACTCCATTTCGTCCCCACTGTGATGAGTGTGATCAACATTCAAATTTTGAGCGCCTCCGAGTTCGTCAACTTCTGTTGGTTGTTTCTCCACATTGTTATCAAAGGTGACCACTTCAATCTCTGGTTCATCTAGGGATAGTTCTGCTAACTCAGTCAACGCGTGTCCTTCAATATCGAAATTGTCTCCACCTACAAAAGATTGCAACCATGTAAAATTTTAGTATACTCTTAACAAATGCTTGATCAATGTTGAGTCTTCTACATAAACAAAAGAATTTAACCAAAGAACTTACATAGGTCCCAATACTTTGTAGCTCCTTCAGTGTATGCCTTCTTTTTCCTAGCCATAAGTCAAAAATTGCAGTGAACAAACACCAAATCCTCAGCTCTGCTTGTTGCCAATTTGTTCCTTTTGATACTTTGAATCACAGAATATGTGCTCCAATTTCTCTCACAGCAGGATGATGATGCGGGCTGTGAGAGTAGCTTGAACGCCAAATCTCGCAACAATGGTGTAAGAACCATGATTAGCCCACCACGATATCGGTTCGTCATACATTCTTGCCTCAATGTCATGAACTTGGTTGAAATAGCTAGAGCCACTTGAAAATGCACCATACTCGACACAAGCTTTCCGAATATCTTTTCGATTTGGGAAAAGCCGCTTGAAGCATTTCATCCTATTCATTGACACCTCTTGATCTTCATGAGGGGATATTTTCTCAGTTCCGTTAGTTCCTCGTTCAAGCCACACAACACTGTAGTACTTTGGAACCAAGGAATGTGCCATACAGTGCAATGGAGTGTTGCTTTTGTTCCATCTAGCCTCTAAAACATTGTGGATGACATAAAAAAAAGCTGATTTACCTGTAATTATGTTTTCTCCTTCGTGTTTAAAGATTATCAACTTCACCTTCTCGATCATTGTATCCCACATGTCAGAGATTAGATATAGCACTGGTGCATTGGTATCGGCAGCCCTTAACATGTCCATTAATAGCTCTGTAAAGCTCAAGAAGAACTCTAGCTTATCCCGCCAATTATCATTGACAATGCATTGCTTCACTTCTTGAGCTTTGATTTCTGTTGGGCTTTTTCCATCGCCTCGATAGGTCTTTCAATTAGAATCCATAACCATCTTCTCTAATGCTAGCTTCACATCTCTCAAACGTCTTGCCATGACAATACTTGAAGCAAATCTTGTTTCAGCAACCTTTAGCAAACTTAAATCTGAGTAGCGATTGAAAATTGATAGTGCCATACCGTGGTTAACAATAAAGTTTCTTACGCTTTGGACATTATTAACGAGCTCAGCTATCCATTTACACTCAGAATATTAAGGCAATTTTTCTGAAGGATCACACATGCTCTTAATCGCTAAATTCAGACTATGGGCAACGCATGGTGTCCAAAAAATGCGAGGGTACATCTCCTCAATCATCTGCCCAGCAGCTTTGAAGTTGCTTCCATTGTCAGTGAGAATTTGAACAATATTTGCTTCTCCAATATCCTCTATCACAGGGAGAAATAAGTTTAGTACGTAGTTTGCATCCTTAATATTTCCGCTTGCATCAACTGCACTGTGAAACATAGCTCCTCCAGCATTCGCATCCATCATATTTATGAGAGGCCTCCTTTGTTTATCTGACCAACCATTAGAGCACAATGATGTTCCCCTCTTCTTCCACGTATCTTTTATGGGCTGTAACTTGCGAAGTGTGTGTGCTTTCTTTTGTGCAAGCAAAGTAGTGCGAAGCCTGTCATAAGATGGTGGAGAGTAGCCTGCGATGTTGCTGTTAGCAAGTGTCTGAGAATATTTTCTGAAGTAAGGGCACCTTTCTAGGTTGAATGACAAAGCAAAAGCATAAAACATGCGTGCTGCTCTCTTATCGGCAATATTTCTTTCCACCACGTTAAAGGCTTTATCTAGAGGGCCACTTGCCTTCTGTTTTTTGTTTTGTAACAAATCTGATCCATCAGGTGACGTGAGGTAATCGGCCTGTTTTCTTGCTTCCAAAATACGTATGTTCTTTCTTCTTTCGGTCATCGTGCTCTTTCTTTATTGCTTTCATGATCTCTGCACTCAAATTGTTGCATGCAGTAACTCAACAAAGAGGGATGGCCAACAGATGGCCCTTCACCTTTGGGTATGAACCCGTGACCTTCTTGTTGCAGTAATTGCACATCCAGTGCCTATTGCCACCTCCACCAGTGGCACCACCAGTGACTTTGACATGGTTCCACAATGGTGAATCATCAAAACCTTTGGCTTGAATCTGTGAGGGACGCAAGACAGCCTTGCCTTTACCCTTCACTGACCAAGATGAAGACATACAGTCTACCCTTAAAGAGAAAAATTATGAGTTCCATATGGAAATATATGCTTGAATGTATGAAGACTCACTATCCTAAGAGAGAAAAGACTATGAGTTTCTTATGGAATTATACACTTGAGTTGAAAATGAAGATGAAGAGAGCAGCATATGGAAATATATGCTTGATTTTAGGAAAGGAAAAATCGAAATTAATATTACCTTTGTGCTTTGATTTTCTTGTAGTATTACTTTTATCAGTTTCTCTCTCTCTTTGCGCGTTCACTAGATTTTCCTGTGTTTGTTGTTTGTGGGAAGTTGGATACAGAAGAGTGAAGAAGAAAGCAGACTAGTGGCTAAATTGGTGTGATTTGGCGTGTTTAAGTCCATTCTTTTTCTTGTTGGGAACGTAAGTCTGCTGACTTAGACAACTTTGTTTTTCCAACTAGATTTCATCCATGTGCTTTGGTTCAAATAGTCGGGTCTACTCTAGTAGACAGTACTGTTTGGCCACCGAAATTTTTGTTAAGAATGCTAGGGTGGGGGTGAGATGCATAGTTAAGAAAAGTGGGCTTCAGAATATAATGGCACCCAAAAAGTTTTTTCTTCAAGATTGACATAAAATTTGATGGTTATATCCAAAATTATCTAATTTAATTTTAATTTGACTCTAGTTAATCGTGAAATTCTTTGTTTCAAAATTTTAGTCCCTTATAAAACTTTAATAATTTTATTAAATTATACTAATACTTGAATGACACAATCTCCTCGTGTAATGTCATGTTGCATTTATAGTTCTTATTATTCTACTATGATTAAATTCTACCACTAAAAATGATAGTGTTAGTGAGATCGGAGTATAACTATATGAGTATGTTTCTATGTTATCTATGGACACACATTAGCAGTGACATGCGAGTTGTAATTACAGTGTAAGTTATGGTGTAGCGGCCCTTTGGTGAAAGTGATCAGCGTGGAGTGGCATTAAGTGGTGGGATAGCAAACTGCAATGTTAGCAGTCGTTGTGTTATTAAGGTGTCATTAATGGTGGTGGCGGTGACAATAGTGATGGCGGTGGTAATAGCGACAGTGACGGCTGTAGTTGTGGGCAGAGTCTAATGATGGCAACGTGGTAGTGATGATTTTGTTATTGAAGTGACTCTAGTGTTGGTGACAAGTGATGATGGTGGTAGCAGTTTTCGTTAGCGGCAGTGGTGATGGTGTCACATCAATATTGGTGGTGTTGGGCTGTCTAGTGATGGTAACAGTGCTCGCGCTATTTGAACGTCGCTGGTGGCAGTGTTAGTGACGATGGTGATACAGTGGTGATGGTGGTGGACAGTCTAGCGATGGATATGGTCGTGGTGGCGACGGGGATGGTGGTGGTATTAAAGAGTTGCTGGTAGCAGCGTTGGTGACAATAGTCAGCAGTGATAGTGCTGACAGCAATGACGGTGGTGAGAACATGGTGCGGAGGCGGTGGCGACAATGGCAGTCAAGCGGTGGTGACAATGGCAGTCAAGCGGTGGTGATAATGATAGTAATGGTGGTTTTGGTGGTACTGTAACATACTGTAGTGGTAGTTGTGGTGACTATGGCGGGTGTTGGTGGCACCAGTGTGGAGAAGGTGGTTGTGTGGTGCTGACAGTAGTGTGGTGATGGTGGCGGGTGTAGCCGTATAGTGGTGGTAGTGTGAGGGTAAGTGGTGTGAAGTGACGAAGATAGCAGTGAACAATATTGGCTTCCCGTACGATTCTATTGATATAACTCATGGGATTGTATAACTCATAATTGCATATTAATCTACGAAGTTCTATGATGAAAAAGACATTACTATAGACAAAAAGACCCCGTTGTATTAAAATTCCTAATTAGTTAGCAATTTCCTGGATAACATGATTGTAGCAAGAGTTTTTGCAATTTACAATGGGTAATCTTCATTTTTAAGCTGACAAATAGTGGAATTCCTTGTTCTCTCATTGTTTTATCAAAGTTAAACCCGAACCTACGCTCTTGCTTACCAATCTAGTTGTCTTTTAGGTGTGCTGCTATTGATTGGTGCCCTACGCTCTGGCTAGTGTAAAATGTCTGATTGTGAATGAGCGAGTGAAAGAAAATAGATAAGAAAGGCGATTCCCGATCTTAAGAGTTTAGTGTAAGAATCCAATAGGATAGGAGCTTGCTAACCAACTAGGGCTTTAGTCATGAACGTCGGTCCTTCCCTTGACCACTTTTATGGGCGGGAAAATCAATTTGTTTTGGTGTATCACGGTTAATCTATTCTATATAATGCATGAAAGCTTTGTTGTTTTATTTAGCTTTAACTTCAATTAATTACGATAAAAGCTGTTGGAAAGTGAGATTTGTCATAAATTTGAGTTTACAATCTATTTTTTTAAAAAAATACAACTATACATATTAGTATGGACACATAAACACAAGCACACATGTCCATTCACATATCTACGCAAAATATAAACATCTATAACATATGACAACGGTAACAAAATATTTTTCCTAATTATCAAAAATTCAAATGATAGGGCACGTAACTATTGATGTGAAATCATTTTTATATCAACACATATTTTAGATTTTTCATAGGTAATATATTTCACTATATTTGAAAATGACATTCATTTTCCGTATTTAAACTAATCGTTTGAACCACACATGTCATATATCGTTAACTTTAAGTATATCAGTAGTTATCTAATAAAATCTTTTTGTTATTGTTCGACCACATAATATATAAAACAATATTATTTTGGCAGCTATGGCCTATGGGCTATGCCATAGAAAAATTAATCATGGGAATGAGACTGCCTCAATAATTCTTTAACATAAAAAATGTACGATATTATAATGAGTTTGTCAAAATTTTCTCTTTCTAAGTACATTAGTCAAACATTATGGTAAAAAATTTACAGTTGCACTCTTTTTTGATCATTTCTATATAGCTGTCACTTAAAAATTGCTCGTTAAACTTATAAATTGCGTGAATAAAAAAGAGTGACTAAATTACAGTGGCAGAAGTGAAGTGTAATACAACGTAAAAAATAAAATGCAATTTTATAAGCAATGTGAATGTAGAATTACATTTTTCTTCAAGTTTTACGTAGTCAATATTTTAAAGAGATTTATGAATTTAAAAATTGAGCTGCCATTGTCAAAAGTAACATATTTTAGATTTTTTGGAGATATTGTACACTGTTTCCGACTAACCAAAAAAAAAAAGTTACCAACTAGGCCTGGATCCCCTAGAGGCCGCCGCTCCCTCATAGTTAAAAGGCTGAAAGAACAATTAAGAGGCCATGCTTTGCATCCCATTACAAGGAAGTGTGGTTCTTGGCCTTTGGTAGATAAGACGGCAAAAAAGAAAAAAAAGGTTGAGTCCTCATTTCAACTTGCAAAAGAGTGCAAGACACGTTTTCTGCGTCTTTCAAGGTAAAGTTACAGAGAAATCCTCTCTCCATCTTCTGCTGCTGCTCCTCCTTCTCCATCTTCTGCTTCTCCTTCACTTCCGTCTCTGGCCACTCTCCTTCTCTTCCATCTCCGGCCACTTTTCTTCTTTCTTTTGCAACGCAATTGGCAAACAAATGAAACCCATACAAAATAACAAAGATCAATCAATTTAAGGATTTCATTCATTAATTTGACGAAAACAAAGAAGAAAAAATTCTTAAGTTATATGATACATCTTTTCCTTCTTCATTTCATCCGGATTAAAAGTGGCCCAAGAATCTTCTTCATCCTCTAAGTAGCGACAGAGACATCAGCCGTGTCCGTTCTCAATCCAAAGGGTCCGGTACGCTCCTGTACCCGTGTCAAGGTCGAGTCGTTTGGACACCACCCCTTCAACCCAAAGTGAAGGGTCCATGTAACGTAGGAGATAGTTATAAATGTTGTATAGGTTAGCGTACCGATTAGTCAATGAAAGTGGTAGGCTCCAGCACCAAAGAATAAGGAAGTAGAGAGAGAGGTTCGTGTGTCTGCCCATGGGTTAAGAGAAAACGGAGGTGAGAGAGAGAGAGAGAGAGAGAGAGAGAACGAGAGAGAGAGAGAAAGAGAGAGAGAGATGCGTGTGTGCTTGCGCATACTTTATTGTTGATGAAGTTGAGAGGGGACCACTTGATGAAAATAGGCGGTGATGGTGGTTGAACACGAAGGTGGAGGTGGTTGTGAGGAGGAAGGATGTGGTGGAGGAGTGGTGAAGGAGGCACTGAGTTCCCTAGAGTGGAAGAGGAAGAAATGGGTTTGATCAAATAGGTTTTATCAAATGAGCTCTAAATTCACAAATCTATCCTTTTCTTTAGGAGAAATCTTAACACCTGTTACTAATTTCCCACAATTGCAACTAAATGTAATCCATGGGGTTTTGGCAGCTACATAGTAAATATTGGGGTTTTAGCTGCAACTTTTTGGAAAAACACAGGGTTCCGAGTGCAATTAAGCCTCTAATAAGAATAAAACATGAAAAGTGATGCCCAATTAAGGTGCAAAATTGGATTTTGATTTGTCAAAATTGTTTAACCTACTTGGGTTGTGTGTCTTTTTTTCCCTTGCAGTATTTGGTAATTACCTGGGATTTAACTCTTATAGTGCACGGTTTCCATCTTATTTCATCCAAGCCTTGGTCCCAAACTAGTTGGGGTCAACTACATTTCCCCACTATTCCGTTATTTAATTCTCGGTCTACCCATACCTTGTCTTACCCATCAATTCGGCAAATATCACTTGTTCTTAGTGAGGCAATGAGGCATGTAAAGGCCTACGTTGGATATGACTAAACCATCTCAAGTGATGATCACTCAACTTTTCCTCAATCGGAGTTGCCCCCATTTGTTGCTTACATCTTCATTCCTTATTCTATCCCTGCTTGTGTACCCGCACATCAACCTATGCATTCGCATTCCAGGGACACATCTTATTTGTGTGGTGTTTCTTAGTTGCCCAAACATTTCAAACTTACAACGTTGAACCACACAAATTTGGTTGGCCTCTCTGTCGTCCTTCAAAGTTTCCCCTTCTTAACTTGACAGGAATGTTGCAATCGCACAACACGCCTAACGCGTCCAGCGAAGAAAGGCCGAGTGGAAGGTGGCAGTCAGCTGATCTGGCCCACTATAAGTGTGAGCAGTGAGGAAACGACCTATTTGATACAACAAAGGTAATGGAATTATATTGCGATCTTGAGATTCACATGTAAATTTCTTTGTCGACAAAAGCGCTAGCTATTGGCACATAGGTGTATGATTGGCCGGGACTCTCATCCTTATTGGATGGGAATTAGCTCCTACGCTTATGACCGCAGATCTCCACTTTAGCTGACCGGCTCTTATCCTATGGGCAAACATCCTTGTGGCCTTGTGCATTAGTGATCCAAAATACCTAGAGATACCTTTCTTAGGTACTTCTTGACTATCCATACTTACCTCCTCCCTGGACTTCGTCCTAATTTTATTAAAATTTCTTTCCTGTACTCTGTCTTAGTCCTGCCTAACACTTAACTAAAGCTTTTGGATTTGTAAGTTATTTCTCCAAAACTCTTAACTTGATACTCAGTCCTACTCTAGTCTCATGAATTAAAACTACATATCATCCGGAAATAACATAGACCATGGGATCCAATCCAGTAAAGCTCTCCTGTAACCAGAGTAACGAGATATCGGCTTACAGGTGACCCTTGGGAAGTCCAATGGTAATCGGGATCACTAGACAGTCGATCAGTTATTTACAGACTGGTAGTTGCGTTTGTATACATATTCTTGATCACATCAACATATTTGGTAGGCACTCCTCTAGAGCCCAGTACACAACTTAACTTAGTACCTTAACCAACATTTTTCCAAATCTAGAAAGACCATGTGAAGATCCTTCCTCTTATTTATGAATCTCTCTATCAATTGCCTAACCAGGAAAATAGCTTTGGCAGCTATGAAGCACGGACGCGGTTGCGGGTGCGGATACGCGGATACGGCATTTTTAAAAATTTTAGGATACGGGTGCGGCGGGAATACTGCAAATTTGATAAATATATATTTTTTAATTATGTACACTTAGTATTGAATTTCTAAACAATTTTAATCTTAATAATCATAATATATGTGTTGATATATGTAAAAAGATATTAATATTCCAACTAAAGTCGTGAGTTTTTTAAGTTTAATGGGTTCTTCACAAAATTTTAAAGCTTTTAACCAAATTAGTAAGAATTTCTTAAGTTTAATGGGCTCTTTTATAAATATTAAAATTATATAGCTGAACAGAATAGAGGTTTTATGTGGTATCACTTTTATTTCTTTGAAGTATTGGGGTTAGTTTAAATAATAACTTAACAATTGGGTACTTAAATAAATAACACAAGTCAAAAGTCAAAAGTCATTCCAGCCAGCATAGATAATATCGATCCTTTTCTTCTTCTTCTTCTTCTTCTCTGTGACCGGAAGCAATGGCACACCCCACGCCGCATGCCGCCAGCCGTCGCCGGTAATCCTTCTCCGTCGCCAATAATCCTCCTCCTCCTCCTCCTCGCCGGTAAGTCCTCCTCCTTCTTCTCCTCTTCTGTTTCTACCTCTTCTCTCCAGTCTTCTCTCTCCTCTCAGTTCCTTGCCGGTGGTCGCCAATGGTCTCCAGAGTTCTAGGTGTCGCCGGTGGTCACAGATTTGAGCGATAATTGTGTTTCACAGATCCGATATGAACCCGATATTTAATACATTAAAAAAATAAATAAAAAATGTTGGACACCCACCCATGCCGCACCCGACGCGCACCCGCACCCGACTCGTATCCGGTGCTGGTGCTTCACCCTAAGTGCCGCACCGGTGCTTCATAGTTTGGCAGTGATATCCAAGAAATGAAACCAAATTGATTCTCATATATTTTAGTCTCCCTTCTTAGTCTATGTTCTATTACCCTCTCCAAAAGCTTTATAGTGTGACTCATGAGCTTGATCTCTCTATAGTTGTTGCAACTTCGGATGCCTCCATTATTCTTATATGGGTATCAGAGAGCTTTTACGTATAAGCATCATCATATATTTTAAGATCTTGTTAAACAACTTAATGAACCAATTTATGCCCACATCACTCAAGCTTCTCCAAGCCTTAATAGGAATATCGTTGGGTCCTATAGCCTTATCTATTTTCATCCTTTTCAAGGCTTCCTTCTCTTCAGCTGTTTTAATTCTATGAACAAACATCTGTTAAGTATCATGAAAGGAGTCACCTAGTTCTCCTAAATTACCTTCTTTCCTCCATTAAGCAACTTATTTAAGTAACCAACTTACCCTTTCTCTGTCATCCCATGTATCTTGCAGTCCACCACCACCACCTTATTTGCAAGATTCTCGAAGGTAGGCCACGAATCTCCCTGAGATTCGCGAATTTGCGCTCCCAACTTGGGAGCTTGTTGGGAGCGTGATTCCAGGTGGGTTGCGAACTTAAGTGGCCTCAGATTCTTCCCTCTTGTCGGCACAATTTTTTCTTATGGGTCATTGTTAATGTAAGTTTAGAATATCCGGAGATGAAGACAAAGCTTACCAGACGTCGAGCTAAAGAGAAAGCCAAGCTGTTCTTGATTCTGCTATTCATGTAGGCCGGTCACTTTGCTGACAGGGAGAAAGCACGTGCGAGTGGGTCTTGCGTAATCGTTTTTCAAATGATACATGTCTGTGGGGTGGCCACGTCAGGTTCTTATATGACCGGTCTATCAGTCAAATAGCTTTGCAGAAGTACTTCACGCACAATATTAGATTTTCTGCCGTATGAAAACATAGAGCAGCCGTGTACTGTAATAATAAAGAAACTAAAATTTATGTGTTGTGTATATTCTATGCATATAATGGAAACAATCATTTAATTATTAATTTCTCTTCCCCCCTCCCCCTCCCCCTTTCACTTCTGACTTATTTCTTTCAACTTCGTCTCCCTTCATCATATGGCCAGAACCCCGTGGCCTCCAGTCCACCGTAAACATGACATGGCCTTGGCCTGAAATATTCAAATTTCTGGCTTCTCTCTCGCTCTCTTGGAATTGGTAAGGATGAGTACCAGATTTTCTCATGTTCCACCGTGTGCGATGGTACAGAACGTAATTTCAAGCTGGGACGAAATCTGGTCTGGTTAAACTAGTGTACGCTCAAAGTGGTATGTATTGGCCGGTACATACTGGTAAGGGACCCATAGCTATCAATTAGAGTTAACCACACGTTAATATTGCACCAAAATGTTTATCGAAACTTGGCTTGGTAGGTGTTGGGTTCAACCCAGGGCTTAGACTAAATTACCTTGTGCAATATAAACAAACATTGTATTGAGGTTACTTTGAGTCGAAGTAGTGGCTGGTATGAGGTATTGAACATGTTTGGTCCTAGAGTAAATTACCTTGTGGAATATGAACAAGCATAGAATTGAGCTACTTTTAGTCGTAGTAGTGATTGGTGTGATCTATTGAACATATTATCTGTATTTCTTAATTCGAAGGATCTTTTTCCCCAGTGTAGCGTAATTATTAACAGGATAGGGCATGATTATATCACATTAACATGTGCTTTGGATAAGTTTCACTTGAATGTCAGTTAAGTTACTTGTACTGCCATGATTTTGGCAGATACGCAATCAGTAGCTCCCTTACAATAGAAGATTGGATAAAATGAAACTGGGCATTGTGAAGGTCAAGTGTTCTGCCAATTTTTAACCCGAAGTACCTAGCATTTGTTGAGAAGTTCTGAGCCTTTGCCACTATCGGACGAAACCCAAAACAGCCTCGTCAAATTCCAGTGAAGCCTTCTGACGCCTTACTTTTTAAGTGCCAGCCTTCCATTTCGTCCGGCAACAAGGATCTAAGATCCTTTTTGTTTCAATGTCTTTGATGCTCTAATCATTTTTTTAGTATGTCTTTTCTGATTTCCCCCCCTCAGTTTAGAAATTGAATGGGATCGGTAAAATATAGTTGTCCAAATATTTATATGGTTGCGTGCCTGTGCACAGGCCAAGCCTTAGTTGCACAAAGCGGGGGTGGGGGCGGGAACGGGGGCGGGGGAGCGTAATCACCAAGAAGAATCTGAGGTTGGGAACGGCTTGAATAAATAAATGCGTAAAGAGTATTATCATTTGTTTAGTATAGTTTATACAGCCAACAACAACAGACAAGGAGGTTTTAAGGACTTGAAGGAGAAGAGAAACAAGGAATTGAGCTGAAAAGGGCTTGATTTTCAGGTATTCTCTCACTTGTTCCATGCATATCTATCCAGCTAACGGAATCAAGTTCCCATATTAGCTTGGGATGAGATCCCATGGAGCTCCTAACTTGGGATCGCAAAAGCGAGTTTTCGAGAGAGAAACGTCACCTTATTAGGAGTTTCCTGCAACTAAGGGCCAGGCTACGTGTTGGCTCTTAGTTCTCTTTGGGCTTACACCACCATGTTAGTGTATTAGTTTGATCCATCAGCCCTTCTTCAAATCCAAAAGTGTTTATCAGTTTTGCAAGATTGCAGATTGTATGAACTCATGCCAAACATTCTTACATTATTCATTGAATTTCATGTTAGAGAATTGCATGTTCAGTACAATACAGAAAATGTCAAAGCCATACTTATACTCCCTCCGTCCCACATAAATTGATCGTTTTTTTTTTGCGCGCAGATTAAGGATTTAGGTCATATATTATGTGTTTTCCATTCTAATCTTTATAAAGAGGAGGGGAAGAAAGTGGGTCAGGATATAGAAAATGAGTTAGTGGAGTGTTAAATGTAAAGAGAGAAATAGAATAAAAAAGTGTAAAAAAGTAAGCTAAGAAATAGAAAATGAGTTGGTGGATAGTTAAATGTGGAAAGAGAAATAGAATAAAAAAATTGTAAAAAGGGTAAATGTGTAATAATACCTACAAAATCTTTCTTAATTTGGAAAGTGAGCAATTGTTGTAGGACGACCCCAAAAGGAAATATGATCAATTGTTGTGGGACGGAGGGAGTAATATTTTCAACGTCTCTTGAATGTTTAACTTCTATGGCAGGCCAAGATATGATGAGGTACATTGGAAGGTGTAAAAGGAAGTGAAATAAGAACATTGAGTCTCATTTCTCGATTTTGATCTTGTAGGTGTCAGAGAAGCTCTCAATGTCCAATGTGTTGGCAAGCAATCAGCTTAAAAGATCCCAGCAGGTTATATATAGTTCCCTCCAATTGCCTTAATTGATGTTTGCACAGTTAGTTTTCATAGATAACAAGGCTCTCTGAGAAATTATCGAATGTGTGCATAATGGCAGCCAGGAATTGCTTGATGTGATTGAGCGGGAAAGAACTATTAGGGATACTCCATCTAGGAATACAACAATATTTCATCATCCAACCTTGGGGGATTTCGAGTTACAACATGTTTGTGGTCTACTTGTGCTTTATAAATTTTGCATCAGTTTTGTTTTAACACATGACGAACGTCAAGTAAGGGTTATTTTGTTCATGCACTCTCTGTTTCATTTAAAATGTAGCTACCAGCTAGTGCAACTGATGCCGAACTTGAAGAGCGTATTATTCAGCACTTGGCTGCTGCTGCTGCCATGGGGAGGGCACGCCATACTTCCAGGAGGGAAGGTCAGAGAAGTAGGTCATCAGTTCAAGGTCGTCCACACTTTTTGGTTTTCTCAACACATCCTAACGCACCTCCTCCAGCTTCTTCTTCGACTTCATCTGCAACTCGAAGAGATGAGGATGAAATTGATTCCTTAGTCACACCCGGCCCACCTTCTCTAATAACTACGGGAGGAGAAGCAGTGGAGCTGATTATGCCACCGACTTCTGTCCAATCTACTCTGGTTTCTGCCTCAGCTTCTGGTTCAAATGTTTTTGCTGCAGATCAACATGGGGCTTCCTCAACCAATCGGTACCAACTATTTAACTTAGAAGTTCTTCTCATTCATAGAATGCTAACAGTGAAAAGCATGTGTTTTTATCTTACATTTCTGTCATCTTATGATCCATTCGAAAAATTGACACCAATATCTTCATTTTAAATTATAGGAGGTCTCCTGGTCAGTCTTCTCCAAATAGCCAAGGTCGTGCAGGACCATCGGAACTGCAATCATTTTCAGAATCTATGAAATCAAGAATCAATGCAATGTCAACCAGGTATGCCACGACCTATTCTATATGAGAACAGATTTTCTTGGTCCTTATTTACAGGGATTTATTCACTTATTTCTTATTATTGTTTTATGGCCATTGAAAGATACAAAGAGTCAATTACGAAGAGCACTAGGGGTTGGAAAGAAAGATTGTTTTCCCGCAACAATTCTGTGGCAGATCTTGGTTCTGAAGTTAGGAGAGAGGTTAATGCGGGCATTGCCACTGTATCGCGTATTATGGAGCGTCTGGAAACAAGAGAGAATAGTACTACTCATAATCCCATTGTGTCGGATAGATTAGAGGATAGGTCACCTCCACATCAAGGCAACCAGCATGTTGCGGAGGCTGCTGTTGATGATTCTTTGAATGAGAGCTCTAGACAAGATCATCTAGAGGACAACCAGCGCATTGCAGAGACCAGCGGTACCCATTCTTTGATTGAGAGCAATACACAAGTTCCAAGTGCTACAAGTTCTGCTTCAGGTTAATTGCTGCAACTGCTTCAAATCAAGACCATTTTAAGGTAACTCTTGGTTGACATAAGTTACTCCTGCCTCATGTTATTGTTAAAAGTTGTCGACTTCAGAGTTCATTCTTACCTTCCTTATCTCATGCTATTGTTTTGGTCCCTGTTCACATGCACAACACTCAATTTTTCCGTCGGTTCGTATGCTCAGTCCCCATTTGCTTTATGCCCATGCCTTGACCTGTAGTCCTTTCTGGAAAAGTTGTTGATTGGTGTGGAGGTATCCTAGGGACGAAGGTTTCTTTGGATATCTACATGGGTGGATACCGAGTCCTGGGATGGGCCATTATGGAGTAGGAGTTTGGAGGAGTACTGCAGATGGATGGTCCATTTCCTGCAGGTTCTTATTCCGTGGTGTGCGGTGGGAGGAGGATGAGGTTCTGGCATGACGAGTGGTGTTGGGGATAGCCACTTAGGTTTCAGCTTCTGAAACTTGTTAGACTGGCAGTAGATGCTGAGGCCACTGTTGCGGTGCACTTCTTTCAAGTAGTGGGTGTAACTAGATTTCTTTATATCACGCCGGACTTATGGGATTGGGAAATGGAGTCGATGCATGTATACTTGCAGCTCTGGAAGATTGGTGTCCCTTATCGATCCGAGGACAGGCTTTGGGGAAACCAATCTGCAAGGTGGCTGGGAATTTGTGGTGCATACTTTTCACCATTTTCCTGCTGCAGTGTGTTATGCCCGACCAGTTGGGCTGGTTTGAGCTATAGGTGTTGAGGTCCTAGGCGTACGCTTCAGAGATGGCGAATGGCCCAGCAGCTATGTTTTATGTGGATAATATGGAGGGAGTGCCATTCTTGAGCATTCTCTTCCTCGTGGCTTAAAGAGGATTCTCCAGCTTCGGAGGTGGCTTTCACAGATTTTGAGCATGAGCCCCATTATAGGTACTCTCAAGAGCTTTTTGTTAGGTCAGGGGCCTCCTTGGTGCCGTAGAGAATTCCTTGGGTGGGTACTAATCTCAACTATTTAGATGACTGCTAGTGGTGCTTCAAAATGATATTCGCTTGATTTACATCAATGAAAAGGTCCAAAGTCCCGACTGTCATATGAAGTGCATCGGCTGGGGGTGTAGCTATAAGACGACCCCTCCTTATCTTAAGATTCTTGCCTGCTTACTGTGCAGGAGAGTATCTAATTTGCAATTTTATGAAACATGTTTCTCTGATTTCAGGTACACGCTTCCTTTTTTCTATGTCAGATACTGCAATTTTGATGCCTCGCCCCCGTAGTCAGGCTGATGGTGTTCCCTAATTATTCTGAGAGAGCCTTGAAGATTGTGGTCTGATACAATAAGGATAGTGGAGAGAACTTTGGAACCAGTATATATGACTTTTCTAATCTTAGATCATATTGGAAAAGCACTTATTATTATAGGTAAAGCTGTCTGAAAGATGTTTCTTATCTCAGAATCTAAAAAGCATTACATGGATATTCCTATATAATGTTTCGGTGGTGTCATTTGTATTTTCTTGCTATTATTTGTCAAGCCTTACTGAAGTGAAGCCGAAGCCACTTGGTAGTTAGTCATGTCAATATATTCCTTTTTTTTTTTGTGGTAAATATGAGAATCGCTTTAATAATTAAGGTTATATATCTTCCCGTGGCTCGAAGCAAAGCTAACAGACACGAGGTCAAGATATTTCCTTGATTCTGTATGCATGATCGCTGAGGTAAAAAAGTAACAAACTACCTAATAGAATTTTTACGGATTACAATTAAGTTAAAGTAGAGTATATCCTATGTTTTAATCCAATTTAAAGTAACTTGTCAAGTTTTAAGGGTTTACAAATGATAATACATGATCAGATAAAAAATAATAATATAATATTATTGTAGTTAGAGGAGAGAACATGAGCAGCACCAACGAAAAGTGAAGTTGACCACCTAATGGAAACATATCACATATACAAGAGGTCATCAACACGGCAGCAACCATTCATTTCCACTTCCAAACGCCAAAGCAAACTGCCGGGATAAACCGACTAGCACATATTACTAGGGACAAACACAACCATTAAGGTCCTAAAACCCCCTCTCCCCTCTCGTGAAGACCCACCCAACCCTGAAGAGCAGATTACTTCATAAAATACCTCAGATCCCTCCCAGGGCCCCCAACCTCCCCTTCCCCACACCATCCAAGCAAAAACCCCAAGCCCCAATTCACCCACCCCTCCCTCCCTCCCTAAGGATATCACGGTTTACCCACAACAAAAGCTAGAACCAGAAGCTAGGAACCTTTACCCAAGGCATAGGAAAATTCTTTTTCATGCCAATAATTAGGATTGGTTTATAGTGGTTCTCTTTTTCTTTGTTGTTAGTCCATCATATGTATATGAGTTGCATAATCTTGGTAGTTCTCCCACTTTTATGCCAAATGACCCACCCCCGCCCCTAGCCCTACCAAATGAGACTCAAGAGAGTGATGTTTTACAAGTCAAGGTGATGCCTTGATCATCGGGGAAACCTTGAATCTCATAAATCTTTGGACTTAAAGGTTGTCTAGAATTGATTCACAAAAGTAGAATTCAATTAGATTGTAATCAGTTCTTAAATTCAGCTTTAATCGATTTTGAGCATAATAACTTAAAACAAGTTTAAAGTGTTTGGATAAAAAGGATGAAAGTAGGTTGTGTTTAGACGACTTTGTAGTGTACTATGATATAAAGGGGCCTTCTAATGTATGTTTATACGTGAGGATATATCGGTAATTCTTTTGGTCAAACTGGATTATCCAAAACTGACTAATTCATAATTAAGAAAATGAGGGTTCTGGATTTAATCAGTTTTGAGCACATTGAAACATATTTAATTAGTTTACCTTATTTTGTCAAACATTTCAAACCTGATATAACCTGAATTTAAGTAGGTTTGACCATTCTAGAATCAATTCTAAACACTCCTTGGTGAACTAGATTCTTGGTGAACTAGATTGGATCTCAATGGTTAGCTACACACTTTGTCCCATAATCCGAAAGTCAAGTCTTATAATTATCCTTCACCATTCTTGGGACACCTGAATTCTATTTAAGTTGGAAAATTATGACATTTTATTTTGTAAGAAATTATGACATTTTTTTTTGTAAGATTTTGAGTAGTAATGGGAATTGTGTAATTTTGGTTCCTTAATATTCTAATTCACTCTTTGGTTATTACTAAAACACTAATACTTTTCGATTAATTATATTTTTAGCAACTAAAAGGGGATGGAACAATGGGATGAAAATAAGTTTAAAATTTCCTAAAATTTAAAGGACAAAATATAAGGCTAACTTAACGTCGCTTCCCCGACCCCATATTACCAAATACCCTCTCATTTTGTTCATGAGCTACTTGCTTTAGAGCACCCTTGTTTTCTTGGCTTTGCGAACTTTCAACTTCCACTGACTGAGGCTCTAAAAGAACTTTGTGTCAGAACTCTTCTTCGTGGCACCATTGCCACCTCTGCCTGGTTTTTCGACATGTGGTGGCTCTGTATGTTAGTTTTTGGTGTGGGTTTGCCTGTGGTATGGTAGGTCTAGGTTTTACTTGGGTTTTTTAGTGCTTGAGAATTTTGCGCAAGCTGGTGGGTTTGGCTCCTATTCTATTGCTGGCATTCGCCGTACGGTGGCAGATCTCTAGCCTGCGGATGTGGATTGCTCTGCGGTGGGTGTCGAATTGTGGTTGCGCGGACTTAATGGATGGGTCTGTCGAGGTTTGTTAGTTGCATAGCGGCCGGGTCGTGTGTGGTTGGCCTCGTGTAGGTGGTGGCACGGTGGTGCTGGCGGTGAAAGATGTTTTGGGGAGTCTGTCCAAGGGATTTCTCGGCTAGGGTTTTTGTTTTCTTCCTCACCCCTTGTTGATCCCCCTCCCCCTTAGTACAGAAACGTTCGTGAGTCGGCTTGGTGGTGGTCGGGGGTCCTAAGTTGGTGGTTACTTGTTGGGTAGTTAAGTGGGCTACGGTGGTGGAATTTTTGGACTGTTGGTGACAGTAGTTCGAGGCTGGTTTGAGTGGTGGTGAATTTGAAAGGCTCTTTCAGTTGCTAATGGGTCTGGCAATGGTGAATGTGTTAGTGTTGGTGGTAGATTATTATGTAATGTGTTTGTATTGATTGAGAAGTTCAAGACCCAAAAGGTTTTGTTCTTTGTCCCACATTGGAGAGAAAATGAACTTTCTCTCTCCTTATAACCAAGCACATGATACATATCATTTGAATTATTTTGAGATATTTTTGGAGGGAAGATTGGGAATGCTATTGTGCGGTGCACCGCACCGCATGCGCGCGCGCGTGTGGCGCATTATGTGCGCTTTAGTGGGCGCACTTAGCACTTTGCACGCTTGCCGCGAGCGCGTATAGTGCGTTGATTTATATATGATCTAACGGCCCATAATTTTACTATTTTTCGGAATTGTTTCTTTCAATTATTTATTTTAATGACTTTGAAAGTAATTCCGAAAAGGCACCAGACATAACAGTTATTTTCTGTTATTTTTTGAATGGTTATGTCTCTTCATGAAGAGGTGGCTGTTGAGCTCATATATAAGATTCTGAAATTCAGAATACATAATCACTTGGCTTTTTCCAAATTTCGTATCTCAAAAATTTCAGTTATATACACAATTTCGAGGAGCAATTCTGAAACGAATCTTCAGAATTGCTATCTGCAGATTGTTGGTTTGAGTAATCCTGGAGGTGATAAAATGCGCTGACTTAGTCAAACGATCGATTATCACCCAAATTGAATCATGACCTTGCCTTGTCCTAGGCAAACCAGACACGAAGTCCATAGCAATATGTTCCCACTTCCACTGAGGAATGGTAAGTGGTTGCAAAGGTCCACTTGGCCGTTGATGTTCCACTTTAACCTGCTGACAAATAAGACAGCGAGCTACGAAGTCTGCTATTTCTCTTTTCATATCATTCCACCAAAACACGTCTCGTAAATCCCGATACATCTTAGTACTACCAGGATGTACTGTGAAGCCTGAACTGTGCGCATCCTGCATTATTTCCTCCTTTAACCTTACATCAGAAGGAACACACAGTCTGGTTCCAAGACGTAATGCCCCCTCAGCATCAATCCTGAACTCTGGCTGTTGACCAGCTCTAACTTGTTCTCTGATCTTAATTAACTTTGAATCTACAGTCTGAGCTTGTTTAATCCTTTCGATCAAGGTAGGTTGCGCCATTAAACTACCAAAATAATTCCCAGACCCGGGAACCAAAACATCCACACCCAAACTTTCAAGATCCGCAATAATTTCCTTTTGTGTAGTCAAAAGAGCTGCAAATGTACCAGTATTCTTTCTACTGAGAGCATCAGCAACGACATTGGCCTTCCCTGGATGATATAAAATCTTGCAGCCGTAATCCTTAAGTAATTCTAACCATCGACGTTGCCGCATATTCAACTCCTTTTGTGTGAATAAAAACTTAAGGCTCTTATGATCCGTGTATATCTCACACGTCTCACCATAGAGATAGTGCCTCCAAATTTTTAATGCAAAAACCACGGCAGCTAACTCCAAGTCATGTGTTGGATAATTCATTTCATACGTTTTGAGTTGCCGCGAGCCATAAGCAATAACATGTCCATGTTGCATTAACACACATCCCAGACCTTTCTGTGAAGCATCGCTGTATATCACAAATCCTCCATCCCTGAAGGCAGTTAGAACAGGAGCTGAAACCAGTCTTTTCTTTAGCTCCATAAAACTATGATCACACTCCTCTGACCACTCAAACTTAACCTTTTTCCGAGTCAACCGAGTTAATGGGGTAGCAAGCTTTGAAAATCCCTCAACAAACCTGCGATAATAGCCAGCCAAACCAAGGAAACTACGAACTTCTCTAACTGTCCTTGGTTTTTCCCAATTCCATACTGCTTCTACCTTAGATGGATCCACCGAGATCCCATCTTTAGACACCACATGCCCTAGAAACACAACTTTCTCAAGCCAAAATTCACATTTCTTGAACTTGGCATAAAGCTTCTCTTCCCTCAAAATCTGCAGCACCATACATAAATGTTGTTCATGTTCCTCCTTGCTTTTGGAGTAAATCAGTATGTCATCAATAAAGACTATGACAAATTGGTCCAAATATTCCTTAAACACCCGATTCATCAAGTCCATGAATGCTGCAGGTGCATTCGTTAATCCAAACGGCATCACTACAAACTCATAGTGTCCATATCTTGTTCGAAAGGCAGTCTTGGGTATATCTTCCCTCCTAACCCTCAATTGGTGGTAACCTGAAACGTGGTGGGAACAACATCTGGATATGTCAAGCGCGTGTGAAGCACGCGCGCGTGGCAGCTGCCTAGCTGGCGCGTGAGAGCGCGTGGGCACGTGAGTGCGTGGTTCGTTGCAGCAGCCTTGGCTGCGCGCGTGAGGCGCGTGCGGCGAGTGTCGCGCGTTGCATCAGCCACGGCTTGCGTGTGGGAGCACGTGGCGGCGTGGCTTGGCTTTAGCGTGTGAAGCGCGTGGATCACTGTTCATCTTCTTCATTAAACCCTAATTTTTTCCAGCGCCGCCATGTCGCGATGCCAACTTTTTAAGGCCATATCTTTCTCGTTTTTAAGCCAAATAATGCGTACGATATATCGTTGGAAAGCCTATACGACATAGATTTATCATGATCGGTTGGTACATAATTAATCTATGTCGTATAGGCTTTCCAACGATATATCGTACGCATTATTTGGCTTAAAAACGAGAAAGATATGGCCTTAAAAAGTTGGCATCGCGACATGGCGGCGCTGGAAAAAATTAGGGTTTAATGAAGAAGATGAACAGTGATCCACGCGCTTCACGCGCTAAAGCCGAGCCAAGCCACGCCGCCACGTGCTCCCACGCGCAAGCCGTGGCTGATGCCACCCGCGACACGCGCCTCACGCGCGCAGCCAAGGCTGCTGCAACGCACCACGCGCTCACGTGCCCACTTATATAAAGATGCCAGTGCAAAAAGCACTCTAATGGACGTTATTCGTGCCACAGGTGCATAGGTATCAAAATAGTCTATGCCCTCCTTTTGTCTAAAAACTTTTGCTACCAATCTGGCCTTAAAGGTTTGTATAGACCCATCCGTATTATATTTCCTTCTAAACACCCACTTACTTCCAATTGGTTTAGATCCTTGAGGCAATTCAACTAATGCCCAAGTATTATTACATAATATTGAGTCCATCTCATCATTGATTGCCTCTTTCCAAAAAGCAACATCTCTGGAAGCCATTGCTTCAGAATATGTCTTTGGATCATCTTCCATATTTAGTAACATGGGAATTTCCTTAAGAATATTCTCTCTATCACCCTCCACCAAGAAAGCGATTGCCTGAGAGTCTATAAAATCGGGATCCAATATTTTCTCTTTTCTAGCTCTTTGACTTCTCCTAGGTTCTGTTGTGTTATTAGGCACAACACTCTCATTTTCACGAGATGAACCTACATTCGAGTCAATTTCAAGTGAAATTGTGGGTGCTGAAAAATCAGAATCAGATTTGAATTTATCTTCGATAAACTCAACATCTCTAGATTCTACAATGACATTAGACTCTAAGTCTAATAGGCGGTAGGCCTTGGAATTTTCAGCATATCCCACAAAGACACTTTTGAGAGCTCTTGGTCCCAACTTTGTTCTCTTAGGATCAGGAACCCTATAGAAGGCAAGACAACCCCAAACTCTAAGATAACTTAGGTTAGGTTTTCTTCCTTTCCATAGTTCATATGGTGAAACCTTAGTTTTCATCGAAGTTATCCTGTTATGCACGTGACAAGCTGAAAGTAATGCTTCACCCCATAAACTTAAAGGCAATCTAGCATTCAAGAGCATAGCATTAATCATTTCTGTAAGTGTCCTATTTTTTCGTTCAGCTAGACCATTTTGCTGTGGGGTGTAGGGTGCACTTTTCTGATGTATGATGCCATGCTCTTCACAATAAGAATCAAATTCAGTAGGAAAAAATTCTCCACCTCTATCACTACGAAAATTTTTAATCCTCTTCTCCTTTTGATTCTCAACCTCAGATAATTATGTCTCATCTTGCTCGCTATCTTAGCGCCAAGGTGAATTACCCGTGTGAGTGGGTCAATTCGAGCCTGGTGACACTCTCAATAAGGATGTATATGTAATCACAAAGATTATCCATTCATTCCAAAATAAACTCAAATTAAGGAACGAAAATTTAATGTTATAATTAATGTCTTTTCCTTGCGCAATCTAATGTAGTGAATATAATGGCCACCAAGAATGTCATAGCTGATCTCGTTAAGGGTGAGAAACTTAACGGAGATAATTATGACGTTTGGCACAAAAAGATGAAATTCATGCTGAACTAACAAGAGCTCGAGGAGCACTTGACCAAGGAGTTGGTCGCGCCAACTGAGGCGCAACCCCTAATAGACCACACTGCCTACCAGAAATGGAATCAGAAAGATCGTAGTGCGCGCTATACCTTGTTGAGCAGCTTGCAAAATGATCTAATCGGGCAGTATGATGAACTTCCAACTTGCAAAGCTTTATGGGAGCAGCTCAAGTTCTCTTTTGGTGGAACCTCAACTACGCGGCTTCGTAGCCTTGTGATTAAGTTTGAGGAGTACACAAAAGACCCTAAACATACCATGAGTGAACATCTAAGGATGATGTCCAATATGATTGGTAAGTTGAGGGATGCTGGCCATGCGCTCACAGATGAGCAGCAAGTCAGAGCTGTCATAAGGTCCCTTCTTGCCTCGTGGGCCAATATGAAACAGATATTGACCCACAGTGAAAACATCAAGAACTTTTCTGATGTTTCACAGCATGTCATCCTTGAGGACGAGACTCGAGATACTGACAAGACCCTTGCTTATGTCGCCCAAGGGGGATCGCGCAATGCAAATGGCAAGCACGGAAGACAAGGTAAGAAAGGCGAGGCTAGCACTTCTGCGCCAAAGGAAGGAAAAATGAAGAAATGCAAGAGAGGAAAACGTGGTGGGAAAAAGGATCTGTCTAAAGTTAAATGCTTCAACTGTCAACAGAAAGGACACTTCGCTCGTGATTGCACTGAGCCGAAGAAGGTACTTTCAGAATCTCTCTCTCAGTTATATGTTTCCTCACATGTGATGGTTGCTCATTCCCAACCTGTGTGGTTTGTGGATACAGGTGCAACAAAACATGTAGCACGTGATCGAGAGGGGTTCGTAGATTACCACCGGATTCCAGTGGGAAGCAAACATATCTTCATGGGAAACAATAGCTCCGAATAGGTGCTAGGGGTTGGTTCTTACCAGCTCAAGTTGCGCACTGGGCGCACATTGATTCTAGAGGATGTGCGATATGCACCCACAGTTCGGCTTAATCTACTTTCAGTTACTGCTTTATTAGACAGTGGTTTTTCCTTTATTTTTAGGGGTAATAAGTTGGACATTTTTTTTGGATGATGTTTTGTTCGGACATGGTTTTCGCATGGATAGTCTTTTTCAATTGGATTTAATTGATTCTCAGTCTTCTTATTCTTATGTGGTGAATGATAATATTGTGAATGATTCTACCACCTGGCATGCAAGACTGGGCCACATAGGCCAAGATAGGATGACTCGTTTGCTAGAGAAGGCCTTTTGGGCCCACTCGCAAGAGTCAATCTACAAACTTGTGAGGCTTGTTTGGCCGGTAAAGCATGCAGGAAGCCTTTTTGGAAAGGCTGTGCGAGCAACTCAACCACTTGAGTTAGTTCACTCTGACATATGCGGACCTATGAGTGTAAAGGCACGCCATGGCGCCTCTTATTTCCTTACACTGATAGACGATTATATGCGATATGGTTATGTGTATCTGATATCTCACCACTATGAAGCTTTGGACTGTTTCAAACGCTTTGTAGCTGAGGTTGAGAATCAGAAAGAGAAGAATTTAAAAACTCTTCGCACTGACCGAGGACGCGAATATTTGTCAGATCACTTTAAGAAGTTTTGTGAGGAAAAAGGAATACGCAGGCAACTTACTATTCCTAATACTCCACAACAAAATGGCGTTGCGGGAAAGAAGGAATAGAACATTGTTAGACATGGTTAGGTCTATGATGGCGCAAGCAAACCTCCCAATATCTTTTTGGGGGGATGCTCTTTTGACTGCAGCCTATATACTTAATCAAGTGCCTTCACAATCAGTCAAGTCCACCCCATATGAGCTTTGGAATGACCAAAAGCCAAATTTGGATAACTTGCGCCCATGGGGCTCAGCAGGTTATGTTCACAGTATTTCTTATAAGTGTGGGAAACTAGGGCCTAGAGCTAAAAAGAGTATCTTCTTGAGGTATTCTGAAAACTCTAAAGGTTATGTGATGTATGGTGAACATCCAAATGGTGGAAAGACTGAAATAGAGTCTCGTGATGTCGATTTCATAAAGAATGATTTTCCTAGCATTGGAGACGCAAGTAAGAATCTTGACCTCTATGAGTTAGAGGAAGTTGAAGCCACTTTACCATCTTTAAGCGAAGGTGGGGAATTAGTTCCTCATCCGGTTGTCGCTGAAGATAGTGTAAGTGACCTTCAACCTAGTGGGAGTATCCCAGACAGTGGGAGCACACCACAAGGACCATTAGGTCAACAAGATTCTCAACTGCGTAGAGGTGCACGAAGAAGAGTTCCACGTCGTCGTTTTGAGATTGACGGAGAAATTCTTATGTGCACTCCAAATGATGAAGACGAGCCTACTTCTGTGGAAGAAGCCTTATCTTCATCTGCTAGAAATGAGTGGATGGCTGCAATGAAGGATGAGTTAAGCTCAATGGAGAAGAATCAGGTCTGGGAGTTGGTTGACCTTCCGCTAGGGCGCAAGACTATTGGAAACAAGTGGGTTTTAAAAGTCAAGCGCAAGGCAGACGGGTCAATTGACAAGTATAAGACACGTCTTGTGGCGAAAGGCTATACCCAACTGCGGGGTGTGGACTATGAAGACACTTTCTCCCCAGTGGTGAGATTTGCTTCAATTCGCCTGATCCTAGCTATTGTCGCCCAGCAGGATTTAGAACTTTTTCATATGGATGTTAAGATTGCGTTTCTCAATGGAGAACTAGACGAAGAGATTTATATGGCTCAACCCTAGGGTTTTGAAGTCAAAGGACATGAGCGCAAAGTTTGCCGTCTCAAACGTTCTATATATGGTCTCAAACAATCGTCTAGGCAGTGGTACTTTAGGTTTCATCATGCCATTACCTCTATAGGTTTTGAAATGATTGAACAAGACCATTGCGTTTACGTAAAACGATCCAAGAAAAATATTCTAATCCTTTCTTTGTATGTGGATGACATTCTTTTAGCTGGGAATGACATGAGTTCCATTGTCACCACTAAGCAGTGGCTGTCCTCAACTTTTGAGATGAAGGACATGGGAGAAGCTAATTATGTGCTCGGAGTTAAAATCATACGTGATCGTCCAAAGAGACTTCTCGGTTTGTCTCAAGAGACATATATCAAGAAGGTCATTGAACGATTCCGTATGCATAACTCAAAACTCATAGACACTCTAATGGACAAGGCGTGTACTTTAACAACAGACCAATGCCCAAAGAATGATGAGGAAAAGAATCGGATGTCCAAAGTGCCTTACGCGGCTGCAGTAGGAAGTCTGATGTATGCTATGCTGTGTACGCGTCCAGACATCTGCTATGCCGTTGGAATGGTGAGTCGTTATCAGAGTAATCCTGGACCCACTCATTGGAATGCGGTGAAGAGGATCCTTCGATACTTGCGTGGAACCGCTGATCTCGTCCTGTGTTATCATGGTGGAGACTTGAGATTAAGAGTATACAGCGATGCTGATTGGGGCGCTGATAGAGATGAGCGCATATCCACTTCAGGTGGAGCTATCTCTTGGTACATCAAGAAAAAGTCTTGCATCGCCTTATCCACGATAGAGTCGGAGTATGTTGCTTGTTCAGCAGCAGTCCAGGAAACTGTTTGGTTGAGGTCATTCTTACAGGCTCTAGGGGTTACAGCTCATGCAGATGAGTCTGTCACTGTTCACTGTGTCAAGACAGCTACCCCTAGATTTTGTAACGGACCCCAAATATCAAACACATAGGCTTTCGTTATCACTTCATTAGAACTTTAGTTGTGCAAGGAGAGGTGACCATGAAGCATATACCTACTGGCAAAACGGTGGTTGAACCTTTGACCAAGCCTATTGCTAGAGATGTTTTCCTTTCTCATATTAGGAGTATGGGACTACGTAGGTTTTGATATGTTTATGGCATCTTATGTACTTGACATTATTTATAACATTAAATTTTCGTTCCTTAATTTGAGTTTATTTTGGAATGAATGGATAATCTTTGTGATTACATATACATCCTTATTGAGAGTGTCACCAGGCTCGAATTGACCCACTCACACGGGTAATTCACCTTGGCGCTAAGATAGCGAGCAAGATGAGACATAATTGTCTTAAGCGCCAAGTGGGCGAATAAGATGATACAGCTTATAAAGCAAACATGTCGCCTTAGTTGGAGCAAAGATGAGACCTAATAAATGTAGGTCGATCATAGAGTATCTCCACAACTCTATGTAGCCTGTTTACATCCGAATGTGAGATTTCAGGCAGGCACTATGAGAGTGACTGGGCTGAAATCTCACATTCGGCTGTAAACAGGCTACATAGAGTTGTGGAGATACTCTATGATCGACCTACATTTATTAGGTCTCATCTTAGCTCCAACTAAGGCGACATGTTTGCTTTATAAGCTGCATCATCTTATTCGCCCACTTGGCGCTTAAGACAATTATGTCTCATCTTGCTCGCTATCTTAGCGCCAAGGTGAATTACCCGTGTGAGTGGGTCAATTCGAGCCTGGTGACACTCTCAATAAGGATGTATATGTAATCACAAAGATTATCCATTCATTCCAAAATAAACTCAAATTAAGGAACGAAAATTTAATGTTATAAATAATGTCAAGTACATAAGATGCCATAAACATATCAAAACCTACGTAGTCCCATACTCCTAATATGAGAAAGGAAAACATCTCTAGCAATAGGCTTGGTCAAAGGTTCAGCCACCGTTTTGCCAGTAGGTATATGCTTCATGGTCACCTCTCCTTGCACAACTAAAGTTCTAATGAAGTGATAACGAAAGCCTATGTGTTTGATATTTGGGGTCCGTTACAAAATGTAGGGGTATGAAAACGGCTACTAGAGTCGAGTTCTTCGTCCACGAACCAAATCCTAGAGCTTGGTGATTGCTCTAGAGAGAGTGCTATAGAGAGAGGGTTATTACTATTGACTTATGATTTATTGGGATATCTCTAGCCTTTATATAGAGATACAATTAGAGACTGACTTTACCTCCAACTCTTAGGAGATAAAGATTGTATTTATCTCAAACACTTAAGAGATAAATATTCTCTAAATAACTGTATTTATCCAAACTAACAAATACACATTATCTGTTAGTGGGCGGATAATGGGTCCACTGACCCAATTTATTAACAGCTCCCACTCGCCCACAGACAGGGCAAATAAATCGTACAGTCCCTCTCTATCTCTCGTCCACTCATCTCCTCATACAGGAAATGGAACGCGCGACCTACGAGAAAGGATGTCCAGTTGAGGAGTATTGTATTAAGTTATCACCAAACTAACACAATACATCACTCTCAAAAAATCTCGTATGTACCCCAGATAGTTCAACTACACCAGATTAAACACTCTCAAATCCCTCATAATGAGCAGTGTTAAACCTTTCATATGTTATGTATTCATGACTCATATCGAAACGAAAATCGACAAAGTCGCCAGGGCTATGAATCACACAACATGATGTAATGTTGAACTTTCTTCCCAAAGCCCTCATGTCATTCCAATTAGACCCAACCGCTTTCCTAGACATGCCCCGCGAGACCGCATCATCCATGATCCAAGGGTACATGCTAAAGTAGCGACATTGAGTATCCTCTTCATGACATAGTCTAAGGTGAAAAGGGTACCATATATGATCAAAAATTTCGATCCAAGTGGCTCACACAGTGACGAAGCAGGGATTCATTCGTCACTCCCACTGTCAGTCTGCATTTAGCACATGCAGTATGATTTGCATGCTATGGCGTAACCCTCAAGGGCGTGTCACATAAATGTATAATAAATACGCCATACAAATCTAAGTCTAGATTGCCTTTAAGTTTATGGGGTGAAGCATTACTTTCAGCTTGTCACGTGCATAACAGGATAACTTCGATGAAAACTAAGGTTTCACCATATGAACTATGGAAAGGAAGAAAATCTAACCTAAGTTATCTTAGAGTTTGGGGTTGTCTTGCCTTCTATAGGGTTCCTGATCCTAAGAGAACAAAGTTGGGACCAAGAGCTCTCAAAAGTGTCTTTGTGGGATATGCTGAAAATTCCAAGGCCTACCGCCTATTAGACTTAAAGTCTAATGTCATTGTAGAACCTAGAGATGTTGAGTTTATCGAAGATAAATTCAAATCTGATTCTGATTTTTCAGCACCCACAATTTCACTTGAAATTGACTCGAATGTAGGTTCATCTCGTGAAAATGAGAGTGTTGTGCCTAATAACACAACAGAACCTAGGAGAAGTCAAAGAGCTAGAAAAGAGAAAATATTGGATCCCGATTTTATAGACTCTCAGGCAATCGCTTTCTTGGTGGAGGGTGATAGAGAGAATATTCTCAAGGAAATTCCCATGTTACTAAATATGGAAGATGATCCAAAGACATATTCTGAAGCAATGGCTTCCAGAGATGTTGCTTTTTGGAAAGAGGCAATCAATGATGAGATGGACTCAATATTATGTAATAATACTTGGGCATTAGTTGAATTGCCTCAAGGATCTAAACCAATTGGAAGTAAGTGGGTGTTTAGAAGGAAATATAATACGGATGGGTCTATACAAACCTTTAAGGCCAGATTGGTAGCAAAAGGTTTTAGACAAAAGGAGGGCATAGACTATTTTGATACCTATGCACCTGTGGCACGAATAACGTCCATTAGAGTGCTTTTTGCACTGGCATCTTTATATAAGTTGCATGTACACCAAATGGATGTTAAGACTGCATTTTTAAACGGTGACCTTGATGAAGAGGTGTACATGGAACAACCCGAAGGATTTGTTATGCCGGGAAATGAAAGGAAGGTTTGCAAATTGGTTAAGTCTTTGTATGGCTTGAAGCAGGCACCAAAACAGTGGCATGAAAAATTTGACTATATTATTTTATCTCATGGATTTAGGCATAATAATGCTGACAAGTGCATTTACTCAAAATTTACAGATGCATATGGTGTTATTATATGTCTTTATGTGGATGACTTGCTCATATTTGGTACAAATTTGGAAGGAATTTTTGAAACAAAAGAGTATCTTAATTCCAGATTCAAGATGAAAGATCTTAATGAGGTTGATACTGTTTTAGGAATTAAGGTTAAGAAACATAGTGGGGGTTACGCTTTATCTCAATCACACTACATTGAGAAAATGCTTCTTAAATTCCAGCATTTAGGAATTAAAGAAGTGAGTACCCCATATGATTCTTCTTCCAAATTGGGTGAAAATTCTGGTAGAGCAGTTGCTCAACTAGAATATGCGAGTGCCATTGGTAGTCTAATGTATGCAATGCATTGTACTAGGCCTGATATAGCATTTTCAGTTTGCAAACTTTCTAGATATACAAGTAATCCTGGTGTTGATCATTGGAAAGCTATTTGTAGAGTCTTTGGGTTTCTCAAACGAACCATAAAATTAGGACTGTTTTACAATCGCTTTCCTGTAGTACTTGAAGGGTACACTGACGCTTGTTGGATAACTAGTGCGAGCGATAACAAGTCAACGTCAGGTTGGGTGTTTACCCTCGCGGGAGGAGCTGTTTCTTGGGCTTCAAAGAAACAGACTTGTATAACACACTCAACGATGGAATCTGAATTTTTGGCGTTGGCAGCCGCGGGCAAAGAAGCAGAATGGCTGAGAAATCTGTTGTTTGATATAAAGTTGTGGCCACAACCGGTGCCATCAATTTCTTTGCATTGTGATAGTGAGGCGACAATGTCTAGAGCATATAGTACGATTTATAATGGTAAGTCTAGGCATATAAGCTTACGACATGAGTATGTCCGAGAATTGATAATAAATGGTGTGATCACCATAGTGTATGTTAGGTCAAGTAATAACTTGGCGGATCCTTTAACTAAAGGTCTTTCAAGAGATCTGGTGAGGAATACATCTAGTGGGATGGGTTTGAAACCTTTTATTTAGACCACCAGTAATGGAAACCCGACCATAAGCTAGACTTGTGGTTTAACGGGTAATAAGAAGTTACTGACAAGTGGTTGGAGGAGCACTTAATTAATTTTTGGTAACCCAATCCAGGATGTGAAAGTGCTGACTGTTACGACATGGAGGGTGAGTTGTAAACTCTTAATGAAGTTCAATAAATTTCTGTATAAGTGTTCAAGTAACAGGGACACGGATGGAACTTCACCTATATGAACATAAGAAGTGGAGCCGCTTCTAGCAAAAGTTAAAGGTTTACTTTTGTAAATGTTCATGAAATCCAGGATGAGGCAAATGGCTGTGTTAATATATCATTTATTTGGTGAATTGCTCGCTGAGATTGGATATCGTTATGTGTGCAGCATATCCGGTTCTAATATCGATGAATCCAGGTTTAAGCTTAGGCCACCATGGATTCAATTAGAGCTTTGATGTGTTTGTACTAAGTAAGGGTTTAAATCGAGAGATACCTTTACCAAGCATGACAATATCAGTATGTAACTGGGAATCAACATAACAATCTAAGTGGGGGATTGTTAGTGTTGGTGGTAGATTGTTATGTAATGTGTTTGTATTGATTGAGAAGTTCAAGACCCAAAAGGTTTTGTTCTTTGTCCCACATTGGAGAGAAAATGAACTTTCTCTCTCCTTATAATCAAGCACATGGTACATATCATTTGAATTATTTTGAGATATTTTTGGAGGGAAGATTGGGAATGCTATTGTGCGGTGCACCGCACCGCACGCGCGCGTGCGTGTGGCGCATTGTGTGCGCTTTAGTGGGCGCACTTTGCACGCTTGCCGCGAGCGCGTATAGTGCGTTGATTTATATATGATCTAACGGCCCATAATTTTACTATTTTTCGGAATTGTTTCTTTCAATTATTTATTTTAATGACTTTGAAAGTAATTCCGAAAAGGCACCAGACATAACAGTTATTTTCTGTTATTTTTTGAATGGTTATGTCTCTTCATGAAGAGGTGGCTGTTGAGCTCATATATAAGATTCTAAAATTCAGAATACATAATCACTTGGCTTTTTCCAAATTTCGTATCTCAAAAATTTCAGTTATATACACAATTTCGAGGAGCAATTCTGAAACGAATCTTCAGAATTGCTATCTGCAGATTGTTGGTTTGAGTAATCCTGGAGGTGATTTGCCATTAACCCGGTAGCAAACTCTAGTCGAGTGGGGGCAAATATCGCCTTAAAGACAGTGTCTTTAGACGCGCCTCAAGCCATTGAATTTCCGCTTTCTACTTCCTTTTTTCTGCAACTTCTCTCCAACAGAATGGAGAGGTGGTGACAGCTGGTGCTGGTGTTATTGGCTTCGCAGTAGGCGAGGATAGCAGGTGGTGGTCAAGCGCTGCCCATAGTGGGAGGAGCTACTGCCGACGAAGATGATGTTGGCACATGGGCATGGGCTCTTGGGGCATGTGGCTAGCTGGGTTGACAATCGTTGGAATTGTGGTATGTGGTGTGTTATGTTAAGTGTGGATAGCTGTCCTAATTGTTCCGTGTTTGTTGCTGTGCGTTGAGTTTATTGTGTTTGTGTTGTTTATAAACCTCCAGGACAGGTTCGTTGTCCTTGTTTATATCCAGTGTCTTGACTCGGTTAAGGGCACGTTAATATCTTATGCATGTACACCACAAGAAAAAGGCTATTTAGCGACGGAGAAAAGTTCGTCGCTAAAAGTCGTTTCAGCGACGGCAAATACCGTTGGTAAAAGTTTGTTGCTATAAACTTTTATCGACGGTACAAACTGTTGGTAAAAATCTTTATCAACGGGATTTTAGCGACGAATTTCCTGTGGCTAAAATATTTTTAAAACTACACTTTTGGGACGGAATATACCGTTGCTAAAGTATCCGTCGCTAAAAATCTTACTTTAAGCAACAGACTTTTAGCGACGGAATATTTTCCGTCGTTAAAAGTCCTGATATAAATATCTACTTTCCTTTCTTTTTTTCTCTCTTCGTTTTCTCTCTCTCTCTTTCTTTCTCACTCACCGGCCGTTTCTTCCCCCGGCGATCCCCTCTCTGATGACACCCTCCCCCACCCGCCTCATCCCGCAGGTGACAGCCCCCACGACGCCGTGCCCCTCCACAGCTCCAGTGGCCCTCCATTGCCGCACCACCACCGCCGCCGCACCACCACCGCCGCCGGTATGTCCATTTTACCCTAATTGTTTTTAATGCATGTGAGTTTGAATTCAATATGATGTGGTCAATTATTTTGAGTTTGAATTTATGCATGTGAGTTTGAGTTTGAATTTATGCATGTGAGTTTGGGTTTGAATTTAATTTTACCCTAATTTTCGTTAATTGAAGTTAATTTGTGGTAATGTATATTGTAATTTTACTCTAATTGTACATTGTTGCATGTTGTAACTTTAATTAACATTAACTAAACTTGAACTAACCCTAATTGACCCTAGATAACTCTTAATTAAACCCTAATTAAATATTAAAAAGTCAATTAACCCTAAAGAACTAAATTAGCCCTAACTGGCTTAACAACCCTAATTAAACCCTAACTAATTAAACCTGATAAACCCTAACTAAACCCTAATTAACCCTAGTTAACCTAATTATGGTTAATTGGGTTTAATCTCGATAAACCTTAACTAAACCCTAATTAACACTAATAAACCCTAATTAATATTAATTAGCCCTAATCCAATCGAACCCTAAATTGAACTAATTGAACCCCCATAATTGATCTTAAATTGAATGCCCCAATTTAACCGAACCCTAAAATGAACTAATAGAACTCCCTAATTGAACTCTAAATTGAAGTAAGTAAACCCTAAATTAAATGCCTTAATCGAATCGAACCCTAAATTAAACTAATTGAACCCTAAATTGAATGCCCTAATCCAACTGAACCCTAAATTGAACTTATTTAATCCCCTAATTGAACCATAAATTGAATGCCCCAATTAAACCGAGCACTAAATTAAAGTAATTGAACCATATTTGAACCCTAAATTGATGTAATTGAACCCTAATTAAACCTTAAATTGAATGGCCTAATCGAATCGAACCCTAAATTAAACTAATTGAACCCTAAATTGAATGCCCTAATCCAATCGAACCCTAAATTGAACTAATTGAATCCTAAATTGAAGTAACTGAACCCCCTAATTGAACCCTAAATTAATTGCCCTAATTGAATCGAACACCAAATTGAAATAATTCAAGCGCATCGGATATGTGCATTTGGAACAATTTTTTCCATTTGAACATTGATCATTTGTTTGATAATTTTATGTTGTTAATTGTGCATTTGAGAATTGTGATTATTGATCTATGATTTTAGGTTGTTAATTGATAATTTAGGTTATTAGCTGTGCATTTGAAGTAATTGAGATTATTAATTGATGATTTTAGGTTATTAATTGATGATTTTAGAATGTTAATTGTGCATTGAACATTTGAGATATTGAGATTGTTGACGGAGGATGGGATCCAATTGGATTGAATGTGTGATTTTTATTGCATTGAGCATTTGAGAATTGAGAATTGAGATTGTTGACGGAGGATGTGAGCCAATTGGATTGAATGTGTAATTTTTATTAATTTTTATTGCATTGAGCATTTGAGAACTGAGATTATTGACGGAGAATGAGACCCAATTAGATTGAGATCCCCGTTAGGTAGCACAGACACGGACACCACGTCTGATCGACACCGACACCAAAACAACATATTTTAGCTTTATACTTGTGGACACCGGCCTCTTCAATGGGTGTCCGGCACCTCTTCAATGGGTGTCCGACACGGTGTCCGGCAATTAAAAAATAAATCAATATCTTCGAACACCGCTGAGAGGTGTCGAACACATGTCTGGAGGTGTCCGACACGTGTCTGGATGTCTCGATGAGGTGTCGAGGTGTCGGTAGGTCACGGACACCTCGTCCGATAGACACTGACACCGAAAAATGTCACATTTTGGCTTTACATTTTTGGACACCTTTTCAAAGGGTGACAGACACCTCTTCAAGGGGTAACGGACACTGTGTCCGGCATTTAAAAATAAATCAATGACTTCGGACGTGTCGGGAGGTGTCGGACACGTGTCCGGAGGTGTCGGACACGTTTTCAGAGGTGTTCGACACGTTTTCAGATGTGTCGATCAGGTGTCGGTAGGTCACGGACACCGCGTCTGATCGACACTGACACCGAAATGTCACATTTTGGCTTTATACTTGTGGACACCTCTTCAAGGGGTGATGGACACGACGTTCGTCATTTAAAAAATAAATCAATGTCTTCGGACGCGTCCGGAGGTGTCGAACACCATACCGACACCCTATATGAGGTATTGGGAATTGAGATTGTTGGCTGTGCATTGAGAATTTGAGAATTGAAATTGTTGACGGAGGATGGGACCCAATTGAATTGAGATATTTGTGAATTAGTTGAATAGTTGGTTGTTGAAATTAGGTTAATTAGGTTAACGCGACATTTTTAGCACTCCTAATGAACCCAATTAACCCTAATTAGCTCTAACGAGCCTAATTAGTTTTAATTGACCTTAAGAACCCAATGAAAATTAAATTAGCTGTAATTATCCCAAATTGATCCTAATTAACACCAATCAGTCCAAATTAAACCCTAATTAGCCCTAATATATTACTCATATCTTGTAGACCCGTGATTAGATTAATTAAACCATAAACCCTAAAACCTAACTAAACTTTGATTACGCGCCTAAGTAGTCGTAATTAAGCCTAATAACCCAATTAGGCCTAATTAGGACTAATCAACACTACTCCGCACAATTAAACCCTAATTAGCTCAAAATAACCCTAATTACTCCTAAGGGACCCTAATTAGCTATAATTAGTTAGCCCTAACATAACCCAATTAGCCCTAATTAGGACTAATCAACGCGACTCCGCACAATAAAACCCAGCTATTAACTCAAAATAACCCTAATTACTTGTAATCATCCCTAATTAGCTATAATTAGCCCAAGGTAATCCTCATTAACACTAATTAGCCCATAGATGATTTAATTACTCGTTGCTGTATTTGTAACCCAATGATGATTTCTGCCAAATTATTATTTTTAATGTGTTCATGTATTTGTAATTTATCTATACGAAGTCAGATATGGATAGGATACGGGCTATTCGTGGCCGGGTTGGACGCCGAGCTGCTTCCTCCCCGGTAGGTCCCACCTCGTCATTGCCCACTGATGACGAGGCACAGAGTGCTCGCCCATAGAGGTCGTAGCTCTATCGTATAATCAGACGCATGTGCGAAAGAAGGACAAGGACGAGGCGCACCGGGCTGGCGACTATGTTTTGGATATTGCCCGACGGATCGATGTGAGTCAATTTGTTTAACTTGTTAATTTTTTGTCTTTCTATCCTCAATGTCTGTTGCGTTAATTAATGCCCTAACATATCTTTAAATCCATATTTTTGCAGGCCTCATATGAACAGCTTAGGGGATCCAAGCAGCAGTCCGAACAGCCATCAGCATCCACTAGTACGGGTGCGAGTACTGGGAGTTGAAGCGATGGCTGGATACGCCAGAGGTCGTCAATCGGCCGAAAGGCCGCATCCGTGGCTTGCCTAGCATGATTGCTCATGCCGTGATAAGACCGTCCTCATCCCCCGCTGCCCCTCCACAGACACTGGCTCCTCGGCATCCGTTGGACGAGGATGAGATCCAGCGCATTGCTATGGTGGTGTTGAGGATGATCAAGGAGCATGATCAGCAGGGTACCCCCGCTGGACATGCCGAGCCGGCCCCGGATCAGCAGGATCTAGATCCGGGACTCTGCAACCCCTGATGAGCCCCTTCTCGTGCCCGACCCCAGCTTGTCCCCCCCCGCCTGGCTTGTACTCTTCTCCCCTCCCCTAATCGGCTGTATCCGGTTCTCGACTTGTTCATCATGAGTTTTTTTATAATAAATATTTTTTATGATTGATTTTATATATTTCTTTGTGTATTGATTATTGTGCATTGTTGTTGAGAATTGAAATATTTATTACAGGTTTGGGTAATAGAAAAATAATAAAAAAAATTAACTTTTGGTGACAGATTAATTCCGTCGCTAAAAGTGTCCTACTATCAATTTTTTAGCGACGGCATATTCCGTCGCCAAAAGGCTTATTTAGCGACGGAATGTTCCGTCTCTAAAAATAATTAGCGACAGATATTCCGTCGCTAATTTCACAAAACAGAAAATAAATTAAAATATGTAAAACATAATTAGCGACGGATATTCCGTTGCTAATTAGTAAATAACTATGTCGCTAAAAATACAATATTAGACGACGAATTTGAAAATTCTATCGCCAAACTTTTAGTTACGAGCTTTTACAAGAGGGACTTTTAGCGACGGTAAATCCGTTGCAAAAACTATTAGCGACGGATTTTGGGCTTTTAGCGACGGATTATCTCGTCGCTAAAAGCCTTTTTTCTTGTAGTGGTAGCTTTCGGTGGAGGTTCCTGTTATTCTTTTAGCCGCTTTCGGATATTCAATGAGGCTTGACTATGTGCCACTCTTTGTCTGTGGTTCATCGAGGGGCAGCGGTAACCTGTTATTTTTTTCTTTTTCTTGTACTACTTACTTATTAACGAAATGGTTGGTAAGTTTTTTACCCATATAAATAAAATGAAAAAAGAAATTTGTGTCCATACAAAAGTTGGTATAGTTTACTTCAGCCTTGGCTCGATTTTCTTTAAGAGATTTAATTAGCTTTTCTCTTTGCCTTGAATAGCTCCTCAAATGTTAATTCAGCCTTGGAACATTTCAACCACTAGATGTAGGTACTCGCTTTCGAAAAGGTGAAATTTCTTTGGCATATATTCCAACAATGACCATTCTTCCGTAAAGCTAGGCTCGCTTCTTCAAGCTCCAAGCTCTCAACTGATGAGCAGGCATGCACAAACACAGCTCTATGAACTATGCGTCTGGTTTGGATCAACCTAATCTAATTCATTTACCGAAGATTATAGTCCAAGTTTGATGCCAAGTGTTGTGTTCTGACCTTTTAGTCACTAAAAGAATAGTAGTCAACAACATAGGTTTGTTGAATTGTTGACATTACATTGTTGTTGGCATAGGAAATGAATCAACAACACTATAGCAAATGTGGCTATGGATTTGGTGTCAATATTACTATAGATTTTATGGCACTGATACACATGAGAAATTAGAAAGTGCCTATAAATAAGGTCATCATTTTTTGTCAAAATCATTCCATATTGAGTGAGTAAGAGAGAGTTTTAGTTACCTTTTTCTTCATTGAGAGACAATATTGAGTAGGGTGTACGAGAGGTATCCAGTTAGAAAAGGATCTTAGGTTTTTTGCAATCAAAACCTCGAGTGTTCTCTTAAACTTGTCTCGATACTCTCATAGTATGAAGAAGGTTGCACACCCCATGGAGGTAGGCACGTTATAGCCAAATCACGTTAAATCATGTGTCTAGTTACTTTTGCTCTTACTTTTTTCTATTACGATTTTCCATTACGTGCCAATATTTCTGCCGAGTCTATGTGACCGATACTAACAAGTGGTGTCAGAGCTTTTGTTATGTATTGCTATGGCAGAAAAATATGGTGGCACAAAGCATTGATGTTGAAAATTAATTTTAGTCTTTGGCAAAGTACTGTCAAAGATATTTTGATGCAAGAAGGACTTGCGAAAGCCTTATCAGGCAAATAGCCTGAAAGATGGATTTTGATGATTGGAAAGAGTGTGAGGGATATCTTGTCAGTGTAATTGTTTGAGGTTGGCTCTTGAGGTCAAATATATCGTACTAAAGGAAACTTCTCCTTAAGCCCTATGTAGTAGATTGGAAAAGATTTACATGTCAAAGTCTTTGACAAATCAACTGTATCTCGAGAAGCAGTTGTAATAGCTGCGGATTATAACACTTCAGTTATTATAGGTCATTTAAATTTATCTAGCAAAATCACAACGGCGTTATTGAACATGGAGGTCAGAATTGACAAAAAATATCCAGCTCGTTTGCTCTTATCTCTCTTATCATCTTATGAGACCTTAAGAACGACATTGTTCGTTATGAGCATTTACCCACAGTATATGAGGTGACCATGACCCACTTGAAGACAGGCAGTCTCAAATATTCAAGAGGCAGTACCCATGTAAGTGCCCTCTTATGTTCGGCACTAGTTTTCACAGTTAACAGTTCTTTGATCTGTTGACCGCACAGGCAAAATGGGAGAAGTTGCCCGCGCGATCTAGTCGTCTATCCTTAATATCTTTTTTTTTTTGAAAAAAAGGGAAACCGTCTCATACATAGTGTAGAAGACGTCCTTTTTTTACCAAAATGCCCCGCCCAAGACGTCCGCTTCACAGTGTAGCGGACGAATTTTTTACCTTGACAATTGTCAGTCAAAAAATCGTCCGCTACACATTGTAGCAGACGTCTTTTGCCTGCCAAATGTCATATCCTATCCCCCCACGACTGTTACTTTGTCCTTATCCACACTGTCCGCTACATAATGTAGCGAACAATCTACACACACACACACACACAAATCCTAATCTCGAAACTCTTCTCCCTTCTTTCTTCTTCTCAATCTTCCCAGCAGCGTTGGCAAAAGAATCTGTGCAATTTCTTCTCAAGAAGTCCTTTAATCGTCTAATTAATCACGTAAGTTCACACCAATCCTTTATTTGTTTATAATCTAGAGTTTATGTTTATGATGAGTATTGCGTATTTGTGATGAGTATTGCGTATTATGCATGGTTTTGATTATGATCGAGCATGTGCTAGTGTTATAAATATATATATATATATATATATATATATATATATATATATATGCACGTGCTAGCGTTTGATAAAAGTTTCAAAACTTCACGTTTTTTTTCATAATTTTAGTTGTTTCAGTAGCAAAAAATGGATTTTAACCCTGGACCAGAAGATCCCTCCGTATTATACGATCAAGAAAATTATATTAGTACATCTATCTGAAATGGACAAGTAAGATACTTATTTTTTGTTTATTTTCTTATTCTCGCGAACATTGTATACCGTTTGCTTTGCTTAAGTTGTTTTTATTAATTCGTAGGAAAGAGCACCCCTCAACACAGTAGAAATATCCGGACAATTCGGATCCTGGAAATTGAACAAATACTAGAAAAAATTGTTGCATGAAATTGGGTTTGGGGTTTTTACGCGTGGCAATATCTTTCAACAAATTGACCAGACCTTAATTGGTGCCCTTGTTGAAAGGTGGAGAAGTGAAACAAATACGTTTCACGTTTCACTTCCCTCTTGGAGAGATGACAATTACCCTAGAAGATGTAGGGTTCATCTTAGGGTTACTGGTGACGGGGTGGCCGATAATTGCTCTTATGTTGGAAGTTTCAAATAAGAGAGTCGCTAGGAACTTCTTTACTTCGATACCTGAAAGCCTAATTTAGCACTGGTGGGATAAAGTTGAAGAGGTTGCTAGATACCTACAAGGTTTTGCCAGAAAACTACACGAAGGAGATGTTTGTGCCGTACACAAAGGTTTTCCTGTTGTGGGTTCCCAACGATGTCGAAGAATACAGTCAGCAACAAATATTTACCTTTTTTGGGTAACCTGCAAGAGGTTGGGAGTATTCCTGGGGTGTAGCAACTCTTGCGTACTTGTATCGAGCATTGCACAAGGCAACGAGGCCCGACTCCAAAGCTATATGTGCATGTCACTTACTGTTACATGTATATCATATAACTCTTTGTGATTACGTCTGTTAATCCTATGATTATTTAACCTAAGATTATATTTGGTTTTGATGATAACTAACATTGATAATTATGTTGTCTAACATGTATTGAGTTGATGAAGAAATAGGTGCAATCTCTTACTCATGCAAACGGACAACTAGAAGAGCAAATCGATCAAAGATACTCAACGGAACGCATCAAAGAAGAAATTCGTCGATTGAATTTTATTATTCCCTTCTTTATAACTAGCATAGAGAGATGATCGCATCGATGACTATAACCTAGAACTTGCCCATAGGTTTCCCTTGCATGCATAAAACATTTTCATGTTTTGAAAACAAGGAAACTGCATTTCCATAAATACAGTCGACTGCATTGGAATGCAGTCGACTGGAATTTGGGCAGTGAGGTATTATAGTTGACTGCATTACAATGCAGTCGACTGCGTTTACCGTTTGGCGCATTTAATGCTCCACCTAATTCCAAATGATCATATTCATTCCCACACCTATAAGTACTCATCTTGGGCATAGTTTTGATTCATCAATTGCATTCAAAGCCTTCTTATCTTGCATATTCTCAAAGATCAAAAAAATTGTTCAATCTCTCTTGGTTTTCATTGTTTTCTCATCCATTTCAAGAGAGCATTTATTGTGAGCTTACATTTGAGAGATATACACTTTCATAAGTCATCATACACGTCTCTCTTGCTCTAGAGCTTAAACTTGTACTCATTTACTTCTTAATAGTGAATCTTTGTACACAATTCTTCATCTAAAGTTTATTGCATCAAAGCTTGGGGTTGTCAAGCTTTGGAGCTTTGGGATTGTCAAAGCTTGTTCTTGATGTGGGCATAGCATCAAGGGATTGTAAGAGGTTCGATCTTGACCAGTAAGAAAGAGCATTCTAGTGGATTCTAGGGCCTTTCAAGGGACTTCCTTAAAGGGGTGGACGTAAGCTTGAGGGTAATTCGAGCTGAACCATCTAAATCTCAAGCATCAAGTATCTCTAAACTCTTCCCTCTTTACATTATTATCTCTTAGTATTGCTGAGATTGGTTAGCTTGCTTACTTGAGATTTTGTGATTGTGGTTTGTTATTTGAAGCTATCTAAGTGTTCTTCATAATTTCTCTAATTTTGTTGTGATCACTTGTTTATTTTTAAAGTACTCTTAAAACCCTCTTCACCCCCCCTCTAGGGTTATTTTAATAGTTTCAAGTGGTATTAGAGCCTCGGCTCTTGATATATTGGGTAACGCCAAGAGAGTTAATCGATCATGGCTTACGTTGGGGGAATGAAGGGTAGTTCTACCACTAGGCCTCCATTGTTTAATGGGACCAATTTATAGTGTGTGAAAAGTTAAGATGAAAATCTACCTGGACTCTCAAGACTATGAGATGTGGGATATTGTTGAGAATGGTCCATTCGTTCCAACAAAGGTGGTTGACAAGGTTGAGGAGCCTAAATCCAAATTAGATTATAGTGATCATGACAAGAAGATGATTTGTATGAATGCTAGAGCAAACAATTGTCTTATTTGTGCTTTAGACACTAATAAGCTCAATAGAGTCATTATGTGTAATTCGGCTAAGAGTATTTTGGATACTCTACAAGTTACGCATGAAGGAACTTTACTTCTTAAAGATTCCAAAATGAACTTATTGTTTAGAGATTATGAATTATTCCAAGTTATTCCAAATGAATCCGTTACAGATATGAATACTCGTTTCACTAACATTGTGAATCCTTTGAAGCAATTGGGCAAGAAATTTACTAATGGTGATCTCGTAAGAAAGGTGATTAGGTCCTTACCAAGAGCTTGGGATGCAAAGATCACCGCCATTTAAGAATCGAAGAATCTAAACATCTTTCCTTTTGATGAATTGATGTGTTCTCTAATGACGTACGGAATGCAACTCAAATCTTTCGATCAAGAGGACGTCAAGAAGAAGCCTACATCAATTGCTCTTAAAGCTTCTTTTTCAAACCTTGAGTCAAGTGATGATGAAGAAGAATTTGATGAAGAGGATATTGCAATGGTTGCAAAGAACTTCAAGAAGTTCTTAAGGTTTAGAAGGAATGGTGGGAGACGACAATAAAATGCTTGCAATGAAGAAAAGCTTTTCTACAAATGTCACAAGCCAGGACACATGAAGATGGATTGTCCTATATACAAAAGGGAAAAGAAGGAAAGAAGAGATGTTTGGGAAAGAGTTAAAAGAAGACAAATCTCTAAGAAAGAGAACAAAGAGAAGGAAAAAGCAATGAAGTAGAACATACTCCAACATGGAGTGACTTTGATTCAAGTGATGAAGACGATGAGAAAATGAACAAGCAAATGTGTGCTTCATGGAAAATGATGAGGTAAGCTCTTCTTTCGGTAGTGATAGTGATAGTGATAGTGAAAGTCTCGAAGATGCTTATGATAGCCTATATAAGGAATCCAAGAAATTTTTGAAGAAAAATATTATTTTATCAAAAACATTCCTTGAGGCTAATAAACAAATTGAGAAGTTAAGAATGGTAAATAATGAGTTGCATGGCAAGAATGATTGCATTTCCAACCATTTATATGTAAAACATGTGAATAATGACTTGGTTGAATTAGTTGCTAACACTCCTAGCTCAAAACAAATCACTTGCAAAACTTTGGCTTTAGAAAAACAAAATGAAGATTTAAACTTGAGATTTGTTATTTGAAAAAAATGTCTTAACAAATTTGTTGATGGTCAAAACAATTTGAATGTCATGCTTGGATGCCAAAGATTTGGCCTAAACAAAGGTGGTCTTGGATTAGATCCCTTGGCCTTGCCTTTTAAAATCTTTCAGCAACAAGCTAGGTTGAATATTCATTCAAAACAACCAAAGAACTATTGCACACCATTTAGACATTGCGATTGGCGCAACAAGAAAGGGCATACGACTAATTATTGTCCTTGTATAATTGTTTATGTTAAAGGTAGAAAGAAGATGTGGGTTGTGAAAGGTCAAGATTACAAATGTAAGACTAACACCCAAGGACCCAAGAAAATATGGGTACGAAAAGTCACTACTTTATTTGTGTTTATAGGTATGTCTCAAAGCAAAATCTAGTAACAAGAAGTGGATTCTTGATAGCGGATGCTCAAGACATATGACCGGCAACATATTTCTTTTCACCTCAATTGATCTTAAAGAAGGAGAAAATGTGACCTTTGGTGACAACGCACAATGAAAAATTAAAGGTAAAGGAACTATCAGTAAGGAACCACATTCAATTGAGAATGTGTTATATGTTGAAGGTTTGAAGCATAATTTTCTAAGTATTAGTCAATTTAATGATAAAGGTTTTAGAGTAATTTTTGAAGCTTCTCATTGTACTATACAATCTATGAAGAATAATGAAACTATTTTGGTAGGAAATATAGATGACAATGTTTACTCTATACAATTGAAGGATCTAGCTAACCAATATGTCAAGTGTCTTAGTGCTATTAGTGAGACATCTTGGCTTTGGCATCGAAGACTTGGACACATGCATATGGAGCATTTGAAGGATATTTCAAGCAAAGAACTTGTGAGGGGACTCCTGAAGATCAAGTTTGAGAAAGACAAAGTATGTGATGCTTGTCAAGTGGGTAGGCAAAAGAAAGTCTCTCACAAACCGAAGAAAATGGTATCTACTTCTAGACCCTTGCAATTACTTCATATGGATTTGTTTGGATCAATCCCTACTACTAGTCTTGGTGGTAAATCATATTGTTTTGTTATTGTTGATGACTTTTCTCGCTTTACTTGGACTTTCTTTTTGGCTACCAAAGATGAATCTCTAGACATGTTCACTTCATTTACAAAACGTGTTCAAAATCAAAAAGAATATTTGATATCCTACATTCAAAGTGATCATGGTAGAGAATTTGAAAATTCAAAAAAATAGGAGCTTTGTGTGATGATTTTGGTATATCACATAATTTTTCGGCTTCTAGAACTCCTCAACAAAATGGTGTTGCTTAAAAGAAAGAATAGGTCTTTGCAAGAAGTGGCAAGAACAATGCCTAACGAATATGGTTTACCTAAGTACTTTTGGGCGGAGGCGGTCAATTGTGCTTGTTTTGTTCTCAATAGAGTTATCTTGGGTAAAATTTTGTTAAAAACCTCTTATGAGCTTTTTAATGATAAAAAACCTAAGGTGAGCTTTTTTAGAGTCTTTGGTTGTTGCAAATGTTTTATTTTAAATACTAAGGATCACCTTAGCGAATTTGATTCCAAAACATATGAGGGTATTTTTCTTGGTTACTCTAATAAAAGTATGGCATATAGAGTCTATAATAAGAGTACTTTGGTTGTAGAAGAATCCATAAATGTTACTTTTGATTAGACTAATCCTTTTCTTCGGAGGACTAACATTGTCAATGTAGATGATATGGACAATGACATGAGAACTTTGGACATAAGTGATACATTACAAGACAACCCTAAAAAAATTGTTCAAGAGGAGCAACAATCAAGCTCTCAAGGGGGAGACAAGGAAGCAAACAATGATGCATCAAACTCAAACAACTCTCAAGCTTTACCAAAAGATTGGACTTACAAAAAGGATCATCCAAGTGATCAAATCTTAGGTAATCCTTCGAGTGGGGTAAGAACTCGACACTCTCTTCAATAACATGTTAATTTAGCTTTTCTTTCCCAAATTGAACACAAGAATTTCTCTGAAGCTCTGCATCATGAATCTTGGATGCTAGCTATGCAAGAACATCTAGTTCAATTTGAAAGAAATCAAGTTTGGACCCTTGTGCCTAAACCTCAAAACTATAGGATTATAGGCACAAAATGGGTATTTAGAAACACACTTGATGAATCCGAAGTCGTGGTTAGAAACAAGGCTAGATTAGTGGCCCAATGTTATAACCAAGAGGAAAGAATTGATTTTGATGAGACTTATGCACCGGTAGCTAGACTTGAATCTATTAGAATGCTTTTAGCTTTTGCTTGCAATAAAGATTTTAAACTCTATCAAATAGATGTCAAGAGTGCTTTTCATAAATGGTTTTATTTTGGAGGAGGTATATGTGGCTCAACCTCCCGATTTTGAGCATGAAAAATATCCAAACCATGTTTTCAAGCTTAGCAAAGCTCTTTATAGTTTAAAACAAGCTCCTAGAGCTTGGTATGATAGGCTAAGTAGTTTTCTTTTAGAAAATAGTTTTTCAAGAGGAAAACTTGTCACCACTCTTTTTATAAAATCTAAGGGCAAGGACTTATTATTGGTGCAAATCTATGTTGATGATATTATATTTGGTGCTACTAATGAATCCTTGTGTGAAGAGTTTGCTTCTTCTATGAGTAAAGAGTTTGAAATGAGCATGATGGGAGAACTCAACTTCTTCCTTGGATTGCAAATCAAACAAAGCAAGCATGGAATCTTTATCAACCAAGCCAAATACACCAAAGAGCTACTAAAGAGATTTGACATGAAAAAATCAAATGCGTTCGACACTTCAATGAGTTCATCATTAAAGCTTGATAAATATGAAAAGGGTAAGGATGTTGATATTAAGCGCTATCGAAGTATGATTGGATCACTCCTTTACCTTACCGCAAGTAGACCCGATAAAATGTTTAGTGTTTGTTTATGTGCTAGATTTCAAGCTTGTCCTGAGGAATCTCATTTGGTTGCCGTCAAGAGAATCCTTAGATATCTTAAAGACATTCACAACTTAGGGCTATGGTTTCCTAGGAACACGTCATTTTTTGACCTAGATGGTTACTCCGATGCCGACTACGCCGGTTGTAAAACCGAGCGAAAAAGCACTAATGGCGGTTTCCAATTCCTAGGACACTGTTCAAAAATCAAAATCGATTGCACTCTCTACCACCGAAGCCGAATATGTGGCGGTTGGTGCTTGTTGTGCACAAATTCTATGGATGAAATAAACCCTTTTGGATTTTGGACTCAAGTATGATCACATACCTATCTTATGCGATAACTCTAGTGCTATTGACTTGAGCAAAAATCCCATCCAACATTCATGGATCAAGCACATAGAAATCAAACACCATTTTATCCATGATCATGTGCAAAAAGGTGATATTGTACTCGATTTCATGGATACAAATCACCAATTAGCAGATATCTTCACTAAACCGTTAGATGCAAAAAGGTTTACCGCTCTTAGAACAGAACTTGACATGTCTTCACCTGTGTGACTAAATTATTATGCATCTTTTGGTTCAAACATGCAAGTTGCACTTCACATGCTTGAGCATTATTTCATATGCTTATAGCATGTTTTAGTTATTTTCTCTCGAAATTATTGATTTTGTTGATATTCATTTAAATCCTTTGTGTTTAAATTTTTTTGCACACATTTATATTACAATATACATATGTATAATCAATTTCAAGACTGTGTCAGAGTCGACTGCGTGTAGAAATACAGTCAACTGCATGTATGTGAATACAGTTAACTGCATGTGGAAATACAGTCGACTGCGTGTGGGAATACATTCGACTGCGTTACGGGGAAATGGCATAAATCTGACCCATTTCGATAGATTTCTCATTCTCTCTCAATCCTCCAAACCCCCTTCTCTCTTCTCTCACACTAGGACTCAAATCTTCGCAGATCAGCTTGAAATTGGTATGTAATTCTTTCCAAATCTTGTTCTAATACATGTTTTGCACACTTTCACTGTTCATTTTCACCTACATTGTCCAAAATATGTACAAATTCGAATTGCTCACTTTCGTATTATTTCATCAGATTCATATCAACTGAGCATGCTACTACATGTTTTTACTCTTAATTCATGCTTAAGATTGTTCATTACATGATTCTACATAGTTCTATTTCATGAATTCATGCAAAAATCGATTTTCCCCAAATTTCATAAACTAGGGTTTTTCGTATGTCAATATTTCTTCAATTAATTAAGCAATTACATGTTTGATCACTTGATTCATGCTTAATTATTTCATTTGCTCATTATTACGTAGTTATTTACATTTAATTTGTCCAAAATTTATTTTTCCCCAAATTGCATGAACTAGAGTTTATAATTTTCAAAAATTCATAATTCTTTCGTTTGTTTTAGCCCAAATTCATGTTGCATTTTCTTTCGATCATACTTTCACATGATTTATTTCAACAATTTCATTGAAAACATCAATTTTCAAAAATTTCAAAAACCCTATTTTTTTCATTTTTTTTTTCATTTTCATACATCTTAGTTATGATATTTCTCTTTCTAAAATTGTTAGACTATTTCAAGAATGGCAAGAGAGAAACGTGCGCGTGCTAGTACTTCACGATCACGAGCCGCACCAAAGCCCGAGCCTATCACCGTAGAGTTTGATAGCAACCGCTATCGGAACCGCAAGGCTCTAGACCGTTTTCTGCAAAAAAATGCTTCCCTTTTGGCTCAAGGTTTGCGCTTGGATACTCCATTTCTCTTCAGCATAGGTGTACTTAGACAGCTTTAGGATTGTTATCTAGACCGCCTTACGGATAGGAACACCATCCTATATTATCCTGATGCAATCAGCTTATTTTATGCGAATTTGACTTGGAGCATTTCCAGTGAGTCGTGTACCCTCATGTCTTATGTCTTTGGTTGGCGTATCTCATTCTCTCAGTCATGACTAGCTGACTTACTAGACCCCCCCCGACACTAGTTTCCCATTTACACTAGGGATGATTCCTGTCGCCGGTGAATCACATTGGTTTGACAGACCTTTCTCTATCGAGGAGCAGCTTCGACACACACTTCATAGTCGACAGATTAGGGCTGCGAGCAAGCCCAGTCTACATGACCTACCACCTCTCTCTCGACTATTCCATCATGTCATCAATCATAACGTCATCCTTAGAGCCGGCGGTCTTTCACTTGTCTCTTACTTAGATGTCCAACTCTTGACTTTTTTCCGCTCGGGTACACCGATTAACCTCTCTCGTCTTATCGTGTTGAACATGATTAGGAGCGCCTCTCATCCTAGCTTAGCTATACCTTACGACCTCCTACTCACTCGCATTTCTGCTGCTTTTGACATACCTCTTCTCTGTGAGTATATTGAGGTGACTTAGCACAACAAACTAGACTGCTCTACCCTTCGTAGGAAGGGACTTTTAGATGATCGTAGTCGTTTATTGCCTGAGCCTGACATGGACGATGCTATGGAGGATGGTGATGATGAGGATGCGGATAAGGATGATAAGGATGATGAGGGTGATGATGCTGCTGATGCTCATGGACTTGCCGGTGATGAGACTGATCGTGCTCCACCTCCGTTAGTCATGCTGAGCACTCATGAGGCGGGCACTTCTTCCTGTCCTTTTGCTACTGGATATGAGGCAATCCTAGCTCGATTGGATACGATGCAACAGCATATGCATGCCGGTTTCAGTCAGATGGATCTCGCTCACAGCCAGCTTAGTCGACACCTTTCTCGCTTAGAGGACTTTTGCGGTGTTCAGTGTCCTGAGGAGGATATCGTTCATCCACCACCTCCACCATCGGGGTCCTTGAGGCATTAGGACATGATTAGTATTTTATGTTTATATCTTTAGACTCTATTATGTATTTCAAACCTTGTCATGGATGCTACTCGTAGTATTACATTAGAACTTGGGTCGCTTAGCACTTTGTTTCACACTTATCTTGCTGCACATCTGATTCATATTACACTTCTTTTTTTTTGCTATTATTACAAGTCTTGGTATACCTTTTGATGGTTATGCAAGTACTTATTTTTTTCTTATTTTGAATGCCCTTGTTGGCTACATTGCTTATCCTTGGATGGATACATATGTTGATCACTTTCACACACGCACACACACAGACACACACACACACAACCCTTGATCTTTTTAATAATGTCAAAAGAGGGAGAAAAATTATTGATTTATACTTGTGTGGATTTGATAATGAACATATATTAGTTGAGTTAGGGGGAGCCCTATATTGCTTAAGATAGGGGGAGCTTATTGTCATGATTTTTTTTATGACCTCTTACGATTTATAGTGATTGAAATTGAGACTGTTATACTTCATTGCACATATTATCCATTATGTCTCGTAGTATGTAAATCAATGTTTGTCATCAGGGGGAGATTGTTAACCCTACTGTTATTTAACCTAGGATTATATTTGGTTTTGATGATAACTAACATTGATAATTACGTTGTCTAACATGCATTGAGTTGATGAAGAAATAGGTACAATCTCATACTCGTGCAAACGGACAATTAGAAGAGCAAATCGATCAAAGACACTCAACGGAACCCATCAAAGAAGAAATTTGTTTTTCAACACTTGAAATATTTTTGGTGTTTAGACTGTCCGCTACATAATGTAGCGGACGGTGTATTGGCATACCTGCAAAGACATTACCTTCATTTTTACCACCATCAAACCTATCTCAACAAGGGCCAAAAATCTACCACATACTAATAAACCACCACAACACAAATAAACCAACACAATCCACAACAAACCTATATCAACAAGGGTCAAAAATCCACAACACACAAATAAACCAACACAATCCACAACACACAAATAAAACACCACAACACAAATGCCACAACATTCAATCGAACTTTGATTAAATTGGTATTTAAAATAAAATTGTTGTCTTAAAAATAATCGTTTACAAGAAGTCATCATTGGGCCTCATCTTCAGTCGAATTCTTGTTGTTAGACAGATGTAGAATAAACCTAACTGCTCTAGGTCGGCCTCTATAAAGTTGCCAAGCTATTCTATATCTAAAGTTATCTACTTTTGCTTGGCTCCAGACGGCCGCCTTGAGGCTCTCACCCCGACAAATATAGTCCATGTACATGCAGACAAAGACGCCGTAGTCTGAGGTATTAGCTTGTTTGGGCCTCTTCTTCTTCACTCGAACATCGAGCTTCGGCCTCGCCGGTACTTCTAGTTCACGTAGAGAGTGGACCATGTCACATAACAGATTCTATGGAGAAATAAAAAAAATGGCGTAAGCTATGAGTTAACATTTACAATAACCATTAAACAACAATCGTAAGTTTACCATAGCATCCAACTGGTACTTGAAAAGCTGCTTCACGGGCATATCTTTGGTATCGTCGTGGAGACTGTCGAGGACTAATACGACCTTCTTTGTTGGTTCATAGCAAACCAAGTACTAGTGGTCATTACCGCAAAATGGTATTGGGAACACATCCGCATCATGGGCGCTCACCAGACTATCCCTATTAAGAAATGCAAGGAGCACATCAGACTGTTCCCACCGTTTCAAAGTTGTCTTCCTCCTCCGTTGGACCCAAGCCTGCCATTCACCTACGAGCATGCCATGAAAATACACATCCATCAAGAAAATACGAGGATACTCATTTCAGGTATCCAGACTCCTTGTCCTCAGAATCTCCACGTAGGCAGAGATCACACTATCGCTCAACCAATCCCTCAGAGCTAGGGAGGACATTTCGTCCCACGAGAGACTGTAATCCAAGTCATTCGGACAATTCACACTATATGACACTTAGTCCAGAGAGGCCCTACTAAAGTAACGCCGGTGGATTTCCTAGGATTTTGCCAGCTATAGAGGCTTCAACGGATGCCCTTTGCGATAAGCCGGGGGCTCTACCGGGGGATTTCCCCCTTCGGAGGGGGGAAGTGGGCGAATGGGGAATATTGCCTTGCCTTCTCAAAAGTTTGGCCGACTAGTATTGCCCTCTGGAGGGGCTGGAATATCCTGCCCATGCGACAATAGGCATTGACTAGGAGAGATTGATGTTTGCGTATTGCCAGTCTTGTGTGACTTGACTCTGAGAGAGGGGTATTGGTTCCGATCCAAAAGCTGAGAAAACGAGGGGACACTGTAATCGTCCCATGACGTTTGAGCCTGTCCCGCTACGGAGGGACCGCCAACTCCCTCGTTCACCCCCAATGTTTGCCCCGAGGGATCACCGAATCCCTTGCTCACATAGGGAGGCTGCCACCCTGGATAATCCATTCCTAAGGGGACGCCGGAAGCGGGTCTCATATAATGGCGCACAAACTCCCCCATAGCCTTGGGCCAATGCATCAGCCCGTTGACAAAGTTCCAATCCCATGGCATTCACCAGATCCTTCCGCTCACTCAGCTTTTGGAAAAAGGCGAGCGAGGCATTAACCTAAATCCAAAAAGATAATAACCAGAACCATAAAACAGACGAGATTAAATGTAAAACAAGAATCATTAAATTCAATTAAAAGCATTGGTCGGGCAACTTATGAGATCAAATGCCCTACGCTCATCGATCTGACCCCTAGGGTGGTACCCCTGTCCTCGTTTAAACCTTATCGGGGCTACTCTCTCCCACGTGATGCAGTAGTACTACTCGTTGTACTGCTCGATGCTAATCACGGGGTCAGGCTTCGACACAATTCCTGCCAGCATGTCCTGCCAAGAATTCTAAACCTTAATTTCTCCTGTGCACAAGTCGTGCACATTCACCTTGCCAAACTGTCTGACACCCAGTGGGTTCCTGTTAACCCCCATAATTGGGGCATCGGCTAAGAAACCCTGCAGGCAGTCAAAATGGCGCATTGCACGATCTGGTAGCTGCCACTTCGCAACCTCAAAGTGGATCAGGGATGTTCGTTGCAACCCGGAGAGCGTGAAGACGAATGACTTTGCCACCCGTCACTCTAAACGCTTGTACGGTGCCCAACGCATTTGGCCCAGAGATAGCGAGTCAAGCTCCCCTCGATATAGCGTAATGTTGTGATGGGGATTGTCTCTCCGCGGGTAGTGGCTCAGCCTCTCCCTGAACTCTCAAGCACACATCTGAGGCCACACATTATTGGTTCCGTCCTTACGCTTGGGTGTGCCTGTAACAATGTGTTCATAAGACCACACCTGAGAACAAAGATATATATATATATATATATATATATATATATATATATATATATATATATAGTATCCTGAAAATTTAGTGTCCACCGACTAATAAAAGATATCGATAATGTAATCAAGACATATACCTACAGTAGCGAGAGACATGCACATATATCTTTGGAGTCGGGCCTCGTTGCCTTGTGCAATGCTCGATACAGGTACGCAAGAGTTGCTGCACCCCAGGCATACTCCCCAACCTCGTGCGGTTACCCAACAACGGTAAATATTTGATGCTGACTGTATTCTTCGACGTCGTTGGGAATAGAATTGCCCCCATCACCCACAAGAAGAAAGCCTGTGTGTATAGCACAAGCATCCTATCCATGTTGTTTTCTGACAGAACCCTGTAGGTATCTACCAACCACTTTAACTTTATCCCACCAGTGCTAAATTGATCTTCAGGTATGAAAGTAAAGAAGTCTCTAACGGCTCTCTAATTCGTTGCTTCTGATGGAAGAACAATTACCAGCCGCCCCGTCACCGGTGACCCTAAGATCAACCCTACATCTTTTAGCATAATTACCATCTCTCCAAGAGGGAAGTGAAGCGTATTCGTTCACTTCTCCACCTCTCAACAAGAGCACCTATTAAGTTCTAGTCAAGTTGTTGAAAGATTTGCCCGTGCGTGAAAACCCCAAACCCAATTCCACATAGCAATTTTTTCTGATATTTGTTTAATTATCACAGTCCGATATTATCGGATACTTCTATTATGTTGAGTAGTACACTTCCCTACGAATTAATAAATACAATTTAACCACAGCAAAAAGTATATAATGTTCGTGAGAATAAGAAAGTTGATTAAATAAGTATCTTACTCCACCATCCCATATGAGTGTTCGGATATGGTTTCCTTGGTCGTATAATACTGAGGGATCTTCTGGTCCAGGGTTAAAGTCCATTTTTTGCAACTGAAATAATGGAAAAACGTCAAGTTTGGAAGATTTTATCAATCACTCACAAATTACCAACGCTAGCCCATGCATAATACATACAACGCTACCACATGCTCACAGGCTCAATGCATATATATACATACACGGACTAGGATTTTACCAACGCTAACACATGAACAAATAATACGCAACACAAACACACATGCACACGCACACGCACACGCACACGCACACGCACACACACACACACACACACACACACACACACATATATATATATAAATTACTAACGCTAGCACGTGCTCAATACATAATCAAAACCATGCATAAGACGCAATACTCATTACAACTCTAGATTATGAACAAATAAATGATTAGTTCGTGAACTTACGTGATTAATGAGATGATTAAAGGATTTATTGAGAAGAAATTGCGCAGATCTACTTGCCAATGCGGCTAGAAAAATTTGTGAAAAGAAAGAACGGAAAAAAGTTTTGAAGTTAGGTTATTGTGTATATATATGCACCATCCGCTACATAGTATAACGGAAGGCAAAAGTAGTCTGCCACATAATGTAGCGGACAAAAAGCTCGTCCGCTATATGATGTAGCGGGCAGTGGGGATAAGGTTAAAGTAACAGTCATAACCGTCGTGAGGGAACAGGACTGTCGTAACAGTCATGGGGGGATATGATTGATGTGACATGTGGTAGGCAAAAAGTTGTCTGCCACACAGTGTAGCGAACAGCTTTTTGCCTGACATTTGTCAGGGTCAAAAATTCGTCCACTACACTGTGTAGCAGATGAGATGAGGGGGCAGTTTGGTAAAAATCTATTCCACTACACTGTGTAACGAACGGCTGACACAGTGTAGCGGACAATAATGTGGACGGTCTAGATTTTTTTTTTAGTTGTCTGCTACATAATGTAGCGAACAATATTGTTGACAATAATATCATCTGCTACATAATCTAGCGGACAACAAAAGTACCGTTTGCTACATTATGTAGCGGACGACGAGATCTGGCACTTCTACATCTCGCGCGTGGACGGCTTGATTGCGCTGGCAACATAGCCCCAATTGCCCTCGCCAGCATATATATATATATATATATATATATATATATATATATATATATATATATATATATATATATATATATATATATATATATATATATATATAGGAGCAGATAACTGTTAGCCTCCCCCCCCCACACTAATTTTCCTGGATTCCTTTGCTATTTAAGATATCTTCAGTCTGGGTGGGCCCTTAACCTCTACTAAGTGTAGCGGTTAATGTAAGTATATCCAATTTGAGCCGTCCACAACCTCTAGTGGACAGCCAAATTGTCGATGGGAGTAGATGTGGATCGGCCCCCTATATATATATATGTTGTTGGGAATGTTCTTATGGGCAATAATGATAGTTGTAAAGTCATTGAATAGGCACCATAAAAGTCAGATTTTTAATGGAGTGGTTAGAACTTTAACAGACTACGACACATTCTTGAACTAAGAAAGAGCCTAATTTTTATGAGAGTATTAGATTTGTTGGGTTCTGGGTTTTCTCCTCAAGGTGGAGCTCTAAAGCCACTAAAGGCATTATGGTCGTTATGAAAGTTCAGAAACTAGGTAACTTGTATAAACTGATTGGTAACACTGTTACATGTGGAATAACAATTATTACTCCTGCAGAATTCAATATTGATAGTTGACGTTTATGGCATTTGAGGCTCGGGCACATAAGTAAACTAGGTATGTCCGCATTTCATCCATGAAACTTTTTGAAAGGTATAAAATCATGTAAGTTGAAAATCTGCAAGTATTGTGTATATGGGAAGCAACACAAAATAAGTTTTAAGGCTACAACATCTTGTACCAGCAAGGATATTCTCGAGTGTGTCCATTCAGATGTTTGGGGTCTGTCTCCGATTTCATCACAAGGTGGCACAAGCTACTTTGTCAATTTGATGACTTCTCCAGAAAGGTATGGCTTCATTTTATGAAGCAAGTATTTAGCATTTTCAAGCGGTGGAAGGTACAGGTTGAAAATCAGACAGACTGAAAGTTGAAGTACTTCAGAATTGACAATGGAATGGGATACAAAGATACAAAACTTTTGGAGTTCTATAAGTAGGAAGAAATCACCGATTAAAGAACTCCACAGCACAATGGAGTTTCTAGGAGAATGAATAGAACTTTGGGAAGAGCTAGGTGCATGAGGCTACATACAAAATATGTCGAAGACATTATGGGCCAAGGCAGTTACCACAACTTGTTATATGATCAACTGGTCTTCTACAGTAGCACTTGGTGGGAAGGTACTGAAGAGTTTTGTACTGGTAAACTAGTTGAATTTTCATTGTTAAAAATATTTGGTTGTCCTGCCTATGTCTAAGTACAGTATGAGGAGCATTCAAAATGGATGCAAAATCAAGGAAGTGCACATTTTTTGGTTATGAAGTCAGTGTTTAAGGTTACTAGTTGTGGGATCTAGTTTCAGATTTTAAGTTGCGGTGTTCTCTTTGGGATCAGGATCCCCTGCTGTAACCATGGGTTACAACAGGGGTGTTGTCCCGATTGTTGTGAGAGGGGGAAGAGAGAGAGAGGGTAACCATGGTTTGCATCCCCCTCTCACAACAATGGGGACAACACCCCTGTTGTAACCCATGGTTATAACAGGGGATCCTGATCCTTCTCTTTGATGAATCCTCCATGATAACAAAGTAAAATTTCGAGAAGCCTGAAGTGGTTCAAAATTTTGGTGAGCCTAAAGAGGTGAAAATAGATGACCATGGATCAGTAGAAGTCGATCAACAGTTCATGAAAGACCCAGTGCAACACTAGGATGAGCAACAAAGAATAGCCAAAGGCGGACAAAAACACGTTAAAAAAGCTCCTAAAAAAGGCAGATAAAAACATGATAAAAAGGCAATGGGTATGGTTTTGAGAATATGGTTTATTTTGCGTAAGTGGCAGACAACGTATATTTGTCTTCTTACAAAGAGGTAGTTCATGATCAAGACAAAAAATGGATTGCAACCATGTCTGAGAAAATGAAATCACTACATAAAAATACTACTTGGGAGTTGGTAAAACTGCCCAAGAAAGCAAGAACTATTAAGTGCAAGTGGTTGTTTAGAAAGACAGAATAAGCTTCTTAAAAAGAAGGTGAAAAGTTCAAAGCATGATTAGTGGCAAAGTGATGCTTTCAAATGAAGATATTGACTTTAATGTGATTTTCTCACTAGTTCTAAGGCATACCTATGTTCAACTTAGTTTATTTATTGTGGCTATGTTTGACTTGGAACTAGAAAAACTTGATGTCAAAGGTTTTTTTTTCTTAATGGACATATGGAAGAACTGATTTACATGCAACAACTAGTGGTGTTTATAGATACCAGCAAAGAGACTCATTTTTGCAAGTTTCAAAATTGCTTTGCATTCCAAAGCAATCTCCTCGTCAATTTTTGGTACAAGCACTTTGACTCATTCATGGTATCACACGGTGTATTTATTGTAAGTATGATTTTAGTATGTATTAAAAAGCCACTTACCAATGGATCACATATTTTTTGACATCGTATGTTGATGACATGTTAATTGCTGCAAAGTGTCTTAGCTGAAGGCTTTGGTGAGTGCAAAATTTGAGATGAAGGATCTTGGAGCTGCTAAGAAGATCCTTGGTATGAAGATCTTTGGAGATCGACAGTCCAAAAACTGTGGATAACTTAGAAGAAGTATGTTCAAAAAGTGCTAGAAAGGTTTAACATGCTTTAAGCCAAACTAGCGAGGACAGTATTGGCTGGCCATATTGAGTTATTTGCACAGCTAAACTCTACTACACAGAGCAAGATGGAGCTTATGTCAAAAGTGTCGTGTGCAAAGGCAATTGGATGTGTAATGTATGCTATGATTTGTACGAGACCTGCCATCTCTCAGGCCGTTAGTATTGTTAGCAGATACATGGAAAATCCCGTAAAAGCACATTGGAATGTTGTATAATGGATTTTTCAATACCTCACATGGACGAATGATTCAGGTATCATGTTTGATTGAAGGGTTAATTACACCCATATCCCTGAGGTTTGGGTGATATTACACGCGTATTTATAAGTTTGGAAGAGAGGCACTTATGTCCTTTGACCTAACGGAATAGACAAATATATAATGGAAGGTTCAAAATGACCAAATTGCCCATAAGTAAAACTTTTATCCCTGATTTGCCCATGGAAGGCCAAAAAGCAGGAGAGTGGAAGACAGAAGATTCTATCTCCCCCCCACTTCTATCTCTCCATTTCCTTTTTGTAATGTTACCAACCTAAAGAAATCTGAACTTAGTGGTAAATTGAAGGATTCATAGGCAAAGGAAGACATTGCTAAGGAAATCATGGTATGTTCTCCATCAACCATTGCATAGTAGTTGAAGTTTATGTGTAATCCTTTATACTGGTGAACCCATATGACTTTCGTCTACACAAACCAAAGTTCTACACCAAACATTGCATCGATCAACACATTATGAACTTGCAAGGTACCATTGTTGCTTGCTCAGTTGTAATTTTAGGGTTTACACTATTCTCTTTCGATCTAAAAAATGCCTCTGTAAAGTCATGCATATGACTTATGATGTTTAGGGTTTTAGTAACTTTTTAATTGAAATAAGGCTATTTGAATCTTTTGTTGTCCACTTTATTTGCATTACATGGATTTGTATGTATCTCTATAGGTCACGTAGTTTGCTACTTGAAAATTTGGGGGTTTTCTGATAGAAATGTAATGCATGGTTACTAGTGTCGAAAATTTGTGTGCTTGCATTATATTGCTCTCACATGACATTCTGTAGGCTTTAGAAATCTTATTCAGATATTAGGCTTTTTGCTCTACTACTTTCATCTTATTAGGTTTTGCTATGGGTTCTATTAAACATGATCTTAGGGTCATTATGATAACAAGCTTGAATTCACCATATATGATGTTGATCACGATAAGTACAGTTATATAGATTTGCTAAATGATATGTGTGAACTTGGACATGATGGTATTCAAAGTAGTGTTAATATAATGTTTGGTGTTACCGCTGTAGTGGGTGGAAGTAATGACAGGATTGACATTGTAGATGATAAGAGTTTGACGGAGATGTTTAGGTTAAATAAAGAGGTGGAACTGATATCACTTTATGTGTCTGGTGTGGAAGTAATGCTATCAATGGTATATAGGGATGCAAAAAATGAATCTAATGATATGGGTATGTCTATAGATGGGAATTATGGCTTGTTTGATGGAGATGTTTGTTGGCTGCCATATCCATTGATGGAATAATGCATTGTTTCTTGTTCCCTTTGCTATAGTTAAGAGTGAAAACAGAACAACTGGGAGTTTTTCTTTGACCATCTTAAGGACCAAATTAGAAGGGGCACTGGTGAACAGCCTTGGACATTCATGACAGATAGGCAAAAGGGTTTGGGAGAGGCAATCAACCATATATTTCAAATGTGTATAATAGGCACTGTTACAGGCATGTGTATGTAGATTTCAAGGCTAAGCACCGTGGTTTATTGTTGAGAAATAGCTTTTGGATGGCTACTAGGGCTTATAATGCTCGTACATTTAAATATGCAATGGAATAAGCTAAAGGACCAAAGTAAGGAGGCTCATGATTGGCTTGGTAACCTACAAAATTTAGCTTGGACAAGGTTTGGGTTTAATGAAATGGCAAGGTGTGATACTATCACCAAAAACATCACTGAAAGCTTCAGTAGTTGGTTAGGGGATTTGAGATATATGCATGTAGTGAATTTGATGGCACAGCATAAGAGTATGTTGATGGGCAGGTTTCACAATAGGTTTCAAGAAGCCATCAGTTGGGACACTGTGGTCCCTCTAAGGTTTTGCAAAATTTGAACAAACTTAGGGAGGCTTCTAGAAAATGTACACTGTTAGTAGCTGATGGGATAGAATTTCAGGTTACTGAGTTCTCTATCAGTTACATTTTCAACATTGAGAAGAACCTGTGAGTTTAAAGTGTGGGATGTAGGGGCATTCCTTGCAGGCATGCTGCTGTATGCATATCTTACAGAAGGGGGAATCCTGAAGACTATTGTGCTCCTTACTTCCACAAAGATTTCTACTTCAAAAGCATATGGAGGTATGATACATCCTGGTGCTGATATGAAGTTGTGGCCTGACATGGAAGTTCATCTTGAAACTGTGTTCCCTTGACCTTTAAGAAGGATGCCTGGTAGGCTTATGAAGAACAAGAAAAGGGGAACAGATGAGCCAACACCAAACCAGAATAGGTCAGGCACACTTAGGTGTGGACTTGAAAGGAGCTTGGACATAATAGAAGGAGCTGCCAAAGAGCTTCTATAAGGAACACAATGGGAAGAACATGATGTAAGTTTTTTAAGTGTATTTGTTTATTGTTTTCTTTGTATATCCTGCATTTTTTTGTTTCATTATGTTTCATGACATGATTACTGGGAAATGGTGATGCTACTGGTATTGTTGTTACTTATGTTGCTACTACTGCTGCTGCTGGTGGTGCTACTATTGCTGTTATTGCACCTTCAAGCTCTCAAGATGCTACTGCTGCTGATGCACCTTCATGCTCTCAAGCTCCATCAGAGTCTTTAGCATAAGATGTCATTTTGTTTGAGACTTGGTCAGTTTGGGAGAGTTAGTTGAGAGACATGGTCATTTTGGGACAGTTTGTTGAGACAAAGTCATGAACTTATAAATCAGTTTGGGATATAAGTTTGTTGAGACATTGTTATTTTAGGATGTCACATACATGGTCATTTTAGTTGAGACATTTTGGGACTGTTTGTTGAGACTGTATTGTGAATTTGTAAATTTGGACCCAGCACTGTATTGTGACCTTGGAAATCATTTTTTGGACATCCATGTAAATTGAATGTTCTAATGACTCTATGTTTCCTGTCAACTTTGCATATTGCCTATTGGTTTCCTGTCAACTTTAAATGGTGCTTGGTGTGCACAAATACATCACTAATGGCATAACAAAACAACATAATTTGTTGCAGAACAATATAATAGCTTGAACAATAGTAGCACATCACTTAACACATCACTAATAACCTTATTGTTGCATGCTAAAAAATTACATAATATCTTAAACAATATTAGTACATCACTAAACACATCAATGCTCCCCTACACATCATTAACCCTAATACTTCATTCCAAATGCACTAGCCACTAAAAACATAAAAAAGCATCCTACTAGGCTATCTTCATCATTTTTATGATGTCTTCTAAGCAGTCCATTCTTGCACTTGTGCCCTATCATGCTCCCTTAAGCCATAAAATTGACCATAGTTGTCCATGCCTTCAGGTACAGTTTGGGTTACAATTATCCCGACATTGGTTGGGTTGCACCATGAAAACATGTTGTATTCTCCAAATGCATGTGTAATGCAACTTATATTTGTTGTTTTGGGACCCTAAAACTCTAATAGAAGCCTCGTTTCCACATTTGCAATCCTTGTCCTCAGAGTTCCATTCACATGGTTGATTTTATCTCTTACGTCCAATACTTGAAGAAGACATGGTCATTGACATTGAAAATCTAAAAATTAAGAGGAAACTAGTGAATAGGTAACCAAAAAAAAAAAACAAAATATCTCACTTGGGACTTCTATCAAACACTTAGTGTGCATAAACCCAAACTATTGTGACTGAACTGAAAATTTTTGCCATCCTTAGTTTATGGTGTTAACATACTTTAAGATAGTTTCATGACTTGAATTTATGTTGCTTGATGTTGTTAAGGAATTTTAATCACGCAAATTTATGTTGCCCTAACTTTCCTCAACACTATTTTTGACCAACAAAAATTTGAAATGTACCTTACAAGATATTGAAACTCGGTTGCAAAATCTTGTTGCCTTTATTCGAAATAGAGATCCCTTCTATTATCTTCCCCGTTTTCCCTCAATCCATGCTTCGTATAGCTTGTCTCAATCCTCACTCTCTTCTTCTCCTTCAGCTTTGCATTCACACTCAACAGTCCAATTTTTTCACTTATGTCCCTTTTGTAAAGTTCCTATACAGTTATAAGAGAGAGAAACTCACGTGGGTTCCCGAAATTGATTCTGTATATTTTTCTATACGATACAGGGATAGTATTGCCATTTTTAAATATGTATTGATGACATAAAAAAAAAGTATACCTTTTGGACGGATCCATAAGACTGGACAAAAGTGTTACTTTTTTAACGTTTGTGGTCACGGTTTGTTACCTTTTGAAACTTTGCTTCCTTGACTGTATTTTCACCCAAACCTCAAGGACTTGGGTGTAATTGTGCGACACCCTCAACCCAGGTGACATCACCGGGCTGAGTTATCGATCATAATCACATTCAAAACCCTGTGCTGAATACAGAGCAACTACATCCTCATACTCATACATCATTAATAGACGCTCCAAAATGCCTTCTTACAAAAGTTTTCTTACAAACATACATTGTACTGCAGTGGAAGGCTTACAGGTCTTTAAACAACATGAATGTTTACAACCTAATATACGACTGTAGTCGTAAGACTCTTATCAACCTATCTCGCAACTCAATCTTTATCCCACCATTTATAACTGGTCTTACCTCACACAACTTATCCCCTTGCTCAAAAATTTCTAGCTTATTTCTCATCTCTTTTCTAGAGGGTTCTCCTTGATCAACCTTATAGCCTGCACAATACAACATAAGGAATGAGCACAAATCGCCCAGTAAAGACAACATGAGGAGTATCACGTACAAATGATTCAGAAGATTCGGAGGAATAATAATCATCTCAACGATAGCAATGAATCAAGAGTAGTCGATAATTTCAGCATCAACATAACTTGTAAACAATAATTTTTCTTTCGTTAGACTGAGCGGCTTTAAGGCCTAACAGAACAGCATTATTGCCACCTCCTCATGGACAAGACTGACTGACAGACTGACTATGCAAGTGAACACTAAAACAAGAAATTGAAAAGATAAACATCAACAAAATACAAGTCATTAAAATCATTAACATCAAAAGAAAATCAAATGCAATACAACTCAGACACGACAGACTAGACTCGACCAGACATGATAGACTCGACTCGCTCGCCCTACATCCTCTTTGCCAGTGATCATGTTTCACAGGCCATCCTTCTCATATTGATGTCCCATCTTATGGGATGTTCGTCTCAGTCTCAAGTAAATAGAAGAGACACTGTCAACAAGCAGGGAATTCATTTAGAGTGATTTCCCTAACCACCTTACAACCAAGCAACATGACTTCATCAACGGAGCAGACTAATGGAAAATTATTACACCTTATGTCCTCAACAACACAGCTCAACAAGGAATACTGGATCAGAAGATCAACCGGTGTTCAGATCTAACGACAAGAGTTCAACGTAACATCATCAACAGGGCGGACTTGGGAAAAGATTACCGCAAGCCCTCAACAACGTTCTTACATAAGAGAAATGTCGACTACCAATAAGTGCCGACATTTCACAACAACGCGGAATGACCTCCACAGCATCATCATCAACGATAGGGCGGACTCGGGAGAAGTTGCCACAAGTCCTCAATGGTGTTCTCAAAGAGAAGAGATATCGGCTATCAATAATTGCTGGCATCTCACAACCACCACACAACAACCCCTACACAATATCATCATCTACTTCAAGTATGCTAATCGAATCGAATCATATCATACTAGGACACGCATCATCCTCATTAAATTCTATCAACAAGACGGACTAAGGGAATTTATTCCACCCTAAGTCCTTAACGGCTCAATTCAACATAAGCGTATACCGGTTACAACGACTACCGGTGACCAATCATAACAACAAGAATTCAACAATACATCATCGACATGGCATGCTAATCAAAACAATGAATTAGCATATTAGAACTGTATTGTCCTTACCTGATTGGCTTATAACCGAAGCAACTCGCAATCTCTGATCGTAATGAGCTGCATCACCTAGTCAATTCATATCCTGCTCGTTAGTCATCATTCAACATATACGCACTCCTTATTCTACCCCTTCCCACTTAACCGTTCATAGCATCTTACGATAGCTAGTTAATTCGATCCGATAATTGGATTCTTAATCTAGCCGACTTATTATCGATAACAACCCTCATTTTAGACATACTACCACTATTTCTCGCTTTCCACCCCTCCGAACGCCAAATTATGTGCGTTCTTAAAAATTTAGCGCCAACTTGACAAATTATCAAAATACCCCTAATGGCCGCTACATCACCAACACCCCAAAACCGCTTTAAAACTACTTTTTAGATATACTACATCATTTATAGACCAAATATTCTCTCAAAAATTTTTAAAAGGAAAATTACCAAAACACTCCCTGGCGGCCATAGCCCCAACAAACGCCTCAAAACTACTTTAAAATAACTTTTCAGCTGTCTTACATCCCTTTACGGACTAACAAGTCCTTTGAAAAATTCTACCGAGAAAAGTACCAAATTACCCCCCTCAGGGTGGCAATTTACCAAAATGCCCCATGAGGGTTCCCGACACCATAAAAATCTCAAAACTACTTTAAAACGATATTTTATGCATCGTGAAATCATTTTTGAGCTAAAAAAGCAACTTAGAAAATTTTCGCCCGAAAATCTCGAACCGGTGTTTGGACCGAGCGCTTAAAAGCCCGTTTTGGCCAAAAATAGCTAACAACTTCGGAATGAACCAAAATCTTGGAAAATATAACTTCTCAGTATCTTAGAGTCCTCATAAAACTTTCGAGCAAAACCGCATTCATTTGGTATTTTAAATTTCACCATAAATTTCAAACTTCCCGCATCCGTTCACCCACTTCCCGATCTCGGAAAAATCTGAAATTTGTCCACGATACATGTAACACCCCAACATCTTTCGGAGTTATTTAAAATTTTTAGCAGCAAATATATTTTTTCTTAGCGTTGATATTTTATTTAGTAACTTTTAGCGGCGATTCATTTTTAGTATCAGCGTATTTACATAGCAATTTCTAGCGACAATTATTGAAGAAGGGTAGCGTAACAACCTATTAAAATTATTCTAGGGTATAAAATTATCTTAAATAATTATTTCGGGCCTTTTCGCAATTAAATAATAATAATAATAATAAAAATCAGGTAAACTTTGAATGACTATCAAAACTTTAAGGGATTTTTTGGTAAACTTCCCTTTAGGGTTTTAATATATATAGAGAGCTTTATGTGAGAGCAGCCGTCCAAACCCTTCCTCTAAAATTCTGCGCACGGTTGGGAGAGAGAGATCGAGCACGTTGTGACAAAGATTTTTCCGGCGAACTTTCCGGTAAGCTCTAGTCTTCCTTCTTGTATATTTCTTGATTTATGGGTTTATGGCTATGGGAGTAAGCGGCGTGAGGAGCTGTGGTTGGGTTAGAACCAGCCGTAACAAGGCTGCGGGTTTAGAGAGAGAGAGACTGTGGCTGCAATGCTTTATTGGGTATGGGTGTGTAAATTGTCCGTGAGATTATGGCTGTGTTCTAGGTAAAACCATGAAAGTCTTGTTGGGTTTAAGGTCGTGGCAGCCATGGGATTGCCGTGTAAGGAGAGGGAATAGCTGCCGTCAACCATGCGTGTGTTTGTGCCCCGAAGTTTTAGTGTAGTGACTGCAAATGGGTGAGTGTGGACAGCCGTGGGCTGCCGTAGGTTGTAGTGTGTGTGATTTGGGAAGGGCTGTGTACTGGGGCAATTTGCATATGAATGTGTGTGCTGTATATATATAGATACAGGGTGGACTGCATAGTGATGGTTGTAGATGTCAAGGAGAAACTGTCGTGAAACCATGTGCGTGGGTTGGTATGTAAATGTTGCCGCGAGAGGGTGATTGGAGTGAAAAAGGGGAGCTGGGCCTTGAGGGTTTGGGTGTGTAGCAGCCATGGCCGCCATGGGGAGAGCGTGCATGCGTATGAGTAAAGTGCATGAGCGTGTGTTTGGGTGGTTGAGTGTTCAGGTGTGGGTGCATGCCGTGTTGAGAAAAAAAGAGAAGACATGCAGTGAGAGAAGGAGGTGTATATGTGATAGTGGTGTATAGGTGTTTTGTGTATATGTGTGTGCATGAGTGAACTGTGAGAATGGGAGTTGTGTGCATGAGTGTGTGTAGATATATTGTGTAGGTGATGTGTGAGGGAGTGTATGGAAATAGAAATTGCGTCATGGGTGCATGAGTGTGTGGGCTGGAGTGTTATGTGTGTATGTGGGTTTAGAGAGAGAGGGGCTGCAACTGTATAATGCTGAGTGTGTGAATGTGTTGGACAAAATGAAAGAAGGAAAGAAGACAGACCCAGCAGTGGGCATGCAAAATGGTGTATATTATATAGGTAAGTGTGGGGCTATGTGAGTGTGAGTGTGTGTAAGTGAAGATGTGTAGGTAATAGTGTGTACAATGGTTGGATGAGGCTGGGTGTTAGAGAGGGTGGGTCTGCTGGGTGAGGCGTGGGCCTGCTGTGTGTTAGAGAGTCATGGAAGTGGGTGCATAAGAGGAGATGAAGAAGCAGAGAACGAAGTGTGTAAATATGGTTAACGTTAAGTTTGCACGTGTATATGTTAGTGCACGCTTATCGTTAGCATGTGAAAATTTACAGTATAATACGTTAGACCATATTAGAATTCTTGGCAAGAGTTTATAATTTTCTGAGATCGTATGAATTTATAGTATTTTCTATAATTTTAGATTTGGAAAATTCTTTTGGAGTCCTTAAACCCTGAAAATGTTCTGGGAAAAATTAGAGTAGTGTTTAAATAGTATAATAAAACTCATTATAAATTTGATGATTTTTGGAATCGATTTGTTATCATTTTCAGTATCGCATTGAATTTAGCAAAACAAAAAATAAAGAAATAGTTTTTATGTCTTTTAAATTTTGATTTCAATTTCTATAATTTTTATATATATTTTAAAGTTCTTATAAAAATTATGGGACTTGTTTTGCCACTGGAAGTAATTATGGCTATTATTGGGTTTTTATTGTATTTAAAGAAATTATTTTAATTCGAGAATATTGAAAATTTCAGAAAATTCCTATTTTGACTCTTATTAATGTTTTCAGCTATAAAAGTATTTTATTGAAATTTATTATAAATTTTGGAATATAGTTACGCGTTAAGTAGCGTACAAAATTTCCGGTTAGCTACGTTGGTCGTGTGTGGAATATGTTTCGAGTCGCGTGATTTCGGGATTAGAAGTAAGCACATGGTGGGTAGTCGATATTAGGGTTTCTAGCATATTAGACATAAATTTTGTTCTAACAATTAAATTATAAATTTAGGTTGATTCAGAAAATACTGATCGAGGTTGGTAGCATCGCTTAGCTTGGACCGAGGTAAGGAATTCTTTCCGAACCCTACTTCGACATTTTGTTTTCAAAATGCTTATAGAATAGTTTTACAAACTAAATCGATTCGATTTTATGCTGATATAAAAGATGTTTTAAACCTGTCCATGAAAGCCTAAATTGAACCTTAGCGATCGTTTGGAATTCATAATTTGTTTATTCTCATATGTTTTATCGATTCAATTATCATAAAATGTTTTGAATTATATTTATTGTTTCTCAATGTTGACATGAGTTAGTAACTTGGGAGCCATAAGGATGGTCTGTATTGTTGGCGCTATAAGGATGGTCTGTTGGATGGGTTAACTAGTACCTAGATGGACTAGTCAGTGTTACATATGCATATGTAAAGCGATCGAGCACTGCCGGGGTAGCTTTGCTTCTGTACTGCTCATGTTCAACGTTTCCAATTTATGTTTATTGCATTTTAAGTATTTTAAAAATGGTTATCAATTTAAGGGAACTGAGTTGATACTCATCCATGTGTTGTTTCTATTGAAATGCTGTGGTTTTCTTTGAAAACCCTTTTAAAATTATTGCTTGATTGTATATAGAAAGATTGTTTGAACCGCTCTGTTTCTCCGCTTTCAAAAATTTTCTATTGGTTTAAATGTCAAATTGTCCGTATCGTTTTCTTATTTTTAAATCTTTGTGTGACCTTACTGGGCTCTCAAAAGCTCACTCTCCTTTGACTTCCTTTCCGTAGGTGACCGCCAGCAGTAGGTTACCTGAATAGGGATTAGAGCCGAGGAAGCGAAAGCGAAGAAATTAGATTTTGGTATTCATCATCAGAACCCCTGCGTGGGTAAACATTATTGTTTAAATTTTTAAGACCTAGTTTGATACTTCTAATGGTCTACTAAGATTTAAATTTTATGGTTTAGTTGCTCTGACAGTTGTGGTATTTTGAGGTAGAGGATATTACTGTCTTAATGAACTGATCGAGTGAGTGTCTAACGTTCCAAAAATTCCAGGATGTTACAGTTGGTATCAGAGCATAGGTATTACGATTCTGTAGACTCGAACCTAGGTGAACAAATGATCGAGCATATGTTTATGATTCTGTAGACTTTAGAAATTTAGGAGAGGAAGCCTAGGTTTTGATATTAGAGTTAGAGAAAGATTTAACAATTTGGTGAACTGTACTAGTGGTTAGATATATGAAATCGTTTTGATGAAGATGTATATGATAATATATATTATTAGAAATTTTAAAATTTTCATAGTCGTTTATAAAATTTGTTTGCAGACTCTGATTGTAGTTTATCTGTTATAGCATGGCACGCACTCATAGAGATGGAACCAGGGGTCGCGGAGGCCAAGCCAGGGGCCGGGGAGGTCACACTGGGGGTTGTAGTGGAGATCAGGAAATCCCAATTGGGGAATTACCCCATGTTGAGCAACAAGAGCAAAACCTAGAACCCATGGCTGCAGCGTTGAATACCATGAATCATATTCTGGCAATCATGGCCCAACATTTGGTTAATCAACAGCAAGGTATACAAAACCCCATTCAGCCGCAACCACAACCTCAGGAGGGAAGTACCTTAAGTGAATTTAACAAGCAGAATGCTTCGATTTTTAGTGGATCAGTGGACCCTATGGAGGCAGAGGCTTGGATTGCGGAGATGGAGAAGGTCTTTCGAGCCATACGATGCACTGAGAAACAGAAGTTAGAATTTGCGGTGTATAAGCTGAGGGGTGAGGCCTATCAGTGGTGGAAGATGGTAGAGAGTGGTATGACTCCTCAGCAGAAGACTGAGCTGACTTGGGAACGATTTAAGGAACTGTTTGACAATAGGTACTTTTCTGTGAGCTATCGTGAGCAAATGTTGAGGGAATTTTCCAACGTGACACAAGCGGATCAGGAGACAATGGATGAATTTGAGGTGCGGTTCGCACGTCTGGCGAGGTTTGCAACTAGGATGTTACCTACTGAGGCGGATAGATGTCGAAAGTTCGAATGGGGACTTAAGCCGGGATTGAGAGATGGGGTGATTTTTGCACGTTTATCGAGCTACGTAGAGTGTGTTGATTTGGCACGTGCATTGGAACAGTCCAAGTCGGACAATAAGAGAAGAATTGAACAACAGCAAGGTGGTCAGAAGCGAGATAGAGAAGATAGTAGAACTTCAGAGACTGGCAAGCATCAACAATTCTCTTCTATAGCTTGACAGAGTGCTCAGAATCAGAAGATGGGACAGACATAGGGAATTAGGTCAGGGCAGAGTGCTGGGTTTAATGGAGCACAGAGCGCTGGAGCTAGATCAGTTCAGAGTGCTAGGTCAGGTCTTTCAGTAGTTCTATGTCCAACATGTGGAAGGGACCATGGGGATAAACCATGCTATAGACTTACTGGAGGATGTTTTAAATGTGGTAGTGTGGAGCATCAAGTTCGAAATTGTCCTTTAGTATGGGAGAATCAATCAGCCCCCAGCTTCGCACCTACAGCTAATTTAGCTATGAGTAGTGCATCCCGTCCTGGAGCAGGTCAGAGTCAGCAGGGACAGAAGCCTAGTACATCGGCTAGACTTTTTGCTACGTCGGCTCAGGATGCTACGACGTCCAATGATGTGATACCAGGTACACTCTCGGATAAAATTATTTAGGTGTTCGTATACTATTTGACTTTGAGGTATCATATGTTAAGTTACAATCTGACTCATATATTATGGTCGAATACTAGAAGTCGTCAGATTGCTAAGTTGTTTTTGATGTTCTTGACGAATGATTTTGAGGTTATGTGAAAGCTTTGGTGACACCTTCGTTTGGGAGTAGGTAGTGAAAGCGTCAAGTTGAACAATGGTAATGTGTGAAATTTCGAGAACGAAATTTTTATAAGTGGGGAAGAATGTAACACCCCGACATCTTTCGGAGTTATTTAAAATTTTTAGCAGCAAATATATTTTTTCTTAGCGTTGATATTTTATTTAGTAACTTTTAGCGGCGATTCATTTTTAGTATCAGCATATTTACATAGCAATTTCTAGCGACAATTATTGAAGAAAGGTAGCGTAACAACCTATTAAAATTATTCTAGGGTATAAAATTATCGTAAATAATTATTTCGGGCCTTTTCACAATTAAATAATAATAATAATAATAATAATAAAAATCAGGTAAACTTTGAACGACTATCAAAACTTTAAGGGATTTTTTAGTAAACTTCCATTTAGGGTTTTAATATATATAGAGAGCTTTATGTGAGAGCAGCCGTCCAAACCCTTCCTCTAAAATTCTGCGCACGGTTGGGAGAGAGAGATCGAGCACGTTGTGACGAAGATTTTTCCGGCGACTTTCCGGTAAGCTCTAGTCTTCCTTCTTGTATATTTCTTGATTTATGGGTTTATGGCTATGGGAGTAAGCGGCGTGAGGAGCTGTGGTTGGGTAAGAACCAGCCGTAACAAGGCTGCGGGTTTAGAGAGAGAGAGAGAAAGACTGTGGCTGCAGTGCTTTACTGGGTATGGGTGTGTAAATTGTCCGTGCGATTATGGCTGTGTTCTGGGGGTAAAACCATGAAAGTCTTGTTGGGTTTAGGGTCGTGGCAGCCATGGGATTGCCGTGTAAGGAGAGGGAATAGCTGCCGTCAACCATGCGTGTGTTTGTGCCCCGAAGTTTTAGTGTAGTGACTGCAAATGGGTGAGTGTGGACAGCCGTGGGCTACCGTAGGTTGTAGTGTGTGTGATTTGGGAAGGGCTGTGTACTGGGGCAATTTGCATATGAATGTGTGTGCTATATATATATATATATATATATATATATATATATATATATATATATATATATATATATATATATATATAGATACAGGGTGGACTGCATAGTGATGGTTGTAGATGTCAAGGAGAAACTGTCGTGAAACCATGTGCGTGGGTTGGTGTGTAAATGTTGCCGCGAGAGGGTGATTGGAGTGAAAAAGGGGAGCTGGGCCTTGAGGGTTTGGGTGTGTAGCAGCCATGGCTGCCATGGGGAGAGCGTGCGTGCGTATGAGTAAAGTGCATGAGCGTGTGTTTGGGTGGTTGAGTGTTCAGGTGTGGGTGCATGCCGTGTTGAAAAAAAAAAGAGAAGACATGCAGTGAGAGAAGGAGGTGTATATGTGATAGTGGTGTATAGGTGTTTTGTGTATATGTGTGTGCATGAGTGAACTGTGAGAATGGGAGTTGTGTGCATGAGTGTGTGTAGATATATTGTGTAGGTGATGTGTGAGGGAGTGTATGGAAATAGAAATTGCGTCATGGGTGCATGAGTGTGTGGGCTGGAGTGTTATGTGTGTATGTGGGTTTAGAGAGAGAGGGGCTGCAACTGTATAATGCTGAGTGTGTGAATGTGTTGGACAAAATGAAAGAAGGAAAGAAGACAGACCCAGCAGTGGGCATGCAAAATGGTGTATATTATATAGGTAAGTGTGGGGCTATGTGAGTGTGAGTGTGTGTAAGTGAAGATGTGTAGGTAATAGTGTGTACAATGGTTGGATGAGGCTGGGTGTTAGAGAGGGTGGGTCTGCTGGGTGAGGCGTGGGCCTGCTGTGTGTTAGAGAGTCATGGAAGTGGGTGCATAAGAGGAGATGAAGAAGCAGAGAACGAAGTGTGTAAATATGGTTAACGTTAAGTTTGCACGTGTATATGTTAGTGCACGCTTATCGTTAGCATGTGAAAATTTACAGTATAATACGTTAGACCATATTAGAATTCTTGGCAAGAGTTTATAATTTTCTGAGATCGTATGAATTTATAGTATTTTCTATAATTTCAGATTTGGAAAATTCTTTTGGAGTCCTTAAACCCTGAAAATGTTCTGGGAAAAATTAGAGTAGTGTTTAAATAGTATAATAAAGACTCAGTATAAATTTGATGATTTTTGGAATCGATTTGTTATCATTTTCAGTATCACATTGAATTTAGCAAAACAAAAAATAAAGAAATAGTTTTTATGTCTTTTAAATTCTGATTTCTATTTCTATAATTTTTATATATATTTTAAAGTTCTCATAAAAATTATGGGACTTGTTTTGCCACTGGAAGTAATTATGGCTATTATTGGGTCTTTATTGTATTTAAAGAAATTATTTTAATTCGAAAATATTGAAGATTTCAGAAAATTCCTATTTTGACTCTTATTAATGTTTTCAGCTATAAAAGTATTTATTGAAATTTATTATAAATTTTGGAATATAGTTACGCGTTAAGTAGCGTACAAGATTTTCGGTTCGTGTGGAATACATTTCGAGTCGCGTGATTTCGGGATTAAAAGTAAGCACGTGGTGGGTAGTCGATATTAGGGTTTCTAGCATATTAGACATAAATTTTGTTCTAACAATTAAATTATAAATTTAGGTTGATTCAGAAAATACTGATCGAGGTGGGTAGTATCGCTTAGCTTGGACCGAGGTAAGGAATTCTATCTGAACCCTACTTCGACATTTTGTTTTCAAATGCTTATAGAATAGTTTTACAAACTAAATCGATTCGATTTTATGCTGATATAAAAGATGTTTTAAACCTGTCCATGAAAGCCTAAATTGAACCTTAGCGATCGTTTGGAATTCGTAATTTGTTTATTCTCATATGTTTTATCGATTCAATTATCATAAAATATTTTGAATTATAGTTATTGTTTCTCAATGTTGACATGAGTTAGTAACTTGGGAGCCATAAGGATGGTCTGTATTGTTGGCGCTATAAGGATGGTCTGTTGGATGGGTTAACTAGTACCTAGATGGACTAGTCAGTGTTACATATGCATATGTAAAGCGATCAAGCACTGCTGGGGTGTCTTTGCTTCTGTACTGCTCATGTTCAACATTTCCAATTTATGTTTATTGCATTTTAAGTATTTTTAAAATGGTTATCGATTTAAGGGAACTGAGTTGATACTCATCCAGGTGTTGTTTATATTGAAATGTTGTGGTTTTCTTTGAAAACCCTTTTAAAATTATTGTTTGATTGTATATAGAAAGATTGTTTGAACCGCTCTGTTTCTCCGCTTTCAAAAATTTTCTATTGGTTTAAATGTCAAATTGTCCGTATCATTTTCTTATTTTTAAATTTTTGTGCGACCTTACTGGGCTCTCAAAAGCTCACTCTCCTTTGACTTCATTTCCGCAGGTGACCGCCAACAGTAGGTTACCTGAATAGGGATTAGAGCCGAGGAAGCGAAAGCGAAGAAATTAGATTTTGGTATTCATCATTAGAACCCCTGCGTGGGTAAACATTATTGTTTAAATTTTTAAGACCTAGTTTGATACTTCTAATGGTCTACTAAGATTTAAATTTTATGGTTTAGTTGCTCTCACAGTTGTGGTATTTTGAGGTAGAGGATATTACTGTCTTAATGAACTGATCGAGTGAGTGTCTAACGTTCCAAAAATTCCAGGATGTTACAATACAGGTCTCCTAAAAATAACTAGGGTCTTTTGTTTGTACTTTGGCTAAATCAAATTCTAACTATTTTTCAAAATTCGGATTAGAAACTGTCTAACTAATTTCCACTTTTAGTGACAAAAACAGTCACTATTCACATTAAACACACACACTAGTTCACCTTGGACACACACACACACTCATCTTGTTCCTCCTTCAGCCATCACACACACCTGGGCACATTTCTCCTTCAATCTCGCATAAATTTCTCATTTTTCTCAGTTTTAATCAATTAATCGCATTCCCGTATACACTTTAATGGCCTAAATCTATTCAATTTACATAATTCCATCACATTAATCCATACTCATTACCAAAATTGAAGAACACACACTACAGCACACTAAAACACACACCCACGACTGAAACCTTGTCAAATTTGAAACCTTAATCAATTTCTCTTCTTTGTTGTGCTTTAGATTCTCGTATTACACAAGCTATCAAGATCCCCTTTCCATTTCCATCCTAAATTTATGTACACAGTCGAAATATATATATACACATATGTCACATGTTCTTCAACCAAAATTCCATCCAATTCATCCATAACTTCGTGATTTAGGGTTCAAAAGCATACCCATTAGGGTTTAGATTGCACTTTCTTTCCTTCCTTTTCTTCTTCCTTTTTCCCTCATTCCCGAAGCTGCTACAGTGCGTGTTCTTCATGTTCTTCATGATCAATCTTTTGCATTGCTAAAATTGACTAATCAATCCAAGCCGTGTGAAGTGGAGATCGTTACAGATGCCGAAATGAAGTTTATCATTTGAGGTGATCTTTACACGGTCTAACAAAAAAGTCAAGGTGAGATTGTTGTGATATCGCTTTTTTAGTCACCAAAAAACAACATTCAAGTATTGAATTGTTGATATTGCATTCTTGTTGGCAGGGAAAATGAACCAACGACACCATAGCAAACATGGCGATGGACTTTGGTCAATGTTGCTACATATTTGGAGGCACAGCTAACACACCTGTGCAATTCGAAAGTTCCTATAAATTGTTGACTTGTCTGATTTTGATGATTCCTAGTTTACTGTATCTAACATTAGTCTAACACTGTTATTAAGTGAACTTTTAGGTTCAATCATTATCAAACATAAATGTGGAATATTTCTTAGCCAAAGATTGGACTTGGACGTGGACTTGGACAAAGATCTGGATCTGGACTTAAAGTATATCTTAGCTTTTTTGTATTTAATCTTTATAATTAAGTCTTTCTTAAAGATCTCCAGAAAATCAATTAAAGAACAAGCCAAGAGTTTCCATTCGAATTAAAGTAAGTTTTCATTCAAATCATTCCTTGAGACTCCTATTGTCAAGTTCCAAAGTTTTCGGTCGAGGCCAAAATTTTTGTAGAAGCCAAGAGTTTTCGGTTGAAGCCAAAACTTTAGGTCGAAGCCAAAGTTTTCTTTCGAAGCAACATTTTCCTTCGACCGAAAAGTAGTTTTCATTCGACTCAATCCTTCAGTGGCTTCAATATCTCTCAGCTCTATCATTTCATTCGAATGAATCTGAGATTCATTCGACAGAATTCTTCAGAGATGTTTTTCATTTGAATCAACTTAATCTTGCATTCGAATCAAATCTTGTGTCATCCTTTTCTAACGGTCATTTTCTCTTTCAATATAAAAAGGGACTTTGAGAGCATTTATTGCAACTTCTCCAATCTTTGAAAAATCTCTCACTTCTCAAAATTACTCTCTCAACTTATGTCACACTTTCATCTATTCTTCCTTGAGTGAGTTCATACTTTGAGAATTTGAAAAGCAAGCTTCTTGATTTAGTTCTTGAAAGATTACAGATCTTCCCACCTAAGAAATCTTAGCCTTGTTGTATTCAGTGTAATATTTACTCATAAAGGGCTGTGTCATTGTATCTCAATTGTAAATCTTATTTTCACTTGTAATCGTTGGAAACCTTGAAGGGTTTTGGACTCTGTACTGTGGTTTGAACTAGCACCCTAAGCTAGATGGTTAGTGAAAGGCTTGAATAGGTCTCCCTTGTGTGGAGTGCTCGAGGTCTGGACGTAGGCTGGTAGGGCCGAACCAACCAGTATAAATCTTTGTGTTGATTTATATTTATTATTCATGTCATTACTTTGTAAATTTAATTTTAAATTTCTGCTCAAAGTTGTAAACACCTATTCAAACCCCCTCCCTCTAGGTGTGTTAAGGGACCTACATAAATAAGGTCCTTCATTCATTGTCAAAGATCATATGAAAGTGAATGAGCAAGAGAGAACATTAGTAACCTTCTTCTTCGTTGTGAGATAGTATTGAATGGGGATGTACAATGCATATCCAGTTGTATAAGGGTCTCAGCTTTCTTTTTTAGGTGTCAACGTCCAAAGTTAGGGTCCAACTCTTTGGTTCCTTTTGTCTCTAGAATTTGTTAGCTCTGATGTTCTAGATTGAGAAAGTGAGAACATCAAATGTTCATTGAGGTGAAGTAGACAAAAAATGAGCTCTCAAGACCATTATTTACAAACAGCTAAAATGGCTTATCGTCAAATGACACATGGCGCTCGACAAGGGTGCCACCTTGCCAGGGGCACATCATAGGTCGGTGTTTTGCTGAACCGTCGAGTTGCCACTCTCACTCACCTACCCCACATAGCTTCCCGCTATCTATCTAGGAAGACTGACTCACACAACGCCAAGTGGCCAAGGAAATTCCCTTGATCTAATCACCAGACCAATACACTTGCTAAGTCCCATGAAAGCATCGAGAGACGCAACAAACTTAATAATAGTGGGGAAGGCTCGATGCCTAATTGTCAGGCACATTATGTGCAATGCCCTCTAAGGACATGATCTCATCTCTTGGTGACCTGGGGCTCATAATTCTTAAAGGAGTCGATGAAGAGTCCTAGTATTGAAGCACGTAGACCAGTCACACAATCACCCTAGTGGAGATAGTGTCCAGAGAGAGTTGCCTATCCAGCATTTACTCCCTTGTGTACTCGACCGTGCATGTTGGCTGTTGTGCCATGAGTTTAAGGAAATAAAGTTGCGCCCTTACTAACAACAATTACTTTTGGTTCTTGGTAAGCGCTTGATCCTAACAGGTTTGTTATTAAAAATGGGCAAGAATTTTCACGTAATGATCAATCTATGCCTTAGATGTGATACGTGCAGAAGGGAAAAAACCTAACCGAAAATGACAATTCCTAGGTCTATCTGTGGGTCGAGCTCGGCTGGCCCGAGCTGGGCTAGATGGGTTCATCTGCAAAATTTTAGAAGGTGAAATGTTGACCCCAAACAAGCTTGAGCCAGGCTTAGCCCTAACAAAAGGGTAATGTCAAACTTTTTTAGTATGACAATCATGTTGACAATTTATAGCATATGAGGCAAGAGACACCCCTAACTGCATGAGAAATGCAATCTATAATTCGACACTGAGTTAGACTTCTCCATTCACTCTAAAAAATTTATCTCTCCCAGTTCTTTCTAAATTAGAAGAAGACATTCGCTGCCACCACTGTCACTGGCTTCCCTGCGTGCGTGGTGGGTTCATGTTTTAGTTTTTGGTGTGAGTTTGTGTGGTGTGGTAGATCTAGGTTTGTTTTGGAATTTTGGATGCCTTTGGGTTCGATGGTTGCAGTCAAACGACTGGATTCGGCTCATGATGTGTTGTGCTATGGGTAGGACACTTGCGATGGTTATAAGTGGTTGCTAGGTTGCTCGACACTGGTGTTCATCCGCTCTGTGGGCGTGTCAAGGGTTCGGGTAGGTTGCTCACCCCAGTTTGGTATTAGGGTATGTGGAATGTGTGGCAGTAATTTGTTGTAGTTGGCATGGGGTTTTGTGGACGATGTGATCAGATGGCCCGTTAGTTTGATAGAAGTTTCTCCTATTAGGTTTCCCTCTCTCTTCTCTTCCCCTTCCCGTCCTAGTTGGGTCTCCCTCTTCCCTCTACTGGCTTAGGCGTTGCTGGGTTAATTATGGTGTTGGTATCGCTTGGGGGTTTTGTTGGGGTAGTGGTAGATGGGGCTGCGAGTCAGAGTAATGGTGCTAGTGTAGATTGGGGTACTTGGTGTGTGGCAATGTTGGGCTTGTGTAGAATGACCCACGGGTTCGATTACTCTAGTGCCTGACTGTGTTAGATAATGTGGGACACGCGCGTTGAGGCGCGTAAGTAGAGGTGGCCCCAGGGCACGTGGCTCTGAGTTGGCAGATATTGGCTCATGGGTTGGCACGTGGCTCAGAATGCTGGGTAGACATTTACCTAGCTCTAAACCTCAGGATGCCGGGTTGAACAGACAAAGTTTTCTTTTCTGGAAAAAACTCAGGGCATGCGTTAGCCTTGTGGGTTTTCAACGCCATCACTCGGCAACTAACCCTAAGCGACTCGCTCCCACTTTTGTTTTAAACCATTGGAAAAACCATGAGGGTTCTTTGAAAGCATAAGTGATTTAAAACTAGCTATCCGTCTGTGGTAAGCATAATAGTTTTGAAAAACAAAATGGACAGAGTCTCTAGTTTTGTCAAGTAAATGCCATATGATCTCTAAGTCTTTTCTATATTATCTACTCTTTGACATGTTAAGTTTTTGAGATATTTTCTTTTCAATTCATAGAAGACTTTTCACCACTGAGCGTGTTCACCCCAGAATAACTAAAGACTGAGTAAAGACTTAAGAAAGCTTACTTGTTTGCGATTGAAGCTTTATACGCACGTCTTTGAGATCTTTAGTGGTTGAACATAAGAGTAGAGAGAAATTTAGGAGTTGAGAGAGTTTGAGAGAATGTGAACTTTCATTCAACTCGAAGTAGTCTTCTGTCTGTACAATTGAAGCCTAAGGTCTTTTATAGACCGAAATTTAAACAGTAAAAGCTATCTACAGGAATTTACATTATTGCGTGTCTTTACGCGCGTCCTAAAACAGTAGAAAGGAATCTACATTATTACTCGGTTGAAAGAGAAAGAGTCTTCTTTTTACAGAAGTCTAAAGCAAAAGTAAAGCAGATGTTGTCTAGCTAACTTCCACTCAGCTGCTTTGTTGTCATGGTGTGGCCATTTTGTCAAAAGCAGAATTCTTTTCAGTGTGCTGTTTTTTCACCGAAAGTAAGTTTTTCATCTTGTGTGAGCCAGTTGGCCTGTCAAAAGTTGCATCTGAGTGTGTCTTGTTCTTGTCTTGTGATCCAGTTGTCTTCTACTGTCAGTATGGTGACCAATTTGTCAAAAGTAGCGATCACGTTTGTGACCTGTTGTCTTCTTTTAGGAAATTGCTAGGAAATTTCATGTAAGGTTCCAGGCTTAGGTCTCTGTGTTGTCATCCTTGTTTGAAGAAGTTTCAGTAGATGCAGTTTCTTCTAAGGTCTTCAGAAAGTCTCTGTCTTCTTCGCTGGTGTTGGGTCTTTGAGCAAAATCCATGTGTGGGAAGTCTATGTCTTGAAGAATATTTAAGAGAGCTTTTGTAGTTGTGTTTTTTTAGTATTGGTCTTTAGTTGCTTCTTAGCTTCTTTGTGAGAAGTTCTTCTTTTTTCCGTTTTTCCCAAACGGACAGGGGTCTCAGGATTTGAGATGTCTTTACCGGCTACCTGTAGGGCCGGACTAGCAGTTCTTTCTCCCGAACTAATGGGATTTTCAGAAATTTTTAGCAAATTTCCAGTTGTCACAGGATTTGATGTGTCTTTACCTGTAACCTGTTGCACAGGACTAGCTACGCCTTTATCCCCGGACGTAGAGGGCTGTGTGGACTTGGATTTTAAAAGATTGTTGTATTTTGACTTCCAGTCCATAGATTCTAATTCATAAACTTGTAATTGTGTTTTGAAAAGAGAAAGTTGTTGTTCTAGATTTTGTTTATCTACAGCTAACTGGTCGGTTGTTGTCTTTAATAAATTATAATGTTTAATTAAAACATCACAATTTTTGCAAAACTGTGATCCAGAAGAAGAAGGAACAGGTGCCTGTGTATTTGTTAAAGCTGAAGGGGCAGTGCGTTCTGGACTAACAAAATAATTCACACCGTAGTGTGTTGTCATAAGCTTGTGTGCTTCTTCATAAGTCTGGGTTCCCTTATACCAAGGTCTAGTGTGGTTACCTACACCATTAACCATGGTTTCAGGAAAATGTTTGTATATACCGGGTCTTTGCCCTTTAAAGACACAATAAAAATTAAATTTCTTTGTCTCTCTAAGCTTATGGAAATAAGCTGCTAAGCCATTTAAGGCATTAACAAACCATCCATTATCTTTACGAATAAAGGCTTGCCATAGATTGTCTAAAAGTGTAACTTGATCCAAGGGAAAGGGTCCTAATTTAGGGTCTTTTATTTGAAATTTTCTTCCTACGTGTATGATTCCTAAATTACTGCCGTCGTAATTTATACGACTGGTGCCTGAATTATCAACATAACTAGTATAAATGACAAGAAATAAAGGATTTGTTTGGTTAACAAAACGAGCTTGCATAGGGCGTCCGTCAGAAGAGGATGCCATGTGTCCTGTCAAATGTAGAGAACTTGTCTTAAAAAACATAGTTGATTTGTTGTATAAAATACATTTGTCACATAGAGAAAAGAGCTTCTAATCTATTTGAAATTTCTTTGATGTCTTGCAAATTTTCTTCTAACAAAGCGATCTGTTGAAGCCTTGCTTCTTCAGCATCTTTTGTAATGAAAGACATTTCTTTAAGATGTTGTATAAATTCCAAAGTTTGTATGATGTATCTGGTATTTTCTTTGAGGAATTTCGTAATGTTGTGGCAAATCATCCTTAAATGTCTGAAAGAAAAACAATCATTGTTAGCTGTGTAATTTTCGTGATAATAAATCGGCTAAAGTATTATCACTTCCTTTGATGTGCTGCCATTCTATTTTGTCTATTCTATAATTGCTAAGGGTTGCAGAAAATTTTACCCATCTATTTGTATATCTAGAATCTTTATTTTTATTGTATCTAACGATTGCTTCGCAATCAGTCCTTATACAAAACTCGTGTTTACTAATTAGAAGTGCCTTAAAATGTTCTAAAGCGTAAATTATTGCTAATAATTCAAAATCTAAACTTGTCAAGTATTGGTTGCTTTCTTTGTATTTACCACTTGCATATCTACATATTCGTTCTTCTTTTTTGTTGCTATATTTATTTGGCTTACAATATAAGACTGCTCCCCAGCCTTCATTGCATCTATCCGTCTGAACAATTAAATAATCTGTATCTAATGGCAAGTATAAATCTGGCAATGTTTTAACTTTTTCTGTTATTGTCTTTACTAAATTAATGTCTTCTGTATTAAAATGTCTTTGTCCATTTTTTCGTGTCTTTGTCCATTTTTTTGTGTCTTATTGTATAATGGTCCTAGCAATTTACTAAGATCTTTAAAGTAAATTCTGGCCTGATTTATCAATCCTAAGAATGCTTGTATTTGTTTTAGGCCTTCTAATTTGTCTGGGAAATCTAAAATCTTTTTTGCTATGTGTTCTTGTAACTTGATTTTACCATTTCCTATTTCCATTCCTAGAAATTTAATGTTTGTTTTAAATAACTCAACTTTTTTCTTGCTTAAAATTAAACCATGTTTATCGAATAGTTTAAAGGCTAAATCTAAGTGTGAAATATGTTCTTTGTCATTTTTGCTACAAACTAGAATATCATCAATGTATACTAAAATAAAATCATTGTAAGGTCTAAAAATATCATCCATTTTTCTTTGGAAGATACTTGGGGCTGTCTTGAGGCCAAATGGCACGACTAACCATTCATATAGGCCTTCTGGTGTCGTGAATGCTGTCCATTTAGTGTCTTCGGGCCACATTTTAATTTGGTAAAAGCCTGATTTGCTGTCAAACTTGCTAAATACCTTTTTGCCTTGTATTTTGCTTAAAAGAAAGGTTTTGTTAGGAATATTGTAACTGTCATCTTTAATATTATCGTTAAGTCTTTTGTAGTTAATGACCATTCTGCTTTTTCCCCTAATTGTTTTTGCATGATTTCTAACTATAAAAGCTGCAGATCTATGAGGGCTGTTGCTATGTCTTATTGCTCCTAATTGTGTTAATTCTTTTATGTGCACTTTAAAGTCTTCTGTATCTAGACTACTTGCTTCTATATTGGCTGTTTTGACAATGTAATCAAGATTAATAATATCTAACTTACAGTCTATTTTATTTAAATCCCATCGTTTGATAGAATCTTCTCCTAAAAAGGGTAGTCTTTCTATTGCTTTAAGAATATCATGTTTGCTTGTAAAATGGTCTATTAGATTATAACTTATTCTATTTGTATTATAAATGTCTTTGCTATCATTAGGAACGTCTTCTGTATGAAGACATTCGTCTGAATAATGTATGGTTTTTATGCAGCAGTTTGTTTTTCCCCTACTACATTCTTCACATATTTTATTTTTTTCGTTATGGCTTAGGTCTATGTATGTCCTAGTAAAGGAAAAAAAATAATAAAATAAAATAAAAAAACTGGGGGGGGGGGGGGGGGTGGGGGGGGTTTAGCCAGAATGGGGGGAAGGGTTTTTGGCCGGAAAAAACACTAAAGTCTCCTAGTAAGGTAAAAGGCGTTGTTCTACCAATCGTCAACACCCAACTGCGGGGGGGGGGGGGGGGTGCCAGGCTAGGCCTTATTGATGTCTGGTTTCCAGCCGATATACCTTTTTTAGAAACAAAGATTCTCCGGTTAGACCACAAACTCCAGTTTTAGGAAAAAACTGAACATAGCAGAGATGAAAACAGCGGAATAGAGAGCAGATTTAGAGAAAAGATGGCAGAAACTGGAACAAAGAGAGAGTCTGATTTCATATTTGAAATTTTAAAATTTCAGAATGCTGGGTAGACATTTACCTAGCTCTAAACCTCAGGATGCCGAGTTGAACAGACAAAGTTTTCTTTTCTAGAAAAAACTCAGGGCATGCGTTAGTCTTGCAGGTTTTCAACGCCATCACTCGGCAACTAACCCTAAGCGACTCGCTCCCACTTTCGTTTAAAACCATTGGAAAAACCATGAGGGTTCTTTGAAAGCATAAGTGATTTAAAACTAGCTATCTGTCTGTGGTAAGCATAATAGATTTAAAACTGATTTTAAAATACTAAAACAAAAAACAGGTACTACATGTGTAGGAAGAGGAATTAGTATGCAACAATTACAAGAATTTATACAACTCGTTGAACAAGAAGAAAGTTTAGATATCTTCAAGCAACCTGAAGAAATTATACAAGATCCAGACCTAGACGTAATGAAAGACTTAAAAGACCTAAATCTAAGCCAAACTTTAATCTCACAACCTGTTCGTATAGATATATCAAAACCTGAAACAAATCATAAAATCAAATTAGACAGTAAAATTAATAAGGCATTAGAAGAAATAGAAAGATATCTTCAATCAACTTGAAGAAATTATACAAGATCCTGACCTAGACGTAATGAAAGACTTAAAAGACCTAGATCTAAGCCAAACTTTAATCTCACAACCCGTTCGTATAGATATATCAGAACCTGAAACAAATCATAAAATCGAATTAGACAATAAAATTAATAAGGAATTAGAAGACATAGAAAAAATAAGACAAAAAGAAAACAATTTCTTAATAGAAAAAATGGATAATATAGTAGATAACTTAGAAGAAACAATCTGCTCTTTGACATGTTAAGTTTTTGAGATATTTTCTTTTCAATTCATAGAAGACTTTTCACCACTGAGCGTGTTCACCCCAGAATAACTGAAGACTGAGTAAAGACTTAAGAAATCTTACTTGTTTGTGATTGAAGCTTTATAAGCGCGTCTTTGAGCGTGTTTGCATGAGGTTATTCTAAGGTGAACACGCTCAGTGGTGAAAAGTCTTCTTTGAATTGAAAAAAAATATCTCAAAAACTTAACATGTCAAAGAGCAGATAATATAGAAAAGACTTAGAGATCATATGGCATTTACTTGACAAAACTAGAGACTCTGTCCATTTTGTTTTTCAAAACTATTATGCTTACCACAGACGGATAGCTAGTTTCAAATCACTTATGCTTTCAAAGAACCCTCATGGTTTTTCCAATGGTTTTAAACAAAAGTGGGAGCGAGTCGCTTAGGGTTAGTTGTCGAGTGATGGCGTTGAAAACCGGCAAGACTAACGCATGCCCTGAGTTTTTTCCAAAAAAGAAAACTTTGTCTGTTCAACCCGGCATCCTAAGGTTTAGAGCTAGGTAAAGGTCTACCCAACATTCTGAAATTTTGAAAATTCAAATATGAAATCAGACTCTCTCTTTGTTCCAGTTTCTGTAATCTTTTCTCTAAATATGCTCTCAATTCCGCTGTTTTCATCTCTGCTATGTTCAGTTTTTTCCTAAAACTGGAGTTTGTGGTCTAACCGGAGACCCTTTGTTTCTAAAAAAGGTATATCGGCTGGAGACCAGACGTCAATAAGGCCTAGCCTGGCACCCCCCAGTTGGGTGTTGACGATTGGTAGAACAACTTTTACCTTACTAGGAGACTTTAGTGTTTTTTCCGGCCAAAAACCCTTCCCCCCATTTTGGTATCAGATTTGATGAGATATTTTACAAGTAAAGGAGAAGTACTGAGTAACCCAGAGCAAGTAACCCCTTTTGAATCATATTTGATGAGTAACCAACCTGCAAATCCTTCTTTTTATTGCGATTATACACAAGATGTTATTATTCATTCTTCTACTTCTGAAGAAAATACCATACAATTTAACCATTTTTATATAGCTTTAAATCGTATGAATTACGTTAATTGTAGACTTAAATTTCTTATACAATCTGGTAGATTACGTTTGGTTTCGCGTCCTTTACAAGCATATGGTCATTTATTTTTAAACATTGAAAGTGATTTCTTAGAGATAAACCAATACTTAGAACACCTTTTAAAATACCATAGAACACCGTTAGACAATGAATCTCATGATGAATATAGAAGACAGCTTGTAAGAACAAACGGTCATTCAGCTTCTGAATTAAGACAACTTAGACAAGATAATCAGAGAGCTTATATAGATAGTATAAACAACTTTGATAGTATACACAGACCTAGTTAATCTTAAAATGGACCTTAGAAACTCAGATCTAGAACCCTATCGAGAACCTTTTAATTTTGAAGACATGATTAATAATTTTAATCTAGATCAACAGACAACTTCAAATATTTTAGACACTTTTACTAATTTTTTTACGGCATTAGAAACAATAGATTTTACAAATGATAGAATAAAGCATTACATGGATACAAATTGTATTACTCTTTTATACAATCCGTTATCCTTTTATATTAGATATTTTTTAAATTTAGATTCTCTATAGAAGATTTTGATATATTCTTTCAACACCTTATCGGGTTTTATATACATTTAAAAGACCAACAAAACAATACACTATATTATAGCGAGCTTCATCGTAGAAATAGACAAATGGACGAAGAATCAGCCCTAGAAAATTTAGGCGTACCTATAGACATAATTAATAGTATGAACACTCTACAGGTTGAAGATACATATGAAAATGAAGAAGATATATACAATGAAGACTATTATAACAATACCACTACACAATTAACTATTTATGATAGTCAAGAAGACATCTATGATGATTATTATAATGAAAATGATAATGATTATCCATGGGATGATGAAGCCCTGGCTAATCTAGACAAGCCTTTGAATTTTTAAATGTCCACAAAAAATATTGAATATCTAAATCTACAGACAGATCAAAATAGTCTTACAATTATTAGAGAAAATTTAGATTATCTAAAAAGCATGTTACAACCAAGCCCAGATAAGTCTAAAAGTAATACAAGCTTAGAATCCATAAAGAGACAACTTGACGAAATTAAACAAGAACTAAGAGAATGCAAACAAAAAATACAAAATATAGAAAAACAAAATGTTCAGATAGAAAACAATTTAAGACAATATTTTAACATACAAGGAATAGAATATAAATGAGTAGGTCTAAAGAATACGAAGCAAATTTAGATTATAAGCAAGCACTCCTTGAAAGTAATAAATTTATAACTCCACCAGAAGGCTTATCAAGAAACAGTTTAGGAACCCCAACCGAAATAATATCTAGAAAACAAAATAACATTATCATACTGTTATTAATCACCTGCTTAGAAAAAATTGAAAAGTTAGAACAACATATACAAAATACAAAAGAAAAAGAAATTAGCCCAGACATAGAGCAATTATGAAATAAATTAAACAATTTTAAAATAGATAAACGAAGAACGTCAAAAGCTCAAGACAAATTAAAATTGTTAGTCTATGATAAGAAGCAGTAGTAATATTTTAGGAAGAGGTAATGCAGAAGACAGAAATAGAACAGAAGTATTAGCAACTGAAACAAGAATACGCAATGAAAATACAGTTGGAAATAGAGTTATAAGACTATTTAGAAATCCACCTGCACCTATTTCTTCGTTAGAACAAGTAATAGACATAGATAGGCAAATCGAACAATTTAGACAAAACAGATTAGATTTAATTTCACCACAAATATTTTATCAGAATAATGCAACTCTTAGTCAAACACGATTATTTATGCACTACCGAGAAACACAAAATAGATGTATAGGTGAAGATGTAGTAAGCATAAACTTAATACACCCTGATTCTGAACAAGAATTAGTTAGAGGTAATTTTAATTAACACATATAGGCTTAATAGTAATAGGAATTAAAGGCTTAACTAGACGAGACACTGAAGCGAAAGTTTTTCTCGCTATAATAGACGATAGATTTACAAGTGAACAGGCAATTCTAGGAGCTATTGAAGTAGATATGAACAACAATGGAGGCATATTTTATTGTGCACCAGACTTTTGCTTAAATACAAGAGATTTTGCTAGAAATATTAAAATTAAGATTATGACCAAAGGATATGAAGACTTTCAGCAAGGCAAGAATCTTTTAATATGTTCTACCTTTATAGGAAAACTTACACAAAATAGCCAAGTAGGTTATCAATTAAGTATAGAAGATACAACTAAGTTTATTATAAATAAAGGAATTAGACTTTTACCCCCTTACAAAGTAGATTCTTTAGAAAATTCAGGTCAAGAATGACAAGTAGACAAAATAGTAGGAACTAGTTCATCTACGAGTATTGTACCTACAGACAGTTTTTGGTATCGTAATACATCTGGCAGAATGTCAGTAAGATTTACAAATTATATTGAAGCAATTAATAACCCAGACGCTCAAAAAACCGAAACAAATGAATAATTTAGAGATCTTTAAAACAACATATTTTAAAATACTAAAACAAAAAACAGGTACTACATGTGTAGGAAGAGGAATTAGTATGCAACAATTACAAGAATTTATACAACTCGTTGAACAAGAAGAAAGTTTAGATATCTTCAATCAACCTGAAGAAATTATACAAGATCCAGACCTAGACGTAATGAAAGACTTAAAAGACCTAGATCTAAGCCAAACTTTAATCTCACAACCCGTTCGTATAGATATATCAGAACCTGAAACAAATCATAAAATCGAATTAAACAATAAAATTAATAAGGGATTAGATGAAATAGAAAAAATAAGACAAAAAGAAAACAATTTCTTAATAGAAAAAATGGATAATATAGTAGATAACTTAGAAGAAACAAAATCACTAAACTCAGAAGACATTAGCTTAAACCTAGAAGAAGAATTTTTAAACAATTGTGAAATATATTCTACTACAACAGAGACTATTGCAGAATATTTAAAAAAATATGAAACAACAATTGAAACAGAATCTACCGATAGACAAATTACTACAAACAATATAAAATTTAATTTAATGAATGAAACACCATATATACTTATGGATGAAAGTGGTGGTTCAGGAACCACACATAATCAAAATAATGATGGCAATAGATTCTATACAACTCAACCTACAAACAGACCACAATATGCATATGGCAATTCACCTAGACAAAGTGCAACTATAGAAAATACAAAATATGATAAACCTAATTACAGACCCAAAGGTAAAAAACACCCGTTAGAACAAAATTTTAAAATACAAAAGGCAGCAGAACCTTTTATTTTAAATATAACTGTCGTAGACCCAAAACAAAGAACAAATTATATACAAGTATGGAAAGATGCAGTAGTAGGTAATTTTATAACAAAGCAATCAGACAATTTAGAAACAGGAGAAGAAATGATAAGATATATGACACAATTTTTAGTCCTATAGCTAAAGCCAATTTTGAAGAATGGCAACAAGCCTATCCGAATGACTTAAAGGAAATGGCAGACTTAGGCCCCAATCCTTATAATTTTGTAAACACAATACAATTAATATTATCAAGAAGAAATCCAAACACGGGAGACGCTATTATACAAATAGAAGCAGCCAGAAAACTAGAACAAGTACATCTATATAACTGGCATAATATAAAACCTTTTATGCAAGAATATTATTGTTTTTTGATTCACAAAGTGGAAACATCTACAGTCCAAATGTTATAGACAAATTTCTACATAAATTACCAGGAGCGTTAGGACAACAAATTAGTGAGACAATTAAAAAGGTTTATGAAAACCCTAATCAAAGACCAGCCTATTCCTTAGGAAGTGTTTTTGAACAAGTAATAGAAATTTTAGTTTCAAAATGTACTAATATACAAATAGCTAGGCAACTTAAAAATAAAACAAGTTTTTGTAAAGAAATATATACACCTCAACATTACGGTTAGGAAGAATCCAGACCTAAATATACTAGGAAGCCCTTAAGAAAACTAAGACAACTTAGAAAGACTTATTTTTTATGAAAAAGTAGAGCTAGAAAGCCCTTTTTAAATCCAAGACATGTTCGAAAATATGATAATAGACGCATCTATAAAAATAAAATTACGTGCTATTCTTGTGGAGAACCTGATCATTTGAGTTCTAGTTGTCCAAGAAGAAATAATAATAATTATTTCAAAGCTATGATAGTAAATAATACAAATGAAGATTTAGTAGAAGTAGATGAAACATTAAGTGATACAGAAAGCATATATAGTATTAAATCTATAGAAGAATATAATGAAGATATTATTTCAGTCAGTAGTGATGATGAAGAGGAAGTTCTTCCCGTCGAAACTACTGATCAAATAGACATGTTTATAAATTCTTTAAAACAATCTAATATCTATAATTTTATGTTTATACCCTCAGAACAAAACTTAAACACGGAATACAATTGCCAGCATCAATGGGAATTAGGAAAAGGATTAGACACCAATACATGTTATATCTGTAAATGGTATCCCGCCATTAAAGTAAGATGCAAATGCAAATTATGTTATAAAGAAGCATGCACTAAATGCCTAAAACAAAAATATAACTTAGATATTAATAAAGCAACTACTTTAAAATCAACACAAGATAATACTTATTATGATAAAAATGTTAATAGAAGGTTAGAATATTTAGAACAAAAGGTAATACAAATTGAAGATACCTTAGCTCATATTAAAGAAAATTACATAGAACCTATAAATTTAGATGCTTCTAACAAACAGCTAATGCAAGATTTTAATATTGACAAATTCTGTACACATACAAGATTTAACAATTTAATAACCATTAGAATACAACTCACACATTATAAGAAACACGTAGAAACAAATGCGATTATTGATACTGGTTGTACAATTACAGTACTAGATCCCTCTATAATTAATAATAATTACATTAAAACTTTAGACAAACCCGTAACTGGAGTTGGTTTTTCCAACACCCCAATTCAATATACTAACTATATTACCGATGCAACTGTCACCTTTTTAACTCCATGTAATACACAATCCAAACCTTATTCTCTTAAACAAGCCTTTTGTGCACCTATATTACATAATGAAGGCAAAATTATTTTTGGTATAAATTTTTTATTAGCACAAAATAATACAATAACCATTTCAAGAGACTTTTTTTCAAATTGCACAATATACAACCCAAACACCCATAAATATCGACACACCATCAGAGTACGCTCAGAAGCATGGTGGGACATACATAGACCTAAGCCATAACGGAAAAAATAAAATATGTGAAGAATGTAGCAGGGGAAAAACAAACTGCTGCATAAAAACCATAGATTATTCAGACGAATGTCTTCATACAGAAGACATTCCTAATGATAGCGAAGACATTTATAATACAAATAGAATAAGTTATAATCTAATAGCCCATTTTACAAGCAAACATGATATTCTTAAAGCAATAGAAAGACTAACCTTTTTAGGAGAAGATCCTACCAAACGATGGGATTTAAATAAAATTTACTGTAAGTTAGATCTTATTAATCCTGATTACATTGTCAAAATAGCCAATATAGAAGCAAGTAGTCTAGATACAGAAGACTTTAAAATGCACATAAAAGAATTAACACAATTAGGAGCAATAAGACATAGCAACAGCCCTCATAGATCTGCAGCTTTTATAGTTAGAAACCATGCAGAAACAATTAGGGAAAAAAGCAGAATGGTCATTAACTACAAAAGACTTAACGATAATATTAAAGATGACAGTTACAATATTCCTAACAAAACCTTTCTTTTAAGCAAAATACAAGGCAAAAAGGTATTTAGCAAGTCTGACTGCAAATCAGGCTTTTACCAAATTAAAATGTGGCCCGATGACACTAAATGGACAGCATTCACGACACCAAAAGGCCTATATGAATGGTTAGTCATGCCATTTGGCCTTAAGACAGCCCCAAGTATCTTCCAAAGAAAAATGGATGATATTTTTAGACCTTACAATGATTTTATTTTAGTATACATTGATAATATTCTAGTTTGTAGCAAAAATGACAAATAACATATTTCACACTTAGATTTAGCCTTTAAACTATTCGATAAACATGGTTTAATTTTAAGCAAGAAAAAAGTTGAGTTATTTAAAACAAACATTAAATTTCTAGGAATGGAAATAGGAAATGGTAAAATCAAGTTACAAGAACACATAGCAAAAAAGATTTTAGATTTTCCAGACAAATTAGAAGGCCTAAAACAATTACAAGCATTCTTAGGATTAATAAATCAGGCCATAATTTACTTTAAAGATCTTAGTAAATTGCTAGGACATTATACAATAAGACACGAAAAAATGGACAAAGACATTTTAATACAGAAGACATTAATTTAGTAAAAACAATAAAAGAAAAAGTTAAAACATTGCCAGATTTATACTTGCCATTAGATACAGATTATTTAATTGCTCAGACGGATGGATGCAAAGAAGGCTGGGGAGCAGTCTTATATTGTAAGCCAAATAAATATAGCAACAAAAAAGAAGAACGAATATGTAGATATGCAAGTGGTAAATACAAAGAAAGCAGTCAATACTTGACAAGTTTAGATTTTGAATTATTAGCAATAATTTACGCTTTAGAACATTTTAAGGCACTTCTAATTAGTAAACACGAGTTTTGTATAAGGACTTATTGCAAAGCAATCTTTAGATACAATAAAAACAAAGATTCTAGATATACAAATAGATGAGTAAAATTTTTAGCAACCCTTAGCAATTATAGAATAGACAAAATAGAATGGCAACACATCAAAGGAAGTGATAATACTTTAGCTGATTTATTATCACAAAAATTACACAGCTAACAATGACTGTTTTTCTTTCAGACATTTAAGGATGATTTCCCACAACATTACGAAATTCCTCAAAGCAAATACCAGATACATCATACAAACTTTGGAATTTATACAACATCTTAAAGAAATGTCTTGCATTACAAAAGATGCTGAAGAAGTAAGGCTTCAACAGATCGCTTTGTTAGAAGAAAATTTGCAAGACATCAAAGAAATTTCAAATAGATTAGGAGCTCTTTTCTCTATGTGACAAATTTATTTTATACAACAAATCAACTATGTTTTTTAAGACAAGTTCTCTACATTTGACAGGACACATGGCATCCTCTTCTGATGGACGCCCTATGCAAGCTCGTTTTGTTAACCAGACAAATCCTTTATTTCCTGTCCTTTATACAAGTTATGTTGATAATTCAGGCACCAGTCGTATAAATTACGACGGCAGTAATTTAGGAATCATACAAGTTGGAAGCAATTTCAAATAAAAGACCCTAAATTAGGACCCTTTCCCTTGGATCAAGTTACACTTTTAGACAATCTATGGCAAGCCTTTATTCGTAAAGATAATGGATGGTTTGTTAATGCCTTAAATGGCTTAGCAGCTTATTTCCATAAGCTTAAAGAGACAAAGAAATTTAATTTTTATTGTGTCTTTAAAGGGCAAAGACCCGGTATATACAAACATTTTCCTGAAGCCATGGTTAATGGTGTAGGTAACCACACTAGACCTTAGTATAAGGGAACCCAGACTTATGAAGAAGCACACAAGCTTATGACAACACACTACGGTATGAATTATTTTGTTAGTCCAGAATGCACTGCCCCTTCAGCTTTAACAAATACACAGGCACCTGTTCCTTCTTCTTCTGAATCACAGTTTTGCAAAAATTATGATGTTTTAATTAAACATTATAATTTATAAAAGACAACAACAGACCAGTTAGCTGTAGATAAACAAAATCTAGAACAACAACTTTCTCTTTTCAAAACACAATTGCAAGTTTATGTAGAATCTATGAACTAGAAGTCAAAATACAACAATCTTTTAAAATCCAAGTCCACACAGCCCTCTACGTCCGGGGATAAAGGCGTAGCTAAACCTGTGCAACAGGTTACAAGTAAAGACACATCAAATACTGTGACAGCTGGAAATTTGCTAAAAATTTCTGAAAATCCCATTAGTTCGGGAGAAAGAACTGCTAGTCCGGCCCTACAGGTAGCCGGTAAAGACATCTCAAATCCTGAGACCCCTATTTGTTTGGGAAAAACGGAAAAAAGAAGAACTTCTCACAAAGAAGCTAAGAAGCAACTAAAGACCAATACTATAAAAACACAAGCTGCAAAAGCTCTCTTAAATATTCTTCAAGACATAGACTTCCCACACATGGATTTCGCTCAAAGATCCAACACCAGCGAAGAAGACAGAGACTTTTTAAAGACCTTAGAAAAAACTGCATCTACTGAAACTTCTTCAAACAAGGATGACAACACAGAGACCTAAGCCTGGAACCTTACATGAAATTTCCTGGCAATTTCCTAAAAGAAGACAACAAGTCACAAACGTGATCGCTACTTTTGACAAATTGGTCACCAGACTGACAGTAGAAGACAGCTGGATCACAAGACAAGAACAAGACGCGCTCAGACGCAACTTTTGACAGGCCAACTGGCTCACACAAGATGACAAACTTACTTTCGGTGAAAAAATAGCACACATAAAAGAATTCTGCTTTTGACAAAATGGCCACTCCAAGACAACAAAGCAGCTGAGTGGAAGTTAGCTAGACAGCATCTGCTTTACTTTTGCTTTAGAATTCTGTAAAAAAAAGACTCTTTCTCTTTCAACCGAGTGATAATGTAGATTCCTTTCTACTGTTTTAGGACGCGTGTAATGTAACATCATGAAATTTTTTCGGAACGTTAGACAATCGATCGATGACACTAAGACAATTATAACCCCATAACCAAATGGATAGTCATCATCAAAGCACCTAAACATTTAATCAAACAATACTCTCAGTAGGATTTCATAAATGATACATCAAACTAAGTCCAGAAACTTTTTTAAAATAATACTCATTACCCGCACAGGGGTTCTAATGATGAATACCAAAAATCTAATTCCTTCGCTTTCGCTTGCTCGGCTCTAATCCCTATTCAGGTAACCTACTGCTGGTTGTCACCTGCGGAAAGGAAGTCAAAGGGGAGTGAGCTTTTGAGAGCCCAGTAAGGTCACACAAAGATTTAAAAATAAGAAAACGATACGGACAATTTGACATTTAAACCAATAGAAAATTTTGAAGCGGAGAAACAGAGCGGTTCAAACAATCTATCTATATACAATCAAACGATAATTTTAAAAGGGTTTTCAAGAAAACCACAGCATTTCAATATAAACAACACAGGGATGAGTATCAACTCAGTTCCCTTAAATCGATAACCATTTTTAAAACACTTAAAATGCAATAAACATAAATAGGAAACGTTGAACATGAGCAGTACAGAAGCAAAGCCACCCCGACAGTGCTTAATTGCTTTACATATGCATATGTACACTGACTAGTCCATCTAGGTACTAGTAAAACCCATCCAACAGACCATCCTTATAACGTCAACAATACAAACCATCATTATGGCTCCCAAGTTACTAACTCATGTCAACATTGAGAAGGAGTAAACTACAATTGAAAATGCTTTTCGATTATCGAATTCAATAAACAGATGAACATGAAAAGAGATAAGTGCAACTCAAAATATGTATTTTATGATGGTCAGATCAATAAACATATGAGAATGAACATGAATTCCAAACGATCGCTATCAGGCTCAAATTAGGATTTCATGGACAGTTTCAAAAATATCTTTTATATCAAACATAAAATCGAATCAATGTAGTTTGTAAGACTGTTCTATAAGCATTTGAAAAACAGAGTAACGAAATAGGGTTCGGACAGAATTCCTTACCTCGGTCCAAGCTAAGCAACGCTACCAAACCTCGATCAATAATCTCTGAATGAACCTAGATTGACAATTTATTTGTTAGAACATAATCTATGTCTAATATACTATAACCTAATATCCACTATCCAAATGATGCTCACTTCTAACTCTAAAATCGCTCCACCCAAAGCGCGCCTCGCACGCGGCTAACCTAACCGAAATCCCTATACACTCTTTAAATGTGTAATGATACTCCAAATGCACATTAAATTATAATAAAACACTTTTATGGCTTAAAACATTATAAAAAGTCAAAATATGAATTTTCTTATTTTGAATATTTTCGAATTAAAATAATTTCTTTAAATACAATAAAAACCCATAAATTCCCAAAATTACTTCCAACTGCAAACTAAGTCCCATAGTTTTTGTAATAGCTTTAAAATATGTATAACAATTATATAAATTTAAATCAGAAATTAAAAAGTATTAAAACTATTTTTCAAATATTCATTTTGCTAAAAATAATGCGATATGGAAACCATAGCAAATCAACCCCAAAAATCATCAAACTTTTACTGAGTCTTTATTTTGAGTTGCACTTAGATATTTGTGTATCGGTAGATTCTGTTTCAATTGTTGTTTCATAATTTTTTAAATATTCTGCAATAGTCTCTCTTGTAATAGAATATATTTCATAATTGTTTAAAAATTCTTCTTCTAGGTTTAAGCTAATGTCTTCTGAGTTTAGTGATTTTGTTTCTTCTAAGTTATCTACTATATTATCCATTTTTTCTATTAAGAAATTGTTTTCTTTTTGTCTTATTTTTTCTATTTCTTCTAATGCCTTATTAATTTTATTGTCAAATTCGATTTTATTATTTGTTTCAGGTTCTGATATATCTATACGAATGGGTTGTGAGATTAAAGTTTGGCTTAGATCTAGGTCTTTTAAGTCTTTCATTACGTCTAGGTCTGGATCTTGTATAATTTCTTCAAGTTGATTGAAGATATCTAAACTTTCTTCTTGTTCAACGAGTTGTATAAATTCTTGTAATTGTTGCATACTAATTCCTCTTCCTACACATGTAGTACCTGTTTTTTGTTTTAGTATTTTAAAATATGTTGTTTTAAATATCTCTAAATTATTCATTTGTTTCGGTTTCTTGAGCGTCTGGGTTATTAATTGCTTCAATATAATTTGTAAATCTTACTGACAGATGTATTACGATACCAAAAACTGTCTGTAGGTACAATACTCGTAGATGAACTAGTTCCTACTATTTTGTCTACTTGTCATTCTTGACCTGAATTTTCTAAAGAATCTACTTTGTAAGGGGGTAAGAGTCTAATTCATTTATTTATAATAAACTTAGTTGTATCTTCTATACTTAATTGATAACCTACTTGGCTATTTTGTATAAGTTTTCCTATAAAGGTAGAACATATTAAAAGATTCTTGCCTTGCTGAAAGTCTTCATATCCTTTGGTCATAATCTTAATTTTAATATTTCTAGCAAAATCTCTTGTATTTAAGCAAAAGTCTGGTGCACAATAAAATATGCCTCCATTGTTGTTCATATCTACTTCAATAGCTCCTAGAATTGCCTGTTCACTTGTAAATCTATCGTCTATTATAGCGAGAAAAACTTTCGCTCCAGTGTCTCGTCTAGTTAAGCCTTTAATTCCTATTACTATTAAGCCTATATGTGTTAAATTAAAATTACCTCTAACTAATTCTTGTTCAGAATCAGGGTGTATTAAGTTTATGCTTACTACATCTTCACCTATACATCTATTTTGTGTTTTTTGGTAGTGCATAAATAATCGTGTTTGACTAAGAGTTGCATTATTCTGATAAAGTATTTGTGGTGAAATTAAATCTAATCTGTTTTGTCTAAATTGTTCGATTTGCCTATCTATGTCTATTACTTGTTCTAACGAAGAAATAGGTGCAGGTGGATTTCTAAATAGTCTTATAACTCTATTTCCAACTGTATTTTCATTGCGTATTCTTGTTTCAGTTGCTAATACTCCTGTTCTATTTCTGTCTTCTGCATTACCTCTTCCTAAAATATTACTACTGCTTCTTATCATAGACTAACAATTTTAATTTGTCTTGAGCTTTTGACGTTCTTCGTTTATCTATTTTAAAATTGTTTAATTTATTACATAATTGCTCTATGTCTGGGCTAATTTCTTTTTCTTTTGTATTTTGTATATGTTGTTCTAACTTTTCAATTTTTTCTAAGCAAGTGATTAATAACAGTATGATAATGTTATTTTGTTTTCTAGATATTATTTCGGTTGGGGTTCCTAAACTGTTTCTTGATAAGCCTTCTGGTGGAGTTATAAATTTATTACTTTCAAGGAGTGCTTGCTTATAATCTAAATTTGCTTCGTATTCTTTAGAGCTACTCATTTATATTCTATTCCTTGTATGTTAAAATATTTTCTTAAATTGTTTTCTATCTGAACATTTTGTTTTTCTATATTTTGTATTTTTTGTTTGCATTCTCTTAGTTCTTGTTTAATTTCGTCAAGTTGTCTCTTTATGGATTCTAAGCTTGTATTACTTTTAGACTTATCTGGGCTTGGTTGTAACATGCATTTTAGATAATCTAAATTTTCTCTAATAATTTTAAGACTATTTTGATCTGTCTGTAGATTTAGATATTCGATATTTTTTGTGGACATTTAAAATTCAAAGGCATTGTCTAGATTAGCCAGGGTTTCATCATCCCATGGATAATCATTATCATTTTCATTATAATAATCGTCAAAGATGTCTTCTTGACTGTCATGAAAGTTCACATTCTCTCAAACTCTCTTAACTCCTAAATTTCTCTCTACTCTTATGTTCAACCACTAAAGATCTCAAAGACGCGCATATAAAGCTTCAATCGCAAACAAGTAAGATTTCTTAAGTCTTACTCAATCTTTAGTTATTCTGGGGTGAACACGCTCAGTGATGAAAAGTCTTCTATGAATTGAAAAGAAAATATCTCAAAAATTTAACATGTCAAAGAACAGATAATATAGAAAAGACTTAGAGATCATATGGCATTTGCTTGACAAAACTAGAGACTCTGTCCATTTTGTTTTTTAAAACTATTATGCTTACCACAGACGGATAGCTAGTTTTAAATCACTTATGCTTTTCAAAGAACCCTCATGGTTTTTCCAATGGTTTTAAACAAAAGTGGGAGCGAGTCGCTTAGGGTTAGTTGCCGAGTGATGGTGTTGAAAACCCGCAAGACTAATGCATGCCCTGAGTTTTTTTCAGAAAAGAAAACTGTCTGTTCAACCCGACATCCTGAGGTTTAGAGCTAGGTAAATGTCTACCCAGCATTCTGAAATTTTGAAATTTCAAATATGAAATCAGACTCTCTCTTTGTTCCAGTTTCTGCTATCTTTTCTCTAAATCTGCTCTCAATTCCGCTGTTTTCATCTCTGCTATGTTCAGTTTTTTCCTAAAACTGAAATTTGTGGTCTAACCGGAAACCCTTTGTTTCTAAAAAAGGTATATCGGCTAGAAATCAGACTTCAATAAGGCCTAGCCTGGCACCCCCCCCCCCCCCCCCCGGTTGGGTGTTGATGATTGGTAGAACAACGCCTCTTACCTTACTAGGAGACTTTAGTGTTTTTTTCCGTATGTTGTTGTCTTTAATAAATTATAATGTTTAATTAAAACAGCACAATTTTTACAAAACTATGATCCAGAAGAAGAAGGAACAGGTGCCTGTGTAATTGTTAAAGCTGAAGGGACAGTGCATTCTGGACTATCCCTGAATGATAGCTGGATTACTTAAGTTTTTTAACCGCCATAGTATCTTGTGTTAATGCCCACCAGATAGGGATTTAAATGTGTTATTGCTCTTCTTGGCCTCGTTATAAGCTTGAATGGTTTGCAGCCCTTTCCATGCATATTTAGACTACTGTTAAAAAATAAAAAACTTTCGGCAATGAGCTGAGCTGATACAATTAATACACAAGCAATGATTTTTACTAATCGTACTTATTGAAATACGCATGACAAGTGTACTACAGACTATTGATGTTACTGTTTACTTTGTTTTTGCCTTCTTGGCCCTTGAGGACCCTCTTCTTTCCCTCCCTCCTTTGACATACATTGACAATATGAAACCAGGATGTGATGTCTATCTAGTTGATGGATTACTACAGTCGCCAGAAATTCTACTATACACAACTGACCCCTCATAATTGACAATAGAGCGTCTATATAAAAGAACAGCTGCAAAAAGTTGATATTCCCAAGAATATTAGTTGTATGACCACAAGAAAAGGCAATGCCCATTTCTGAAGATCGAGAGGATAAAAGCCAAATCATCCCAAACATACAATTCTCAGAAGATGTCACAAATCCTTATTGATTAGCAGCAAGGACTGTGTCATTTGACATTCCAGACAAGTTACCTTCCTTCCGACTTCTCCTCCCACCATTCCATGAACTTAGTTTGGGCAGTCAAGGTATCCAACCTGTAAAGTTGCAGCCAGTGATTTGCAAATTCTTGTCCAAATGTCATACCAAAGACAGCTCCTGCGCCGAAGGACAATGCAGCACCTGGCAAATGAAATAGGGAATGTAGTTAATTTTCATTGCTAGTAAAACTGAAGCTGCAAATCAGAATGGTTCTCTTTTGATGCTTTGTTCAGAAATAGTCTTATTGAAAATTACGGGCGTCAATTCAAGAATACGCATTTAGCAAGGATACTATGAACTCCAGACATTACAGAGTTGTTGCAAATAATAGAAAAACGAAGCAACTATCTCGACTCTTGCTCATCAACTATATAAGCGACCGCAACCATAGACCAATTGTCCTAAACAATGCTAGTGCTTACTGGGCAACTTTTGCCAATTAATCCTCATTTACCCACCAAGAAACTGGGACATAAAAGGAAAATGAGAAAAGCGGGAAAAATTGGCAATATTAAATTGTGACATGTGACCCAAATTCTTATTCTCCTACTTCATCATTTCATGCTTTGCTATATATCTTGTTCCCAAGTGAGGAACAAACCAATAGATCGCCGAAACACCTCATCATTCTTGCCAATATGGAATTAGTCGAGGCTGTCTCCAACATTCAACTTAATAACAAAGCTTGTTATAATACAGTATTTCTATTTTCCAACTACATTCACTACGCTACAATTTTCTTAGATATATTCCTTCCCTCACCCCCCCCCCCCTCCTCTCTCTCCCCCGCCCTCCCTCCCTTTCCCTCTGTCAAACACACACACACACACACACGGGGTTCCATTGCTATATCTAAGCTTTTCTTCCCTTCCTTCCCGGTCAACAAATTAAATGAACCATATGTACACCCCACTCAGCCCAAGATCAGGCGCCTACATGTTCATAATCGGCCCAATCATTTTAGACCCAATTGTAGTTTTGCACCCGTGAAAACTTGTGAGAGGCGTGAAATAATAATTTGGACCCTTGCAAAGGATTATCACTTCGTGCTCAAGTGCTTGGTTTTAAACCATAGAGTGTTTTATTTGCCAAAACTGACAAAGCGTAGGGGATTTATTGCAATTCAGCCCTTAGTTGCAGAAAACTCCTAATATGGTGACGTTTCTCTCTCGGAAACTCGCTTTTGCGATCCCAAGTTAGGAGCTCCATGAGGTCTCGTTCCAAGCTAGTATGGGAACTCGATCCTGTTAGCTGGATAGAGATGCATGGAACAAGTGAGAGAGTACCTAAAAATCAAGCCCTTTTCAACTCAATTCCTTGTTTCTCTCTTCCTTCAAGTCCTTTAAGTCTCCTTATCTGTTATTGTTGGCTATGTAAACTATACTAAACAAATGATAATACTCTTTACGCATTTATTTATTCAAGCCGCTCCCAACCTCAAATTCTTCTAGGTGCTTACGCTCACCCGCCCCCGTTCCCGCTCCCGCGCCCACCCCCGCTTTGTGCAACTAAGATTCAGCCATAATTCATTTACAATTACTTACGAGTAAGAAATAAATTATATATGACACACAGTTCCAGTGTTGAAGAGCATGTCAGCCAACTTACAAGTTCAGGTCCAAGATACTGTAGTGTGTCTAAAATATTAGCTATTTAAAACAATCATAGCCTACTTGGCAGGTGAATTAGACAGCTCAAACTATAAAGGCTTGCAGGATGCCAAATACAATTAGTTACGACTAAGAAACAGGTAATACTATAAAGTAGTTTCAGAGTTGAGCAGCTTGCCGCCAACGTACAAGTTCGGGTCCCAAAAACTGTACACCACTGTACAGCGTCTAAAACATTTGCTATCGAACAAAATTATAACCCAGTTGACAGGCCAATTGGACAGACCAATGCTAAAAACTAAAGTTATGAAACTGAAAGACACCTCAAGCAATCACAAAGCATGAATTTGGAGGTTGAAATAAAACCAGTGAAAAGATAGAGAACATTACCATGGGGACTCCTTGAATATTTCCAAGCAAAAGCTGCGGTTGATACCGCTCCAATAGCACCTCCAATGGTAGCATACTTTGCAGCTTCACGAGCAGTATTCAGCTGTAAATAGGACATAGGAGGGAGTAACTTAAGCTATCTACTTATATTGTACTTCAAAGTACAGCCCAAGAATGCACACGCAACCGAGTTTCGGATGCAAAATTAACTGTTTCCTTCTGAAGTAGATAAACCTTATATCAACCCCAACCCCTGAATTCAACGTCTAACAAAGATGGGGCAGGGAGGAGGTGCAAAATGGATAACCTCAGATTGGGCCATGGGAGATGTTGGAAAGGAAGTAGAGTCACAACCAAGCAGAAGATAATTTTGCTGTTCCCTTTCTAAAACATCGAAAAATAAGAAAAAGGAGTAACTGAAACATGATAGTGAGAGGTTGACAATTGACTAGAAATATTTTTAAGCATATCTAAGTCGGTAGGGTTGGGAGGACATTTCAAAAAGCTTGGTGTCAAGTACAGAACCCCAAACAATCTACCAGCGTAATATATACATAGAAGAATAATTGATAAAGCAGTTGAGGAAGAAACAGAAGCTGGAGTAAAAAAATGAAAATGCATCACAGCAGAGGAGATAGAAGGTTCTGTTGTAGTATTAACTTTCTTAATTATGATCCATTTGAAACCATATAAAGAAGATCTCAGGGAAAGGCTAACAAAGAGTGACTAACACTTTCACTTTGTTCACTTTTTTCTAGTTTGCCAGTATTCCAGACCATTCATCGCTGCAGGACTTGGGGAGGAATACCGTGATTGCACAAACTTCAGAAGCAATCTTCTTTAACATTTCCTTTGTGCAATACTGAGACAAGATATTTAAAAATCCTTTCTCCAACCTAAGGTGCTTCCTGTCTATCTATATGTACTTCACCGTCAGATCTCCTATCCTGGTCATATTAAAGATGCACACAAATTATCCTGCCTTAGTCCTCCTCAACCAAAATCCTTTGGATTCTAATGTACTTCTTCATAACTTTAGCTAGCATTCAACCCCTTTTCTGGTTCTAATCAATTACGTCTACAGCATCCGCAAATGACAACACCAGAGGATCTCATCCTGATACTCCTTAGTCAGCTTATCCATAACTAAAGCTAATAGATTGCCGATTGATGCTAATCCGTGGTTAAGCTCGATTGTAACTGAAGCTATGCCAGTGTTACTGCTTTATCAGACGAATATTTTGTCATAGCAACATACTTAGTAGGCGCTAATTCCTTCTCTAGAACTTACCACGTAACTTTCCGCGGCATCAATCCTCTGGCTTTCCAAATTTATAAGGTCCTGAGATCCTTTCTTTGATCTAAATCCGTTAGCATCCTAAATCAAGAAAGTAAGTGTAGTTCTCCCAGAATGAAACTAAAACAACTCTCAAATACTTTGGTCTCCTTTTCTTTATGTTCAATTATTCACTCCCAAACCTTCATAGCATGACTCAAAAGTAACTGCACCGTGGTTGGCAGTCGCAGGATTAGTTCATCTGAAAGATCCAGAGAACGTGGCTCACATCAAAAGTCCTCCATAAGCTAGAATGAAAAGGACTTTCGAGATCATAGTGGAACCAAAGATTGCCAAGATATTTTCAGTCCACACAGAGCACAATAAGCACCAAAGCACATCCCTGACCTTCTGTTCAAAAGATTTCTCAACTTCTCAAGAAGTCCACATCAGCATTAATTATATACAAAGACACCACTCTAACAACCAACAACGAAGAAGAAAAGGATCATTGAGGTAGCATCTTCTCATATGAAAACATGAAGTTGCTTCAAAAGCCCTAAACCGAATAACAAACCAAATATTTGATATTTAGCCTTTATCACTCTTCAAAGGACCAAATATTACATCCTTCTACCATTCTAAACATTACTACTTTCAACAAAGAAATTCAACCCCTGAAGTAGGCTCAACCAGCTACTACGACCTACATTAAAAACCTGCCATCCACAATTGTCCGCCACAATGCTGCCTCTCTCGCATACCTCCATAACCATAAATCTATGCAGCATTGCAGCATAATTACTGAACCCAAGTTCCTTGATCCTTTGTCCCCTAACTACAATAAAGACTTAACCTCTGTTCTCAAACACTTGACAATTCTTGACTTGCCAAGAGTTTTCTTGGTGGGAAACAGGATGGGGAAAGGAGATAATTAAGTTTGAGGCTAGAAAAAGTGCTGTTTATGAAATATGAGCAATGATGCATACACCGAGCTCATGCACCGGATGCAGCAGGTGATTGTACTGTACACACAACAAATTGCATGAGGTACAACTACTTAATGCATCCGGTGCATGAACCAGGAGCACCTTAGCATAATTTAACAGAAGTTTATATTTGTTCCCAAAGGAGATCCTATTTTTTTAAAATGAAATTAAACTATCTTGTTAAGTAGTAATATAGCTTTAGCAAGACAGCCACTACAGAAAGGCAACATAGCAAGTGCCAAACCCATCAAATGATCCATATCAGACACAAAAAAATGAAAAACAAGACTATTTAAACCAGAATCAAGGAACTTAGAAATAAACCCAGATTGAGATAAATGATATAGAACCAGATACCACAGATCCGAAAAGTTGAAAGAGAATCCAAAAAGAAGAAGAACAGAGAGAGCGAGAGAGAGTAGGTAGCGACACGGAACCCCCAAGTTCGGCTTTAGCAAGACACCCACTACAGGGTATTCTGTCTGTGATACCAAAATTAAGACAAATGGAAACTATGAGTAACGAAACCTGAAAAAGGAATTCAAAGATAGAGCCAGGTAGAGAAGAGCGTACACGCAGATGGAGTAAAGGCAAGACACATACACAGATGGGTGACCACAGAAATAACGAATTCAAAGATGGTGGTTACAGAAGTAAGGAATTCATCCAATCCAAAGATGAGCCCAGATAGAGAGAATGGATATAACAGAACATCCAGATAGAATTTAAGCAAAACACGCATTAAAAAGATAATGGGGGGGGGGTGATTACTGTGGGGCCGTAAACGGGATCTTCGGCAATGAACTTCTCGACATCGGCGGAGGACCAGGGAGGGAGACGCTCCTCTCGGGCGGCGAACCTGGTGTAGTTGTCCAAGAACGCGAACCTGTCCGCCCAAAAATCTTTCCACCCTTGGTAATGCTTCTTAATGAACCCTACTGGTGATGTTCTTGATGATGAATCTCCACCTTCACCCATCTTTTCAACACTTTCGGTTTCAAGTCGAAATCAATCTCGAATGGCTCTGCTGTTTCACTCCCTCTCTCTCTCTCTCTCTCTCTCTCTCTAGGAAGATGGCTATGTCGAGGCCATTTCTGGGATTTGCTTTGTTTTTTGTATGACGAGGAAAGTGACAGTCTGTGCGGAGTGGTTTGGGCTGGACTCGTATAGGGTGGGGTTTGGTCAAGCGAAGGTTGTGACCTCCCCTTCTATTTCTTTTAGCTCATCTTTGTTAGCATCCCGTTTGAAATTGATAGTCGAAATAGATTTTAGATTAAACTAGCTAAAATCCCGTGTTGTGCACGAAAAGTAACATAAGGTCTGATGAAAATTATGTATCAGTGATATATGTACGTCTAAAATTATATTATTTACAACCTCCCCCCCCCCCCCCCCCCAAACCCCCAAAAGGAACTCTCTTTTTTGGATGGAAGAATAGGAGAAATCCATGGGTGATTGACACTCTTATGTGGTTGTTGGCTAATTGTAACCTTTTGTATTAAACTCAGACTTGTATAATGTAGTTAAAGAATTATTAAGTACCACTGTTACATCTTTTAATAGTAAAGTTGTGTCATTTTGATAAGAAATTGATTCAAAGTTTTGGTATATATTTAATAAATACATTCACTTAAGAAAAACTTAATTTGTTCCCACATAAACATTATTTTGTCAATTTAACGACATTATTGTTTCGAAATTATTGGTTCAAAGTTTTTGTATAAATTTAATATTTACATTCACTTAAAAGTGCTAACTTCAATTTCTTTATTAAAAAATCCGTTATCACTAAAGTTCATACACCTGCAATTCCAGCAATCAAAGTGCCACCTATAACAAAATCACTAATAATGTGCGATTAAATCATCAGAAAAGTGCTCCAAAATATATTTAGGAACTACTAAATATCAAGTTGCTTTGGTACTTTCTGTAAGAGCTATGTTGTTAAAAAAATTTGTAAGATATGCAATTCCATCAAATATAGTACAAAATCATGTTGTACTATATATCTTTACCTTTATATCCATTACTTGTAGGAGGGTATTATTATAATAATATAATTGTTTGCCATTAAGTTATCTTATTTACTATGTATATTTTATCTTGGATTTTGAGACATATATAAAGGAGTGAGTACGACAAAGTGGGAGTTTGGAATTTACATTATAAACTATCGGTGACTGTGGAGTCGTAAACTGATGATGCCATGAAAACGTAGCCATAATAATAAGTCTCGTAGACCCTTATAGCGTGTGTGTTTGTTTTTTTTACTCATTTTTCTTCTTTTTATTGCTCGATGCGTTGTTAGCTTGTAACAATGTTCGATTGTCTCGGGAGGAAAAAAAATTGATGAATGTTATAATCTCTTATTTGACTGCTATTCTACGAAAATGTTTAGCCAACTCTCTATTTAGCGGCCAAAACTTTATAGCTACACTAAACATTTTAACCAAATATGTTTAAGGACAAAATTGTCACTAAAAGGGAGGATTATAGTCATTGGTTGTGATTCTGGTTACACAAAAATGTTTTCCATCATAATCATAATTTTAAGTTGTTTGTTTAACAATATATCAATGTCCAAGAGATGTATTATTGATTGCTAGAACAATTTAATGTAGTTTTATTTCAGATAAATGACATCACTATTTTGTACCACAACTACCACCTCTTTTTTCCTTCCAACTATACATTGACATGATTCTTGGGGTCAAATAAGCAAAATATATTACAAAATAAAATTTCAATTTTTTTTTCAAAAAAATTGAAATTTTATTTTGTAATATAAAGTTAATAGGAGGCTAAAAAACTTTAATGACCTTTCCGTAAAACTTAATGAGTAAAAGGTCATCATACAACTTGCCATTAAAACTTAAACGACCAATAAAATGTCACCAAATTCATCACTTTCAGTCTTTCCTAAGAACCATTATCACTATCGCATTCAATTCCCTCATCTTCCCTGCCCATCCCAATCTGTTTAACCCTTCCCCCACACACACTACACATTATTGGCAATTCACAATATCAATCCCTTCATACCCGTTTTCCCATATAATATGCAGCAAAACGTACTATGTGAACAATGTGTGTATATAGATCCTACAATATGCTCGTTTAGAAAATTATTCATCATGATTTGCATTAGAACAAACACACATAGATATGTAAATGTGTATGCTTTATGGTAAATTTTTACCTTTAAGCATTTCTCCATGTTTTGAACGAACCCACATCACCAATCTTCACACACACACGCACGCACGCAAATGTTTGTGCTTTATAATAAGTCACATTTTCTTCACCTTTCCAGGCATTTCTCCATCCTTTGCACCAACCCATATCACCTATCGTCATAGACACACACAAAGAACACATTACTGTACAGTAGATGCTCGCCATGTCTTTCTCAAATTTAATATACGACCAGATGTTTGATAAAGTGATATGTGTAAATATTGGTGTTATGAATGGGGCAATGCTATTCATCAAAAACAACCTCAAGATCTCATCAACGCAGGAAGAAATCTTGGTGGGTTTCACTACACGTGTGCTTAGTAATCGGATCAGTAGCCTTTGGCCGGACCTCCAACTGGATCGGTCAGCGTCTTGGCCATGGATCGGTTTGCCACTGTACCGGCCATCGGCATCATCGCCGGTGTCTTGGCCATGCCGAATCACCGCGGTGGCTTGTCATGCCCACCCACAAAAACAAACCCCAACCCCAACCCACTCGGTCGCCTCCCCTACTCTAACCTCCATTCACCTACCACGCAATAACCCATCCCCACATGCCCCTGTACATATCGATCCCCCCCACCCCTACCACCATTCCTCCAACACTTGCCCAGGTCCCTAAACCGCCTTATCGAGCCCCCCCACCCCTACCACCATTCCTCCAACACTTGCCCAGGTCCCTAAACTGCCTTATCGAGCCCCCATACGCCTAAACAGTTTCAAAGCTCTCATTCACACATCACCATCCACTACCGCCAGCAACACCCTCCGGCGACCACGCCGGCAACACTCGCTGCACCTACCACCGTTCTCCTCATCATCACAAGTCACCACCGCCCCCACATTCCTCTAAAATCCACATGCACACAGAAACACTCCATCCTTCCACATGCACACACATAAACACACCAATCCACACACGCGATGATCATCGTATAATAACAGTCAGGAGTAGAAATGAATGGATAATTTGGCTGTTCATAGTCTGATGATGAGGAATGAGTAAGTTGATGGCAGTTTCAAAGAATAGAAAATTATATAATGAAGTTCTTTCCATTTTTCTTTTGAAAACCTCCCAGACTGTTTTATATTCTGATACATGATGGAATGGCTAGAAATCAGGAACATCGTGATCATGGCTAAAAATTAGGAAAATGGACAGTATATTTTCTTGTCATTTTTTTGACCAATCATATATTTACACCTTTTTATAATGAATTTCAAAATAAAAAAAATCCAGAAAAAGAGTTGAAGGTTTAGAAGGCAAAGAAGGTGTCAATCGAATCCTATTATATATAGTATAGATTAGACTTACTTTTTAAAATTAGTTTTAAATTATTTTTAATAAAATTAGTTTTAAGTTGTGCATCATATTTAAATCAAGTGTACAAAATCGGTTTAAATGTGATAAAGTGACTAAAACATTTAGTGTTTAAAAAAAGATGTCAAATATGTATTTGGATACAGATTTTTAAAACACCAGGAAGTAGAATCCCTTCATTTCATAGTTCTTCCATTTTAAAATCTCTTCGGGATTTGCAAACTTTAACTTTTGATAACTTTTTCAGATGAATATTGTATATCAATAATTGGTCATGAAATAAAAAAATGATTCTCTAAAATAAAAAACAAATGACTAGGATTTTTAAAAATGAGGGGCAGAGAGTGATGAAATGATTGAAAAAGTAAAAATAGATGTGGCACAAAAGAAGGCTTGGATTTTGGAAGGTAACTCTGATTTGCCAAAAAACTAGTCTAGAGTGGTTATTTGAATCGGAAACTTTGGCCCATCAAATCTTTCTTCAGTTCATTTCTAGAATCTCATAAATACTCTTTTGCAGTTATCAATTATGATGGATTGTATTCAATATATTTTCAAATCCTCAGGCAAACTTTATTCTAAGTTGAAATACCTCATCCAAATACAATCTAAATGTATTTGTACTGATAGAGTTATTTTGGAACTTTACTTGGTCAAACCTAGTTTTGAAAAGTGATTAATCCATATCCTCATTTTCTGGCATTACGATTCAAACATTTTTTTAACTTTTGAAAGCTAATTTAATTAGTTTTGTATATTTGCAAATGCCTAATAAACTGATTTAAATCTAGATTTGACCATTTCATAATTTTTACCAAATAGGCTGTTGGTATACTCTTACGCTCTGTCGAGGTTGCGATAATGATAGCCATTACAATAGCGATAGTAAGCTAGTCCCTAAGGTCTCCCGCGATAGGGTATTGGATTGAGTCGATGTGAGTACCAATAAAGTCTCTGCCTTAGGGCTGAGTTAGGTTTGACTGAATTTTAGTAGGAATTCTGAGTTGCGTGCGATGAAAACCATAAATAGTCATACTATGTCATATCACACTCATCGTCTTTTAACCGTTAGATACGACCCAATCAATTGTAATCAAGTTAGTTCAAGGCTACTAAAAAAGGTTTAATAGAAAGAGAAGAAGAAACTAAGAGTGAAATTTTGTTGTTATTTTGTAACATTGCATCTGGAGCAATTCAATACTTCTCCAAAGATGTGTCAGTCTAGCAAAGTCCCTTTCAAGTGCCATTTCCAACCACGAAGATGATTTTAAGCTGCACATCAACTTGGATAGACACTCAACAATAGTTCTTACATTTACTGCTTCTTAGCTAATCATTATGCCCTTTGTCTCCTTATTTACATTAATCACAAATGCTGGCATGTGGTGGCTAAATGGTGGCTGTGACGAGCTACGTCAGAGCCAACAATTGCGATGGTGGTGACCGGTGAGGGAGCGAAGGGCGACAATGATTGATGGTTGCCGCCATTAGCGGACGTTGGTGATAGAGTAGTGTGACGGTAGGGGACAGTGGCAAAAAGTTATAGCCGATGGGGTTATAAGGCCACCACATTCGATTGGAGATAATATTAGATTGCCTTTCTAAAACCTTGCTTATTAGAATTACCTACTAGCTAGTTATCTTAAGGGAGGCATTGCCCTATGATGGAGCTATGTCGGGTCATTACAGATTGATGCCAAGGAAAGTGGGTTCGTGCCTACGTGAAGGTACCACAAAGCTGCAGTCCGAGTCAACTTCCAAGTATGCAAAGTGAGAGACAGCGAGGGTGGAGTAAGGGCAGCGGGCAAGGCTTCACAGACAGGCCGTGAGGAGACGAGGCTGAGACGAGCACGGCCGACAGTCGACAGTCCGAGTCGGGGTCCAATGTTACGGTCCAAAGTTATGTTTCTCTCACTAGAATCTAAGAGCTCCCAAATTCTAGAGTGAAAAAGAAGTTTTGTAAGAATGAGCCAAAAGTCCCTTTTAGAGTCATAAAGTTCACTATTTATAGGAAACACTGTGCTTATGTCATAAAATGCCACATGTCATTCCCTGGGAGTGACATGTCATTAGGGGTCCCAAAATGTCGGTTCTTCGTTGGACTGCCAGTTCCCAAATTCGCATCGCCTGCCCAACACAGCGTTGCTCTACCTGTCTGAGAAGACTGACCACACCATGACAGCATGATCAGAGTAAGCTCGTTGCCCCAACCAAGGATCTAAGCCCTTACTGAATCCCACAAGGTGCGTCAAGAGACACGCAGAAAACCTGACAGCTGTGAGGGTTGCCCCTGTAGCCAACTGTCAGGCGAACTAGGCGCGATGCCCTCCGAGGACCTACTTCTATCTTGGAGTGACCCGTGGGTCATTGTCCTAGTGGTACCGACGATCAATGGTAGCATGAGTGGACATGCTCGCAACTCAGTGCTCAGAGTCCATGGCGAGGGGTCCTCATGTCGGAGCCCCCTATGACTATGACGGCAATGGCTTTAAGGTTATGAGCCCATCCCGTGGCGGCGATGACTATAAGGTTATGAGTTCATCCCGCTACGAGAGGTCCTCGTGCAGGAGCCCCCCGTGATTGTGATGGTGATGGCTTTAACGTTGTGAGCTCATCCCTTGACGGTGATGACTATAAGGTTATGAGTCCATCCCACTGCAAGGGGTCCTCATGCCAGAGCCCCCCGTGATTGTGACGGCGATGGCTTTAAGGTTATGAGCCCATCCCGTAGCGGCGATGACTATAAAGTTGAGTCCATCTCGCTGCGAGGGGTCTTCGTGCTGGAGCCCCCCGTGATTGTGACGGCGATGGCTTTAAGGTTGTGAGCCCATCCCGTGGCGGTGATGACTATAAAGTTATGAGTCCATCCCGTTGCGAGGGGTCCTCGTGCCGGAGCCCCCCGTGATTGTGACGACGATGGATTTAAGGTTGTGAGCCCATCCCATGGCTGCCATGACTATAAGGTTGTAAGCTCATCCCGTTGCAAGGGGTCCTCGTGTCAGAGCACTACGAACGGAGCCCCCCAGAAGCATGTAACATGATTGTGGGGCATGGGGCGCGGTGCCAACGACATTAGACAATACCTGGTGTCGTGGGCACCTGACATGGAAGTGGCGACGTGCGTGGCGACAAACATCACAGAGACAATACCTAGTGCTGTGGGCACGTATCATGAGAATGGCGCACGGGCGCGACGACAAACGTCTCGGAGATGGCACACGGGCACGCGTCGGGTGTCTCGAAGATGGGATGTGAGTTGAGTGTGCCTGTTATAACAAAATAATGAATGCAACATGTAGTAATGACAAAATTGGGAGTGATGGTATGCGGTCATTGGTGACGGGTCATTCGGCAGTAGCGCGTGACTTTGAGCGACGGGCATCGTGAGAGCGGTGCGTGGTCACAGATGATGGATGACGAACGTCGTGAGGTTGATGTACGAACGTCCGTAAATATCGCGGAGGTGAAAAGACTCGAGAAAACAAGTGCGCGCGGGAGGGGAGGCCATAGGCCAAAATTGGGGGAAGGCCAAGGCCACCACCCTTGGGGAGGCCGAGGCCGACCCTTTGGGTAGGTCGAGGCAGACCCTATGGGGTGCCAAGGGTCCAAGGCCAATGGCCAACTCCCATAAAGGGAGGCCAAGGCCACTCCTCCTTTCAGTGAACTTCGGGCACGCCGACGGTAGGCCGACCCGCTATAGAGGCCGACCCATGGCCTTGGGAGAGGCCGAGGCCGACCCCATGGGGTTGGCCAAGGCCTTTGCCCCTTGACCCCATTGTTGCGGTTGCACCGTCGATCAACATTTTTGATGAAAAGGTGTTTGGGTGGTCTCGGTGCGACGGTCGTGTTACCGCGAGTGATGTTAACGTAAAGTAATAGTGCTTAAGTCGCGCACAAGGCATGTGGAGCGAAAAATGCACGTGACTTGAGCGTGCGTGCGCTGACCGGTTCAATGCATTGGAAAATTGACTATTGCATCCGTCGACGTGTTTGCACAAAGAGGGACCCCCAGTGTGCCCTTGGGTCCGACCAAGATAGGTTGGGAACACAGATGGTATTGGAGCGGACTCTCGAAAGCTCAGAATGGGCTATCCAGTCAGGTTGACAATTTTTGAGAAAACGAAGGTAAGTCTGGGTATATTCCACATCAAGAGGATGCTTGGGGCATCGAAGGGTGAGCCAAATATACCCCATATTAGCTAGAAAGGGAGATTTTGGGCTATGTGTGATTGAGTCTTTTAGCGATGAAGCTAAGGCATAAAGAAGGACGATTGTGATGTCCCACATAGAATGTAGGGTAGTATAAGATCTCCCTTATAAGATCTTGACTATTATATTAGGAGTACCTACTTGGCCAACCCTTTTGAGGGAGGTTATGCCCTGTGGTAGGGCCGTGAATCGGGTTGTTAATACGGTATTAGAGCCAAATCTTGAAAGCTCGAGTTAGGCTATCCAGTTAGGCTACTAGTAGTGGAAAAAAATGAAGGCAAGCCCAAGTATATCCCACGTCAAGAGGATGGTTGGGGCAATAAAGGGTGAGCTGGGTGTTTCCATATTGACTAGATAGGAAGTTCCCAAGCTATGTATGATCGAGCCTTAGCGAGCAGACTAAGGCATAAGGAGAGGAGATGGTGATATCTCATGTTGGATGTGAGATAACATGAGATTGCACTTATAAGACCTTACCTTCAATCTTAAGAGTGTTTATTTGTTAGTCCTTTCAAGGGAGGCATTACCTTGTTAGTGGGGCTGTGGACCGCGTGGTTAAAAGAGCCCATATTGGTCATATTATTTTTTAGCTAAATACATAAGAATTGGACGCCAACTTATTATAAAACTAATTCCATAGAAATAGGTAAGAGTTAGATTCCAAATAGATGATCCAAATTGTAGTATTACAATTCTATTATTTCAACTCAATATCCAAATAGATGATCCAAACTATAGTGTCACAATTCTTATGGTCCAATTTCAACTCAAAGCCTAATTTCAAGACAAAGTCCAATTTCAAGGCTAATTTTGTGATCTCATTGAAGCTTAAGTTTGTATAAGACAAATAAAAGCTTATCGATTATTTTGATTGACATAAAAAAATGCCCAATCATGACCTTTTTGGGTTGTAACATATGCTAAAGAATGGTGGCATCTAGAAACTATGGATGCTTAACATCGATGGAGATTTTCTCGAGCAGTAACTCATTGCAAACTTTAAAGCCAAACTGAAAATTGTATCTGTGGTACATTTTGATGCCAAAAAGTGGGTTTACAGTACACTTGGATGTGCCACAAGGAATATTGTACGAATAAGATGCCAAATATGAAGTCATGGGAAAGAGCAAGGGTAGAAGCAAGAACAGAGCTAAGGCAACCCAAACAGAGCTGAAGGACTGACAGGAGGCCATGGGTACAGAGTGAGTATAGGAGCAACAATCACAAATCTAATGCCATTGATCAATGCTTAGGTACAGAGTCATGGTTCAATGCCAACGCTACGTGGCTAGGCTGATATTTCTTTCTCTTTTTTTGGAATTCTCTAACTCTAAGGTTTTAGAGCGATAAATTGAAACTATAAAAAAATGTTATGAAAATTAGTTTTCAAGTCCACTATGTATGGGCATTTGAAAGTGTTGTCATCAAGTGACATGTGACACTCATAGAGATGCCACCTTGCTGAGGCCACGCTACATTCATGTGTCCTGCTCTACAATAAAATGCTGACTCATTTGGCATGTCTTATACAACTTCACCTTATTTGTCTTATAACATTGACTCACAAAAACACTGGTAAGGCTTTGAACACCTTCGATCGAGCCACTAGAATGAGAACCTTGCTAATTTCCATAAATACGCCTAGAGATGCGGACCTGATAGTGGTTGGGTAGCCAACGCTTAGCTATCAAGCGAGCTAGGTGTAATGAACTCCAAAGACCTGCTCCAGTCTCATTGTGACCCAGAGGTCATGATCTTGAAGGTGGCAATGACCAGTAACCTAAGTGTGATAGGTCAGAGCTCAGGTATGCCTCGTGCCACGCGACTCATACAGGTAGAGAGAAAGTGTCATGGAGAACAAGCATATACTAGTGCAAAGGTCCTCGTGGCACATAGAGGTGTCAAATGGGTCGGGCTTGGGCCGGCCCAGCCCAAGCCCTTCGGGCCTCCAGCAAATCGGGCCGGGGCCGGGCCAAGGGGGCTGCCAACCGGGCCGGGCCGGGCTTGGTTCTGGAGATATCTGGGCCCGGTCTAAGCCCAGGCCCTAGGCTCAACATTTAGGGTCGGGCTTGGGCCCAAAATTTTTTTAATTTTTTTTTGGCATTTTCTTATTATTCAAGGTAAGGGTTTTAATTATGGTAATTTGTTATTATTGTTTAAGCAAATTGTACTCTAGGCATGTCCAATATTCATAATTTAACGAACCTAATCTTTATCCATTTATTTCATTATAAATCATATACATTGAAGATAAATGTGTTTATAGGCCCTCCTCCTTTTATCCGGGCTTGGGACCGACTGCTTGGAAACAAACAGGCGAAGTTACCTATTTTTTTATATGTACAGAAAAATATCTATCTTGCTTGTAAAAACTTATTATATTATATTATATATATATATATATATATATATATATATATATATATATATATATATATATATATATGAAAAAAAAATATATTTTGTGAGAAAATTTATTCTTAAAACTTAAGAGAAGGAAAATAAAAAGAAATTACCTAATCATCCGGAAGTACTTCAACATCTGAGTCACTGCTCTTCCTATCATCAATCGGTTTATCTTGCTCGCGGTATTGCACATCAAGATAATCCTTCCAACATACACATAGCTCGAGTGACTCGGGGTTAAGACGACTTCCCCTGTCATCCAAGACCCTCCCGCTCGCTGAAAATGCCGACTTTGAAGCAACCGTAGAGGCTTGAACTTGCAGTACATCCCGTGCAATTTGAGCTAAAGTTTTATACATGTTTTGATTTTGTTTCCAAAAAGCTAACAAATTAAAATTAACCTGTTCTTGCATTGATAAATCACCATAATGATCAGTATTTGAATATACACCAATCTCATTAAAAGAGGAAAAAGTAGACGAAGCTACCGAATTAGAAGTTCATTCACTTGGTAGTTGTCTTGCTACTAGATGTTCAAAGCCCTTAAGGTATGGCACATAATACCTCTCAACAGTCGATGATGAAGCTCGTCCGCGCACGTGAGCAGAATTACGATAGAGGTTGAACAGTTCCTCAAATGTCTTGCTCACTTTCGCTGTGAGTGCGGTTGTATCCTCTACTGGGTGGTACATTAATATCGATATCTCTTGTATCGAGACGTTCATGCCATGCAACTTTAACCTAGGATCTAAACAAGTAGCAACATAAAAAAAATAACAGGCAATTCACTCCAATATTTATTAAACTTTTTATCCAGCACTTTTACTATTTTCTCAAAGGGTCGTATATATCTCCATTTCGATAACATTGTAACCATCTTGAGAATTTCTATTACAACGAGAGGAGAGGTGGGATAGTACGTACCAGACAATAAATTGGTAGACGTGTAAAATACCTCCAAAAATTCAGCTAGGTATGTGGCCATCTGCCATTCCTCTTGAGTTGGCAAGCCGGCTGGAAACTGGGTTAGTAGAAAATGCATATAGACGTCTCTGTATGATAGAATGTGTAAAAGCATATGATATGTAGAGTTCTAAGGAAAGAGCTTGAAAGCGATGATTCTCTTGTGCATAATCCAATCGGCATCAATCCAATGGGCTGTCACACAAGTATAACTAACAAAAGTAAACGGAGATTGCCAAATATCAGAAGTAAGATTAACTTTACCGTCAAATTTATTAAAATAATTGATCAGGAATGCTTTAGCAGCATTATACTGTCGGAGTGCATCGGATCTAGTTGTGTTTCTATGAACCTTTTTGTACAAAGGTTGAACGTATGTATTCATATATTTAGAGTGCTTAGCATTATCGGCAAAAGAAAAGGCTTGTTCATCGTGAATAACAAATTCAGCGAGACCGTCTCTTTGCTCTCGCTGATTATAAATAAATAACTTACCGTCAAAATATAGCTGTGTTTGGGTAGGTTCGAATTGGCCTTCTCGAGGTGCAAACTGAGGGTAATGCCTGTTAAGATGTCCATTACCACTACCAGACGAAAATAATTTAGCACAGTACTTACATCGAGCTTTTTGGATGCCGTCCACCGTAACGACATCAAAATGATTCCAACACTCGGCTTTGTTTTTTTTCCCCTTTTGGACTTCTGGCTCATTATTGGAGACATTGCTCGGCCCTTCTTCATCATGACCAGGCATAGGGTTAAGATTATGCCACGGAGTAGTAGCTTCGCCAACCAAGCTGCGTCCTTGACTATAATGCGGGGGGTCTTGATCAGACGTGTATTCAAAGTCTGGAATATTTTGATTGAACTCCCAATTGGCTTAGGTATCTATCATACAACCTGTACTCATTCTTCCAGGAACAAATGGTTGTGGTGGTGCTTGGATTGGTGTTTGTGATGGCCGTGGTGCTGGCGCTCGTGCTGGTGGTGGTGTTTGTGATGATGATGATGATGTTTTTCGTGATGATGATCCACGCTTCAGTTTCTTCAACAATCTAGCCATATTTGACGCTAAATAAAATTAGTAAGTGTAACTAAATACACAAGTATAAGAGCAGTAATTAGTAATTAGAAATAACAATTAAAAGAATTAAAGAGTAACAAATGAATCACTGAGGGTAATTCGAAATTAGAGAGAGTTAGTAATTAAAAATAAATTAGTAACAGTAATTGATAAATATAAAAATTCACTAATTACTAATTACTAGACAAAAGAATTAGAGAGTAACAAATTAATAAGAGGAGTGGTTAGTAATTAAAATTTAGCAAAAGTAGTAATTAGTAAACAAGAGTAATAAGATGCAAGAGTACTAACTAGTAAATAAGAGTAGTAATTAGCAAGAGTAGCAAAGCTTGTAGAAATGTAGAATGTTTATATAAGAGAGAGTAAGAAGATTGGTGTGAAAATTAGAGAAAAATGGTGTGAATTTATAGATTTTTGAAACTTCACAAAAGACCAAAATACCCTTAAAAACTATACGTTTATAGTTTTTGGGGAGGGTAAGAGTGTAAAAACCTTAAAAGAGTTGAAAAAATAAACTTGGACCAAAATATCCCCCAAAGTAGCCGTTATTTTGCTGTTGGGGGGGGGTAAAAGTGAAATTTAGGGGGGAAAAGGGGAATAAAGCCGTTGGGGGGAAAGGGGGGAAAATCAGATTTTCAAAAGTGAAGAGAGGGGCTAGAACCGGGCCAAAACCTGGCTTGACCCGGACCGGGCCAGAACCCAGGCCAAACCCGGGCAGAGCCTGACCCGCCAACCCGGGCCAAAACCAGGCTTTTTTTGGGGCCGTTCTTCGAGCCGGGCCTGGCCCGGGCTTTTTTTTAAAAATATTCAGGCCTGGCCTAGGCCCTAAGCCCAAAATGGCCTGGCCAGCACTGTTCATGTATGGGCCGGGCCAAGCCCGGGCCAAAAAGGGGCCGGGCCGAGCTGGGCCGCGGGCCGCCCGGCCCATTTGACAACTCTAGTGGCACATCACTTTTTCTAGTTAAAAAAAGGCCAAGTATGTACTGTGCAATGAAGATATGGACCGACACTGTGTGCGGTAATAGGATGCAGTGCTAGAGAGCCATAGCATGAAAAAAGCGCAACACGAGGGCACTATAGACACATATGTGGTGAGGGACGCATTATAGGCCTGACACGAGAGCGCAACGGCTAAGTGTTGTAACGGGGCATGTAACACAAAGATAGGACATGAGCACAACTAGTTCCCATATCACCAGGAGCAAGAATGCATGGACGATGCATGGGGGCGACGGCTGGACCTCAGGATAAAGGGTGCTGACAGTGCAGGATGGCACGTCATGGGACATGGGCTTTGGAACCACCCAAAATTTTCTAAGTGGTCGTGTCCAAGGATGTTGCATGGATATGGTCCAATGAGGTGATATAGGTTGGAGGTTTTCACAGGTTGGTAGTCGTTGGAGTGTAAAGTAGGTGGTTGTAAGGTAAGTAGTATGGGTGTATGTAGTTGTGGGGTAGTGCATAGACATGAGGCTGTTGATATATGTCTTGTATTTATGTCCCACATCAGTTACTCAAAGAAGGTTACAACTTGGCCCTTAATATATAAGACATCTTGTCCCACATTGCTTGGAGAGAGAAGATCACTACTTTCTCCAAGTATAAGTAAGGTGTCTTGTATTGTGTTTAAGGGTAAGAGAGAAGAGTCCTTCTTTGAGTAGGCCAAGCTAGAAGATTCCTTCTCTGAGTAGGAAAGAGAGGATAGTCTTTCTCTGGGTAGGCAATTAAAGAAGAGTCCTTCTTTGAGTAGGAAAACAGTTGAGAGATACACGTGAGGGAGCGTTATAAATCTGACTTGTGCAAAGTGGATTTGAGTTCTCTCATATTTCTTGTGTTTTCTTATCTGATTATCGTGTTCTATACATATTTATCTAGAGCGATTTCGTAACAAGTGGTATAAGAGCTTCCAGGTTTATTTTTTGGGCAAAATTGAAATCGATTTGAGAGGATAAATATGTCGAACAACACGACCATGAAGTTTGCCTGTGAACAATTCGATGGGAAGACGAATTTTGGCATATGGCAAAGCACGGTGAAGGATATCCTTGTGCAACAAGGATTGCTCAAGCCTTTGCTGGGGAATAAGCCTGAGTCAATGGATCAGGACGATTGGGAGGAATTACAGGCTAAGGCTGTATCTACGATACGGTTGAATCTAGCCCGAAGGTTAAGTACCAGGTTTTGACAGAGACTTCTCCAACAGCTCTGTGGCAGAAATTGGAGAAGATATATATGTCAAAATCTTTGTCGAATCAGTTATATCTGAAGAAAGATCTGTACCAGTTACAGATGGATGAAGGTTCAGATCTGGGTGATCATATATCAGAATTTAACCGATTGGTGTCCCAATTGTCGAGTATAGATGTTAAACTCGAGGAGGAAGATCAGGCGATTTTGTTGTTATCTTTGCTTCCAAGATCATATGAGACCTTGAAGACTACGTTACTTATTGGGAAGGAGACATTGCTTGTTGATGATGTTATGTCGGCTCTTATAGACTCAAGCAGAGTCAATAGGACGAGTTCAAGCAGTCAAGGCGAAGGTCTAGTGGTAAGGTCTGAAAATAAGAATGGTCATGGAAGAGGCAGAGGTCGGTCTAGAAGCAGAAATTCAGGACATGGAAAGGACAGGTCTAAGTCTCGTGGAAAGCAGAATAAGTCCAGTATTGAATGTTGGTATTGTAAAGAGATTGGTCATATCGCAAGGAAATGTCCAGAAAGGAAGGACAAGAAGAACGGAAAGAAACATGTGAACAATGCTAATGTTGCTGAAGAAGATGACAAAAGCAGCGATGGTCATCTCTACTTGGTTTCCTCGGTTGAGCAGCAAGAAGGTAATCTCTTATCAGTTAGAGACAACAGTTTTTCTATGGAATAGTTTCTTGACTCTGCATGTTCGTTTCATATGTGCCCACATAAGGAATGGTTTGATTGTCTTACTCTATGTAACAGTAGTACTGTGTTAATGGGTAATGACGCTGTTTGTGAAGTCATGGGGATAGGTACCATTAAAATTAAAATGTTTGATCGGATTGTGAGAACCCTAGGTGATGTAAGGTACATACCTGACTTAAAGAAGAATTTGATTTCCTTGGGCACACTCGATTCTATAAATTGCAGTATATCTATAAAAGGTGGAGTCATGAAAGTTAGCAAATGTGCCATGGTGATAATGAAAGGTCAGAAAATTGGAAATTTGTATAAACTGATGGGGGAGACAGTTATAGGCGGAGCTTCAGTATCAACTCATGCAGGTTCTAGCAATGATAACTTTGAGTTATGGCATAAACGGCTTGGACACTTGAGCGAGGGAGGTATGCTGGAACTTCACAAACGCAAGTTGTTGCAGGGAGTGAAATCATGCAAGCTGGACTTTTGCAAATTTTGTGTGTTTGGGAAGCAGAAACGAGTTAGTTTCAAAGCTGCTTCTCATACTAGTAAAGGAGTTTTAGACTATGTGCATTCGGATGTTTGGGGACCAATCAGGCATATATCAAATGGGGGAGCTCGTTACTTTGTTACGTTTATAGATGATTTCTCAAGAAAGGTATGGGTGTACTTTATGAAGCACAAGTCTGAAGTTTTCAAAGTGTTTAAGCAGTGGAAGGCTAGAGTTGAAAATCAGACGGGTAAGTAGCTTAAGTACTTCAGATCAGATAATGGCATGGAATACAAGGATGAGGAGTTTCTGCAGTTCTGCAAGGATAAGGGTATCATCAGACACTTTTCAGTGAAGAGGACTCCAGAGCAGAATGGGGTTGCCGAAAGGATGAACAGAACCTTGCTGGAGCGAGCTAGATGCATGAGGTTGAATGCAGATTTGCCTAAGAGTTTCTGGGCTGAAGCTGTTAACACAGCGTGTTACTTGATCAACCGTTCTCCATCATTTGCCATTAATCACCGAGTTCCCGAAGAGGTATGGTCTGGTAAACAAGTTAATTTTTCTGCAATGAGAATTTTTGGCTGTCCTGCGTATGTTCACCTTCATAATGAAGAACGATCCAAACTTGATCCTAAGTCAAAAGAATGTATATTCCTTGAGTATGAGGAAGGAGTAAAAGGATACAAGTTATGGGATCCAGTGGCCAAGAAGAAGGTGATTAGTAGAGATGTGGTATTCAATGAAGCACAGATGTTGAATACGAATGCAACTTCTAGCGAGGGGCCGGGTCACACAGTAGAGATAGAGTTGCATGAGCAGAGGACAAAATCAACTGATGAGTCTACAGATGGATCTACAGATGAGCAGTCTTTAGAAGATCCAGAGGAGCATCCTAGTGATTCTTGGAATCTAGTCAAAGATAGAGAGCCACGTACAAAAAAACCAACTTAAAGGTATGGTTTTGAGGACTTGGTCTCATTTGCACTAATCGTTGGAAGTGGAGATCCTACCAGTTACAACGAGGCTGTCAAGGCAGAGGATGGTAACTTGTGGTTGACAGCAATGGATGAGGAGATGAAATCTCTACGGAAGAATCAGACTTGGGAATTGGTTAAACTTCCAAAGGGTGTGAAGACTATTGGATGTAAGTGGGTTTACAGGAAAAAAGGAAGATCATAAGTACAAGGCAAGACTGGTGGCAAAAGGATATTCTCAAAAGGAGGGAATTGATTATAATGAGATCTTTTCGCCAGTAGTGAAGCATACTTCTATCAGATTGATATTGTCCATTGTAGCAGCGCAGAATATGGAGTTGGAGCAGCTTGATGTGAAGACAGCTTTCCTTCATGGTGATTTGGAGGAGAGGATCTACATGCAGCAACCCGAGGGATTTATTGAACATGGGAAGAAGGACTATGTGTGCAAGCTGAAAAAGTCCTTATATGGTTTGAAGCAGTCTCCTCGGCAGTGGTACAAGCGATTCGACACATTCATGGTTACTCTCGCTGTGAGTATGATTGTTGTGTGTATTATCGAGTCCTTGATGATGGTTCACTATTGTTGCTCACATTATATGTGGATGATATGTTGATTGCTGGAAAGAGTAAGTATCATATTTTGCACTTGAAGAAATTGTTGAGCAGGGAGTTTGATATGAAAGATCTTGGTTCTGCCAAGAAGATCCTTGGTATGGAGATTCACAGAGATAGAAAGGCAGGAAAGTTGTGGGTAACTCAGAAAAGTTATGTTGAAAAGGTACTGGAGAGGTTTAGTATGCTCAATGCTAAACCAGTTAGTACACCATTGGGAGCTCATTTTCAGTTATCCTCACGACTTTGTCCTAGTGCAGAAGAAGATGTTGAGTATATGTCTCGAGTACCGTATGCAAATGCGGTTGGTTGTCTTATGTATGCCATGGTGTGTACTAGACCTGATATCTCACATGCAGTTAGTATGGTCAGCAGGTATATGGGAAATCCAGGAAAGAAGCATTGGGATGCAGTAAAATGGATCTTTTGTTACCTAGCAGGTTCGACCAACTTTGGCATCATGTTTGATCGTGATGGGGCAAAAGGTGAGGTTTCTGGCTTTGTGGATTCTGATTATGCGGGGGACTTGGATTTTAGGAGGTCCACGACTGGATATGTTTTTACATTCTATGGAGGGCCGATATGTTGGAAATCAGTGTTACAGTCTACTACAGCATTGTCAACTACGGAGGCAGAGTACATGGCATTGACAGAGGCAGCTAAAGAGGCATTATGGTTAAAGGGACTAGTAGAGGAGCTTGGCTTCAAGCAGCGTGGTGTTTTGTTACAGTGTGACAGTTAGAGTGCATTGGATTTGGCAAAGAATCAGGTTTTCCATGCAAGGACCAAGCATATTGATGTACGTTATCATAGGGTCCGGGAATGGATTAATTCTAAACAAATTGTCGTGCACAAGGTTCACACTAATGACAACGCTGCTGATATGCTCACGAAGACAGTCACGACAGAAAAGTTCAAGCATTGCTTGAGCTTGATTCATCTTCTTTCTTGCTGAGTTCAAGGTGGAGTGCATTCCTACCTTTAAAGGGGATGCAAGGTGGAGTACGTGAAGAAGGTACTGAAGGCATATTACACTTTCCTCATGGAGTGGTTTGTTAATACAAGCCAAGGTGGAGATTGTTGATATATGTCTTGTATTTATGTCCCACATCAGTTACTCAAAGAAGGTTACAACTTGGCCCTTAATATATAAGACATCTTGTCCCACATTGCTTGGAGAGAGAAGATCACTACTTTCTCCAAGTATAAGTAAGGTGTCTTGTATTGTGTTTAAGGGTAAGAGAGAAGAGTCCTTCTTTGAGTAGGCCAAGATAGAAGATTCCTTCTTTGAGTAGGAAAGAGAGGATAGTCTTTCTTTGGGTAGGCAATTAAAGAAGAGTCTTTCTTTGAGTAGGAAAACAGTTGAGAGATACACGTGAGGGAGCGTTGTAAATCTGACTTGTGCAAAGTGGATTTGAGTTCTCTCATATTTCTTGTGTTTTCTTATCTGATTATCGTGTTCTATACATATTTATCTAGAGCGATTTCGTAACAAGGACTCTTCTTTGGGAAGGCCAGAGAAGGACTCTTCTCTCTTGGCCTACTCAAAGAATGACTCTTCTCTCTTTCCTAATCAAAGAAGGACTCTTCTCTTTTTCCTAATCAAAATACAAGACACCTTACTTGTACTTGGAGAAAGCAGTGATTAACTGTGCTGGAACGGAAAGTCAATGTGTTCGCGGAGGAGCTAGAGACTTGATCGAGGAAAGGGTCGCCCATTTCACCAAGTGGGAGGTGCAAACAGCGCAAGGAAATCGCTCTAGATAAATATGTATAGAACACGATAACCAAATAAGAAAACACAAGAAATATGAGAGAACTCAAATCCACTATGCAGAAATCAGATTTACAATGCTCCCTCACGTGTATCTCTCAACTGTTTTCCTACTCAGAGAAGGACTCTTCTATCTTGGCCTTCCCAAAGAAGGACTCTTCTTTGGGAAGGCTAGAGAAGGACTCTTCTTTCTTGGTCTACTCAAAGAAAGACTCTTCTCTTTTCTTTGCCTACCCAAAGAAGGACTCTTCTCTCTTGTTTGCCTACTTAAAGAAGGACTCTCCTCTCTTTTTTGCTTACTCAAAGAAGGACTCTTCTTTCTTGCCCTTAAACACAATACAAGACACCTTACTTATACTTGGAGAAAGTAGGGATCTTCTCTCACCAAGCAATGTGGGACAAGATGTCTTATATACTAAGGGTCAAGTTGCAACCATCTTTGAGTAACCGATTTGAGACATAAATACAAGACATATATCAACAATCTCTACCTTGGCTTGTATTAACAAACCACTCCATGAGGAAAGTGTAATATGCCTTCAGTACCTTCTTCACGTACTCCACCTTGCATCCCCTTTAAAGGTAGGAATGCACCCCAGCTTGAACTCAGCAAGAAAGAAGATGAATCAAGTTCAAGCAATCCTTGAACTTCTCTGTCATGATCGACTTTGTGAGCATATCAACCGCGTAGGTCCTCGGCCCCATCTGCCACTCAAAGTAGCATAGCGTCAATCCCTCGTCCAGCTGTAACACAGTAATCCCCTTACGTGCGTTGGCCCCCATCCTTGGACACCAACGGGATCATCCACTCCAGTTGGCCTTCTTTACTTACTATCATCATCATCACCCTGCAATATGGATTGAGCGCAGTGCTCGACTTCTTCATGAAGTCCATCCCAAGCACCACCCCAAACTCATCCATGTCGATGATGTTGAAGTCCTTTTTCCCTGTCCATCTGCAGATCCTCAAATCAACGTTCTTGATGACTCCCTTGTGCGGGCAATACCTCTCGCAATGCGGACCTGCACCATAGAAGCATCCTTCTCTAGGGCCTCCATGAGCCTTGTAGTCACGAGAGTCACCCTGCTTGCGACTTCCTCCATGCTTCTTCTCCCCTTTGTGATGGCGGCGACGTCCCTCATCCTCATTCCGCTCATCATCGGTTGGCTTGGGCGAGCCACTCTTCGACCTACCGTCTCCCCTACCTTTGGCACGCTCGTGCCTTGGAGATCTCAGCCTCTCACATTGCTTGAAGTCTCCTAACCTCTCGACAATCATCATGGCAGAAGCCAAGTCGTGAGGTTCCCTTCGCTGCAACTCTGTGGCAACCCAATACTGCAACCCGTCAAAGAAGAAGCATAGTCGCTGCCTCTCGGACATCTCCGGTATTTTGAGCATCAAAGCCGAGTACTCCTTCACATACTCGCGGATTCTCCCTTCTGCCTCAGCCATCCAAGGTTTATCATTGACGCTATCCAGATAGAACTGCCTTTGTAGTTCACGCTTGAACTTCTCCCACGTTTTGACATCGCACCCATCCGTGTAGCGATGCCTCCACCATGAGGCAGCTATATCCGTAAGGTACATGACTACCATATGCACCTTCTTCTCCTCGTTGTCAATGTCGAGGGCTTCAAAGTACCGCTCTAAGTGCCAAAAGAAGTTATCCACATGCCTTGCCTCTCTCGCTCCAGCGTACGATCTCAGCTCTGGCATTTTCTTTTTCCTTGGCTGCATCGCGATACACCCCTGCCTCGTAGCTCTTGTAAGTTCATTCTTATAAGCACCTAGTTCTTCTTGGAGCTCCATGACTTGTCCCTTGAGGTCCTTGCGCTGTTTGCACCTCCCACTTGGTGAAATGGGCGACCCTTTCCTCGATCAAGTCTCTAGCTCCTCCGCGAACACATTGACTTTCCGTCCCAACACAGTTAATCGACTGTCTACCTCCAAGTCATCTAATCTATTAAAGATTAGCTCCACCTGACTTGTGACAGTCCACTGCAAGTGCTCTCCAAGTGCCTCGAGCTCGCTCCTCATGCAAGCATCCCCTGTCGCACTGCTCAAATCCTTCACCGTGTTCTGCCATATGCCAAAATTCGTCTTCCCATCGAATTGTCACAGGCATACTTCATCGTCGTGTTGTTCTACATATTTATCCTCTCAAATCGATTTCAGTTTTGCCCAAAAAATAAACCTGGAAGCTCTGATACCACTTGTTACAAAATCGCTCTAGATAAATATGTATAGAACACGATAACCAAATAAGAAAACACAAGAAATATGAGAGAACTCAAATCCACTTTGCACAAGTCAGATTTACAACGCTCCCTCTTACATGCACATGACTCTTTCCCTGTCCATCTGCTTCTTCTTTGACGATAGTGGATTTGAGTTCTCTCATATTTCTTGTGTTTTCTTCTTTGGTTATCTTGTTCCATACATATTTATCTAGAGCGATTTTGTAACAAGTGGTATCAGAGCTTTCGGTTTAATTTTTGGGCAAAATTAAAATCGATTTCAGAGGATAAATATGTAGAAGATACGACCATGAAGTATGCCTGTGAAAATTCGATGGAAAGACGAATTTTGGCATATGACAGAGCACGATGAAGGATTAGAGTGGCGCGATAGGGAATGCCGAAGCACACATGAAGGAGCAGAAAGTCAATGTGTTCGCGGAGGAGCTAGATGACTTGATCGAGGAAAGGGTCACCCATTTCATGAAGGGGGAGGTGCAACGGAGCAAGGACCTCAAGGGAAAAGTCGTGGAACTCCAAGAAGAACTAGCTACTTGTAAGAAGGAGCTTACAAGAGCTACGAGGCACGGGTGTATCGCGGTGCAGCCAAGGCAAAAGAAAATGCCAGAGCCGAGATCGTACGATGGAACGAGAGAGGCGAGGCAGGTGGATAACTTCTTTTCTCACTTGGAGCGGTACTTTGAAGCCCTCGACATTGACGAGGAGAAGGTACAGTGGACTATCGCAAGTCAGGTGGAGCTAATCTTCAATAGATTAGATGACTTGGAGGTAGACAGTCGATTAACTGTGCTGGAACGGAAAGTCAATGTGTTCGCGGAGGAGCTAGATGACTTTATCAAGGAAAGGGTCGCCCATTTCACCAAGTGGGAGGTGCAACGGCACAAGGACCTCAAGGGACAAGTCATGGAGCTCCAAGAAGAACTAGGTGCTTATAAGAATGAACTTACAAGAGCTACGAGGCAGGGGTGTATCGCGGTGCAGCCAAGGAGAAAGAAAATACCAGAGCTGAGATCGTACGCTGGAGCGAGAGAGGCAAGGCAGGTGGATAACTTCTTTTGGCACTTAGAGCGGTACTTTGAAGCCCTCGACATTGACAACGAGGAGAAGAAGGTGCATATGGCAGTCATGTACCTTACGGATACAGCTGCCTCATGGTGGAGGCATCGCTACACGGATGGGTGCGATGTCAAAACGTGGGAGAAGTTCAAGCGTGAACTACAAAGGCAGTTATATCTGGATAGCGTTGATGATAAACCTTCGACGGCTGAGGCAAAAGGGAGAATCCGCGAGTATGTTAAGGAGTACTCGGCTTTGATGCTCAAAATACCAGAGATGTCCGAGAGGCAGCGACTATGCTTCTTCTTTGACAGGTGGCAGTATTGGGTTGCCATAGAGTTGCAGCGAAGGGAACCTCACGACTTGGCTTCTGCCATGATGATTGTCGAGAGGTTAGGAGACTTCAAGCAATGTGAGAGGCTGAGATCTCCAAGGCACGAGCGTGCCAAAGGTAGGGGAGACGGTAGGTCGAAGAGTGGCTCGCCCAAGCCAACCGATGATGAGCGGAATGAGGATGAGGGACGTCGCCGCCATCACAAAGGGGAGAAGAAGCATGGAGGAAGTCGCAAGCAGGGTGACTCTCGTGACTACAAGGCTCATGGAGGCCCTAGAGGAGGATGCTTATATGGTGCAGGTCCGTATTAAGGGAGGTATTGCCTGCACAAGGGAGTCATCAAGAACGTCGATTTGAGGACCGGTGGATGGACATGGAAGGCCGACTTCAACATCATCGACATGGATGAGCTTGGGGTGGTGCTTGGGATGGACTTCATGAAGAAGTTGAGCACTGCACTCAATCCATATTGCAGGGTGATGATGATGATAGTAGGTAAAGAAGGCCAACCGGAGTGGATGATCCCGTTGGTGTCCAAGGATGGGGCTAACGCACGTAAGGGGATTACTGTGTTACAGCTGGACGAGGGATTGATGCTATGCTACATTCAGTGGCAGATGGGGCCGATGACCTACGCGGTTGATATGCTCACAAAGACGATCACGATAGAGAAGTTCAAGCATTGCTTGAACTTGATTCGTCTTCTTTCTTGCTGAGTTCAAGGTGGAGTGCATTCCTACCTTTAAAGGGGATGCAAGGTGGAGTACATAAAGAAGGTATTAAGACATATTACACTTTTCTCATGGAGTGGTTTGTTAATACAAGCCAAGGTGGAGATTGTTGATATATGTCTTGTATTTATGTCCCACATCGGTTACTCACGGAAGGTTGCAACTTGACCCTTAGTATATAAGACATCTTGTCCCACATTGCTTGGTGAGAGAAAATCACTACTTTCTCCAAGTATAAGTAAGGTGTCTTGTATTGTGTTTAAGGGCAAGAGAGGAGAGTCCTTCTTTGAGTAGGCAAACAAGAGAGGAGAGTCCTTCTTTGAGTAGGCAAACAAGAGAGAAGAGTCATTCTTTGAGTAGGGCAAGAGAGAAAAGTCCAATGAGGTGATATAGGTTGGAGGTTTTCACAGGTTGGTAGTCGTGGGAGTGTAAAGTAGGTGGTTGTAAGGTAAGTAGTACGGGTGTATGTAGTTGTGGGGTAGTGCATAGACATGAGGCATTCCAAGGAATAGCTTGGGAAGGTGACTCCTTTGGGGTCCCCCTTGGGTAGGCAGCCCTATAGACAAACTGTTACCTTAGGGTTCACCTTAGTCAAATGGCTATGAGCGGTCAAGGAAGTACTGGGGAATGAGATAGAAGAAGAAAGGAGGAATGAATGAGTGTAGTGGGTATGCCCCTTTCCTAGTGGCTTCCAGGGACGTGAGCCCCACGGGTCGACTCCTTGGAAGGAGAGCGTGTGGGTTCGAAGGCCGCAAGAGAGCGGGAGTATGGCAACAACTAGAAAGAAAAGATTGAAAAGTAGGAGGGTCCCAAGGTAGGTGGTTCCCTAAGCGAGCATCGGGTAGGCAGCTCGTCAGGAGGTGACCAGCTATTAGAGGGTCACACGCTAACGCTATGATTTGTATTAGCTGTAAGGGTCAAAAAATATACTTTTGGTAATTTTGCAAATTAGCCGCACATGATGCACGTCGCGGTCTCCTAATAGACCAGAACACCAACGTTTAATATTTACTGACATGCCTCATAAAATGGGTTGTGAATGCTGCCAAATGTGGTCAGCTAAGATAGCTTGTCTAGTTATTCTAATGGTACACGGTTGCTGAACTAGTACAAATATAGAGAGTGCACTCTTATATACAGGTGTAAATAAGAAATGTAACTCTACAAGATTTCAATATCATCAAATTGCTTAAGGTGGAAGCTTTGTGTTTGCTAATTTTCACAAACATAAGGTGGGAAAGGTTTACTACTCAACCTCAATAATTTCATACATCGTAGTGGAATATGGTTTAATTTTCCAACCTCATGGTGGGTAGCTCCCCAGCTTATAGTAAGTTTGCGACTGAGCATCGAGATCAACCACATGGCGTCTTCAGTCTTTTGCTGTCAAATGACAAAATTTTCATTTATACTTCTCTACCATTTACGATGCTACAAAAAGAGGTGTAAGTTTACCAACAAAATGGGAGTAATTTGGGGCCACCCTTTTTACTCATACCTCCCCATCACACACCTCTGTTTCATAGCGCAAGAACAGAGGATTTCTAATAAAAGATCGAAATATAGGCTTTTGAGTAAAAGCTAAAGAAGATTGATGAAATCCTAGGGTAATATAATGGTGAACTTGAAGAGCGGTGTGGGGTTGAGCTTGCGTCGTTGTCAACCATCACCACTCATGTTCTTCTCTTCAGGTGTTGCTTCAATTAAGGTTTGAGCGGCCAAAATTTGAAGTGAATCCCCTTACAACACCGATGAAGATTCTTATGCAGTAACGATTTCATCGGATGTGTGATATGTTCTAAGGATTCAAGTCTAAAAGCACATTATCATTGTTAACACTAAAATAATATATCTACATTTACTACTACATTACTCTAAACTGTGCACCAAATGTCTTATTGTGACTTTTACATCCTATGTTGTACGTTCCAAGTGGATGAATCAGTTTTGCAGCATATTAATAATTTCTATTGGAGACGTTTAAGCCAAAATAGTGGATTGAATAATCATTTTTTGATTAAATAGTCGAGAGACTTCTAAGGCATGAAATTTGTCGGTAAGAAGTTATTTAAAAATCATTCTAGTCGACACATTGTAGCGTTGTCCGACAATCGCGTCTATACTTTTGGAGGACGGCTTACTACAGTAAAGGAAACATTTTATGCAAATACGGCTAATAAACTTGCCTCCGATTTTGCAATAAAAAGTCGACCGCTTATGTCGATATATTTACTTCTTCTCTAATTACAAGAAATCATTAAAGAAATAAAGGAGTTGATTTTAAAAGTATCTTGAATATTCGTGCCTTTGGTTAATTTAAACCTTAACGCCTTACGAGTTTTCAAGTTACCTTAACGATTAGTTAATTGTTCTAAGCAACATGATAACATCGCAACTGCTCGGTGATGTAAAGTTCTCTCTCTTGTGCTTGACGAGGGTTAAACCATCTTGAGTTTAAAGGGCTGCCCTTCTACTTTCAACCATTTTGCCTCACTAATGACATAAATGCCATGGTTTTTAAGTAAATATATAACATTTTCGCTAGTGCAAAAGAATCATTCGCAATGGATTTTCTTTGTATATGATCGCATGCTGCTTTACACTTTGGACTAATGTTTAATCTGTGCCTTAAAGTATCACCAAAGTATAGCTTGGATACCAATGTCCAAAAAGTGCCAATTTAGTGCCTAAAGTGCCATTTTCTTGCCCAATCGGCCCGAAAGCTAGCAAAAGCATGATGCTGCTAGAAAGCTAAGGGTAGGACCGTCATTTATAATAAAAATGTCACATTGCCCATTTCTCCTTCCTCTTCTTCCTCGCTTTGCCCTCATCCCCTTTCCCTCTCTGGCCAACCCACACATGCGGCCACGACCCACCCCCACCGCCTCAACTTTGTTCTTGCATTTTTATCACCACCACCACCATCACTATACCAAATTATACCCACCGCCGTACCCACCATCACCAAACCCAAATTTACCATCTCAGAGCAAATTAAGAATTTTCGTTTCACAGCCACCGCCACTGCCTTATGAACCAGCACCTTACCAACAAAAGATATGCACCACCGTACCCACCATCACCAAACCCAATTTACCATCTCAGAGTTAAATTCAGTCATTCTAGCACTACCACCGCTGCCATATGAACCACTATTGTCATTGGCTCCACCTTTTTCACCTTAGACTATGTCATGAAGAGGATACTCAATGTCGCTACTTTAGCATGTACCATTGGATCACGAATGATGTGGTCTCGCAGGGCATATCTTGGAAAGTGGTTGAGTCTAATTGGAATGACATGAGGCTTTAGGAAGAAAGTTCAATATTATACCATGTTGTGTGATTCATAGCCCGAGCAACATTGTCGATTTTTGTTTCGATATGAGTCATGAATACATAATATATGAAAGGTTTAACACTGCTCATTATGAGGGATTTGAGAGTGTTTAATTTGGTGTATTTGAACTATCTGAGGTACATACGAGATTTTTTGGAGTAAAGTATTATGTTAGTTTGGTGATAACCTAATACAATACTCTTCAACATTGGATATCCTTTCTCGCAGGTCGCACGTTCCATTTCCTGTATAAGAAGATGAGTGAACAAGAGATAATGAGGGACTGCATGATTTATTTGCAGTGTGTGAGCGAGTGAGAGCTGTTAATAAATTGGGTCGGTAGACCCATTATTCTTCCACTAACAGATAATGTGTATTTGTTAGTCTGGATTATTATAGTTAATTAGAGGATATTTATCTACTAAGTGTTTGAGATAAATACAATATTTATCTGATAGGTGTTTGAGATAAATACAGTCTTTATCTCCTAAGCGTTTGAACTAAAGTCAGTCTCTAATACTATATTTATATAAAGGTTAGAAATTTTCCAAGTCATAATAACAAATAAGTCACAAGACAATTCTTTCATATGTTGCACACTCTTTAGAGCATCACCAAGTTTTAGGAATTGGTTCGTGAACGAAGAACTCGACCCTATCAGCCGTTTTTGTACATGTAAAAAAGATCAAGCGTGTTGGAGGCTCGTAACAATAAGGATCCTTAGTTAGAATTTTCGGGTACTTTGTACGGTATGTTTCCGAACCAACTACGTGTTACGTGATAGGCACAGTTAATTTTTTAACACACCTCATGGTCTCAAGTACAACCAAAAGCTTATTAGCCCCTTTTTTGCATCGAACCACCGCCACATCCACCAACCACCACGATCAATAGAATGTCAACATTGTCATTGACATAACCACTTAAATCAACATTCATGGCGAGGATCTTGAACTACAATCTCCAATGAAATGGCACCATAACCCAACCTTGCCACTATCCAATTTTTTGCACCATACTGCCTCACCAGATTCCTGCAATTCAATTGTGATCTACCTTGACTCCATTATGGTGGCTGTGAAATTGGAAGAAGGGGTTGAGGGAACTCAATTTTTTCATGAGGTTGGAAATTGGCTTTGTATTAGAGTAGAGTTGTGGCAAAATGGGATGTGATTTGAGTAGTGGTAAGTTATTTTCTTAAGTGGTAGTTGGCTTTGTTGCTAACAGAAATTTGAGTGGTCGAATCTCTTTCATTAGTAAATGGTGATGACAGTGGTTTATTAGTAATTAGGAATGACGTTGGTAGGACATTGAAGACTAGTTGTAGGTAGAGATGTCAAATGGGCTGGAAGGCCCACGGGCTGGCCCGACTCGGCCTGTTTTTGGCCCAGGCTGGCCTAGCACGGTAGATGAACAGTAGCTACCTGTGGTATTAGGGCCTTGGGCTTGTGCTTGGACAAGGCCAAAGAATTCCCCCATTTTATCCAGGCCCAGCCCAGCCCAGCCCTAAAAAGCCCAAGTTAGGCCCAAAAAATGGGCTGACCCGAAACCGGCCCGTTTTTTGGGCCTGGCTCGGTTTTTAGGGTTGGCCCGGGTTTGGTCCGGATTTAGCCCTAATTTTGGCCCTTTTTGGCCTATTTCTGGCCCGTTTCTGGCCCTTTTTTTCTAGCAAGCCCCACAAAAATTCAAATTTAATTCCCTCCCCCCTTTCCCTTCCAACGGCCATATTCCCCATTATTTCACTTTTACCCCCCTAACAGCAATATAACAGCTAGTTTAGGGGGTATTTTGGTCTAACTTAATTTTTCAAACTCTTTTAAGATTTTTTACATTATTACCCTCCCCAATAACTATAAACAACTAGTTTTAAGGGGCATTTTGGTTTTTTTGTGAACTTAAAAAAATCTATAAATTCACACCCATTTTTTTCTAATTTTTCACACCAATCTTCTTACTCTCCAATTACTACTAAACATTCTACATTTTTACAAGCTTTGCTACTATTCCCTCTCTAATTACTACTCTTGCTAATTACTACTCTTGTTAAATTTTAATTAGTAGCTACTCCTCTTATTCATTTGTTACTCTCTATTTATTTTGTTTACTAATTAGCAATTAGTGAATTCTTATTTGTTAATTACTATTACTAAATTCTTTTTAATTACTAACTCTCTCTAATTTTGAATTACTAATTACTCTTATTCATTTGTTACTCTTTAATTCTTTTTAATTGTTAATTCTAATTTATTATTACTGCTCTAGCTTTATTTTCCAATCTAGTAAAAACGTTTAGCGTCAAATATGGCTGGATTACTGAAGAAATTGAAGCGTGGATCATCATCAAAAAAAAAATCATCACCACCAGCACAAGCACAAGCACCAGCACCACGGCCATCACAAACACCAATCCAAGCACCACCACAACCATTCGTTCCTGGACGAATGAGTACAGGCTGTATGATAGATACCCAAGCCAATTGGGAGTTCAATCAAAACATTCCAGATTTTGAATACACGCCTTCACAAGACCCCCCGCATTATAGTCAAGGACGCAGCTCGGTTGGCGAAGCTACTACTCCGTGGCATAATCTTAACCCGATGAGCGGTCATGATGAAGAAGGGCCGAGCAATCCTGCCGCGAGTATGCTAGAAGTCCAAAAGGAAAAAAAAAAGAAAGCCGAGTGTTGGAATCATTTTGATGAAGTTACGGTGGACGGCATCCGAAAAGCTCGATGTAAGTACTGTGCTAAATTATTTTCGTCTGGTAGTGGTAATGGACATCTTAACAGGCATTACCCTCAGTGTGCACCTCGACAAGGCCACGTCGAACCTACCCAAACGCAGTTATCTTTTGACGGTAAGTTATTTGTTTATAATCAGCGAGAGCAAAGAGACGGTCTCGCTGAATTTGTTATTCACGATGAACAAGCCTTTTCTTTTGCCGATAATGCTAAGCACTCTAGATATATGAACACATACGTTCAACCTTTGTACAAAAAGGTTCATAGAAACACAACTAAGTCCGATGCTGCTAAAGCACGCCTGATCGATTATTTCGATAATTTTGACGGTAAAGTTAGTCTTACTTCTGATATTTGGCAATCTCCATTTACTTTTGTTAGTTATGCTTGTGTGACGGTCCATTGGATTGATGCAGATTGGATTATGAACAAGAGAATCATCGCTTTCGAGCTCTTTCCTTTTCCGCATGATGGAATGAACATTGCTACTATTATATTAAAAGCATGTACCACGTTTAAATTAAAGGATAAGATTATGAGTATTAGTTTTGATAATGCTTCTAACAATACAGCTGTTGTTGATGCTTTAGAGGAGAGCCTCAAACCTGTACTTTCTGGTAAATTATTTCATGTTCGTTGTGTTTGTCATATAATTAATTTAATTGTTCAAGATGGTTTAGCTGCTGCAGGAGATATTCTTCTCAAAATGAGGGGTATGACAGCGTATGTTAATAGTTCGAGTCCGAGAACACAACAATTTAAAACGTTGTGTGTTCGATATAATATGCCTCGCAGGAGAGCAGTTACAGATGTGGTCCACAGGTGGAACTCTACATACCATATGCTTTTACACATTCTGGCATACAAAGAAGTCTATACGCATTTTCTACTAACCTCGTTCCCAGCCGGCTTGCCAACTCAAGAGGAATGGCAGATGGCCACATACCTAGCTGAATTTTTGGAGGTATTTTACACGTCTACCAATTTATTGTCTGGTACGTACTATCCCACCTCTCCTCTCGCTGTAATAGAAATTCTCAAGATGGCTACAATGTTAACAAAATGGAGATATATAGGACCCTTTCAAGAAATAGTAAAAGTGATGGATGAAAAGTTTAATAAATATTGGAGTGAACTGCCTGTTGTTTTTACTGTGGCTACTTGTTTAGATCCTAGGTTAAAGTTGCATGGCGTGAACGTCTCGATACAAGAGATATCGAGATTAATGTGCTACCCAGTAGAGGACACAACCGCACTCACAGCGAAAGTGAGCAAGACATTTGAGGAATTGTTCAACCTCTATCGTAATTCTGCTGACGTGCGCGGGCGAGCTTCATCATCGACTGCTGAGAGGTATTATGCGCCATACCTTAAGGGCTTTGAACATCTAGTAGCAAGACAACTACCAGGTGAAGGTACTTCTAATTCGGCAGGTTCGTCTACTTTTTCTTCTTTTAATGAGATTGGTGTATATTCAAATACTGATCATTATTCTGATTTATCAATGCAAGAACAGGTTAATTTTAATTTGTTAAATTTTTTGAAACAAAATCAAAACATGTATAAAACTTTATCCCAAATTGCACGGGATGTACTGCCAGTGCAAGCCTCCACGGTTGCTTCAGAGTCGGCATTTTCAGCAAGCGGGAGGGTTTTGGATGACAGGAGGAGTCGTCTTAACCCCGAGTCGCTCGAGCTATGTGTATGTTGGAAGGATTATCTTGATGCGAAATACCGCGAGCAAGATAAACCGATTGATGATAGGAAGAGCAGTGACTCAGATGTTGAAGTACTTCCAGATGATTAGGTTATTTTTTTTATTTTTCTTTTCTCAAGTTTTAAGAATAAAATATTTCAAAAAATATAGTTATATATATATATATATAAATAAGTTTTTACAAGCAAGATAGATATTTTTCCATATATATAAAAAAATAGATAACTTCGCTTATTTGTTTACAAGCAGCCGGTGGAGCCCGGATAAAAGGAGGAGGGTCTATGAACACATTTATCTTCAATGTAACTCTATCAATTTGAATATTTGAATGCTAGAAAGATTATTGTATAAACACATATCACTACATATATGTGTGTGTGTCTAGAGTATTTTTAGTTGCTTGCATACACATATATGTGGTAATATGTATACAAACATTATTAAATTATAATTTACTTACATAATAACAAGAAAATACCGCAATTAAAGTCTTTACTTTGAATAACAAGAAATTAAAAAAAAACATTTTTGGGCCCAGGTTCGGCCCAAGCCCGGCCCTAAATATTGGGCCTAGGGCCAGGGCTTGGACTGGGCTTTATTATTCCTCCTCTCTGTCTCGGCTCGTTTCCCCACCAGTGTGGCCCGGCCCTGGGCCTTTTTCTCTCTTGGCTCTCTGGGCCCGGGCTGGGCCGGCCCAAGCCTGGCCCATTGACATCTCTAGTTGTAGGCGATACTGATGGTGCTATTTTGATTGGTTGGCGTAAGGTTACAACATTGGAACATAGGAGTTCATGGCTACAAGTATGGATCGATTAAACTTAACGACTAAACTAATTCAATGACTAATAGTAAGGCCTTCTAAGGTATGTTACGTAAGAAGGCCTCTCGGATTCATTTCTTTTTCATTATACTAGTTAATTGCACATGAATATTCACGTTAAATATTAAGAAAGTGAAATAAAAACTTTGGTACCTGTCATGTGAGTTATTCTATGAATCTGTGGTCAACTAAGCGGTCTATATGATGTCAAAAAGTAAATTATGAATCAATCACAATGTTCATTATTTTTATAAGTAAACAGGCTAATTATATCAAAGTTACGTCGCCTAAAGATTACATATTCAAATTCCGTTCAGTTCCTAATAGAAACAAAAGTAATTGAAGATGACATTTCTAATCTTTTTCGACTTTAATTTTCTTTTTCAAGGAAATTTCACAAGTTTCTTTGTCGTCAATCATGATTGCATTTTTGAGGAATTCTTCAATGATCAGCCGTCCTTTAACTCTCTCGTCTTCCCTCTTTTTGCCCATTTTGACGACAAACGTGAACGTCTTTCCAATGCCTAATTCCAGCCTCCTCAACCTTTTACACTTCATGCCATTCTGCATGTGTTTTTTCTCTTTTAAGTTAGGTACACTATAATTCAAAAGAACACAGCCTATACATATTGGGTTGTCTCAGACCTCTTTTCTGAATTGTTTGAACTTTGCGACACTGCAACCTGTTAACGTTTCTGCTACATCAAAGTTATTTTATAGGGACTTAATTTACCTTGGCTCATAAGTTATTTCCTGAATGTTCGGACTAAATGCACAGGCTACTTGTTCTTCAATGATGTTAACTTTCTTACCACATTTGTTGCAAGCATCAAGCCAAAGGTAATCTCTGTTCTCTATTCTCAAAATTGTTGCTTTAAAGGAGCAATATAATTTCTGTAAATAGTGACTATTAGTGTATAGATTACTAAGAGAAGGGAGTTGAGGAATAGTTTCTTTTGGTAATACTTGAGATGTTATTGGGTACACTTCAATATGTCTTCCAGGCTTACAGCCATTGCATCTCTCAATTTCTCTGCAGTTGACATTGAAGGATTGTCTTTCTCTAACCTACATGAGGCAAAATCTAGCTTTACACGTCAATTTTTTCGGTTTCGAGCATCGTCACTATTATTTGATCCATGAAAGGAGTGGTATATTACCTGTTTCTAATTGCGTTTACTTCATGGATTTCAGGATTAAGTTGTATTGTGGATATAAAAGATAACGATAGCTGTGAAACCCCTATAATTTTGCAAATCAATTTGTGTTAAGTAAATATGTCAGCTTTAAGCAGCATCTAGTGTCAAGATTCAAACAATATAAACCTTCGTATGTAGTTCTTCTTATGTTTGTCAATGCAATAATTGGTGTTGATCAGCAATTTTCTCTTTGACTTCTCCCCCTTATGTATTGCCAAGTCACCCCATAAGGTTAGAATGGCAAAAGTTGATATGTAAGAATGAGTATCAAGTCACACACTTTTGATGCATCTAAAACGGTAATGAGAATTTATCTTATTTCAATACTTTTTATTCATTATGACTATATCTCGCTTCTTATGCAGGACGCCATCAGTATTCTTCCTAATGGTAGATAAAACCTTTGCATCAACCACAACTGCCAAAACATCTAGACCCAAAGTTGTGTCACAATATATACACCACTTAAAACTGACGAACGAATATCTAGTAATTTCCTACTGAACTTATTGAATAATTTTTCCTTGTCATATTAATAACTTCACAAATTGAGACAAAATCCTTCAGCATGTTGACCATGGCTACTGGTGATGGGGCTTCCACAATGTTGGTTGCTACATCAAACGTCAACTCCAAATCTAGATGAACATTTGTGAATTTGGAGTTGGTCGGCTTTACGACCCCGTTAGATATAATACATGTCTTTTCTTTTTCAATATGTCCTTTGAACTTTGCAACAACATCATTGAACATGATTGCTTGTATTCTTGTTCCTTGGAGTTTTTATTATTAAAACTTTTAGTATTCAATGGGCTCTTTCAACTGGTTTGTAATTCTTCCGTTTGTTCCTTGAATGACCTTATTGAGCACTTAAAAGCTCATCTTTCGTTTGACTCCCTTCTGCAGGTAATGATCAGTTCTAAACTGCTCGAGAAAGGGTTGGAGTCTGTGTGAGATTCTGGAAAGCCCAGCACTAATGTGTAGTGACACCCCTGCGTGGGTCGATATCTTTAACTCGTTCTATAAGAACTGGAGTTTGTAAAGAACCTAAGTTTTAATAATTTAAGTTTAATGAGTTTTGTGAACTTGTATTTTTGAAGAATTTGGGTTGATGTCTAGTTAAATGCTTTGAAGTATGTGTCAATAAACAGAGATTGATAGGTTTGATGTAATGTGGTAGGTTAACATTCAAGGAGTTCGGGGGGAAGGAGTTTCGGATTTCCGGATCGTTACACTTGGCATGAGCTCCAAGCCAACTGGGCAAAGTAGACAATGGCACAGTATGAGCATAAGCTCGAGGAAGTTAGAGGGGCACTACTCTCCTGGTGGAAGATCATTATGGAGGAATTCGTCTTCCACTCCATGGAGACACTTAGAAGTGGGCTAGCTACTGGATCTTCCCCACGGACAAGTTTGCCCTTGAGCCTTTACATACTTTGGTCTGTCAAAACCATGGTTCAAGAAGTTGCACAAGTAACACTTTGGAGATACTTTGCATTTATTCCTAAGCGTCAACATTTGTAACTAACTTGTAGTATTTTCTGCAGGCTATATGGTTGCAATGCAGACTGATTTGCAGAAGCAGATCTGCACCAACCAAACGCTTAAGGATAACCTCTTGAAGATAATGGTGGAAAATAACCACCATTGTGCCTTAGAGAGGAAGTCCCGATAAGCTTTTGAGAAGCTGGCTTCCCAGGAGGCCGAAATCGGCGATCTGGGAGCAGAGGCCCAAAAAGAGATGAACACAATGCATAGATGTTAGTCTTCGCGGAGCATCACATGAGTTCTTGGAGCAGTAGAAGACAAAGTCTGACAATTGCTTGGACTTACTGAGGTGGGACAGCCAAGGGGTTGCTCCTCAGTTGTCCCTAGACGAGCTCAAGAACAAGGTCTCCTACATTGAACTGAGATGGGAGAACCTTTATGTCATGAAATCGTGGAACACATTCTTGATATGTTGTGCGTTCATGCGCCTCCTCCAAAGATCCAAGTTGGAGCAGAGATCATCATCATCATTGTGATTAGGGTCGAAATGTTCTATTTTAAGAAAGAGCATGCCCAGCTCAAGCAAAATAAAGGCTTCTGTGCCCAACGCCTGACTAAATGAGTTATTGGAGTGAACAGCTGTCATTTATCACAATTTTGTGTAATTCTAATTTGTTTGGTGCGTGCTGGGCCAATAATAACCTTGGCAGAACACATGTGTGCCAGGGCTTCTCCTGCTAACTGTTGACTAGAAATTCCTTCATGGAGTTCACGTCAGGGCGTAGTTAGCCTCTTCTGGAGTGGGAATACAAAAAAGGAAGAGTGAAAGAGCACTTGTATAGGACGTCATCTATGACAGATTAACAAGAGGCAAGACGCTGAAGTTTTCATGCCTCGAACTTGTCCTGGGGCAAAGTTTCATGCTCTAGATAGGCGCAAATAGATCAATCCAACTCATTTGAAAATTGGCGTCCATAACATCTGATTCTTCCATACGAGGCTTACGAAGCAACTCCAAATAAGCCATGTGAATTGTAAATTCGATGAGTCAAGAGAGGCAAACCTGGATAAGGCATTCGCTTGAGTATTGTCGATGAGGTTAATTTGCTTGGTGGTAAATTATATGAATGGTCCAATGACTGCCTGGGTGTAACTTAAGTATATAGCCATGCATCTTGGATCGCATGCCTCATAATCACCCTGGATATGCCTCACATGCAGTTTTGTGTCACTAAACGCTGTTAGTGACTACGCTCACATAGCCTGCGAGGTGCATTCTTATAGACGAAGCTTCATATTAGGCTTCATTGTGGCAATCTCTGAATCCAAAATTGGCAGAGACTACTCAATCATCACATTATCCAATTCCGTAAGGATAAGACATGCTCTTGAACGAGCCATCCAAAAAAAGTATCCATGGCTCCAAGTTAGGCTCTGGAACATCCTTGGAAGAATCAATGGATAAGTTGTCGGTACACTCAACAAAGAAATCAGCTAGGGCTTGGCCCTTGATAAATGATCATGGGCAATAAAGAACGTCAAACTCTCCAAGCTCAATAGAACAAGCGGCCAGTCGTCAGAAAGTTTCACTATCATGTGAAACTTACAGAGTGGATGCTCTGTTAGTATGATCTATGAGCCTAAAAATAAGGCTGCGATTTCCTTGCGCCTGTGAGGAGAGCAGAAGCAAACTTCTCTGGGCCTAGGTAGTGCAACCTTACTCACTGTATAACTTTGCTTACACAATATGTTGCTCTTTGAAAACGTTAATCATATCAAAGGAGAACAACATTAACTGCTTTGACTCAGGGCTACGTATAGAAATAGCTCTCTCCAGACTTTGGTTAGGAGAGTAGCGAGGCTCTACTAGATAAGCCTCAGGCTAATCAAAGGACTCGAGACATTTGGCTGTCAATTTAAAGTTCTTCGAAGTCTTGTGAGGGCTTTGAAGAATGGGATGCAACACTAGACCAATTTAGACAGAAGTCAAATAAGGACCGGGGGTCGGTTAGTCCTTGCATATCTTGGATGTTGTGGGTGAAACAATGTTCTGGATAGCAAGGATTTCTTCGGGGTTGTCTTTAATTTCGTGGCTGGAAATGAAAAATCCCAAGAAAGTTCCTAATTAACTACACTAAGAGCCCACTTAGCTGCATTGAGCTTCATTTGATATATGCAAAGAATGTCGAAACAATGATAAAGGCCTATAATGTGATATGAGGCCTTCATGCATTGACATAAACCTCCGTGGTCTTGCCTATGAGAGGTTTGAACAACTTTTTAACCACAAGTTGGTCTGTGGCGCTAGCATTCTTCAAGCTAAAGGGTATGAACTTAACAGTAGAGACGTCGACCCATGACGAAGGCTGTTTTTTGAGATATTATCGTAGACACTGTTTTTGTAGCCTTCATCTTATATTTTCCCAGTCTGCTTCTGTTGAGTTAAATTATTTGTGTTGCGCTTAACCCAAGTCAAAGTCTAGTAGTCTAGTCTTCCTATTACTCTATATCTTTGCACTGTCGCAACCATCTTGGGATTACCTAGCATGTTTAATCAATTCATCATCCTTACTATACTTTCTTATGTTTATATCATGTCATAGTATGCTTTAATGAACGTTAGATTGTGATTTATTCCTGGCTTCGATTTTTATGCTCGGTAGGAGTCGAATTAGGGAGCATACACACAACATTCTACTTTGATGGATAGTAATTTTCTCATCTTGAACAATTGAATTTTAAACTTTACATCTTTCAAAAGGTCTAGTTTTCCATCGGTATATCATGTGCCTACTTTTGCTATGTATTGATTGAGATAATTATGGCTTGCCGAACTTGTTCTTCCAAATATGGCAAATCCTTAGTACTTCATAATCATCTACAGATGTACTTGACATGTTTGACTGATTTAAAATTTATTTCAAAGTAGACTTCCGTAGCTTTTTATTGAGGTAAAGTAGGCCTAAATCGGACTTCTAATGAAAGATAACCAAACTTCTAAATTTGGCGTACATGTTCAGTCGTGTTAGGCAATCACTGCATCTGTTGTACCGGCTGCTACATCTTATAACAAAAGCAAGCTACTATTGGACCAGTCAGTTCACTTTGCCTAAGGTCCATGCCGAGTTCTTGGGACACTAGGGAATAATTATTCTAAGGGTTTAGGTTCCTTTTACACCCAAGGCCGGTTTCTTTAGCCTTAAAGGACTTCAATGCTTTAAATTAAGTTCTTAGGTTTGTTCTCATTCAAAATTATCCTCTAGAGATCCTAAATCTTGACTTTCCTAGAGATGTCAAAAGGGACGAGCGGCCTGCGGGCCGTCTCGGCCCGCACGACCCGTTTTTGGTCCGGGCTGGCCCGGCCCATTTTTGGGCTTGGACTGGCCCTAACCCTTAGGGTGTGGGCCAGGGCCAGGGCTAGGCCGAATTATGTGAGAAACGGGCCCGGCCCGGCCCTAAAATGCCCCCCTTTTGGCCCGGCCCTAAAATGGCCCGGGTTTGGCCCGGCTCGGCCCCGTTGCGCCCCCCCCCCCCCCCCTAATTTTTTTTCTTTTTTTTTTGAAGTCTATTTTATTACATTTTTATTTTTTTGACATTTTGGATCTTTTTAGTTAAATTAATAGTTTTTGAGGTGTTATTGAATTCATATGATCAGTATTTTTTTTAACATACGCAGTAAAGTATGGGTGTGTGGTGACTGTGACGTGTTTTTGATGATTTCTGAGTGGCTTACATTTAATGTATTTTACAGAATTTGCTTTGTGTTCTACATCACAAGCTAAGGGAATAATTATAAAAAAATAATCACATTTTCATTTTATATGTATTCTAAACATAAATAAAAATTTTGTATGATAAGTAATTTAAATTTCTTTTTTGTTTCAGAACCAAAAAGGTGAATTAAATTCTAAATTTAATTTCATGAAGTGGGTGAAGTGTTAAAGAGCCTTGAAGAATAATCTCATGTTTCTTTAAATGACCAAAGAATTTGAATGTAACAAGAAAAGATGTTATTTTATCTTCATCTATCTCGTTATTGTTGTTGTTTGATCTACTCTATTTTTTTTTGACATTTATAGGTTTTACACCATATTACTAAAGAGATTGAATTTTGCACTTAAAATCAGTATGTGCAGGCTAGAACAACTAGTTTTTGCACTTAATCCGTGGTTAATGGTCAACCGATATCAATTTACCTTTTTGAAAGGGGGTTAATTCGTGAGAAAGTGATTGTATACTCAGTAGTCTATTTACAGAAACTTTACCCTTTATTGAAGAAGAAGTCTTTATAACAAGAAGTTAGGAAGAAAGGAAAAAAAATTAGATTGGGCCCAGGCCTGGCCTTAAATACTGGGCCTAGGGCCAGGGTTTGGACTGGGCCCATATATCCAAAATTTCAGGCTCGGCTAGGCCCAGCCCATTTTTCATTTGTGAGGCCCAGCCCGGCCCGTTTTTATTGGAGGCCCGTTGGGCCTGAGCCGGGCCGGCCCAAGCCCGACCCATTGACATCTCTAGTCTTTTCCCCATCAATACATACATGAACTTCAAATAGCTCTAAATTCGTCATACAATATCCAATTTAGGTAAATCAAAATCCCAAATCATGTATTTGTTTTTTTAGAGGTACAACTTTTTGGAAAAAGCTGAATCTACCGAGATCGTCGTTCGTACCCCAAACATACATATTTTAACGGGGCAAAGTCCCTTCTTTTGTTTTCAAACAAAACTGATCTCTACGTTATGCAACCAGGCAATATAGATCCAAGGTAATATAGACACCACATTTTTGTAGATTCATTTTTTGAATTTATTATTTTATCAGTTAGTGGGATTTGTTCCTTTTTAGGTATTTATTATTATTATTATTATTATTATTATTATTATTATTATCATTATTGATATTATTATTATTATTATTATTATTATTATATGGTCTTGGCTTGAAGAATCCATAATAAGCTTAATATGACAAATTGAATCCCCTCCAATAAATGGTCCTGTGCAATCCAGTTGATTAAAATCCAGTCAGGACTCAGTTGCATAACTAATAACTCATAGCCCAATCGGGCTACCCATATGGTAATAACTAATTCACTAAATTAATTATAACTTAACACTCCAAAAATAAAAATTCAGTTAAGCCAAGGACTTTATGGAATTATAGTTGTGCCTCTACTAATTAATCAGTGCAACTTTGCTCCTCCACAAATATTTTTAGTTACCATTAGGACCTTGAAGTACTATGCTCCCTCGTAAACTTAGTCTATATGTGTCATGATAATAAATTCTAAGATTATTATATTGATTTAACAAATAAATCAACCTGTTTATAACCAGTTTAAGTACTTTATAAAAAGACAGGGGCACAATTCGCAATGATTAACCTTATTATATCATCATATGGGAATATCCATAAGTGTGGATGTCAAGAGAATATATGCTCTAATTATACATTGATTGGAATCCTAACACACCAAAGTATTGATGCATGATTTATCTCACTTGTAGGTATATCAAACTTCTTCTTAATGACTCTGAGGATGCGATGCCCTATATAAGATTATAATTATTGCCTAAATGCAATTGTAGAGATTACTTTTAAAGTCACTCCCTCTTCAATACATATAATATACTAGCATGCAGAATTGTCAAGATAAATCATATCATATTTGAATACTAAAATCTACTAGATGGTTGTCCAGTTCAACCTAACATTGTGAACAATTATACGATTATATGTTTCATCATGATCATTATCTATTCGTATATGTACTAGAACCCTGATCTTTCCCATACATTATGATCATAAATATATAATAGTGGACACATAAAAATTTAGTATAAAGTACAAAACTATCAGTATAAATAGGCAAATAAATGCTCAAATGATGAATGAAAAGCGTGTGTGTGTATATATATTTATATATATAGACACACACACACACACACAAATATTTAATGTGTCAATATAGGGGATTGGTGCTAATGTAATATCCCACATCGGATGTGGAATAGTATGAAATGACCCATATAAGACCTTGCCAATGAACTCATAAGTACCTACTTGGTTAGCCCTTTTGAGGGAGGCAATGCCCTGTGGTGGGGCCATGGACCGGGTCGTTACAGTTGGTATCAGAGCGAGGTTATGATTCTGTAGACTCGAACCTAGGTGAACAATTGATCGAGCATAGGTTCATGATTCTGTAGACTTTAGAAACTTATGAGAGGAAGCCTAGGTTTCGATATTAGAGTTAGGGAAAGATTTGATAAATTAGTGAACCGTACCAGTGGTTAAATATATGAAATCATTTTGATGAAGATGTACCTGATAAAATATATTATTAGAAAATTTAAAATTTGTATAGTCATTTATAAAAGGTGTTTGCAGACTCTGATAAAAGTTTATTTGTTATAGCATGGCACGCACTCGTAGAGCTGGAACCAGGGGTCACGGAGACCAAGCCAGGGGTCGGGGAGGTCGCACTGGGGGTCGTAGTGGAGATCAGGAGATCCCAATTGGGGAAGTACCCCATGTTGAGCAACAAGAGCAAAACCCAGAACCCATGGCTGCGGCGTTGAATACCATGAATCAGATTCTGGCATTCATGGCCCAACATTTAGTTAATCAGCAGCAAGGTATACAAAACCCCATTCAGCCGCAACCACAACCTCAGGAGGGAAGTACCCTAAGTGAATTTAACAAGCAGAATACTTTGATTTTTAGTGGATCGATGGACCCTATGGAGGCAGAGGCTTAGATTGCGGAGATGAAGAAGGTCTTTAGAGCCATACGATGTACCGAGAAACAGAAGTTAGAATTTGCGGTGTATAAGCTGAGGGGTGAGGCCGATCAGTGGTGGAAGATGGTAGAGAGTGGTATGACTCCTCAACAGAAGACTGAGCTGACTTGGGAACGATTTAAGGAACTGTTTGACAATAGGTACTTTTCTGTGAGCTATCGTGAGCAAATGTTGAGGGAATTTGCCAATGTGACACAAGCGGATCAGGAGACAGTGGATGAATTTGAGGTGCGGTTCTCACGTCTGGCGAGGTTTGCAACTAGGATGTTACCTACTGAGGCGGATAGATGTCAAAAGTTCAAATGGGGACTTCAGCCAGGACTGAGAGATGGGGTGATTTCTGCACGTTTATCGAGTTACGTAGAGTGTGTTGATTTGGCACGTGCATTGGAACATTCCAAGTCGGACAATAAGAGAAGAATTGAACAATGGCAAGGTGGTCAGAAGCGAGATAGAGAAGAGAGTAGAACTTCAGAGACTGGCAAGCGTCAACAATTCTCTTCTATAGCACGATAGAGTGCTCAGAATCAGAAGATAGGACAGACACCGGGAATTAGGTTGGGGCAGAGTGCTGGGTTTAATAGAGCGCAGAGCGCTGGAGCTAGATCAGTTCAGAGTGCTAGGTCAGGTCTCTCAGCAGTTCTGTGTCCTACATGTGGAAGGAACCATGGGGATAAACCATGCTATAGACTTACTGGAGGATGTTTCAAATGTGGTAGTGTGGAACATCAAGTTCGAAATTGTCCTTTATTATGGGAGAATCAATCAGCCCCCAGCTTCACACCTACAGCTAGTTTAGCTATGAGTAGTGCATCCCGTCCAGGAGCAGGTCAGAGTCAGCAGGGGCAGAAGCCCAGTACATCGGCCAGGCTTTTCACTACATCGGCTCAGGATGCTGCGACGTCCAATGATGTGGTGCCAGGTACACTTCTGAATAATTTATTAGGTAATCATATATTGTTTGACTCTGAGGCATCACATCCTAAGTTATAATTTGAATTAGATATTATGTTGGAAACATATGAAGTTGTGAGATTGTTGAGCTGTTATAGATGCTTTTGACTAATATTTTTGAGGTTATGTGAAAAAAAATTTGGTGACATCTTCGTTTGAGAGTTACCTAGTGAAAGCATAGTGTTTCGATATCGTAAGTATGTGAAATTTTGAGGACGAAATTTTATAAGTGGGGGAGAATGTAACACCCCAATATTTTTAGGATTTAATTAGAAATTTTAGCTACGTTATTTTTTTTTACTTGGCATTGACGTATATTTTTTTAGCGACGATTTGTCCAACGGGGTAGCGTAACAGCTGTTCATAAATTCTCCTAACACTTAATTTATTGTAATCATTTTTATTTTGGACCATGTTCACGATAATAACTCGGACAAAAGATTTAACGACAAATGATTTGGGTAGGGTTTTCATTTTCTAACTAGGGTTTCTTTTAACATATATAAATGTGTAACATGAACTAACAGCCGTCTAAGGACTCACCTCCCAGCCGTCATACCCACGAACGAGAAAGAGAGAGAGCGGAGTCTTCAGAGAAGGGATCGAAGGATTCACCTTGCGGCGAAACTTTCCGATGAGATCTCTTGAAAACCTATGCTTCTTTTTGATGTAGATAGACACGTATATAAAGATATATAGATCATGGGTTAGGGTTACATGTAGATGCGTTGTATATGGGTGTGCGCTGATACGCTTAAGAAACCCGATGGGAAGGGCGGCAGCTATGGCTACCGTGTAAAGAGGGGACTGTCGTGATGGTAGTTGGGTACAGGGTGTGGGAGTTTGTGTGCCTTAGTGTGTTGTAGTTGTTCCAAGGGATGGTTGCCAAGGCTGTACATAAGAGGTTTTAGTGGAAGGTGAAATGAATGCTGAGGTGTGCTTTGTGGTGTAGAGGGGACGGAGCAGCTACTGTAACGGCATATTGCGCATGTGTGTATTAGTTTATACCTTAAAGTGTGTAAGTATGCATGTGTGAGTGAAGTTATGGACCTGTTGTGTTGGTGCGTCCACAAGTGGGTTCGTGGGTGAACTGGAAAAGAAAAGAAAGGAAGGGAAGACCCACTGTCGTGGGACAGCAGTGGGTGTGGAAGGAAATGGCCATGGGCGTGAGTTGTGTGCTTGCTGTGTGCGTGAGTGAAGGGATGAAATGTGTGTGTTTGTGTTTGCGTGTGAAGGAGAAGGGGAAGGGAAGCAGCACAGGCTGCTGTGCTTGGTGTCATTGTTGGTGATCTTTTTGTGGTTGTGAGCATGTGTGTGTTTGGGTTGTCATGGGTTGGCAAAAATGGTGGGTTATATACAGGTTATGGGAGTGTGTGGGTGTAAAATATGAAGGCAGGTAGTATATATGGTTTTCAGTGTGTATGGGGGAAGAAAATGGGTTTTAGAGAGAGAGAGAGAGAAAGACCATGGCTGCCATAAGTTGCTGCCTGGTTCATGAGTGCACGAGTGGGATACTTCCTTGTGATATGCTAATGTGTGGTTTGAGAGAGAGAGGGGGAAACCCACTGCCGTACGGCAGTGGGTGTGAAGATGCATGAGTGCTGGGTGAATAATGAGGGAGGAAGGAGGGCTACATGTAAATGTTTTATGTGAGTGGGTGTGAGGTGTATTTGTGTGCATGAAAAAGGAGAAGGGGCAGAGAGTATTTATGTAGGTTGTGTTGCGTGTGAAAAAATGTGGTGAAGGGGAAGGGTGAAGAAGCAGAAGCACTGTTGTTGTGCTCACTGCGTGCGTGTGTGTGTATATATGAAGGTGTATGTGAGGTGTGAGGAAGTGGTTGATGGAAGTGAGTGTTTGTGTGTGCACTTGTGTGGGTGTAGGGAGAATCATTGTGCCTGTGTCATTTGAGTAGCTGGGCATATGAACAGGTGGTATGGGTGTGAGTTGTGGTGAGTGTATGCGAGGTGTGTGCGTGTGAAGGCTGCTGTGCAACCGAGTGTTTGGGGGGGGGGGACTGAACTGGGTTCTTGCGTGACTGTTGTGCTTGTGTGTATGTTGTGCATGGGTGTGTGTTTCTGAGAGAAATGGGTTTGTGAGAGGGATGGAAGTGTAAGTGTATGTGTGTGTAGAGTGTATAGAGAGGAGCAAATAGCAGTTGTCTAAGATCGTATGCTCTCAGTGTGGGCAGAAAGAGAGGAAGAAGAAGTGGGTGTTGACCAAAGCAGTTTTGGGTAGAAAACCAGTGTAATACGTGTAGCGTTAGGTACATCGCGTGTATTATATATTGTATAGTGGTAGTTAACATGTGAAATTTCACAATAGAATACCTTAAACTATAATAGAATTTCTAGTAAAGTTTTACAGTTTTCTGAAATCATATGTATTTTTATTATTTTCTATAAACATAGAATTGTAAAAATTTACTTGGAGCCTTTAAACCCTAAAAATTTTTGGGGAAAATTAGATTAGTGTTTATATAGTATAATAAAGACTCAGTATAAATTTGGTAATTTTTGGAATCGATTTGTTATCATTTTCAGTATCGCATTGAATTTAAAAAAACGAAAAATAAAGAAATAGTTTTTATGTCTTTTCAATTCTGATTTTAAATTCTATAATTTTTATATATATTTTAAAGTTCTTATAAAAAATTATGGGACTTAGTTTGCAGTTGGAAGTAATTTTGGGAATTTATGGGTTTTTATTGCATTTAAAGAAATTATTTTAATTCGGAAATATTCAAAATATCAGAAAATTCATATTTTGACTTTTTATAATGTTTTAAGCCATAAAGGTGTTTTATTATAATTTAATGTGCATTTGGAGTATCATTACACATTTAAAGAGTGTATAGGGATTTCGGTTAGGTTAGCCACGTGTGAGGCGCGCTTTGGGTGGAGCGATTTCGGAGTTAGAAGTGAGCATCATTTGGGTAGTGGATATTAGGTTATAGTATATTAGACATAGATTATGTTCTAACAAATAAATTGTCAATCTAGGTTCATTCAGAGATTTTTTATCGAGGTTTGGTAGCGTTGCATAGCTTGGACCGAGGTAAGGATTTTCTGTCCGAACCCTATTTCGTTACTCTGTTTTTCAAATGCTTATAGAACAGTCTTACAAACTACATTGATTCAATTTTATGTTCGATATAAAAGATATGTTTTAAAACTGTCCATGAAAGCCTAACTTGAACCTTAAGCGATCGTTTGGAATTCTTAATTTGTTTATTTTCATATGTTTTATCGATTCAATTATCATAAAATGTTTTGAATTAGATTTATTGTTTCTCAATGTTGACATGAGTTAGTAACTTGGGAGCCATAAGGATGGTTTGTATTGTTGGCGTTATAAGGATGGTCTGTTGGATGGGTTAACTAGTACCTAGATGGACTAGTCAGTGTTACATATGCATATGTAAAGCAATCGAGCACTGCCATGGTGACTTTGCTTCTGTACTGCTCATGTTCAATGCTCCCTGTTTATGTTTCATTTCACTTGAAACGTTTTGAATATTATCCATTCATGCTTTATTATGCCTGAAGTATTTCAAATGACTATTATTTAAAGGATGGAGTTAAATACTCATCCCTATGTTTATATCGTATTGTAGTGATTTCATCGAAAGCAAAACCTCTCAAAAAGATGTTATTGGACTTCAATGTAAAATCGTTCGTTTTGTTCATCTTTGTCTAAATGCGGTATTTCAATGAAAATACTCTGAAAAATTTTGTTTGAATTTATATGAAAACTTGTCCGAATCGTTTTGTTATTTTAAATCTTTGATCGACCTTACTGAGCTCTCGAAAACTCACTCTCCTTTGACTTCCTTTCTGCAGGTGATAGCCAGCATTAGCCGTAAGTTACCTCAGCATGGATTAGAGCCGAGCTAGCTAAGGAATTTAAATTTAAGTTTAGTATTGATAATTAGAACCCCTGCGTGGGTAAATATTATTGTTTAAATTTTCTTAGACTTAGACTTGGTATTTTAATTAGGATATTTGATTGAGAGTATAGTTTGATTGACGAATAGTTGCTCTGACAGATTGATGGTATTATTTGGTTGAGTTTGAGATAGTATTATCTTAGTGAATTGATCGAGCGAGTGTATAACGTTTCGGAAAATTCCGGGATGTTACAGATGGTATCAGAGCCGACTCTCGAAAGCTCGGGCTGGGATATCCAGTCGGGTTGTCGATGGTTGGGGAAACGAAGGCAAGCCCAGGTATATCCCACATCAAGAGGATGGTTGGGGCAACGAAGGGTGAGCCCGGTATATCCCACATTGGCTAGAGAGGAAGATTCTGGGCTATGTGTGATCGAGGCTTAGCGAGGACGCTAAGGTATAAGGTGAGGAGATTGTAATATCCCACATCGGATGTGGAATAGTATGAAATGACCCTTATAAGACCTTGCCAAGGAACTCATAAGTACCTACTTGGTTAGCCCTTTTGAGGGAGGCAATGCCCTGTGGTGGGGCCGTGGACCGGGTCGTTACAGCTAAGGCTCAATTCCAACAATCTCCTACTAGCCCTAAACTCAATCACAAATGTATTTTCCACCCATTCATCGACATGAGACTCATGAGTCTTTAAAGGCAATGACTTAGTAATTGGTCTGCCAGTTTCTATGCAATTCTAGATACCCTCATGTTTCCATGCTGTACGAATTCTCTAACAAGATGATTATTGCACTTGATATGCTTCCCCATTTTATAATTTGTAGGTTCCTTTGATTGTGCAATTGCTCCATTATTTTCATATATGAGGACAATAGGAGATTGCACCGCAAGCACTATCTCTAGTTCTAGCAAGAACTTCTCAAGCCAAACCGCTTCCTTTGCCGCCTCTTTTGTTGCGGCATATTCAGCTTCCATGGTAGAATCAGCAATATAAGATTGCTTGATACTTCTCCAGCTTATGGCTCCACCTCCCAAATTATACACATATCCAGATATGGATTTCCTGGAATCCACGTCAATCTGGACATCTAAATATGTATAACCGGAACTAGGTCATCATTGTAATAAACAAACATATATTCATTAGTTCTACAAAGCTACTCTTGAATATGTGCTTAACTACAGTAAAATGAGCCTCTCCTAGGTTAGACTGATATATGCTGACCATGCTACTTGCATAACAAATATCTAGTCTATGTAAAGCATTGCATACATGAGGCTTCTTACTGCTAAAGCATAAGAAATTCCCTCATGCATGCAACTTCCTCTAGAGTTTCGCAACTTTGCTTTTTGAAAAGTGCAATCTATGTCTTAAAGGAATAATGCCCCTCTTTTAGTCTTGCATTGTAAACTTGATCAAAATCTTATTTATATATGCAGCCTGGGATAAGCCTATAATTGTATTCGTGCAATCACATAAAAGCTTGACCCTTATAATATAGCTTTCCTCTCCCAAGTACCTCATATCAAAGCGACTAGATTACCAAACTTTGATTGATGATAGCGCTCTTACATCATTTCCAATTAATAGTATATCATCCACATACAAAATCAGAAACACCACCAGAATTCCTTTACATCTCTTACAGAATATGGTTCATTTGAATTCTGATCAAAACCAATGATTTGAATTCCTAATCAAAGTTGATGTTCCATGGTCTAAATGCCTGCTTAAGTCCATAAATGGAATCAAGCAACTTGCAAACTTTTCCTTCCTAACCTTTCAATAAAAACCATCTAACTGCAGCATATGGATGTTCTCTTCAAGACTTTCATTTAGGAAAGCTATCTTAGCATCCATTTGCTAGATCTTATAGTCGTGATGAGCTGCAATTGCCAAGAGAATTTTGATAGACTTAAGCATTGCTAAAGGTAAAAAGGTGTCCTCATAGTAGATCTATTCTTTCAGAGTAAACCCTTTAGCTACTAAACGTGCTTTAGAGGTCTCCACATTTCCATCTATCCCTATTTTCCTCTTGTAGATCCACTTTCACCCAATGGGTTTTACTCTATGAGGTGCATCTATAGAGTTCCCAGACATGACTGCAGTACAGAGATTCCATCTTCCTGTTAATAACTTCAAGCCAAAGGTCTGCATCTTTAATATACTCGTATAGCTTAAGATCTATCTCATCCCCTTCCCAAATAATCTTAAAAGAATCTCCCAAGTAAACTAGTCTTTTGGGAGGTCTCCTAATTCTCCCACTAAGATGGAGCTCTAATATAACATATATTTTAGGCTTGGTGTTCTGTGATATCTCATTCTGATTTTCTTATGCGACATTCGCCGGTTATGAATTTAAAGTTACCACCACTTCTTCCAAAATTACCTTGCTTCTGGGTTTTTGTTCCATCATATAGTCATGTTCAGAAAAAGAAAAAAAAACTGCGTCTGTGCTAACAGATACTTTCTTTGAATCTAGATTATAATATAAATAAGCCTTTGTTTCTTTTGACTACCCCAAAAACATGCAAACTTCTGATCTTGAATCCATCTTTCATCCATCTTTCTTAAATTTGTTTTTCCTCCCCATACGTGTGTAGGACAACCCCAAATGTGAGTATGGTTTAACATTGGCTTTCACATCGACCATAATTCTTTTGAGATTGATGAAACAGACTTAGATGGTACAAGATCTAGAAGATACATAGCTGTTTCTAGAGCATATCCCCAAAAGGAAACAGGTCAAGTGGAGTAGCTTAACATTGACCTAGCCATGTCTAAAAGAGTAATGTATTTTCTTTATGATGCACCATTCTATTGTGGAGTGTCTAGTGCTGTCAATTGGGATAAAATCTCAATTATTGACAGGTAGTTTGCATATGTTCCGACGAAGTACTATTCACCTACTCCGTCGGACTTTGAGGGCTTTAATACATTTACCCGTTTGCTTCTGGACTTCTACCTTGCACTCTTTGAATTTATTAAAGGTCTCAAACTTGCGATGAATTAGGTAAATGTAATCATACCTTGAATAATCATCTGTAAAAGCTATGAAAATGTGCATGCCCTCCTTTGCCTTGAACATTTATAGGACCATGTACATATTCGTATAGACAATCTAAAACATTCATGGCTCTATCTCCCTTTGAGCGATTTTGGTCACTTTACCCTCTATGCAGATTCATAGACTGGAAGTGTTTCTACCTCTAGAAAATCTAAACAATCACCTTTAATTAGGGCTGTATACGAACCGAATTTGAGACGAACATGACAATGTTCAAACTCCCTCGTGTATTCTAGAGTTGTGTTTGAGCTCGCCTCGTGTTTGTTAAGACATATATAGTTTTGTGTTCGTGTTCGATTCGTGAAAGTGATCAAGAGATTAAACTCAACTCGGCTCGTTCGTTTAAGCTTCACGAACCGAGCAAGATCTTGAGTTTGTATTAATTTATAGCTACAAGCAAATTAAATTAGCTTAGAGACAACATGGAAACACTTTACAAACCTTATACGGTCATCAACGATTATGTTCTTCCATACATTCATTACTGTAGACACAAATATAATGTCCATTACTAATTTCAACAACTGCATTAGACAAGAGTTTACAAAATATGCCTATACAAGAAATGCCTTGTACAAAAGACGTAGCTAAGCATGTACAAAATATGCAACTATACATCTAACACACAGTTCAAATAGTGTATCAAGCATGCAGTCCATAAAAAAAGTACAGCTTTCTCCTTTATTTAGTCCTGCAAAAAACAAAACCAACAATTAGGAGTTTAAACAACTTTCCATATATATGCACTAATTGACTTGATGCTACTGGGATGTGAAGTAACTGAATACCTTAATTACAAGTTTACAACATTCAAAATAGTAGATTAAATGTCATACAAAATGTTTGTACAAAAGATGTGGCTATACTTCCAAAAACCATCTAGATAGAAGTGTCTCCCGTGCAATCACAACAATAGTTACAGTTTCCTCCTTGATGTTGTCCTGCATAATGGATAAAAGATTTAAGAGTTTAAACAAAAAATATTTATATGCACTATTTGACTTCATAAAGATAAATAATATTTAAATATGACGTTACTCAATGGACCGAGTCAATACCTTAATTTCAGAAACTACTACTGAGGCATTTCAATCTCTTTCACTTCCTCAGTTGTGCGCCACCAAAAAAAAAAACGATGGAAGTTAAGAAAGAAACTCAGTATATAATATACTAGGACACAATGAAATAACGTTAACTATAACAAAAATGTAAAAGTGAATAACGTATAGTATAAACTTCCTTTACTCCATATAAGGAACGTATCCAATCTCCTCCACATATTAAAGCTTCCATAGCCTTTGTCGATAATGATGCTCAATAAGGGTCTATAAACCTACCATCGGTGGTAAAGGCAGCCTCCGAAACAACTGTGGTGATTGGAATTGAAAGTACATTGATCGCCATCTGTGAAAATATTTTATACTTAAGATTGTTCACTTTCCACCACCCAATAACATCAAACTGAGACTCTAAATTCATCTCACATATGTACACTCCTTCTTCAAGGTATGTTTCCAAGTCAGACTTAATGGGCATCACGTTTTCCATGCTCCTCACATACAGATCATATTTTGTCTTCCCTTTTGGCTTTGTAGGCAAAAGTACTACTACTAGAATCTCCTACAATACTACTTTCCTTAGTTACACTCGAGCAGTACAAAGCATGATTCAAGACATATTCCTTATACACCTCAAGCAGGGAACCGGACACCAACTCAATGTTTTTTTTGACTCAACCTCCTTGTAGATCTTAGGAATTTTTTTTAATGAATGTCACTTTGTACCTAGTACATAATTGTAAAGTATTACTTAGATTCAGCAAAAACTAGACAAAATTGGATAACCAATAATAAGATAACTATTACTCTTAATGTAATATCTTTAATGAAAAGTTAACCAATAATTATCAGCAAAAGAGTATATGATAGGGCTGCATTCAAATTCAGCTTCACAGAGCAGAAAGTGAGGACTAAACTCAGCTTCAGTTATTCTTTATGAAGTATTCTGCAATCAGTAATCATAGAAATTGTACTACATAAAACAGTGTGGAATAAGCTCCTAAAAGCTTGACTGAAATCTTTATCAGCAACACCACAGTCTACTATCAGCAACACCCTTCAAAACCAGAATAACCTACCAGAGATTAACCCCTACGGAGCATTAAAAGAAAACAGAAAACTGAGTACCTTATAATCTTTTACGAGATCCTTATTGAAGTAACTCAACCATAGAGAGTTAGATTATACTACCATGACGGGAGACTAAATTCTATTCTTGACAGCTTCGACGATAAATAAGTCGAACTTGTAGCATAGTGTCAATCGTAAGCAATTATCTCAATTTCCCGATCAAATCCCTAAGGACCGGCCTATCTCGCCTACAAAAATTACGGTAAAGGTTTTAACCTAGACAGCATATAGATTGGGATTGAAAAATCAAACAAGAGGATGAATCCAAGGTAAGGTCATGGATAAATACCTAACCTAAAATTCATGAATAAATGCAGCCATGAGACACTACATAGACAACGTTTCTACTGTACATCTTACGACCTTAGAAAACATGAACCAAATGCATCAACAATGTACTTCGAAACACCATCGTCCATTTTTTACTTCTACTCTGCCGCCCATTTTCAACTTATAATAATGGCAATCTCCATCACTTATCTTTCTATACTTTGGTTGTTAATTAGTTTTTATATAAGTCTTAGTGTATTCTTTGAAGAAAATCATGTCATGTTTATCATATAGAAGAGAACTGATATGGATAGATATAATATTAAGAAGGAATATTGTGACAACCGAACATTTTATATACTTTGGTTACATATTTAAGTATGATTAAATAAATCGCTTTATGTGAAAATGGGGAAAACTCTAGCTAGGAGTAACTGGTTGTTGACCGGACTGCCTGTGAATTATTTTGCCTTTTTTGCAAAAAATTGTGCCACTCCGTGCTTGTGACGTGTTAACATATTATTGCGACACATCGTGGTTCAGGCCTTGTCGTGCTTGTTAAGTGGCACGACCGTGTCTTTCCACCTCGTCCTTTGAGCCTTGCTATGCTTGTTAAGTGGCACGATCGTGTCTTGCAACCTCGTCCTTTGAGCCTTGTCGTGCTTGTTAAGTGGCGCGATGGTGTCTTGCCACCTCGTGCTTAAAGCCTTGTCATGCTTGTTAAGTGGCGCGACCGTGTCTTGCCACCTCGTGCTTAAAGCCTCATCGTGCTTGACTTTTCTACCTCTTCACCTCCACTTGACACCTCCTACTTGCTTCTAATTTGATTTAAAAGACCCAATTGACATTCTTAAGTTCTCTTACCTCATTTTTGAGAGAAAAGTGCGAGAAAAGTAACCAAAAACCTCATAAATTTTAGAATTGAGGCTTGTTTTTGAAAAGGAACCTTGAGCGGTTGATTTGGAAAGTTTCTATGAGCTTCAAACAATGTTCAGAACATGTTTTGAGGAGTATTTTGAAGGTGCCTCAAATTTGAAATTTCGGTTCTTTCATCTCTTCTTTAAGGTAAGATAGTTAAAGCTTTTTAATGAGCTTTTAAGGCATGAATATGGATATATGCTATGTTAGCATAATTCTTTTAGTATGAATTCTTTGTCAAACTTTGAAATACTTTTTAGAGACTTACTAATAAATGAATCCATTCGTGTTTAACATATTGGAGATTATGGAAACGTGAAATAGTTTATGGTTCGTGTGAATTATGGAATTATGTCAAACTAGGCATGTTTAGTAATGGTTTTGGACATGTTATAATTAAAGTTAAGTTGCTGAATATAAAGGATTTATATTTCATTCTCGAGATGTTATGAAGATGATGTTATATGATGAAAGTGACAAAATATTTGATAGCTAAATTTTGAAGCGCAAGTAAATAAAGATTATAACAACTACATGTATGAAATGATTTGTTTTCTTGTACATGAGCATGTTACATCCTTTTTATTATAAGGGATGGTTGATATATTGTTGATGATTATTATGTTAGCCCATTCAAATGATTGGGGGTTGATTTGATTGTGTTTGAATAGCGGTGCACCGTATGAGGTGAACAATTGTATCTCCGACTGCTACCTGAGGCAGTATCGATGTTCGATTGTTTTCGGTTACTTTGCTTTTGGCCGATGCAAAGGTTGTGATATTATATGCCGGGTGTGGTGACATAAGGGTGGTCTATTGATGGGACTGAATTCGGGAATGGTAAACTCTTGTGATGCTCAACTAAGTGTGAACATGTGATATGTGTTATGTGCACATTAAAAATTTCTTAATGTGATTGAATTATAATAGCATGCCTTACCAATATTCTTGAGTCTAAAGTCATATTAAATGTCTTTGATTATTTTACTGAGCCAGTAGGCTGACGGGTTTTTACCCATAATATTTTAAATCAAGGAGGTGGTCCCTCGAAAGGCAAGGAAAAGGTGTGAGGCACGGTGAGAAGACGGGAAAGGGGACACTTGTACATTTTGTAAATTAAGTTGTACTTGAATAGTACAGTATGTCTACTTTGAGATTTCGCAGAGAGCTTACTAGGTGCGTTTTGTAAAAGTAAACTCTTTAATTTTGTATGAAATCGTTTGATTACCAAGTGAGTTAGAATGAGTATTATGATCAGTATGATGTGATTGGCTGATGTGTCGTAATGCACCAGCCAGGTTGAGGTAACCTTAAGTTGGGGCGTTACGGTTGTGGAGAGCGTAGTTAAAGGCTATGATAAGATCCTAAGGCCTTGTGTGGTTAGTGATTCTTGGATATTGCATATTATGTAGGGGGTACTCATACGGAGTTGTGTGTGTAGGCCTACAACGGAGAGAGAGCGCGGAGCACGAATTCACGGAAACAATAGAGAAATGGCCGATAAAGGAACTCAAGGAAGGAATAATTCTGAGTTTAATGCTGAAGGTCATGGGCACAACCATAGGTAAATGTAGAAGAGCACTCTACTGGAAATAATAATCATGTGACGAATAGTGGATTACTGGAGGCTTGTCATATACTCCAGCAAGTTATAAATGAAATAAGACAAATGGGTGGAAATCTCCCTTTAGATACAAATGTGCACGAAGTGGTGAATGAAGGTAATGTTAGAGGTGCTCAACAAGTTGAGCAACCCCAAGAGATGTTAAATACTGCTCATGTGTTAGGAGATGGGAGTCTTACCCTTGATAGGTTTGTTAAACTGATAAAGAACCCATTTTTGGGAAGCCTGGTCCAACGATAGCCGAGGAATGGTTGGCTAGAGCGGAGAAAATTCTTGATACCGCTAGGACTCTGAATTCTCAAAAATTGGTGTATACTACCTTTATGCTAGATGCTAGTGCAGAAAGATGGTGGAAATTGTTATCTATGAAGTGGATACGGGAAGGAGTCCCGTCAACCTGGGAAAACTTTAAAAGGGAGTTCACTAATAAGTATGTTCCAGCGGTGACCGAAGAGAAAAGAAAAGTAAATTTTATAAAGTTTGAACAGCGAAATATGTCAGTATCAGTTTATGAATCACAGTTTACTGACTTAGCTAGATTTTGTCCGCATCTGAATGATACAGAAGAACGAAAAGTAAGAAAGTTTGTTAAAGGTTTGAATAAAGATCTTCGGGATAAGTTGATCCCTTTGCAGTTACAAACTTATATGGCATTTGTTGATAGAGCACTGGCTATTGAGAATGATCTGGAAGAGCAAAAGAATGTCAATACAGAGCTATTTAGAGCACCATCATACGGTGGACAAGGAAACTGTAATAGTGAGAATGTGGACCGGTGGAAGGGGTCAAGGGAATACTTGGCAGGGAAATTTTCAAAGGGCTTTACAAGGAAGAAATCGTAATTACTATGGAAACGGTCAGGGAAAAGGTCGAGGTAATCAAATGAGTGGTTATACTGGTAGTCAAGCTAGTTTTGCAGCATTATCCCCAGGTAACAATAATAAAAGGAAAAATCAGACTGAGATATCAAACACGCAACCACCAAAGCAGGCAAGAATTGGAGACCGATGTTCATATTGTAATTGGACATGACATATAAAGAATGAATGTCATAGAAAGACGGGCTTGTGTATTAGATGTGCTTAGTCTGGACAATAAAAAAAAATTGCCCTTATTCTGGAAATCAAGTTGTGCCTTGAGATAACCAGGGTAGAGGGAATTTGCAAGGGTATGCTGAGAAGCCAAGAGTTCAAGGACGAGCATATGCATTGGAATCTTAGGAGGTCCAAGATACTAGCGGAGTTATTGAAGGTACACTCACTATTTTCCAACGTGTTGCTAGGGTACTATTCGATCTTGGTTCTACCCATTCATTCATTTCGTCATATATGGTACCCATGTTACCCCAAGAACCTGAATTGCTACCCTATGTGTTGGAAGTTAGTACTCCTCTAGGAGAAAGTACTCAAGTTAGTCTAATATATAAATCTTGTGCAATGATTGTGGGTGAGCATACAGTATATGCTGACTTGATTGTTTTGCCTATGAGAGGATTTGATATATTGTTGGGGATGGATTGGTTGTCATCTAATCGGGCATCGTTATATTATTTTCATAGGGTTGTGACATTTACTACATTTGATGGAGAAGTATGTAAGTTCCAAGGTAGGAAGGATGGGAGTGTGAATATTATTTCAGCTATTTGAGCAGAGAAGCTACTCTCTAGAGGTTGTGTGGGATATTTAGCTTATATGGTCGATAAGCAGAAAGAAAAGGTTAAAATAAAAGTACCTGTAGTAAATGAATTTTTGGATGTATTCCCTGAGGATGTAACAACATTACCGGTTGAGAGGGAAATGGAATTTGTGATAGAATTGTTGTCGGGAATAGCCTCAATTTCAAAAGCATCATATAGGATGGCTCCAGCTGAATTGAGGGAGTTGAAGTCACAGTTACAAGAATTACTGAATAAGGGGTTTATTTGACCTAGTATATCACCATGGGGAGCCCCAATTTTATTTGTTAAAAAGAAAGATGGTACAATGAGGTTGTGCATGGATTATCGGTAGTTGAATAAAGTAACAATAAAAAATAAGTATCCACTACCGCATATAGATGATTTGTTTGATCAGTTACAAGGGGTAGTGGTATTTTTCAAGTCGGACTTAAGATCGGGATACCATCAATTGAGGATAAGAGAGGAAGATATTCTAAAGATGGCTTTCCGTACAAGGTATGGACATTATGAATTTGTTGTCATGCCGTTTGGATTGACGAATGCTCCTGCAGCCTTTATGGACTTAATACACCGAATTTTTAAGGAGTTTTTAGATCAGTTTGTAGTAGTTTTTATCGATGACATTTTGGTCTATTCAAAAAGTACAGAGGAGCGTGAGTGTCATTTGAGGATTGTACTACAAGTACTATAGGATAAGAAATTGTATGCTAAGTTCAGCAAATGTGAATTTTAGTTAAAGCAAGTGGCCTTCTTAGGTCATATAGTGTCTGAAGCTGGGGTGACTGTTGATCTGTCCAAAATAGATGCTGTTTTGAACTGGCAAGTGCCAAAGAATGTACTAGAAGTTAGAAGTTTCTTGGGATTGGCAGGATATTATCGTCAATTTGTACAATATTTTTCAAGGATAGTTACACCACTGTCTACATTGACTTGGAAGGAAGTGGCTTATGGTGGACCGATAAGTGTGAGGCAAGTTTTCAGGAGTTAAAAACGAGATTAACTACAGCTCCAATTTTGACTTTGCCTAGTGGAAATAAGAATTTTGTGGTGTACAACGATGCTTCGAAGGAAGGATTAGGCTGTGTTTTGATGCAAGATGGCAAAGTAGTGGCTTATGCTTCGAGAAAGTTGAAACCTTATGAACAGAATTATCCAACACATGATCTTGAGTTAGCAGCAATTATGTTCGCATTGCATAAGTGGAGGAATTAATCTGTATGGTGCTAATTTTGAGATTTTTACTGATCATAAGAGTTTGAAATACTTATTTTCTCAGCAAGATTTGAATATGAGACAAAGAAGGTGGATGGAAGTACTCAATGATTATCATTGTACGATTCAGTATCACCCAGGTAACACCAATGTTGTTACAAATGCACTAAGTAGAAAAGTACAAGTTACTAGCTTAATGGTGAAAGAGTGGAAGTTGATTGAGCAAGCTTGTTCATGGGAGTTATTTGTTAATGAGTCAGGAATTATTCTTGCAAATTTACAAGTGAAACCAGTATTATTACAGAGAATCCAGAAGGAACAAGAAAGAGATTTAGAGTTGCAGAGAGCAATGAAGGAAAAAAGATAGAACCTTTAAACCTGAGTTTTCTATGGATACTAATGGTGTTTTACAGTATAAAGACCGAATAGTTGTGCCTAATGATGAAGAGTTGAAAGGAGAATTACTGAAAGAGGCCCATAAGTCAAATTATATAGTGCACCCAGGTGGAACAAAGATGTATCGGGATTTGAAATGTAATTACTGGTGGAACAACATGAAAAGAGAAATCGCTGACTTTGTTTCAAGATGTATATATGTCAACAAGTGAAAGCCAAACACCAAAGACCAGCAGGTCGATTGGAACCATTACCGGTACCCGAATGGAAGTGGGACCATATAACAATGGAGTTTGTTACAAGATTGCCAAGGACCCGTGATGGGCATGATTCGGTATGGGTGATTGTGGATTGATTGACGAAGTCTGCTCATTTCCTACCTGTGCTCAAGACTTACTCATTGGATAAGTTAGTCCGAGTGTATGTACAAGAAATAGTTCGATTGCACGGAATAGCAGTAAGTATTATAAGTGATAGGGATCCAAGATTTAGATCCCATTTCTGGAAAAGTTTGCAAAGTGCATTAGGTACAAATTTAGCACAGCATTTCATCCTCAGATTAATGGACAATCTGAGAGAACTATTCAAACATTGGAGGATATGCTTCGTGCATGTGTGATAGATTTTAAAGGAAGTTGGGATCAACATCTGGCATTCACTGAATTTACTTATAATAATATTTATCATGCTAGTATCGGTATGGCACCATATGAAGTTCTATATGGACGAAAGTGTCATTCACCAATTTGTTGGAGTGAAGTCCGAGAAGGGAGTTTAATTGGGCCACAGATAGTTCAAAAGACCATGAAAAGATTCAACAAATTCGGCAAAAGATTTTGACTGCTCAAAGCTGACCGAAAAGTTATGTTGATAACAGACGAAGAGAGTTGGAATTTTCAGTGGGAGATTTTGTATTTCTTAAGGTGTCACCATTCAAAGGAATAAAGCGATTTGAAAAAAAAAAAGCAAGTTGTCACCGAGATATATTGGCCCTTATGAAATATTGGATCGTGTTAAGAATTTGGCAAATAGTTGCCTTACCAGTATCTTTGGAAGGAGTACATGATGTGTTACATGTTTCTATGTTGAGAAAGTATAACCCTGACCCATCTCATGTGATAAGCCCAGAGCCAATATCAATCCAATTAGATTTGTCATATGAAGAGTTGTCGGTGCAGATTCTAGCTTTTGATGTGAAAGTCTTGAGGAACAAAAGCATTGCATTGATTAAAGTTTTGTGGTAAAATCATGAAGTGGAAGAAGCCACGTGGGAAAAAGAGGAGGATATGCGAAAAGATTATCCGCACCTATTTGGTAAGTCAAAGTTATGAATTTGGGGACCCAATTCTCTTATGGAGTGAAGGGTGTGAGAACCCAACATTTTATATACTCTGGTTACATAGCTAAGTATGATTAGATAAATCGCTTTATGTGAAAATGGTGAAAACTCTAGATGGGAGTAACCGGTTGTTGATTGGACTGTCAGTGCATTATTTTGCTTTTTTGGCAAAGAATTGTGCCACCTTGTGCGTGTGACGTGTTAACATATTATTGCGACACATCGTGGTTCAGGCCTTGTCGTGCTTGTCAAGTGGCACGACCGTGTCTTGCCACCTTGTCCTTTGAGCCTTGTCATGCTTGTTAAGTGGCACGACAGTGTCTTCCCACATCGTGCTAAAAGCCTTGTCGTGCTTGTTAAGTGGCGCGACGGTGTCTTGCCACCTCGTGCTTAAAGCCTTGTCATGCTTGTCAAGTGGCGCGACCGTGTCTTGCCACCTCGTGCTTAAAGCCTCGTCGTGCTTGACTTTTCTACCTCTTCACCTGTACTTGACACCTCCTACTTGCTTCTAATTTGATTTAAAAGACCCAATTGACTTGCTTAAGTTATCTTACCTCGTTTTTGAGAGAAAAGTGAGAGAAAAGCAACCAAAAACCTCACAAAATTTAGAATTGAGGCTTGTTTTTTAAAAGGGAACCTTGATCGGTTGATTTGGAAAGTTTCTATGAGCTTCAAGCAGTGTTCTGAACATGTTTTGAGGAGTATTTCGAAGGTGTCTCAAATCTGAAATTTCGGTTCTTTCATCTCTTCTTTAAGGTAAGATAGTTAAAGCTTTTTAATGAGCTTTTAAGGCATGAATATGGATATATGCTATGTTAGCATAATTATTTTAGTATGAATTATTTGTCAAACTTTGAAATACTTGTTAGAGACTTACTAATAAATGAATCTATTCGTGTTTAACATATTGGAGATTATGGAAACGTGAAATAGTTTATGGTTCGTGTGAATTATGGAATTATGTCAAACTAGGCATGTTTAGTAGTGGTTTTAGACGTGTTATAATTAAAGTAAGTTGCTGAATATAAAGGATTTATATTTCATTCTCGAGATGTTATGAAGATGATGTTATATGATGAAAGTGACTAAATATTTGATCGTTAAGTTTTGAAGCGCAAGTAAATAAAGATTATAACAACTACATGTATGAAATGATTTGTTTTCTTGTACATGAGCATGTTACATCCTTTTTATTGTAAGGGAGGGTTGATATATTGTTGATGATTATTATGTTAGCTCATTCAAATGATTGGGAGTTGATTTGATTGTGTTTGAATAGCAGTGCACCGTATGAGGCGAACAATTGTATCTTCGACTGCTACCCGAGGCAGTATCGGTGTTCGATTGTTTTCGGTTACTTTGCCTTTGGCCGAGGTAAAGGTTATGATATTATATCCTGGTTGTGGTGACATAAGGGTGGTCTATTGATGGAACTGAATTCAGGAATGGTAAACTCTTGTGATGCTCAACTAAGTGTGAACATGTGATATGTGTTATGTGCACATTAAAAACTGCTTAATGTGATTGAATTGTAATATCATGCCTTATCAATATTCTTGAGTTTAAAGTTACATTAAATGTCTTTGATTATCTTACTGAGCTAGTGGGCTGACGGGTTTTTACCCATAATATTTTAGATCAAGGAGGCGGTCCCTTGAAAGGCAAGGAAAAGGTGTGAGGCACGGTGAGAAGACGGGAAAGGGGATGCTTGTACGTTTTGTGAATTAAGTTGTACTTGAATAGTACAGTATGTCTACTTTGAGATCTGGCAGAGAGCTTACTAGGTGTGTTTTGTAAAAGTAAACTCTTTAATTTTGTATGAAATCGTTTGATTACCAAGTGAGTTAGAATGAGTATTATTATTAGTATGATGTGATTGGCTGATGTGTCGTAATGCTCCAGCCAGGTTGAGGTAACCTTAAGTTGGGGTGTTATAAATATTACCCTCGAAATCCCCCTTGGGAGGGATATAACTACATTAACTCAATAGTTATAGCTTGGACTTCTAGGCAGGAAGTCCTGCACAGTCATTTACATACTGCAAAATTTTGATTGAACAAGCTGTGAAATGATTTTTACCCCAAGCCTCTCATGGATTAAATCTATCTGAGTTTGTGGAATGGACTGCCATGACTTTACCCCAGTAGAGATAAAACTCCTAGCAATAATACCTACCTCATTAGCATACTTAGCTGATGCAATTTGATCAACAGGTCTTCCCTTCTCAGGATCCACAACAATCTGAATTTTTCCTATGGCTTCAACCATCTTTGGTATTTCAATTCCCTTAGTCTTATCGTGTGCGTTCTTCATAGGAGCAGATCCTGCAGTTATAAAACAATATGAATTTATTATCAATAAACATGTGGGCAAGGCTATTGTCAAAGGTAGACCAATAAAGTGCTTGATTACTCTCAATTGCATGTGATCATATCGACACTACTAGCAGGACATCCGACTTGTAGGCTGACAGGTGCATGTGTCACATTGTCGGGGGAAGCCATTTAAGCTGAAGTGATTGATCTAGCATTGATGATGGTAGGTGTGGCTTCTCCCTGTGCATCAAATGCTGAAGCCTCTCGAGGTGGAGTGACTAACTCATTTGGCATTTGTGATGCCAATCGCTTCCGTAAATGCATTAGATTTCCTGTTCCACCGCTCTAGGGGGACTCTATTTAAGGAATTCATGCCAACTACTCACCAGCTTACTTGACATATCAATGTAATGTAGAGTAAATGTAGAAGTCCAACAGTCGATATGTGTGTAGAGTTGAAGGTTATGTTGCCTTAAATGTCATAATTCAGACTAGGAGCTACGGTTGGAAGTGAAATTAAAGCAACACATGACATATATAACAGTTTCACAAGCAAAAAACACATAACATATACAACAGTTTCACATGTTCATTGATGTATTTGCAATATAAGAAGTTTTTATATATCTTCTGCATCACTATCATCATCCTCAACTCATAAGATGTCTTCATCATCACCAGAATACTCGACAAATGTATCATCCTCTTCGTCGTCTCTAATCTCTTAAGGACCCTCAACAGGTTCTGTGACTCTCTCAACAATGATCGGTTCAGCATCATGCCTAAGCAACTCGCCCACTTTATTCTGATCAATCTGAACATTTTATCGTATTGTTGGTGAGCCTTTGTCTTGATTAACTTCTTCATTTTCAATATCCATGTCTATAGGCTCAGTTTCCGGTATATCCCACAAGTGTCTGTGTTTAAACCTTTGCACCGCTTGTCAATTTGCCCCAAACTTTGTGTCATTAACATAATAGACCTGGTTTGCCTGAACCGCTAACACATATGGCTGACTTTGGTACCAATGGCCAGTAATTTGAATGCTTGTGAAACCCTCAGTGATGTATATTTATGTTTTAGGGTTAGTGTTGAACCATTCACACCCAAATAAAACAACTCTTTTGTCTTTAATGTATTTCAGCTCAATCACATCAGTCAAGACACCATAGTAGTCAATCACCAGTCCCTTGTGCTCGCCTTCATCAGGCCACTATTTTGAGTCTTACGATCACTATCATGATCTTTTGTGTGAAACCTAACATTATTTACAATACAAGCAGGATATCACTTCTACCGTACGTCAGGCCCACATGCAAGTGCATGTATAACATCAGTAGCTTTAAGTAGTATCTCATTGTACGCCTTCATTATCTAAACAAATGACATAGACACACTATAAGTAAATAAACCAGAGATCCTCAAAAGAGATAAAAAGCAACCTATTCAGTAACTTACACGGTTCGTAAACCAGTTTGGAAACTCCTCTTGATGCCTCCTAGTTATATTAAGAGAACATTGGTTCCCTAACTCTGCCTTGTGCTCACTAAGCATTAAACATACAAGTATGAGACTCCAAAACTTTAAAAAATAGAATACTTACTGAAATGAATTGGTAAAATAACACCCAAAATTATGGACTTACGCTTTAAAGTCATCAATTTCCTTATAGTTATTAAGGATATGCCACTGCATTTTTTCTAGCTCTTCAAATGGTATGAATTCAAGCTTTGAAGCGCCAAATGGATGAACCATCTGTGTGAAAGGAAATATTTCGTCCTCCTAATCCATTTCCCCGCCATCATAATTGTGTTATTCTTGATTGAACCTAGTCTCCACATCATTAAGATACGTGAACAAAATGTTAAGCATTTGGTAATAGAGACGGCCTCCGCAATTGAGCCTTCATGACGGGCTTTATTGCTTACACACTGCTTCAAAAAGCCCAAGTGCCTCTCAATTGGATACATCCAATGACAAGAAATTGGCCCCCCAAGTAAGGCCTCACGTGGCAAGTGAACTACTAGGTGGACCATGACATCAAAAAATGCAGGTGAAAATATCCTTTCCAACTTACAGAGGATAAAGACAATGTCTTTCTCTGGCCTTCTACCTCTTCCACTTACAATGTCTTAGAGCATAAAGACTTGAAAGACTCTCCCAATTCAACCAATGGACCATGGACATCATTGGGCAAGTATCCATGCATGCCAACTGGGATCAACCGTTGTAGCGTAACATGGCAATCATGACTTTTCGTGCCGGATACCTTGTCATCACCAACATTTGCACATCATGATATGTTACATGTATATCCATCTGGAAATTTCACTGCCTTTAAGAACTCACAGTAGCCTTGCTTTTCTTTTTTTGACAAGGTGTAACGCGCAGGCGGCATTGTATACGTACTGTTATAATTTGCCTGTAGATGTAATTCCTTCCTTATATTAATGTCCTTTAGATCATCTCTTGCCTTCACAGTATCCTTTGTTTTTCCCTCGATATCAAGTAAAGTCCCCAATGCATTATGACAAACGTTTTTCTCGATATGCATAATATCGAGATTATGTCTTAATTTTAGAGTTGAGAAAGATGGCATATCAAAAAATATACTCCTCTTAATTGAATTTAGTTCATCAGCTATACACTTTCTCTTCTTATTGCTTGGATGCTTGGTCTGTGATGTGAAACTTGTACCAACTGCTCTAATACATCATCACCTGAATACTCCCTAGTTCTCTTTCTTTTCTCAAGCTTACCATTGAATTCCTTGCTCCTCCGCCATGGATGATTCTTATCTAAGAGTCGACGATGTCCTATGTAACCTATTTTACTCCTCAATTTCTATGAACTTGTATCCTCATTGCATGTGGGACAAGCTAAGTACCCTTTCTTACTCCACGATGAAAAATATGAATATGTCAGAAGTCACTTATAGTCCAAATCATAGCTGCATGCATCTAAAAATTCTCTTTAGTAGAAGCATCATATGTTTGGAGCCTGTATTCCCAAAGCTCTTTTAACTCATCTATAAATGGCTGCATGTATACATCAAAGTTTTTCCCTGGTGCCTTAGGACCAGGAATAAGTAACAATATCATCGTGTATTGCTCCTTCCTGAGCATCCAAGGGGGCAGATTGTATGGTATCACAATTACCAGCCACATGCTATAAGACATACTCATGTTACCAAATGGATTAAAACCATCAGTTGCTAGCCCAAGCCTAATATTTCAAGCCTCTTGTGCGAACAACTCATGCTCTTTGTCAAATTCCTTGCATGCTATGCCATCGGCTGGGTGCCTTAAAACTTTCCCATCATCTAGCCATTTATCTTTGTGCCAGATCATCTTAGCAGCTGATTTCTTAGACATGTAGAATCTTTGGAACCTAGGTTTAATTGAAAAATGGCGAAGAATTTTGTGGGGAACTTTCCCGCCCTTACCATTGTCAACTTGCCATCTAAATTCGCCATATTTTGGACACTTATCTTTGTTAGCATTATCCTTCCAAAAAAACCACAATCATATTTGCAGGCGTGAATCCTTGTATATGACAACCCTAATCCCCACAACATGTTTTTAGCCTCATAATAAGACTTAGGAAACTTTTTGCAATTGGAAAACGTCGCACTCAATAACTCTAACATCATGGTAACTGATTTCTGGCTCATTTGTGTAAGACCTTTAAGTGAAGCATGTAAATGATAAAGGATAATGTTGTGAAAGAGGTGCAGCCAGGATATAGCTCACATTGTGCTTTCCTTAAGAGTTTATAGAACTTTCCTGCTTCCTCTTCATTTAAGTTGCATATATTACTTTCATTTTCATCCCTTGGTCCAGTTCCTTCTTGAGGTTCTATTTTAATAAAGTTTCCCCTGCATACATTATTAATCAATTCATCTACCCTAGCACCTTCTTGTTAACCATTGTCTCTGATGTCTTCATTATCGACATTCTCATTCTCAGTATCATTATTATCAAAGGTCCTATTTGATCTATTATCATACCTTTCCCCGTGATATATTCAATGTGTGTAACTCTGCTGAATCCCATTATCAAAAAGATGTTCCCTAACTACTGATGGATATAATCTGTTAACGTTCAAGCATTTGCGACAAGGACCCGTTAGCATAGCATTACTACCCATATTAGACACAGCAAACTGCATAAACTGGTTTACTCCAAGCTTGTACTCATCACAATATCTAAAACTCACTGGCATCCAAGTCCTATCAATCTTCAACACCTTATCACCATTTTACCAGAAAATAAGAGAAAAACGAAGTACATGGAAGAACTAAGACATTTCAAAAAGCAAACCAGTTTCTAGAAAGATAAGTTACATAAAATGACCATTATCTTTCTAGCATTTTCATGTCATGCACAATCAATAAAATTAGACACATATCAAAATGCACAAGGTCTCTCATAAATACAAAGACAATCTTACCATCCTTAATAAGGAAGTCTAGTAAGGAATATAGAAAGAGGATGAAAGAAAGCATATTGTTTATAGTTTTTTCTTCAGATTCTGGACAGAGTCAGAAGCCTTATGCTTTTGATAATTTTTATAAACCTGAAGAAAACTAAAAATCACATATTTTGCCTAAATGTTAAGACAATATCATCAATGCAACATGAACCCTATTTGGTGATAGTGTAGAAGTTTCTTAGATCAAGTTTTTTCTATTTTTACTTTTCAAACATTGCAACAATTTAGATATGACTAGATGAGAGATGGAAACTATCCCTTGAAACTGTGGTAGGTGGTCTATAAAGCAGAAGCACTTGTTGAGATAATTAGCAATAATCAATGGCATTTGCCATACGCCAGATCATAATCAATCAGGCTATGGTAGGAAGAATTAACACTTATGCCCAACCTCAGGGTGACATGGAAGATAAAATCCTCAGGATTCTTACCAAAAATGGTCAATTTACAGTGAATTCAGCCTAGCATGCTCTGAGAATAAGAAAGCATAAAGTGCCATCGTGGAAATTGGTGTGGTTCACTGGAAGCATACCAAAGTGTGCTTTATCTTATGAATGTTATGTAAGGACGGGTTTAGAACAGAAAAATAAATAAGGAAAAGTGGAATTACATTACATATGATACTTGCTCATCGTGTAACCAACATATGGAGGACGTCAATCATATTTTTTGGAGCTATGAATTTCCACAGAAAATTTGGTAGGAAGTGTTTGATAAACTGAGGGTGTCCATTCAATGGCAGTCAGGGAGGCATGTGTTGGGGCATGCTGTTGCACACTTTATAGGCAAAGCTTAGGAAGTTGGGATTTGCAGTAACAATGTATATGATATGGGGAAAAGAAATGCCAGAATATTCGAGCAGCAATTTCAGTCCATAGAACAAATCATGCATGTGATAAAGTAGTTGATACAATGGAAAGTGAGAAGCTGGAAGGAAGTACCAAGTCATAGCATCAACAAAGGACTGTGTGAAAATTGCAAAGTTGATAAGATAATTTTAATTGATTGATTGTTTTTGTAAATGAATGCTAATATGGTTGTAATGTCATGCTTAGAGCGGAACTGTACTATACATTTGTACTTATAATTCTTTGGGATTAATACAATGACTTTTAGACCAAAAAAAAAAAAGATAGGGGTGGTGATTAACTTTATCTGGTTTTAATTCCTTATGTGAAAGTCATGGAATTATACATGAACGAACCATTCATGCCATATGTGTTATTGGGGGTGAAGCACTAGATATACACAACCGTTAGTAACAGAATTCTGCATAAAAAAAAATGGACAAAACACTGTATGAACTATGGAAGAATATAAAGCTACCCTAACATTAGTTATGTTAAGGTGTGGGGGTGTGTTGCTTATGTACTGGACAAGTCATAAAAAAACCAAAGTTGGGTTCCAAAGGTATTAAGTCATCTTTCTTCGTTATGGTATAAATAGTAAAGCTTGTAGATTTCTAAACCTTGATTCTCTAACACTTTTTAAGGCTTTATATGCTTGTTTTCTTAGAACACCTTATCGTCAAAGATGCTAGGTCCTCATAATCAAGAAAGAGTTTGATTCATGCTGAAAATGTAACTGAGAAGGACCCATATGTTAAAGGTCTTGCACTAGTAGGTCCTGGTGCAGGACCTTTTGAGCATGTTCAAAATGAATTCAGAAGAAGTAAAAGACAGAGGACTGATAAGACAAAATATATTGCCATGAAGTACCATTCAGAGAATGTTGAAAAAAATGTAAACTCGCTGTTAAATATCTTCCAACTAAGTTAAACTGCTAGCACTCAGAAAAATATTCAACACCTCGAGATAGATGGGATTATTACCGATAATTTGAGGTCAATATGGTTTCATTTCCAGTGCAATAAAATCTGGAACTAGTGGGGGTTATCTACCTAATTCTTAACAAAGTTCCATCTTTAATTTGCACTGTTGCTTTTTGCAACAAAGTAAGGCTGAACTATTTGTTATTAATGAACGCATAGCAATTAGTGAAGCAAGAAGGAGATGTTGCAGAAACTTCTGATGGATTCTCCTTTGAAAAAATCTGGAAGTCAAGGTCGCTTCTCATGAACAAGTTATAGAACACTTGCTAATCTGTGATAAGCACATGACTTATAATGTGCTGCCTTAAAAGAGCGAAATGAATTTGTGTACAATGTGAGAAATATTCATCGAGTGTCATAACCTTAAGGTTTTATCTCCTTTGCCTTTGTTTTGGACTTCGCGCAAACCATAGGTTCAAGGATATCCACCTATGCAATATGTTGTACAGATTGCCATGTTCTTTAGGTTTTCATATTTATTATTTAGAAAATATTGGGGGAATGCTATTAATAATCAAATTAAGTTATTTTTCTTACTTCAATTGTTCGTATTAGGCTGAGTAGCTGTGTTGTAGTCCCAATCGTTACAAATTAGTATTGATGTCACTTGGAAACTCTCTTCATTAGACACATTTCTTCATAGGCAGCCATTTGGGTTCTACATAAATCCAACTTCTGACCTGCTACTAATACATCAATACTTCATCATATTATTTCTATTTATTTTTTGTTTTTATCAAAAAAGACATCAGAGTTCCAATTTCGTGTCAATTGTACACCAGGGTACCTGAATACCAACTGTACATGTCTACGGTAAGTGAGCATACTAAAGGCATATAACATCACAACACATTTAAAGGCCCTTGAATTAAGGAAAACAAGATGTTACCAATTGCGGCCTTACTTTCTATTGGGGAAAAGACTATAAAGTAACTCCTGATTGTGAGAGTTACAATCCCAGCCAGCCAATGCTTTCTAGAAGTCAACTAATTAATCAAGTACAACTTTTAGTTTATTGAGTTCAATAAGGTAAAGTGAATGTTTACATAAAGAAAGGCATGCATAATCCAGCAAGTATGTATCAAAAAGACATCAAAATCTACCTGCTCAAATTGAAATTGAAATCATGCTGTCATCTGTGTTCATATGCGGCACCCTGTAACGATGTATATTTCAGGGATAGTAAGATTTAGAGCCAAGGTCAAAGGAGAAAAACTCCTACATCTTTTAAACTACAGGAAAAAAATTTATAGTCGATTAGCATACACAGACTTTTAGAGAAAGAATCACCTTTTGGTGCTTCAGATATTCTTTAGTTTTATGATTTTCCCTAAAACATCAAACTGAAAAGATTTAGGTCAAAGTGATAATCGCAAAAATCCTATGATGGCACCACAAAGCTTGTTGAATTCTAGTGAAATCGTGAGATTGAAGTGATGAAAGTGATAGGAGTAGGAATATAAGCTGAACTTACCAAGAACGTAAGTTTAATCTCCCTTTCGTTGCCCCAAATTACGCCGATTTTGGTGTAGAAAAGTCTGCCCCGCCCTTAGCGAGTGAGATATACATAAAACTTGGAAGAGAGTGAGAGATACACACAAATGGAGATAGAGATATGGAGAGAGAGAGAGAGAGAGAGAGGAGGCATGAAATTAAAGATGTACTAATTTCCTTTTTTGCCATTCTTGACGAAGTCAATTTGTCATTAATTGTGAAAATTACTTCCAACCCCCCGCCAAAATGGATTTTCACTCCCGCACCACTGTGCACCCAACATATTTAGACAAAATATTTAATTCATCTATAAAAAAAATAGTTTTATCAACAAAATGTTGTTTAGCTATCTTTGTTAACGAACTGTTGTTCGTCGAGAATTGATTTGTCGCTAAATGGTAAATTTTTTGTAGTGGGGCAGTGGGTGTTTGACTATTCTAGTGTATGAGAGAAGAAGGTGATGTGGTCTGTGGTCTGACCGCCACTAGCCGACGGCTTGGGCGGTGGTTTGGCTGGAAGTGTGCCTGTGTGATGATGACTACCTGAATACTTATGAGTGAAGGGGCACTGATGTTTGACATTGAGTGTCTGAGTCTCTGATAAGATAAGGAAAATGTATTTGGTGATAGAGAAAGGAAGCATTTGGTGATATCCACAGGCTTCAACGTCCCAATACACGTCTCAACACAAATATTGTGTAGGTTTGTAATATATACTTTTTTTTAATGACTAAATGAACCAATGTTCATTTATAAGGCTCGTCTCGTGTTCGGCTCGTTAAGTAAATGAACCCTTTTGTTCATGAACATTAAAAAACAAACATCATCATGTTCAAACTCGACTCGTATAATAAACGAGCCCTAAAATTATGTTCATGTTCGATTCACCTATTACATGAAAGAACATGAACAAATTTCAGAGAGCTGTTCATGAACAACTCGGTTCATTTACAGCCCTACCTTTGATCAATCTTTAAATCCTATATAGATTAGTAAGACCTAGACATAAGTGTCATAAATATATTTCATTGGCAAAAGAAATCTTTTATTTCCAACATGACTATCAATTTCATTGTTATACAGTGATGGAGCAATAGGATTAAGCAAAAATAAGTGGTCGACTAGTGGACTAGAACATACGAATTTATTTTAAATTTAATAGCCACAAAATTCTTGAGAAACAGTATATCCTTGTTTAGATAAACAAGATTCTGAAATCAGATTCCGTGAATGTTTGTTACATAGAGGCAATTACTTAAATGTAAAACCATATTATTCTTGAAGACTAAATTAATTGCTCTACCTGCAACTATTGAGACCAGGCCATCGCTGCACAACTTCAGGGTGATCTCCCCTTCATGTAGTCTTCGGGTTTCCTGGAAACCTTTCAAAGAATCGTAGACGTGATTAATGGGCTTCAGAATAAACACCAGGTACGGGTGGATCCAACAATAATACATGCTTCAAGAACAACTGATTGGATCATACATGTTACAACGGGCTTTAGATTAGGGCAATATGATTCCCAATGCGCCTTATCTCTACATTTAAACATCTGCCTTTGGTGTAACCTCTGGCCTTAGCTTTTCCTTCATTTCCTCCACACCACCCATTGGCCTCCTGGTGTTTTGCATATTATGTTTTGCTTCTTCTTATTCTTATTCTTGTATTTCGGCATAGAAGAACTTGCCTTAGCGACTTGGATACAACCGTTGGCATTAAGAATGCCTTCAGCAGCCATCAAATTCTGCATCAGTTGTTTGCAGACTGAGTAGATGTTTGTTCGGGTTATAATTCATCCTGAGCTGATCAAAAGTTAATAGTAATGATTCCAAGAGCATGTTAGCCCGAGTTTCCCCATCAATATCTCCACCAAAGATCTCAGTCGTTAAGATAACCTAGCATCCTTATGCAATGATCTCTTACAGGATTCCTGGATTCATTTTTGAGGACATGATGGCCTTCATTGCTCTTTGTCATAGGACTCGATTTTTGATGGCCAAACATCTCCTCCAGGTTAAGCATGACCAATCATTGTTACTCTTGGCTCTGACTTTTAGGAATGCGCCGTTTATTACCAATCATCATTACTATTGGCTCTGACTCTAGATAAAAGTTAATCCTTTTTTATTATTCCTATATGACCAATTACTGTTATCGTTGGCTTTAACTTCTAAAGATACGCCCATCATTTGGCTACCAATCATTATAAGTGTTGGCTCTGGCTCCAGATGAGGACCTCAATTTGACATAATTTTATATGAGAAAATGATATTTTCTTTGATTTCACAGAAAAATCATAGGATATGAGTAAACCTATATAGTTTGTTCCTTTTGGTTTTCTCTACGGGATGTAGTTTTCCTTTTTGATGAAAACTTTTCCTATTGAAAAAGAAATAGAAAACCGTATGTGGTTCTACAAGCATCATGTACACATGCTTTCTTGCACTAGCACGCAAGTGAAGTGCACTTGACTTAAGATAGAGCTCGAAATATTACTTTCCAATGGTGAAATGAACTAGTGTGGATCCTCCTTCGGCTATCAAATATAAGTACCTTGCATACACGGAAAGTAGTTATCATGCATATACTCTAGCGCAATATATCACTTGGATCGGTCTTCACTAAAGTTTTTCGGACATCTTTATCATCAGTTCGATGGCCTTCGTTGGTTGCTTGCATGGCCCGTCCGAGTCAACTCCTAGTGGTCATTAGTAAGGACTTAATGTTTGGAAAATTTTCTGCCATCTAGGTACAGTGCGATTTGGCTTGGGTTTGCTCGCTTTTGGTTGGCATTAGTTTGGGATCCTTTGTGCGGACAAGATATACGACGGATCTTAATACTGCTTAATGTCACGGGAAGACACTTTCTCGTTTCGTCGAACCGTACGGCACTTAGCTATCAAGCGCCTTGCTTGTGCTAAGTCAGCCTTTCACTCAGGCTGGGGCGATGCTAGAAGCTAATCGAACAAAGAAGGACACACGAGAGTTTGGGAGAATATATGTATTGCTTGGAGAATGTTGTGTACCAGAATGCTTGAGTGCCTTGGCCAAGTGAGGCTTCAACTATTTATACTAGTCCACCTCCTCAATGGACGGTGGAGATACATTTCATCCTACAGATCGTATTCTGTCTCTAGAATTCTCTAGATATCTACAAGGTTCTCCACCATTCTAGAATCCTCTATAGAAATATCTCTTATGTACAAGAAGTGTATAGAATATTCTAGAGACCTTGCCCAATTCATCGCCTCATAATCATCCTCGTAGGCGTCCATTAGGCGCCTATGTGGCGTTACTTCTAAAGTTAGCCTCCATAACAAAAAGTGCAGGACATTCTCCCCCACCTATTCTCACGATGCCCTCTTCGCAACCTCCTCGCGGTATCGGTCTACAACGTTTTGGAACAACCAAAGATTGTCCGCTCGTTCCCATGTTGCTTTTTTCTATGTCAATCCCTTCCATTTCACTGAGTAGTGCCACGTTGATGGAACTCCTCGTCTTCGTTTGAGCCTGTCGCTAAGCACGTACTCAGCCTCTTTATCATATGACTTCACCACGGCTGTTGGTGCCCTATGACTCTCTCCACGACTTGAGTCTTCCTTATCGGCATAGTGAGGTTTTAGCAAGCTCACATGGAAGACGTGGTGAATCTTTAGTCTAGGCAGCAACTCCAATCAATAAGACACTTTCCCAACCTTCACCATGGTAACAAAAGGTCCCTCGTAGCTCTGAATTAGCCCTTTGTGTACCTTCCTTAGGGTCTTGAATTGTTGCGAAAGCAATTTCACCATTACCATGTACCTAAGGTCATACTCCTTCGGCCGCCGCCGCCTCTTGTCCGCCCATTTCTTTATCTTGTGTGTAGCTTTGTCAAGGTAAGAGCGCGCCACATCCACTTGCTTGTTCCATGACCTAGCCACTTGTGCTGCCAACGGGCTTTTCCCCATGCAGTCGCCCACCAATGCAAGGGGAGTGAGTGGCTGTTGCCCTATGGTAATCTCAAATAGACTTTGGTTTGTGGCCTCGCTCCTCATCAAGTTGTATGAAAAATATGCCACGTCCAAAAGTCTCGCCCTATCTTTCTGGTTGGCACTAACAAAGTGCTGTAAGTAACACTCAAGTAGAGTGTTCGCCCGTTCTGTCTGTCCATCCGTTTGGGGGTGAAAGCTCGTTGAAAAGTGCAGCTCCGAGCCAAGGAGTTTGAACAACTCCGTCCAAAACTTTCTCGTAAACCTTGGGTCTCGGTCGCTCACTATGAACTTTGGTATCCCCCAATACTTAACCACGTGCCTAAAAAATAACCGAGCTGCTTCCTCTGCTATGCAGTCGGCTGAGGATGCTACGAATGTCGCATACTTGGAGAACCGATCAACAATCACCATAATCGAGCCGCATCCCTCCGATCTTGGTAAGCATGTAATGAAGTCCATGCTTACACTCTTCCACGGATGTGCGGGGATTGGCAACGGCTCGAGTAAACCCATCGGTAGTTGGTTCTCCACCTTGTCTTGTTGGCACACATGACAAGTCCTCACGTTGCCTCCACATCATCCTTCATTTAGGGCCAATAGTATGATGCCTCCACCAAGGCGTGTGTCCGTCGTTACCCTGGATGACCTGCCATGGAGTGTCGTGACACTCTCAGATGATCATCCTCCTTAAGTTGTTCCATTTAGGAACATACACCCGTCAGCCCTTCGTGTAGAGAAGGCCGTTCTCCACCCAAAACCGTTGGGTTTTCCCACTCTCTACAAGCTTGAGGAGGTCCTTGGCTAAGGGGTCATGCTCCATTCCTTCCTTGATTTCTTCTAAGATATCCCCCTTCGCCTTGGATATTGCCGCCAATTCTGTCTTCCGACTTAAGGCATCTGCTACCAAGGCTTGTATTCCATCACATACTCAAACTCGGCCAAAACGTCTTGCCACCTAGCTTGCTTCGGACTCAACTTATTTTGAGATTGGAAGTAGCTAGTAGCTATGTTGTCGGTCTTGATCAAGAACCAACTCCCCAATAGGTAGTGCCTCCAAGTGCGTAGGTTATGAACCACCGCGGTCATCGCTTTTCTTGCACCGTGTACTTTCGCTCGGTGTCATTTAGCTTATGGATTTTGAATGCTATTGGATGCCCCTCTTGCATCAACACACCTCCAATAGCGAAGTCGGATGCATTCGTTTGCACTTCAAACACCTTCGCATGATCGCGAAGAACTAGCACGGGCTCTTCCATCACTGCCTCCTTCAACCCCTCGAAGGCAGTTTGGCACCTCTTGGACCATTCCCACGTCTTTCCCTTCTTGAGTAGGTCCGTCAATGGGGCTGCCTTGGCTGAGTAGCCCTTGATGAGCCGCTGATAGTAGTTAGCTAGGCCAAGGAATGACCGTAGCTCGGAGACCTTCGTGGGCGCCTTTCATTCCTTGATCGCCTTCACCTTTTCCTCATACATTCTTAGCATTCCGCCCTTGATGATGTGACCAAGGAAGTGCACCTCTTCAGTGGCGAACGAGTTCTCTCCCGCTTGACATAGAGCTTGTTCTCTCATAACACCTTGAACACCATCTTGAGATGTTTCACTTGTTCCTCCAATGTGTTGCTATGATGTTGTCGAGAGAAACCACCACGAACCGATTAAGGTAACGATGAAATATCTTGTTCATGAGTGTGCAAAACGTGGCTGGGGCGTTGGTCAAGCCGAATGGCATAACCAAGAACTCGAACGCTCCATATCTCGTCACATATGTGGTCTTGGGCTCATCTCGTTCGACAATGCGAACCTAATAATACTTCGACTTACGATCCAATTTGGTGAAGAACTTGGCCCTCCCAAGTTGGTCGAAGAGATACGCGATCAATTGTATCATATCAATAATTCTAAACCATATATAATATTGACAGAAGTAGTAAATTGGGTCCTGCCGTGCCCGTGTATGTTCGTCTATTTTATTGCTTTTTATTGGCAATGTTGTACTTTGACTGGTTGCCTTACGCCCCGTTTGACAAATTTTTTTTCCCTCTTTTTTTTTTCAGTTTTAAAAACTGAAAAAAAAGAGCGTTTGGTAACCATTTTTTTTTCAATTTAAAAAACCAGTTTTTAAACTGCAGAGTAAAAAAAAAAACTCCAAAAACTGGTTTTTTTTTTCACTTTTGGTTTTTTTTTTCGACCACCACCACCACCCTCCCACCGCCGGCAGCCACCTCAGGCGACCACCGCCGGAGACTGCCGGCCGCCGGCAGCCACCTCCGGCCGCCGGCGACCACCGCCGGAGACTGCCGACAACCACCTCCGGCCGCCGGCGACCACCGGCAGCCACCTCCGGCCGCCGGCAGCCACCGCCGGAGACTGTCGGCAGCCATCTCCGGCCTCCGGCGACCACCGCCGGAGACTGCCGGCCGCCGGCGACCACCGCCGGAGACTGCCGGCCGCCGGCGACCACCGCCGGAGACTGCCGGCAGCCACCTCCGGCCGCCGGCGACCACCGCCGGAGACGGCCGGCAGCTACCTCCGACCGCCGGCCACCACCGCCGGTGACTGCCGGCAGCCACCTCCGGCCGCCGGCGACCACAGCCGGAGACTGCCGGCAGCTACCTCCGGCCGCCGGCCACCACCGCCGGTGACTGCCGGCAGCCACCTCCGGCCGTCGGCCACCACCACCACCACCGTCGACCACCGCTACGCCCCACCACCGCCACCGCAAACCACCAAAAAAAAAAAGTCAAAATAAAAAGGGTTACCAAACACCAAAAAAAAAAACCTCAAAAAAAAAAGGGGTTATCAAACACCCACTTGTTTTTATAAAAAAAAAAAATTAAGCTGCTCTTTAAAAAACTGCTCTTTAAAAACTGAAAACCAAAAAAATTTTTTGTCAAACGAAGCCTTAATTTTTGTATATATTCTTGTTACTATATTAAACAAGAAAAAAATGGTTTGGTGTCGACACGTCCGTTACCCAACTCTTTTGGAATGGTATCACCAGCGGCTGATTCTTACACTTTCTCCGCCAACAAATCCAAAGCTTCCACCAGAAAGCACAATTCCCCTCCAGATTCTTCTCTACCTGTCCCCCACCCTCCTCTGTATACTCCACAAACACAAAATCTCCCTCCCTCCCTCTCTCTCTCTCTCTCTCTCTCAGACACACACCCACACACCCACACACACATGGCAACTTCTATACTCCTATCAAGCCCCTTCTCTTCCTTGCCACACCTTCCCAAACCCAAAATAATCTCCTCTAGGCCACCTCCCATCTTTCCTTATCTAAAACCCAGTATACCATTTTCAAGCACTAGACAGTTACCTCTAAAGCCCCTCCGCATTTTCCGGAAAATCTCAGCCGTCGGAGGATCCGATGCTAGCGTCCAGGAAGAACCTCTGGTGGGTGAAGACTCTGCTGAATTCGATTTGGCCAAGCAGAAGATTTCTTCGTGGATTTATTTCACTGGGATTTTGGGAGTTGTGCTTTTAGTTCTTGATGTCGCATGGATTGACAACTCTACTGGGTACGGGAAAGTGTTCATCGATGCCCTTTCGGGTGTTTCAGATAGCCCCGAGGTAAAACTTAATTTCGGTAAGTTAGTTGTGAATTCTATCAGGGTCCCTGCTCCTGCTGGGGGTACGCAACGACAATTTGATTCGAGGCTTTTGTTGCTTTAAGTTTTTATCGACGGTATGGGCACTGTTATACCCAAACAGGGAATTCTGAATCGTTGCACATGATAATGACAAAATGTCATAGTTACTAAAAGTTGAATTGGCATGACTTCCTCATGCGAAGTAGCAATTTGGGTTTGAATCTAACATGGCATGTCAGCTACATTTACGTTGACTGTAGCTTTGCCGGAAATTGGTTGCACATGGACTGTAGTATGGTCTACGATTAGAAGGAATATAACAGATGCAATTAGCTGACAGCTTCTCTACCTATTATTGGATTTGAGGTGTGATTAATTGTTTTCGGAACTTAACTGGAATCAAGCAAGAATGACAAGTATCCATACTTCTTTCTTCTTTTCATTTTCCTTATCCTCCTCTTTCATTGAACACACCTTTTGACGTATGTGAGGGTCGATCCCATGTTTCTTAGTTCAATGGCAAGAGACATTACCTGTTAAATTATCTGATGAACCTTTTTCCTCCCTTTTTGTAGCTTTTTATGATAATCTTGTGTCGGTCCTGCTAGCAAGTTGGAGATTACGGTAGCATCCCTATTCATCGACGTTTAACTGTTGGAATGAGATCTTGTACAACAAGTGATCCCCCTCGCCTATCCATAGAATTTTTGATAGGAGAATAGTTCTTATCGTTGCACGTATCAAGTCATAGAATCTAGGGGTATACCCTTAATGTACACTCGCCTAAAGCTGAAATTCATCATCAAGCTAAGATTCCCTCGGAAATTCTCGGTTTAATTATACCAGCCAGTGATGATATGTCTAGGAATCCTGCCACCGCAGAATTCAAGTTGAATCATAGAAGCAATATCATGACAACTCACTCCACACTACTATTAGCATTATTAATGTCTTAGAGAACAGCCATTGTGATGGCTAACTTCCCAACTCTGGCGTAGACATTTCTTCCTTCAAAATGTTGAATTGCCAGATTATGCTCTACCCTCCGTCCAGTAGCTCTCTGGTAATGTTTTCACTATGTAAGTATCTCTTTTCAGAAAGCAGCTGTGAAGGCACGCAAGAGAACCAAGTGTTCATTTCATCTTAAGCCCTTGGACTGAAAATATACATTACACCCCCTTTTGATGCAATTGTTCTGTCACTCTTCATCTCAGCTTGCTACTATTAACATAATGAAAGAGCATTTGAGGTATATGTCGTAAGAATCCTGCCTCAAAGAATCCTGAGTGGCTGGATGCTATGGTGATGAGATAGGCAAGCCACCTGTTTGGATGTTAAATTGAGGCTGTGCAAGTGCTGAGGAAGTTGATATGGCGTGGAGATTGTGCATGCAGTTTCAAGATTAGATCCAGTATAATATTCTCTTCAGGCTTGAGAATTGGTGGGTGGCATGGTTGTAGGAGTTGCGGTGATGCACATTGTAGGTAAAAAATAGGTGAATGAATGCTCGCTAAATCTGTGGAGTTTGGGGCAAGTAAACCCATTTTGGTGGTATACATATTCCCAAGCTCTAGAAGCATGTAAGAAGGTGAGTGCCTACTGGTATGTTGTAGCTAAAAGGCAGGCTAATGGGTAGACTTGAGTGCTTTCTTTAGCAGCACCCTAGTTTGACTGCCGCCAAGCATTTATTGACGTATTGTGTGACTTGAGCAAGTCTGAGGCTACCTAGAGAAGTTCTTTTTTTGTCAATTTGTCGGAACTGGGCCACAGCAAGAACAATTGCCGTACTGGTCGTCATATCAGCAACTGAGTAAGTACGCACAAGCATGTGTACTTTGAGAGTGTAGTGGCTTCGGTCACAGGCTCTGGGAAGTGCAAATGTACAAACAGAGATGTTGATTATGGGTGATAAAAGTTGCTTGTTCTTTTCAAACTACCAATTTTCGAGCTGCCAGAATGGCATGGGAGTGCATAACACTCTGCTGTAGTGACGTATGGAGCGAGCTAAGGTTCGATACCCAGTAGCATTCTGACTGAGGCTTTGGATGCGAGGTCCGAACAAAAGAAAAGGAAGACAACTAGTTGGCTTAAATAAACAACCTCTCCTCGTGCTGTATCCTAGGATAATTTGTTTCCAACTCTCTCGATTTCACTCTTCCGCTAATCCTTCTTGAGGACTGTGCACTTCTAATAATGTAGATGTTTGTTCTGTCCAATCACTACTTTGACTAATTATTTCCTTGAGACATTTACGCCCTATTTCATTGGCTCTATCTACTGAGACTCTGTTTCCATTTTATACCCAGTATATAGTGTGATCTCTCCATCATTCCTCTAATATCCAAAATATTCTGGAACGTATCTTTCATGCTATGCTTAGGAAGGAATATGAATTCTTGAGAGCAGGGTCATGTAAATGGTTTGTGGTTTTGCATTATTCCCTTTTCCTTAAGTTTTGATGGTGTGATGTCTTATTCTGTCCTTTTTGATACTGGAATTGGATTTCAAAACGTCTTGCAGGTTGTGATGATCCTCCTTATTCTCATTTTTGCCACTGTCCATAGTGGCTTGGCCAGTCTCAGAGACACAGGTGAGAAACTAATTGGAGAGCGTGCTTTCCGCGTGTTGTTTGCAGGAACATCTCTTCCGTTGGCTGTTAGTACTGTTGTGAGTTCCTAATCCTTGCCAGTGGTCAGAAGAAGAAATTTTTTCGCTGTTATTGTTGTTAAATGCTTATTTACGACTTGATTGACATTTCAAGGGTTGTGGTACAGGTGTATTTCATTAACCACAGACATGATGGCGTCCAGTTATGGCAATTACAGACTGTACCTTGGATACATCATCTAGTCGGGCTCTCTAACTTTATATCTTTCCTCTTCCTTTATCCTTCAACCTTTAACTTATTGGAGGTAGCAGCTGTTGACAAGCCTAAGATGCATCTATGGGAAAGTGGAATCATGAGAATAACCAGGCATCCACAGGTATAAAATCCACCATCTTTATCTGCATAGCCATCATCCACAAATATTCTCAAAATTCCTGAATGGGATCGCTTCTAAGAAATTTTTCCAGTGATAAACTGGCAGTCTTTTGGTTGTGATGGCATTTTGCAAGATTGGAATTTAGCTTTGTCCCAATTAAGAACTCTTTCGTGGTCACGTTTCTCTTTTGGCCTTTGAATGCGCATTGTTATCATGTCTGAAGGCTAAACTGTTATACCTAGAGGTCTCAGTCTTTGAAAGAGTGTCAATTGATAAAAGGGTTGCTACTTTAGGGTCTCAGAGGTTTAGATGTTCGCGGCCTTAACCCTGCTTCTGTGTAGAGGCTGTTACCGTGCTTCAAATAGGTGATCTCCACGTCAACTGTGCTTTTCAATTAAGATAGTATTTATTGGTTTTTATAGTTCGTTTTGGAAGTTGAGAAATTCTTGGTTATCGCTTTTCTTTCTGGTTGAGTATTTGAAGTTTACGCTTATAATTGCAGCATGGTACCCATACAAATTTACCAATTAGACCGACTCTAAGCTCTCAACATGCCATTTTTTTGTGTGTCTGTACGCTTTTCTGCATCTTTGTCTGTTTTTGTGGGTGCATACACGCATGTATGTTTAGTCACGCACATGTATGTTTAGTCAGTACGCCGATATGAGTTGTGTATATTCTTGCAGATGGTTGGGCAGGTGATGTGGTGTCTGGCTCACACAGTCTGGATTGGGAACTCTGTTGCAGTCGCAGCATCCATTGGCTTAATTGGCCACCATCTCTTTGGTGTTTGGAATGGAGATAGGAGGTTGGCAATACGATATGGCGAGGAATTCGAGGTTGTGAAGAGCCGTACAAGTGTAATACCATTTGCGGCTATCCTTGATGGCCGTCAAAAGTTGCCAAAACACTACTACAAGGAATTCATCAGATTGCCATATTTGACGATAACTGCGTTGACTTTAGGTGCGTACTTTGCTCACCCACTGATGCAGGCTGCCAGTTTTCGACTTCATTGGTAGATTAGATCTCACTTCTTACCAAATCAGAATGCTGATTCGAAAACTCGTACATGCCAAATGGTAGTGATGTTGTCAAGTCACATTTGAGGCGGTTTTCTTTCCAAGTGTTCACGAGAACCTTAATACGGCCATTATGTATCTATAGAAGAGCAAAGAGAAGAAATGATTCATGATCCTTGTCTAGACACAATCACCAAGAAAATCGTACGATTGGTTAGTTTAGAAGCAATTGGTTGTCGTTAATGCTAAAATAACTCACTGAAAGCCTAGAGAGAGCGTCGAAGAAATTTACAGAATTTGTTACTCTGGCATTTCACTATCATAAATCTGGTTTTGCATATCGGCAGATTAGCTGTGGTAATTCCATTTTATTTATCGACGAAAACACCTTATACAGTAAAAACAATTTTGGCACAGATTAGATTACAGTCAAAACTGTCCTCAACAAAGACACAACAAAAGAAATTTGTCTTGTAGCCTTCTTATCAGTACGACAAAGATGCCTTACATGGAGATGGGCTCATTTTCCTCCTGAGTCGAACTTGGAGATCATTGTCCTTCCTTTTCTAGTCCGTTGTCTGACAAAAGGAATGACTTAAAGGCAACAACTATGCGCATGGATATTAGAAGGTTAGTTACCTAGTCATACTCATCATACGTAGACCTGTGTTCCCAGTCTAGGGTATAGAAACTAGGAAAATGGGCTTCACATTTTTATATGTAAAGCATGCTTTCCCCTTGGTGTTCTTTCTTTTTGTACCTTTGATGAAGATTAGGTATTCTCATTCTTAATATCAAGCCAGCCTACTCTGTCCTTTCTCTCATATCAGTAGTCTCGGGTTGAGTTAGTACGTTTTGGAGTGAGATCATCATTCTTCTCGAGAAAATTTTCAAAACAACGGTTATAATTATAAGTGTTACTAACTGAAGTAACCGAACTTGCCACTTTTGCGAGCGAGATCAAAGTCTCTATGACCTGGACTACCATATGTTTAGATACCCTCGGACCTGGTTTTGTGTAAGTGAACGAAGTTTTTAAGCTTCCTTTTTGTTTTGATATTCCTTTTGCTTCTTATAGTAAAAACTTATGGCACTCATCCACTAGCCGGGATGGCTCAAGACTTATTAATATAAATTTCTCCTCTTAACAAAAAAAAAAAAAAACTTCAATTGCAAGAACTAGCAGACAAGAAAACGCGTGCTAGATGTACAATTGTGCATGTAATTATCCAAAAAGGTAAAATCATGATCGATATTAGGGAAATGTTTTTTTTTAATTAAAACAAAATTAACATTTGTCGTAAGAAGCCGTTTAAGAGAAGATTTGGAATCCTAACTAGAAAACCATGTGTTTGGCCCACGAATCTCTGTAAAAACACGTCAGTCGTTAAGGAAAAGGTTAGAAAAAGTAAATTTGTATTCAGGCACTTCTTGTCACCCCGTCTTGGACAATCATTATTGCTTTAACCTTTCTAATTGCTCCAACCTTTCAAACTACACTATCCTGTCTCTTCTCCCCCCCCCCCCCCCCCTCCCAAAATTAACCGAACATGAAAGACCCATTCTTACAAGGTGGCAATATGCACGAGGACATGGCACTGGATATCAGAACTAGAGATGTCAAAAGGGCTAGGCAGCTCGCGGGCCGGCCCGACCAGGCCTTAAATAGGCCCGGGTTGGCCCGGCCCTAAAGATGAATAGTACTGGCCCTAACTCTTACTGTAGGGCCAGGGTTAGGGCCAGGGCCCGGGCTATTTTTTTGGTCATTTTATCCACGATCGGCCTGGCCCTAAAAAACGGGCTGGCCCGAAACAAGCCTATTTTTAGGGCCTGGCCCCGTTTTTAAGGCTGGCCAGACCCGGCCCTCTTTTGGCCTGAAATTGGCCCCCCTTGGCGGCAATAAAAAAGCCCAAATTTTGGCCTTAAAGAGGCCTTATTTTTGGCCCTAAAACAGGCCCTACTTCTGGCCCTAAAAAGGTCACTTAAATGGTCGAAAATTTCTCCTACATTATTGACTACTTTGGGAGGTTCAGAAGGTTTTTAAGGCCGTTTATTATTTTTTCTTCTTACTAGAATTAGGTCTACAAGTTTTACTAGAAGTTTTTCTTATTGACTACAATTTTTTCTTCTTATTAGACAACACTTTAGTCTCAATTAGTAGTTTAAATATGTTGATGACTGTAGCAGCTTTTTGTTACCGAATTTCACGGGAATTTTTCGCAAGCCCTTTAAAATAACAGGTTTCTGGTGTGGACACATTGGCCATGAAAATACCCACTATAATGCATCCCTCGTAGACGTGGTGGAATCCCTAAAATGGCTAACTGCCCACATATTGGGGCAAGACCTCTATGAAACTTTCATTCTTGATGGTTACTCAATGTTCAGAAAAAAAAACTTTGTGAATTTCCAAACTCTGACTAGAACCGAATCTCTCGTATATGAATTTCACATGACGAAACTACACTGCACCTAAAACAAATGTATGAAGTTATCTCACCGAACCATACCCGCCCTGAGCCTAGCGATATTGAAACTTTCGCCACTACCCCTACCTTTCCCATTTCGGCGGCAGGTGAAAATGTACCGAGTCCTGTTTCTTTTTATATATGATGAAATTGCCTATGAATGAAAATTGGTCGATACATTACCGTTCTAAAAGGCTCAGATATTTACTTCGGATGGTGCATATTGCAATGATGCCAACAAAGCTGGTTATTTATTTGCTACATAAATGGTTTAGTTTGCGTTTATTTGAATCCGATTCAAATTCACGCAATAGTTTGCTACATAAATGGTGCATATTGCAAGCTCTTGTGTGGAGATAAATCCTTCCTAATGTGTCTCCCCTTCCGTATTATGGAAAACTTCAACTTGATCGAGTTTTTCCATAACCAATTCATTGGCTCTATTAATGGCTCGTACTGTGTATTAGCTTTTGGCCCTCCATGTGTGGGTAACTTCCTTATCAGGCCAAGATCAATTAGCATGAAAATAAAGTTGTGGATGATTTTCATATTTACGTTTGAGAATACTGTTAGTATAGTTTGTTAACAATGAATTTGGACCGTCATTGTTTTGTCTGAGTAACTTGCAATGAAGTTTCAAATAACTTGCAATGAAGTTTCAAATGCTATGTACTACCGTTGTGATTAAAGGAAGAAATGATTAGATTTAGATTTAGAGGCGTGTACGGACCATTCACGTTTGGGATTTACAGCTCCTGATGGTGAAGTAATATGTATAAGGATCAGTGGCGGAGCTAGGATTTCATCCCAGGGGTGCTAAAAATACATCGAAATTAATAAATTTTTTTATAAGTAAAATGGCACCAAAAAAAAATATTCAGAGTGCGTTTTTTGATAATGCACAAAAAATACAAAAAATCATCCAAAAGGTCTTGTTAAATTCATGAGAGTCACTAAAGACTCTTTACAGTATAAAAGAAGCGAATACAAAATAGGTATTTCAGAATTTACAAACGAAAGCACTAAATAACTATTCGATGAGGCGCCGAACATTGATAGTGCTTGATAATAGCCTCATTCCCAATAGTTTTGAAGACATTTTTCTCAATGTAACAAACCACGCTATCATTCATCCATTCGTTTCCCATGCGATTTCGAAGTCGAGTCTTTATTATCTTCATTGCAGAGAAAACTCTTTTTATAGTAGCAGTTGCAACAAGTAAAAGTAAGACCAATCTCAGAAGCAAGTACACCAATGCATATATCACATCCTTTTTCAACTCAACCAACTTTATAGTAAGTTCACCAATCCCCTTGACTTTATTAAATTCTTCACAGGAGCTCACATCCATAATATAAGTTTCGAGCTGATTTTCAAGTACCTTAAGCTCTATCGGGGAAAAGTCATATGAATAAAACTGTGCAAGACGTATCAAATTCTGCTTATTAAAAGCGAAAAAATCATCACTTGGATCCAGGCATGCCATACAAATAATAAATTTCGTGGTTACCTCATTGAAACGATTATTCAAATCAGTGATTTGCAAATCAACAACCGTTAAAAAAGTATCAAGACGCTAGTGATAAAAATTTGTTCCTTCTTCAGCATTACGTCTTCGCCTCCCCGGGGTTACAAACCTCGCAGTCATGTCCAAACGTCAATATTGTGTTTTACACAAAATTGTGAGACCTCTTCCAGCAAGTCTTCAAACCCATGATCTCTTAACTTCTGCAATAGTTGCTTTGTTATTCTTACCAACTTCATTGCATTCACAATATTTTGATCTTTCTTTTGTAATGCTTGTGAAAGTTCATTCGTCATCCCCAAAATATTTATCATCAAATGCATGTTGAAGACAAAATCATAAGTTGGCACTGAGTTCAAAAGATTCAATGCTTCACTTCTCTGATCATAATCTGTAGCATCCTCAACAACCTTATTAAGTATGACTATCACTGAAGCAAACATATAACTCAAACTCAATAATGAACCGTAATGTGATATCCAACGGGTCTCTCCTGCCCTTTTGATGCTAGTTTTTTGATTTAAACCTTGACCACTGACGATTTCACCACTCTCAAGGGCATGAGCAAGTCTAATGGCTTCACTATCTCGAATAGCGTCTCTTCGTTTGAATGAAACTCCCACTGTATTTACTGCCTTAGCAACCAAAGTAAAGAGCAATGAAATATGAGAAAGTTTTTTTGCAACGGCTACAAGAGTTAGTAAAAGTTGATAAGCAAAGCAATGAATATAATAAGTACTTTCATTCTCCTTCTGAATTAAAGTTTTAAGACCATTGAATTCACCTTGCATATTGCTTGCTCCATCGTAGCCTTGTCCATGAAGTCTTGTCAAGTCATGCATTGCAAATAAACTGCCAGTCACCTCTTTCAATGATAAGGCAGCGGTACTAGCAACATGGACAGTACCAAGAAAACGTTCAATCACACGTGCTCTTTTGTCCACTTATCTCAAGACAACTCTCATTTGTTCTTTGACTGAAATATCATGACACTCGTCAACCGAAATGGAAAATAATTCAGTTTTCATATCTCCAACAATTACATCTCTTATTTCTCTTGCAATGGCACTAACAATTTCTTTTTGAACTTGTGGCGATGTCAATTTCATATTCTGAGGAGCATTTGACAACGCGACTTTTTTCACGTTTCATTGTGATCAGGAAGAAATCCTAAAAGTTCTAGAAATTTCCCTAATTTTTAGATTCATTAGATTCATCGTGCCCGCGAAAAGACAAGCCTTGACGTAAGAGGAACCGAATGACATCAATGGATGCAGTCAATCAAGTGCGGTATTGATTCTTACTTTCATTTGTTTGCTTGGACAAAACTACTTCAATAGTCTGCTTAGGGTCATCAAACGCTTGACACTTACTTAAGGTAAGGTTGTGTGCACTACCAACTTCTCCGACATGTTTTTGAAATTTATCCTTCTTTCTCTAATCTTTAAAACTATGCTTAACAAAATTACCACCACCCCTTGCTCCCCATGAGCACTTGCGAACAAGTAGCAACACAAACAATATGCTTCATCTTTTGCTACAATATGCGCCAACCAACTCGAATAAATGTCAAACCAAGAAGAAACAAATCAACGAGACTGAGTTCCAAATTGTGTAAATGGAAAATTGTGATGACGAGGTTGGCAAGGACCTTTCGACCAATACGCTAGTCGAACTTTATCTTGAACATTAGGACCATAATCCCAAATATTCAGATGCAACCCAGGATCCGCAATAAGCTCGCAGAGTTGAACTCATCTTTAATTCTGCATGAATGCCCAGAATAAACATCACGATGCACAATGAGAGCCTTGTCATTTACTGTTGGATTTTGGGACTGTTGAATAGTATCTTGATTTCTACACTCATTCTTATTAGGCTGCAAGAGTTCTTCCAACTTAGCTTTCTTTTTAAAGAACTTTTCCATTCTGAAAAAAATATATATTTTATTTTCAGTATCAATCCATCAATTATCAATCAAATAACTTAATTAATCAAATAATTTTATTCTTTTACTTTCCCAGTCATGTTTTATTATTACGTTAACCTAATTAACTTAATTTTAACCCACCATTCAACAAAATCACATATTCAATTCAATTCGATCCCATCCTCCGTCAACAATCTCAATAATCATACATTCAATCCAATTGAGTCCCATCCTCCGTCAACAATCTCAATAATCACAATTCTCAAATGCACGACTAACAACCTAGAATCATCAATTAATAATTTCAATTCTCAAATGCACAACTAACATCCTAAAATCATCAATTAACAACCTAAAATCATCAATCAATAATCACAATTCTAAAATGCACAATTAACAACATTAATCTATCAAACAAATAATCAATGTTCAAATGGGAAAAAATTATTCAAAGTGCACATATCTGATGTGCTTGAATTATTTTAACTTTTGATAAATGTTTATTTCACTGTAGCTATTGTTATAAATTTGGAATGAGCATTGCAATTGTCAAAGTACAGTTTTCTTTATTGTTCATAGGTGCTTGAGTAATTGTGGTAGTCAATACTTTTGAATTGAGTAGGTGTTCTATCACAATGCAAATTTCTTTACTGATGTTAAAGATATTATGCTCTGCGTGAAGGGCGTATCTTATCGCATATTGACTTGCGTTTCTAGAATTTTCACAACTAAATATCTCAGATTGTTATGTTTTTTAAATCTTATCTCATAATGCACTCTAAACAATTGGTTGTTTTTAACGGTTCAAAATTTGCCCTATATGCAATTTGGATCTCCCAGCATTGGCAAACTCAGTAAACTACAGAGGTTGTAAGTCATATGTTTTTGTAGTATTTTTTCCTCCTCTCCCCCCTCCCTTACAGGAAAATGAGGTGAAGATAATTGAGCTGCTTTTGCAGTTGAATTTAATAAAATGCTGATTTTATGGAGTGAACTTTTGGTCCAAATTTACCAGGGCACTTCACCACAACATCTTACATGGTTCTATTCCTACTGAAATTACCAATTGTTCTGAGCTCAGAGCCTTGTAAGTCTAAATGGGACATTGTGTCTTGATAGTATTATGTCTTTTGTTGTCTCCCTTGATATTACTATCGGTAAATACTTATGCAAATTGGGATACTTGTATGGCATTAGGTATTTGAGGGCTAATTATCTCTGGGGAGGACTACCATCGGACATTGGGAACCTTTCTTTACTGACCATTCTGTAAGATACTCATTTTGTTTCACTTCTTTTCTGATCAAACTATATCATTACAAGCTTGTGATAAGCTAGTGATTACTGATTAGAGGCTTAATTTTTGCATTTTTAGCTAGTGATTATTGATTACTAAAGATTGAGCTAAGAAATACTAAAATGAAAACAAATAAATCTTGTAGAGATGGTAAGATCAAGTAATCAGAACATACCTCTTGTAGCCGATTCGCCCGCCGGTGGAGTGAACTCAGTGAAGATCGAAGAAGATTGGGAGCTATTAGTGGGTGGAGTGACCGGAGGTCTTTAGAACTCCGACCGGTGAAGAGGTCACCGTCGCCGAGCAGCCTTATTGCGAATCACCCTGACCCAGATCGTGGCTCGTCGCTCGTGTCGTGGCTTCTTGTCGACTATCGTTGGCTTGTGGCTGCCGTCACCGGTTTATGCTTTGCCAGAGTGAGGTGCCATGGCCGTGACTGAGACGGTAAGGAGGTCCAAGGTCTAATCTCCGAGGTCGTGTCGTTGGAAATTGAAAGGAGAGAGAGAGAGTCGCAAAAATTGAAAGAAGAGAGAAAAAGTCTGAAATTCCAAATAAACTATATATATAATTTTATTTTTCAAAATCTGAGGGGGTACATTAGCTCCCCTCGTACAACTGTGGCTCCGCCACTGATAAGGACATGAGCAACATATTGGGGTCTTATCCCTTAGGAAATTATCTTTGAAGCCTTCATAAGAGATGTGAATTCCTTAAATCATGGGATGATATGTCGTAGGGGGAGGAGGAATATTGAGAAACGAGACACTTTGCTCAAGGTCTGTACAGAGAAACATAGGAAAAAGAAAGGAATCCAATGACCGTCCCAGAGAAACACCTGAGAACTATCATCCATCTGCCATCGAAGTTTTATAGTGTCTTTTCCTACCATAATCCCCTTCCACTCCCAGGAGGCTGTAGACAATCGTGTTGTGTAAAGGAACAGCCTATACAGTATTTGAGGAGGAAGAAAGCTAGCATCATTTGAGTGGAATAGTGAATTCTCTAATTGGTCTTTGCTAGAAGTGCCAAAGTGAAGAAATGTGTTTGGGTCGGTGGACCCATTATCCACATACTAACAGATAATGTGTATTTGTTAGTGTGGATAATTGCATTTAATTAGAATATATTTATCTCCTACGTGTTTGAGATAAAGTCAATCTCTAATACTATCTCTATATAGAGGTTAGAGATATCCTAATAGACAAAACAATAAGTCACAAGACAATCCCTCCCTTTGTTACATTCTCTCTAGAGCACCACCAAGCTCTAAGATTTGGTTCGTGTACGAAAAACTCGACTCTAGTAGTCATTTTCGTATCTGTGAAAAAGATCAAGCGTGTTGAAAGCTCATAACAATGAGGATCCTTGGTCGGAATTTTTTGGTACTTCATACGGTACGTTTTCGAACCCACTACGTGTACACGATAGGTGCATTTAATTATTTAACGTTGGTATCAGATCAAGATTACTTGTTGGTTTGCCTTTAACATGCTAGTACAAAATATGTGCATGTTACGCTTTTTTGGATACATGAATGAGACCCATGAAGAAAAATTCGAAATTGTTGAGCATGTTATTCTGAAAAATAATTATGTGGTTTTGTTCCCCTATGCTTGAAGATGAACTCCATAAATTTTCGTGATTATTGGATGCTTGGTTTGTGAGAAATCATGATTTTATTTTTCAACAATAATATTGTGGTTTTTTCAAGTTTTGGGACTCAAATTCAGAGCACGATATTCAGTTTTTATCATGATCGGTTGACACGGAGTTAATCTATGTCACATAAGCTTTCCAACGATATATGGCATGCATTATTTGGCTTAAAAGTGAGAGAGATATGACCTACAAAAGTTGGCCCCGAGGCATAGTGGCCGCTGAAAAATTAGGGGTTTTAAAGGAAGAAGACGAACACACGCGCTACGCGCCGGAGCATGCGACACGCGGCAAGTGAGCCACGCACACGCTGTACGCTCGCCAAGCCAGAAGCCCATGTGGGCGAAGCCGCGCCGTCATGCGCCAGCCAAGGCTGCGGACGCGTGCATGCCACACGCCCCACGGCCCACGCGGGGCTGCCTCCATGCGCTACCACGGTGGCGCGTGTGTGATCCATAGGCACCTGCTCGAGAGCCTAGACGCTGCTCCACGGGTACGGTGGCGCGTGGAGGCGCGTGACAACTGTTTTTTGGCCTGTGTTTGTCACTGCCGGCGAGTGGAGCTCCACCATGGCCCACTAAATTTTTCTGTGGTGTTTAAAATATCTTTGTACCCTTTGTGTCTGTTTAATTTTTAAACGAATTTTTCTATCGAAATTAGCTTTAAAAATTTGTTTTATATACACATAATTTTTTCTTTAATTTTAGAGGGTATATTAAGGTTAAATTTACTGTTTGTCATCTTTTAAGGATTTATCTCTCATTTTTGGGCTATTTGTGAGTATTTTTGTGGTCTCAAGAATACGAATAATCAGCAAATATTAATTTTTACGCTTCATGGGCAGAAATAAATATTTAGATAGCTATATGACATATATAAATTCTGTTTTATTTGTTTGCCTTGATTAGTGGTATGATTTAGATATGCTTTTTGTTAAGATACATTTGTTGAGCTTTGGTAAGTCCACACTTTTTTTAAACCCAATTTCAAGGCCTTTCCGGATTTTTTTTTTGGGAAGAAGAATGTGTCCTATTCATCAATTTAATTGCCCTTTTAACTTGTTATTTGAGCATGCTAATTTTAGGTTAAATGGATTGATATTATATTGAGATTCTAAAAGAACTTATGTTTTTGTGTTTACTTTTGCTTTAAGAAAGTTCTTTTGAGAATAATGTGTTGTGCGACATCTCCATTTCTTTTATTGGAGTAGTTTGTAGTAGGATTCTCAAAGATGATGTATTATATTATTTTCCTGTATATTTTCAGAAAGCCTTGTACGAGGATGTAATTTTGCACGCACATTATTCAAGCTAGAATTTTCTTAACATAAGTTATTAGAATGTCAATGGGGCTCAATAGAGTCAATGCATACTTTGTTGTATGGTGCAACTTTTATATTGTTCTAAATTATTATGTGAATAATTTATTATATTGTGGATTATATGATATGAAATTTATTTCGAAAACTTACTTGGAAAATATTTTTCTCAACTCACATACATGGGAGATGATTACGAGCTTAGCAGATTTTCGATTTTATGATGTGAGGACGGATAATATTTTTTCATTTAAATATTTAAAAATATATAAAAGGATGTATAATTAATGTCTTTTTCTTTGCACAAACTAATACAGTGAATAGAATGACCATCAAGAATGTCATAGCTAATCTCGTTAAGGGTGAGAAACTTAACGAAGATAATTATGATGTTTGGCACAAAAAGATGAAATTTATGCTGAACGAACAAGAGCTCGAGGAGGACTTGACCAATGAGATGGTCACGCCCATTGAGGGGCAACGCCTAAGAGACCACGCTGCATATCAGAAATGGCCCGGGAAAGATCGTAGTGCGTGATACACCTTGTTGAGCAGCTTGCAAAATGATCTTATTGGGCAGTTTGATGAACTTTTAACTTGCAAAGCTTTATGGGATCAGCTCAAGTTCTCTTTTGGTTAAACCACAACTACGCTGCTTCATAGCCTTATGATTAAGCTTGAGTAATACACAATAGACCCTAAGCATACGATGAATGAACTTCTAAGGGTGATGTCTAACATGATTAGTACGCTAAGGGATGCTGGCCATGCGCTCACAAATGAGCAGCAGGTTAGAGCTATCATAAGGTCCCTTCCTGCCTCCTTCATGGGCCAATATAAAACAAAATTGACCCATAGTGAAAACATAAAGAACTTTTCTGATGATTCACAGCATGTCATCTTTGAGGCTAAGACTCAAGACGCTGACAAGACCCTAACTTACATTGCTCAAGGAGGATCGCACAATGCAAATGGCAAGCTCGGAAGACAAAGTAAGAAAGACAAGAAAGGTGAGGCTAGCATTTCTGTGCCAAAGGAAGGAAAAATAAAGAAATGAAAGGGAGGAAACATGGTGGGAAAAAGGATTTGTCTAAAATCAAATGCTTCAACTATCAACAATAAGGACACTTCGCTCGTGATAGTACTGAGTCGAAGAGGGTACCTTCTAAATCTCTCTCTCAATTATATGTTTCCTCACATGTGATGGTTGCTCAGTCCCAACCTGTGTGGTTTATGAATACCGGCGCAACAAAATATGTAGCACGTGATCAAGAGGGATTCGAAGATTATCACTGGATTTCAGTGGGAAGAAAACATATCTTTATGGGAAATAATAGCTCCGAGGAGATGCTAGAGGGAGATGCTAGAGGTTGGTTCTTACCAGCTTAAGTTGCATACTGGGCGCACATTGCTTCTTGAGGATGTGAGATATGCACCAATTGTTCAACTTAATCTATTTTCAGTTACTGCTTTATTAGACAATAATTTAGCACGCAGGAAGCCTTTTGGAAAGGCTGTGAGAGCAACTCAACCACTTGAGCTAGTTCATTCTGACATATGTGGGCCTGCGAGTGTAAAGGCATGCCATGGTGCCTCTTATTTCCTTACACTGGTAAAAGATTATACGTCATATGGTTACGTGTATCTGATATCTCACTGCTATGAAGCTTTGGATTGTTTCAAACGCTTTGTAGCAGATGTTGAGAATCATAAAGGGAAGAGTTTAGAAACTCTTCGCATTGATCGGGGAAGCAAAAATTTGTCCGATCACTTCAAGAAGTTTTGTGAGCAAAAAGGGATACGCATGCAACTTTCTATTCCTAATACTCCACAATAAAATGGTGTTGCCGAGAGAAGGAATAGAACATTGTTAGATAAGATAAGGTCTATGATGGCACAAGCAAACCTTCCAATATCTTTTTGGGAGATTCCCTTTTGACTGCAGCATATATACTTAATCGCGTGCCTTCACAGTCAATCAAATCCACCCCACTTTCAGAATAAATGTCCGCCTTCTTATACTATGCTGCTGTCTAATCCATCACAATTTTCCTAGTTTTCTTGGAACTTCTGCTTTACACTATGAGCTTTAGAATGGCCAAAAGCCAAATTTGAATAACTTGCGCCTATGGGGCTGAGTAGGTTATGGTCATAATACTTTTCACAAGTATAGAAAACTAGGGCATAGAGCTAAAAAGAGAATCTTTTTAAGTTATTCTAGAAACCTTAAAGGCTATGTGATGTGTAGTGAACATTCAAATGGTGGAAAGATTGAAGTAGAGTCTCGTAATGTCGATTTCATAGAGAGTGATTTTCCTAGCATTGGAGACGCAAGTAAGAATCTTGACCTCTACGAGTTAGAGGAGGTTAAAGCCACTTTACCATCTCCAAGTGAAGGTGAGAAATTAGTTTCTCATCCAGCCGTCACTGAAGATAGTATAAGTGACCCTCAACCTAGTTGGAGCATCGCAGATAGTGGGAGCACACCACCATGACCATCAAGTCAACAAGATTTTCAACTATGTAGAGGTGCATGAGGAAGAGTTCTTCGTTTTTGTTTTGAGATTGACGGAAAAATTCTTATGTGCACTCTAGCTAATGAAGATGAGCTCGTTTCTGTCAAAAAAGCCTTATCTTCATCTACTACTAATGAGTGGATGGCTAAAATGAAGGATGAGTTGAGCTTAATGGAGTAGAATCAGGTATGGGAGTCGGTTGACCTTTGGCCAAGGCCCAAGGATGTTGGGAACAAGTGGGTTTTAAAAGTCAAGCACAACGCAAATGGGTCAATTGATAAGTATAAGGCAGGTTTTATGACAAAAGGAAATACCCAACAGTGGGGCATGGACTATGAAGACACATTCTCCCCGGTGGTAAGATTTGCTTCAATTCGCTTGATCCTAGCTATTGTCGCCCAGTAGGATTTAAAACCTTTTCGTATGGATGTTACGACTACGTTTCTCAATAGAGAACCAGACGAAGGGATCTGTATGGCTCAACCTAAGGGTTTTGAAGTCAAAGGACATGAGCACAAAGTTTACCATCTCAAACATTCTATATATGGTCTCAAACAGTCGTTTAGGTAGTGGTACTTTAGATTTCATCATGTCATTACCTCTATAGGTTCTGAAATGATTGAACAAGACCATTATGTTTACGTAAAACGATTCAAGAAAAATATTCTGATATTTTCTTTGTATGTGGATGACATTCTTTTAGCTCAGAATGACATGAGTTCCATTGTTGCCACGAAGCAGTGGTTGTCCTCAAATTTTGAGATGAAGGACATGAGATAAGCTAATTATGCTCTCGGAGTTAAAATCATATGTGATCTTCCAAAGAGACTTCTCAGTTTGTCTTAAGAGATATACATCAAGAAAGTCATTGAACGATTCTGTATGCATAACTCAAAACCCATAGACACTCCAATGGGCAAGGCATTTATTTTAAGCACAGACCAATGCCTAAAGAATGATGAGGAAAAAAATCAGATGTCCAAACTGCCTTACGCGGCTGTAGTAGGGAGTCTGATGTATGTTATGTTGTGTGCATGTCCAGACATTTGCTATGCAGTTCATTATCATAGTAATCCTGGACCCGGTCATTGGAATGCGGTGAAGAGGCTTCTTTCATACCTATGTGGAACCGCTGATCTCATCCTGTGTTATCATGGTGGAGATTTGAGGCTGAGAGGATACAACAATGCTAATTACGGCGTTGATAGAGATGAGCGCAAATCCACTTCAGGTTATGCATTCATACTAGGAGGTGGAGCTATCTATTGGTGCAGTAAGAAACAAACTTCCATTGCCCTATCCACGGTGGAGTTGGAGTATGTTGCTTTTTCAGCAGTAGTCCAGGAAGCTGTTTGGTTGAGGTCATTCATACAGGCTCTACGATTAAAGCTCATGCAGACGAGGCTGTCACTGTTCACTGTGACAATACATCTACGTTAGATTTTGTAAAGGACCCCAAATATCATGAGAAGGCCAAACACATAAGCCTTTGTTATCACTTCCTTAGAACTTTAGTTACGCAAGGATAAGTGACCATGAAGCATATACTTATTGGCAGAATGGTGGATGATCCTTTGACCAAGCCTATTGCTAGAGATGTTTTCCTTTTTCACATTAGGAGTATGGGACTACGTAGGATTTAATATGTTTCTTTTGGCATCTCATGTACTTGACATTATTTATTATATTTTTCATTCCTTGATTTGAGTTTATTTTGGAATGAATGGATAATCTTTGTGATTACATATACATCTTTATTGAGAGTGTCACCAGGCTTGAATTGACCCACTCGCACGGGTAGTTCACCTTGGCGCTAAGTTAGTAAGCAAGATGAGACATAATTATCTTAGGCACCGAGAGGATGAATAAGATGATACAGCTAGTGACGCACATATGTCGCCTTGGTCAGAGCTAAGATATGGCCTAAAAAATGTAGGTCGATCATAGAGTATCTCCACAACTATATGTAGTATGTTTACAGCCGAATGTGAGATTTTATGCATGCACTATAAGAGTCATTGAGCTGAAAAACTCAAGTTAGGCGCTCGTACAGCGACTAGACTCAGATTCTTATGGCGTATTTCATTTTACATTTATGTGACACGCCCTTATGGGTTACGCCATAACATGCAAATTATACTGCATGTGCTAATTACAGACTGAAAGTGTGAGTGATGAATGAATCCCTGCTTCGTCACTATGTGAGCCACTTAGATGGAAATATTTTTTGATCCTATATAGTATCCTTTCTCACCTTAGACTATGTCATGAAGAGGATACTCAATGTCACTACTTTAGCATGCACCCTTGGATCATAGATGATGCAATCTCGGGGGGCATGTACAGGAAAACAGTTGGCTCTAATTGGAATGACATATAAGCTTTGGGAAGAAAGTTCAATATTATACCATGTTGTGTGATTCAGAGCCCAGGTGACTTTGTCGATTTTCGTTTTGATGTGAGTCATGAATACATAACATATGATAGGTTTAACACTGCTCAGTATGAGAGATTTAAGAGTGTTTAATCAGGTGTAGTTGAACTATCTCTGGTACATACGAGATTTTTTGGAGTGAAGTATTGTGTTAGTTTGGTGATAAGTTAATACAATACTCTTCAACATTGGATATCCTTTCTCGTAGGTCACATGTTTTATTTCCTGTATGAGGAGATGAGTGAACATGAGATAAAGAGGGACTACAGGATTTATATGCCCTGTGTGGGCGAGTGGGAGCTGTTAACAAATTGGGTCGTTGGACCCATTATCCACCCACTAACTGATAATGTGTATTTGTAAGCCTGGACTAATACGGTTAATTAGAGGATATTTATCTCCTAAATGTTTGAGATAAAATCAATATTTATCTCCTAAGTGTTTGAGATAAATACAGTCTTTATCTTTTAAGTGTTTGAAGTAAAGCCAGTCTCTAATACTATCTCTATATAAAAGCTAGAGATATCCCAAGAGACAAAACAATAAGTCACAAGATAATCTCTCTCTATGTTGCACTCTCTCTAGAGCATCACCAAGCTCTAGGATTCGGTTCGTAAAAAAAGAACTTGACTCTAGTAGTTATTTTCGTACTTGTGAAAAAGATCAAGCGTATATGAGGCTCGTAACAACAAGAATCCTTCGCCAAAATTTTTCGGTACTTCGTACAGTACCTTTCCGAGCTCACTATGTATTACGTGATAGGCGCATTTAATTGTTTAACATTCTGAAACCATGACCACCCTCAACTTGTAGGCCACAAAAAAGGCAGTAAAAGTTATACTCCGTATAACCCAATAGATACGTCAAGCAGAATGATCACTTTTTTTTTCAATAAGGACATATTATTGAAATAACAACAAAACTATACATCCTTGTTCCGCCCTTCTTCCAAATTAGACAAAAGAATGGATGAAAGGGGAACAAAGTCAAAATGATTACAAAAGAAGGCTTTGGTAGCCAAATTGTGAGCTGCACAGTTTAAAGTTCTAGGAATAAAATTACAGTCCCAGCAAGTAAGCTTCTTCAGAAGGCTTTTAGCATCTTGAATTATGGATTTGATATACCAGAAGGGAGAGATCAAGTCTACTAACATCTTGATTATATGTTCCGCATCTCCTTCAAAAATAACGAAAAGCTTTTGTTGTTCTTGTGCCATTCGAATAGTAAAGAGGGCTGCAGATGTTTCTACTATTTTTAGGTTCCCTGAAGCCACCTTAGTAGTGCTTCCAAATTCAATTACACCTTCTGAATTGTGACAAACCAAGGCTATACAAGCTTCATTTCCTCTAACAACTGAATCAAATTTGTTCTTAACCCAAACGTTGGGAGCTAGAGAGCATAATTGAGAGCCAAATTCCTATTTTTCTTTGGGTTTGAAAAGAGCTACCCAGTAATTATAGGAAAAATTGTTGATAGTACAACAAAAGAAATGGGATCAGAGGGTTTTTGCTTCATGTATTTTTTTATTTCCTGCAAGCCATACCAAATCTAGCAAAGAGGTGGCAAAGATTGTGTACCTTGATTGGTCTTCCAAGTTAATATGTGGTGGTTTTAGAATTAAGTTTAGCCAAAGAATTTTGCAATCTAAGGCCTTGAGGGGGTCGAAAACCTACTGCAGAAGCAGCCCACAATAATCTAGTCATCAGGCAAGAGATAAAGAGATGGGTTGCGGTTTCAGAGGGATGGTCACAAAGGGGGCAGTTGGGATCGATCTCAGGATTACTATGGCTATTGTTTGTCTAAGAGGAAGAATATCCCATGCTATTTTCCAAATCAAGATTTTGTGGCGCTCTAAGATTTTTGCCGCCCATACTTTTTTCCAGAACTGAGGCGGAAAGGCAAAATTAGGATAAATCTAACTTCATTATCTTTGAGGTAGGCAGACTTGGATGAGAAGTTGCCTGATTTTTTTGGGGTCCAAGCTATTAGATCTTGCGAATAGTTTGATGGAATTGGGATTCTCTTGATTGCTTTAGCTGTGGGAGTATTAAAAATATTTTGGAGCTTGGCAAGATCCCCAATTCTTTCATCAGGGGATATGAGGTCTGCCACAAGGGAGATGGAGGGAATGCTTGAGCTAGCTCTTGCAGGGAAAAAAAATTCTTTGTAGGGAATCCACGGATCCTCCCAGATATTTGTGTCCTTGCCATCTCTAATAATTACTCCGATACCTTTCTTCAGAGTCTTCTGGCTTTTGCATAGACCTTTCCATAACCAAGAGGAAGACTTTTTCGGTACATGGTTCATGAAGGTGGGTCCACGAAGGTATTTGGAGTACTCGATCTTGGTCCAAAGAGAATTTGGTTTGGTGATCATTGACCACCCAGCTTTGGCTATGGGAGCCATGTTGAAATCATGCATTCTTTTAAAGGCTAATCCTCCAGAGCCTTTTGGTGCACAAATGGTATCCCAGGCCTTGGGGTGAAAATGATGTCTGCCGTCATCCTTAAAACCCCACCAAAAATTCCGAAAGAATCTGTCCAGTTTGTGAGAAATTTTCTTTGGTAAAACAAATGTGGACATAATATACGTTGGAATTGCCATTGCACTAGATTTGATTAGCGTGGCTCGTCCGGCTTGCGACAAGACTCTAGATTTCAAGCTTGTTAATCGTGTTTCCACTCTTTCGACAATATTTGCAAAAACCATCTTCTTCGATTGGTTTGTGAACAGAGGCATTCCAATATATTTGGAATCACGAGGGGCTTTTTTAAACTTCAAGAATTTGCTAATATCACATACCAAGCTGTTGTATAAAAACTTGCTAAAATGAATCTAAGATTTTTGTTTATTAACACATTTTCCAAGCCGAGAATTATATGTTTCCAAACACTTGTGAATATGACCAGCTTCAGATAAATTAGCCCTGCAAAAAATGAACAAATCATCAATATATAATAGGTGTGAGATGGATGGGCTGCCTCTGCTCTCCTTGATGCCATGAATTGCTCCTTTCTCCTCCTCCCTGAGAATAAGTCCTGTGAGAATTTCCGAAGCAATGATAAACAAGAATGGAGATAGGGGGTCACCCTGGTGAATCCTACTTTGAGGTTTGATTTGGGCAAAAGGAATACCATTGAGGAGGATTGCGAAATTTGTAGTAGTTAGACTTTCATTCACCCAGTTAATCCAAATCGCTGGAAAACCAAAATTCTTTAGCACCGAGATTATGTCCTAAGTAGCTGGTTTTATGAGTTTTGACAATGATGGGAAGATGTTCTGAGGTTTTACTAGGGAGGTGGATTACAGAAGCATCAGGAAAGAGCAATCTCCATTGAGTAATAGCATAAGCTTTGTCTAGACGTTCCTTAATATTCGCCGAAAGCGGTCTATTATTGCTCCATGTGAAAGGATTTCCAGAAAATCCAAGTTCCAAAAGAATTGTTAATGATGAAACCCCATAGCCCTCCTGAAGATGAGTTTTGTACAGGACGTCCTCCTTTTTTCTCCGCCTAGTTAGAGATTGCATTAAAGTCACCAAGACAAATCCAAGGACTAGTAAAGGAGTTTTCCAGAAGGTCTATACTCTCCCAAAATTGCCTTTTGTTACTACAGTGAGGAGGACCACAAATGGTCGAAAGCATCCAAGGACTATGAGGGAGATCAGAGAATATTAGAGCATTGATGATGTTGCTATTTTGCAGTGTAATTTCCAGGTTAATTCCATTCTTCCAAGCAAGGTAGAGGCCTCTAGACAGTTTTTTTCTACCACTAGGAGAGACAAAACATTGGTTGAGAAATCCCAGAAAATTAAGGATGGGAGAGATTTATTTAGGGGGGAGAGAGTTTCAGAAAGAAATAGGATATCAGAATTTAAAGTTCTGGTATCCTTTTTGAGGGCCTTGACGTGTGAGGCACGCCCAAGCCCTCTAATGTTCCAGGCTTGTATGATCATAGAGGTTTCAGGGTCAAGCAATTACTTGAGTCCCTTGTTGGAGATGATTTTTGGTTTGTTACAGGTTGAGTGCATTGCAGTTGGTCAGAAGAAATTTGGATTGGAAAAGAGATGGGTTTTTGGCTTTTGTCTTTAGTTTCTTGAACTAGGTCGCACGTGAGGTTTTTTTGGCTCTAGTGTTTTGGGATAAGTAGAATGTTTTTGTTTTGGGTTGATGGGATTTGGGCTTTTTGGTATCATGGCCTAGTTCATGTGTGGTTTTTCGTTTGTTTTGGGGGTGAGGAGGTTTTGTCTGATTAGGTAGGTTAGGGGTGGGTCTCAATTTGAGGCAATAGGGTTGTGGTCTAAGGTGTTTAGGGTCTTGAAATGGGGGAAAAAGGGGTTGGCTAGCCGAGACAGAGAGGTAGGGTGTCAGGGGTTGGTGCGTAGGATGTGATGGTATGGGGGCTGTCTTTGTGGTGATGCTGAGGCTCTAAACCCGATGTGTTATCAAAATTCATGTTAGCCGAAAGTTGGGTTTGTGATTGAAAATGGACTGAGGAATGGATTTGTGTCAAATTTTTCTCCGACAAAGGGTTCAGTGTTATGATCTGGATGGGTAGGGGAGCCTGGTTGTTGGAATTCATTAGATGGAGATCTTGGTTGGTTTTTGGCTGGGTTGAGTGGGATGGATTCAGATCGTCAGTTGTGGATTTGGGTGTCTATTGTCAGGTTGAAATTGGTTTTTTAAATTGGTGATCAGTCCAAGCCGAATCTGTGGGTATTTTGTCACTAAAATCTGCCCGAAGCCATGGACCATATGGGTTTACCAAATTTGTCTGTTTAGACAATGGTGGATATGGACAATTTCGACTGACATGTCCCAGTCTTCCATAATTGAAGTAGAAATTTGACAATCGTTCATATTGAAGATGAAACCAGGCTTTTTGATGGGGATCCTTATTCCTGTTAAAACATGTGTGCAGTGGTTGCGGAATGTCAATTTCCACTCTGATCGAAAGGTATTTGCACCATGAGATCTTTCTATTAGACGTGAAGTCAATCTCCTCGAGCAATCCAATTTTTCCAGCAATCTTCTCAGCATTGAGTTTTGTCATTTGGTTTTGAGGAAGAGGAACAAATTTGTATCCAGAAAGGGGAAAGATGATGTCTATGTCTCTCAGGGCAAGATTAGGGAGCTAGTCCCTTACAACCAAATGGGATCTTGTGATGGACCATGGCCCAGAATCCAGGATTCTTTTTCGGTTCCATTCATGGTTAAAAGCAATGCAGAAAGTATTTTCATCTAAATTCTGAATTTTCATTCCTTTGGATTGATTCCATGCTTTGAATAGGATTGTTTGGACAACTTTGACATTTACCTTCTTGAGACATGCAACTTTTGCAAGGAGGGTAAGAGAATATTGGATGTTGGCATTAATATTGTCCTCTTCAAGGTCTATAGATTCCTCATTCATGAGCATATTTGTTTTGGTAATGATTGTTTCAAGATCTTTTTATGGGGTTGTCATTGATTGCAGCAGAAGGAAGGTGAGTATCTGTAGCAATTGGGTCTTTTTAAAGTGTTTGAGAAAAGAATCTGGGGCTTGAGATAGAAATGGTACGGAGTGAGGGTAAAGAGTGATATGTATCAGTTGGTTGTGGTGTTGGGGTAATCAGTTGGTTATTTGAAGAAGATTAAGAAAAATCTGGTAAAGGTCCCTAAGAAAGTAAAGGGAAGGAAGAAAAACACTACTTTAGGAGAAGAGCGTGGAGTGTACGAGAGAGAAAAGTTCTTTGTCCGCAAGAGGTTTCACAGTCCCTCGAGCAGAATGATCACATTCACACCAAAAGTTTCTGATGACATAATCAATTTTTAGCAAACCTGGACAGGGGACAGAAACACCTTCGTGCGATGTGTTAGTTAAGAAGACAGAATGATCGGATAAGAGTTTCTCTATTGGCCTAATTGTAAAGAAGAAGGCCAATCCAACCACAAAGTACGTTGAACTATATAGGTGAGTGAAAGAACTCTTTTTGGTGAGTCACTATGTCCAAAGTGGTGCAAAGGTAAGAAGCAAAGACACGGAAGTCAGAATGCCAAGGGTGTGGGAAGAATAAGATAGAAGATCTATTCGCTAATTAGGGCTAGTATGCAATGAAGACTTTGTTTGAGTTCATCAGCTGTCACGTGTCTCAGAATTATTCATCCAGCAGTCTTTAGTTCACATTTGAGATGGAAGAATAAGATTGAATCATTAGGTAAGAAAAGATGGAAGATGGGATCTTCTCCGGTTGCCAATTTCAGGCCTTGAATTCACACCAAATTCTTTAGCCTTTAGATATGGACCGAGATATTACTTGTGCATAAGGAATGAAAAGGAGAGGTGATATAGGATCACACTCTCTGAGGCCACAAGATGGGATTAAAGACATAGTGGGAGAACCTTCCCGAATTCTGGCTGGAATCGAACCTGAAGAGTAATTATCTCATGTAACGGCCCAGGGCTGGTGTTAACCCATATGCATGATGCCTTCTTGCGAAGCCCGAAAACAAATTTGAGTGAAGACAAACATTTTACAACAGCCCCCACATTCCCTGCATTAGCTGAAGAAGAACCCGCAATGAACCCATTTAACCAGGGTGACAAAAACGATGGACTTACCTCAACCAGACCACAAACACTTCCCTATTGATGTGGAGGTAATTGGAAGAGAGATAGATGAACTTAATATTAATCAGAATATGGATGAGCAATTAGCCGAAGGTGCACTTCATGAACATGCAGATCCTGTAATGGAACACCTCCTAATCGCCCTAATCCTACAAGAAATTCTCGGCAATCAAGAGCCGCAACTCGATAATGTCAAGGAAGCAGATCTGATACCATATGAAAACTCTAGCTCCAATTCAAGTGAAATTCACTGAAGGACCTCGATATGATGCTGTATCAAAAAACTGGAAAATGAGACCAACTTTGTTGGAAAATTAACTTGATTTCGTATTTAGAGTGGTGATTAGTGCAACATATTAGTATGTTAATGACATGTTAGTGGTCATTAGTCATGTATTAGTGGGTGTTACTAATATGTTAGTGGGGTTTAATAATATGTTAATAATATGTTACTGGTGCATTATTAGCATGGTTATGAAGATGAGTAGTGATCTAGTAATTGTGTAGATAGTGGGGTGAGTGGTATGGTTATTGTAAGTTTGGGAGTTACTTTTAGGCATTATATAAGCTCATGTTCCTCAACCATTTTGATTAAGTGGAATGAAAGTATTCTCTCAAAATCTCTACATTGCCTCCTCATATGTTTGTGAGTATGAGTTTGAGTGCAAAAAAGTGTAAGATTGAATGAGCATTTGTTTACATCAAAGTGGTGTCAGAGCCACAACGATCCTAGTGGACGTTGCGGCGTTAAATTTTAGTCATTACGGTTATAGAAAAAAGTATCCAAAATGGATGTTTGGTGTGAGAAATTGATGTTCTCAAATTCTGTGAGAATGAAGAGTGTCCTTTCATTGTATCTCAAATCGTGTGATGTGTGGGATATGGTCGGTGAAGAACCACATATTAGCTTGTCGAAAGGAATTCGACAAATGAAGTGCAGAAGGCCGTCCATACAGAGATATGGATGCACATTGGAGATGTAAGATCTCCAAGTAATACTTGGCAAATGATCGAGGTCATTGCTTTCAACCGTAGACCTGAATTCTTACCCAAGAAGTATTGGGTACAAAGCTGGGAAGAAGATGAGTTCACAAACGAAGATGGACATCTCAAGGAAGAAACTCTAATGTAGGATGAAAATGAGTTTCACGCTTCCGAAGTTGACGAAACTGGGGAGACAAAAGATGAAGAAGAGTTCAAGGCTTTTGAAGCCAACGAGAACAAAGAGTTGACGATGGAGAAGAGCCATTTGAAAAGATGGATGAGAGCGAGAATAGAGATGATAATGAAAATGCTCAATATGAAGAGATGGAAGATAAGAGCATTGACAAAGAGATAAAAGTTCACGGAGTCAAAACGTGAAAAACTCAGGTATAACTTTTAATTTTTCTTTAAGAGAAGGAAATTAGGTTGGGTCATTTCCACTCTACGGCCTCTCAAATTTTGAAGAAGAGAGTAATGATTGCTTTTTCATGATTAAGAATGATATGGTAGTGCCACAAAGATATGCCACTAAAGATAGTATTTTGAAATCTTATTTCATTAAAAATCCTCATAGCGAGTTGTTTTTCATGCCTATGAAGGAAATTGATTTTGTGCAAACTGAAATAAGTTATCCTGAACTTGGTGTGGAGAATTTGTTGAGCGATACAGGCTGGGTAAATATGGAGTCGTTCTTTGACCCAGAGGAGCGACAAGAAATGTCCAAAGGAAATCGTAAATCAAGTATTCAAGCAAGTGACGAAGAAATGTCGGAGGTACAATAAGAAGACGACTCACAAACTATACACATAAAAAGAAATGGCAAAAAAGGTTGTTACTATCAATGGAATTAGAGATGAAGACCATTGTTGGCGTTTATCAAGGTTCCCAATAATGAATATTGTTTGAAGACATAAATCAAGTTTACAGGGGGGTGTTGGAAAATAAACTTGATTTAGTATTTAGAGTGGTGATTAGTGCAACATATTAGTGTGTTAATGACATGTTAGTGGTCATTAGTCATGTGTTAGTGGGTGTTACTAATATGTTAGTGGGGTGTTAATAATATGTGTTCATACCCTATTCTGGTCGCACCCCGGGACCCGCTAAGGGACCCACTTTGCACGACACATCACCCAGTCAGCGGTCAACTTTTCAAACACTCGAGGGCCGGTCAAAGCAACGCATGCTCAAGTCACGTGAACCATTCGTGAAGCGACTTCGGCGTGCCTTCCACCCTTGGGGGGTCGGCCACCCCAAGGGTTCGGCCTCCCTCTGGGTTCGGCCACCCCAAGGGTCGGCCTTCACCACAAGGGTCGGCCTCCCTTGGGGGTCGGCCACCCCAAGGGGTCGGCCTCCCTCGGGGGTCGGCCACCCCAAGGGGTCGGCCTCCCTTGGGGGTCGGCCACCCGTGGGGGTCGGCCACCCCAAGGGGTCGGCCACCCTTGGGGGTCGGCCACCTACCTTGAATACCGACGCCGTCACCTTTGACCTTGCTCCGTTGTCACGACGACCGTCGCTCGCGACCGCGCTCCGCCATAGTCACGACGACCGTCGCTTTCGGCCGTGCTCCGTCGTCGCAATGACCGTCGCTCGTAGTCACGACGACCGTCACTTGTGGCCGCTCTGTCACCATGACAACCGTCGCTCACGGTCGCGCGCCATCCACGCAACGACCCTTGTCGCTCGGAGATCACTCTGCGACCCTCGTCGCCCGCGCTCAACCGCGCCCCATGCGCTGCAATCATGTTATATGCTCACGGGATAGGCTACTCCGCCAGGACACTATCTCCGCCAGGGTGCCTGCGTGACTGGCCTACGTGCTCTGGCACTGGGGGCTCGCGTCGGCACCCCTAAGGACTATGACCCCCGGGTCACTCCGAGATGGGAGCAGGTCTTCGGAAGGGCATCTTGCCTAGTCCACCTGGCAGCTGGGCGTCGGGTCTTCCCCACCGCTGCCAGGCCTGTGGGATTCAGTAAGGGCTTGGACTGGAGGCTGGGACAACGGGCTACTCTGACCATGCTACCGCGGCATGATCAGTCTCCTCAGACAGGCAGAGAGATGTTGCAAGGGCAGGGCAGCACGAACTTAGAAACCGGCAGTCCAACGAAGGGTCAGTGCGTTGGCCCCCTGGTGACGTGTCGTTCCCAGGGGGCGACACATGTCAACTTATGACACATGCACATTTTTGCCTATAAATAGTGGACTTTGGAGCCTTTTCAAGCACTTTTCTCTCATTTGGACTTTTCACTTTCTCTCTCTAAAAGAAGCATTCTCTCTGGAATTCTAGTGAGAGAAATATACTTGAACTCCCGTCTACGGACTAAGGACGCCATACCCTCATCACGGACTGTAGACTGTCGGACCTGTTCATCGTCACCCTGCCTGCGCAGCACTGCCAGCCCTCACGACCTGTTTGGGGAGCCTTGTCCTCGGCCTTTGCGCCGTCCTTGCTGTCTCCCACATTGCCTACCTGGAAGCCAACTCAGACCGCATCCTTTGTGGCACCTCCACGTATCATCGAACCATCTTCGGCATCATCAATATGTTACAAATGCATTATTAGCACAGTTATGAAGATGAGTAGTGATCTAGTAATTGTGTAGATAGTGGGGTGAGTGGTATGGTTATTGTAACTTTGGGAGTTACTTTTAGGCATTATATAAGCTCACGTACCTCAACCATTTTGATTAAGTGGAATGAAAGTATTCTCTCAAAATCTCTACATTGCCTCCTCATATGATTGTGAGTATGAGTTTGAGTGCAATGAAGTGTAAGTTTGAGTGACCGTTTGTTTACAACAAACTTGTCGGAAGAAACGTTGACGGTACTGCACCGGCAATTGCGAACAGTGCACCCTGCTTGGCCACGTTAGTGGCTTTAACTTTGTGTACGGCTTTACTTTCAAACTAGGAATGAGGCCAGATCGCTTTACTTTAATTAGTCAAGGATGCAGATAAAGTTTCCGCACAAAGGATGAACAAATATGGTGAAAAATGGTCATCCTATCAGAGTCCACACAGAGGTTGAAATCTTTGTGTTGGTGATCCATTGAGTAGGATTTCATAGGATACACTGGTGCCACATTCCATGATCAATTGGATAAAATGTGGTAGAAAATTTGCAGCCTATAAAACTTCTTTCAGAAAAGTCCAATTTACCCGGTCAAAAGCCTTACTCATATCCATTTTAATGGCTCCCGTGATGTGTTTGCGGCACTTTGATGACCGAAAAGTATGCTGATAATTTGAAATTAGATGGCCTAAAAAGGGTTTGATTCTGTTGGCAAGGATTTTGGCAATAATTTTGTATATGGTGTTACATAAGGAGATGGGTCTTAAATCACTGGGAGTTCTTGGTGTAGAGCATTTAGTGATCAGAACAAGAAAAAATTTATTAGTCTCTTATAAAATATGTCCGGATCTTAGGAAGGATAAGACATCTGATGTGATTGGTGTTTCAAGGAAGTCCCAGCATTTTTGGTACACAATGGCCAGGATGCCATCCGGCCCCGGTGCTTTGATAGGACTTAAATCAAAGAGTGCCTCTTTTACCTCCGACCCAGTGAAAGGTCGTGCCATCCATCTTACTTGATGTGGAAGTAGTGAGGTTGTAAGATCTCGGACTCCTTGAAAAGATACTATGTCTGGAGAAGGTGGAGGGCAATAAACTTTCTGAAAATGGGTGAGTAAGCAGGAGGATATGGTGTCGTGAGTAGTAGAGGGCTGGCCATTTTTATTGGATAGAGAGGAGATTTTGTTATGACTCCGTCGCATAATAGTTGAGGCAAGGAAAAAACTATTATTTCAATCTCCCAGATGAAGCCATTTGATGGTCGATTTCTGAGCCCAAAATGTTTCCTCACAATCCAAAAGCCAATCCAGCTTATCTTGAGTTTGTTTTTCCAAGAATTGGGCGTCTTGATTTGGCAACTACTGTTGAAAATTAGATAACTGCTTTTTAGCATCTTCAATTTAAGTTTGAAGATTTCCAAAGGTTAGCTTGTTCGAAGATTATAGGAGCTTCATCATATTTTTCCCCAAAAGATAGCTTTAAAAAGTGGCGAGCCATCACATTCAATAGACCAAGCATCCCAATGATCTGTTTGCAGAGAGGGTGCTTGAGTCACATTGCTTCAAAACGTAATGGGCAGACAAGGAAATCTTGAGATGGAGCCATGTCGAGCGAAATCAAAGCATGATCAGAAGTTTGAATTCCCAAGTTTAAGAGTTATGGATGAGGAAAGAGGGACAACCATTGGATTTGAGCAACACATCTGTCGAGTCTTTCATAGGTGCAAAATTATCCAGCTCTATTATTTGTCCAGGTGTATAAGGGGGGGGGGGGCACCTAATGCATATCTGATAAGTAGTGTAGATTAAGAAAATCTCGTAGAAAGTTGTGGCCATGGATATAAGAAGAATTAAGGCCAGTTTTATCTGAGCACGACAAAACTTGATTGAAATCTCCCAATAGAATTAGTGGTTTGTCGGCTGATGACAAGTTATGTGAAAGACATTCCCATGCTGTCTTTCTGTTAGCTAAGTTGGGATGTCCATAAATAAAACCAGAAATCCAAGTGTTGGTCTGAGAGCAGCTGAATTCTACCACGATATGATTTTTGTCTTTGTAAAGAATATCACCTTTAACCCCATTTGTCCAACCAACCCAAAGTCCACCTTTTGTACCCAGTACACCAGTCAGATCAACCCCCGTTGAGGAAGAGAAACCTAATTTATTGAATTTGGTCTAGATACTATAGACCAAAAGTTTTGTTTCTTGAAGAAAAATGCACTCCGGATGATGAGTGCGGGTCAGTTTTATAGCTGCACGAACTCTGCGGGCATGACCTAGCCCGCGACAATTCCAGCTGAGTTGTTTCATGGTCGATAAAGGGGTTGCAATGGGGCAATGCTCGAAACCCTCAATGATTGCATCAGAGGAAGAGAGAAAGAAGAAAGGAAGGGGTTATCTCTAACACCAAGACTTCTTTTACTAGGATGCTTAGTAAAAGGAAATCGGGAGCCAAGAAGCATATTGATCATCTCACTATCCATCAGATTGAATTTAGGTAAAGAAAAGTGGGTGAAAGTATTTATTTTTCTTTTTTTTTTTAGCAGAGAAAAGTAAGGTGAAGTTTGAGATTTTAGGTTGGTCTGATGAAGGGGAAAAGCACAAGCAGAAGCTAAGGGAGACTGAAGTTTTTGAATTTTAGAAGTTCGAAGAGAGTCATTAGCATCAAAATCCCAAGCAACGCTAAGTAATTTTCTTTTCGTATTAAGCTTAGACAGATGATGATAAGCAGAGAAAAAATGTACTACTAACAACAAGCGATAGCAAAGACATGAAAGTAAGGCACGAGAAAAAGGATAGGTAGAAGAATTAATAGGAGGGTCACCTAGTGGGTTTTGAGGATGAGTTACAAAAATTTGATTGAGCTGATTGTTGTCCAAAATATAGAGTTCTGCATCGATATTGCTTGATCTAGGGGGAATGAAAGCAAGAGTTTGCTTCATCGTTTTCAAGTCACTCTTCCTCAGCTCAGAGTCAATATTCATGGTGGATATACCCATAGATTCAGCAATTGGAGATAGAGAGCATTTGCGAGAGATTCCCACAAATGCAGTGTCTATATAAATGGATAAAAGAGAACCGTCCATAGAGTCGGAGTTAGAGGTCGACTTAGAATCGTCGTTGTTGATAGAGAATTCGGGAGCTGTAAAACTCTTTCCTTTGTCAATTGCTTGGGTTGCATTCCAGTAAGGATCATTCTGCAAGCTTAGAAATGTAGAAGAAGAAGGCTTATAGGTCATATGAGTAGGGGTGGTTATTTTTAAAGTCAACTCCTGTTGGAAGTTTAAAATAGTTTGAGCTAGAGTGTAGGTTATATATCATCAAATGAGTGTTGAAAATCCAAAATTTTTAAAGAAGATGGCTGAGAAGGAACGAGCATGGCTGGGGCGTCACTTTGTGGGGGAGTTTGCGTGGCCTCAGAGTAATTAGAGGGAGTGGCAGATGCATGTTGGCGTGATTGGGTCATGCAGGAACATGGCAGTTTACTTGGGCTGGGATGTGAGGCCTGATTCAAAGTGTTTAGGTCAAGGCTAGTAAATTGAGATTGGGTCGTGAGAGAACACGACAGGTGACTTGGGGTGGGATGAGAGGCCTGATTCAAAGTGTTTGGGTAAAGGCTGGTTGGTTTGTTGGAGAACATGTGTTTATTTATGCGGTGGGCTAGAAGAGAAAGGCCATAATCTGATAGGCCCATAATGAATTTGGCTAAGTTTAGATTGGGCTTGGTTGTAGTTAGACATGAGTGAGAATTATCTGGTCCAAACATAGACACCAAATTAGCAGAAACTGTAAGAAATTGGGTGGTTCCATATTCTCACAAGATTTGTCAGTTAGTGTAAGTGGGTTTTGATCTGAGAAAACCAGAGGATAAGATTGAGAAGATACTGGAAATCGTTCTAGATTATGGAGATTTGAAGCAACTTGCGGAGCAATGATGGCCTGACTCAACAGTACCATATCGACTGAATTTGGAACAGTGGGATTTGTCGATGCGTAAGGCGTATCAGTGGTGGTGAGCTCAAGTGAAGAAGTGGATTTTTGTGGGTCACGCACGTTCGTCGCTGATGTAAGTAGGTCTGCAATCATTGCTGATTCAAGTGGGTCTTCCTCTGGCGAGATTTCATCATAAAATAATAGATCTAGCTCAATTTTATCCTGAGATGTTGGTTCGTTTTCCACTTGGATATCAATGTCCATGTCTTCAGCTTGGTTCTAGTCATCTAGATTTGGGTCAAGATTGGGTTGATTTTGAAGTATCTGAGATTGAGTGAAGTTGTGTGAGTCTTGAAATTGCCAAAGAGAATTTTGTCTTTTCCAATTTTGGCGGCATGTACCCGATGTTCAGTTAGTGGAATCATCAATGTTCGCATATTCAAAGTTTCAATTTCAAGTATATTTCCATCTATGTGGAAAGGGTCTTCCATGTTTGGTGGGTAGGGGGCAGAAAACTTGGCTTAACTACAAAGGAAGAAAGTGTGGGTGAGTTGGATAGGGAGAGTGGTCCCTGGAAGAGGAGATAAAGGAAAAGTGAAGTTGACGGTGTAAGAAGGAGTTTAAAAAGGTGTGAGTTTTAAGAGGGAAAGTGATGGAGATGGTTGGGTGAAGGATTTAAGGTGGGATGCTGTAAACGAAAGGTTCTTCAGGTAGAAAAGGTGACTGAGTGTGGTGGAGTTGAGGAAAGTATGCAGAGAAGGTTTGGGTTTTTAGGGAGAGAAAGACTTGGCTCATGCAAAGGACGACATGTGTTGAGATCGGGGAATAATTGATAGTTGTCAAAAATGTGTTAAGGTTGAATGGGCTAAAGGTACTCACTTATTTATAAGTGGTTAAATGTGATTAAGTTAGTGAGTAAAAAGTAACTCGGCTTAGGTTAGACAAATGTGTTTTGCATTATAGGTTAGTGCTATGGTCAGTTCAATTTATACTTGTTTTAAAAAAATTGGAATCAAACCGACCGAACCAAAAATTTGGTTTAGAAAAAAGTAACCAAATTAAATTTTTAGGGAGGCTTGTATGATTAGCAGGATTGGCCGATTCAGTTTTTGCAGTTAGAACGATTTTAACGGTTTAAATCCTCACCCGTGCTTAGTAGGTATATGCATATACCTTCATGAAGAAAAAATTGGGAAACTTTATATAGGAATTAAAAGCAAAGGAGCTTAAAGCTTTAGTGCTATGCTGAGAAAGCTTCATCAAGTCCAATGTCACTACAAGAATCTGGTCTTTTAGCGACAAACAAGTCCGTAATAAATCGTGAAATCCTTTGTTCGTCGCTAAAAATCTGTCGTATATAACCCCATCGCCAATTCCGTTGCTGAAAAAATGACCTTTAGCGAAGGGCCAATAAATATCTTTAGCGATGGAAGTCCCAACACTCAAGCTATTTTCCATATTTTAGTTTTAAAAAAATAATTAATTACGTAAAATATTTTAGCAACGGATAAAATAAGTCGACCAAAATAATGACTTTTAGCGACGAAATATCCCTCTCTAAAAGTCCGTCACTAATACTTGTAGCGACAGAAAGGTCCGTCGCTAAAAGTTAAATTAATTTATAATTGTTTCTTTATCTTTTTAATACCCAAACCTGTAATTCAAATTCGATAATCAAATCTCAATCCCAACTATCATTTCTTAATCCACATTAGGGTTAAATAATTATCGATTCATCAGCAATCATTTAACTCTAACACAAACACAGTATATATTTAGAATTTTACAAAAATCTATACAATCGAAAAGTCGAATCTGTACATTGTTCAAGAAGACACATGAATAGGATATAAATTGAGTAGAGGAGGGGAAGGGAGCACAGGTCCAGGAGTGCACGGGAGAGGGATACAAATAAAGAAGGGAATCCGGATCCTACTAATCGTGCTCGTCCATGGGATTCCTATCATCAGGATCCGGCTCAGTATGTCCAGCAACAGCGCCTTATAGGTAAAGACACGGACACATTAATCTCGATAGTAATTGTAAATCATGTTTACTTCATGTGTTAATTGATTTCATAAAATAAGTGTTTTATACTTGATTCTCCCGTGCACTGATCATTAATGGAACAGATATTGTCTAGGTGAAACTATCGCTTTGCGGTTGGTGTCTACATCTGTGGAAGTGCAGCAAGGGGTTGGGATGCTTCTATCACAGTACGTGCAGTCATGCTGGGCAAGTTGTGTACGTTTTTTTTCAGCCTATTGATGACCCTCGGTGTACTCATTTGTTTCATAACTTCTAAGTTTCTTATGCCTTAATTCGGAATGAAATAGGCTCGCTGGGCAGCTGCCCGATCCCCTGATCTTTTCATACGAGACCTGCAAACCAAAAAATTGATTGACATTGAAGACATTAAAGTAACAGACATCAAATACATAGCCAAAATTTTAACATAAACAAATTAGATGATAACTTACATCAATTTGGCAGGAAATATCTAAAATAAAGTCCCCCCGCGCCCTATGTACTTGGTCCTTATCCTTCTTTTTCATGTGCGTCTGAGTGTACGTCAGAGCACAGACCTCATCAGGGTCCAGTTTCGGGTGCTCAGTCGTATTCTTGTGTCGGACGATGTCGTGAGGCACCGATCCCCTCTCCCCCATGTGCATAGGATCTTTACACTATCTTTTCTTTTTTACATTCTTACTCTTCGCCTCCCAAGTTGGATTGGTGATCCACTTGTCAACCATCTGCCCCCATACAGATGGTGAGATCCAATGAGGGGGATACCCCTTCCACTCCTCCATCAGGGTACCCTCGGGCAAGATCTTGCTCACCCACTCCCATGCATCTTGTAGCGATCAACGGTAATTTATGCCAAAATAGGCATAAAGTGTCTGCCGCCCCAATGCCTGCTACTCAGGTAACTCAAAGTCAAACCCCTCATGTAAGGCATCCAACTACACACCTAGTACAATTAGTTTAAACCTTAGGTACTAATTACAGAAATAATAACTATTAAAAAGGAAAACCATACCAGCCACTCCTCCCACAAGGCCTCCCTCGTCCCGACATCCCAGTTATTTCAATACAGCAATGGCTCAAAGAATTGGCCCTTCACAAGGACGTTGATCTTCATCTTCGGGGTGGACACTCCAGGATCCTGATAAAGAAATGCATTAATATAATTAAATAAGTGAACCATAATAACTGATGGAATTAACGCGATAAGTACTGTATTATTTGATTTTTTTTACTTACTGCCCCTCCTCGGTGAGAGTCGCTCTCTGTTTATACTGGGGATTGATGCGCACCCCGCATGTCGGGCTATAGCCTCAATGAAATCTTGCAAAATACCAAGATTAATACAGTTCAAATATAATTTAGGGATAATTGCATAAAAAATGCCACAATGGGGATTGCGTGGGACTCCTTGTCAAAGAAAAAAAAAGCGGGAAGGCGGGTTATGTTAAGACAATGGAACAAAAGAAAATAAGGAAGGTTGTAACCATGTCGTTACGACACACAATATTTGCAAAATGCTACATCATTTGCATCAATCCTGTACAAGCCGACTTCCTTCTTTTCTAATATGGTTTAGTTTGTTCGCACGTTAAGTTCGTTGTACCCAAAATAATCTCTTACCCAATAGCAAAACACAAAAACAAGCTATAACTAGCTGTTATTTTTTAGAAATATCAGCCATAGTAAAAAAAGGTACAGGGTTCAAGTACAACACTGACCGCAGCATGCATCTAGCACAAGCTTTTGGGCTTCATTATTCAAGCCAAATTATCTCAGAGATTTGCTATCCAGTTTGCCGTGAAAGCAATCATAGGGCCGGCTATCACTGTCACCACATTTGAACAATTAGTGCCAACGCGTCGCCTACAAGAGTCGTCACCGTAAAAGCATATGTAGATAACCTCGCACCAACTGCACCACTACATTGAGCCAAAATTTTCATTTTACAAATGTGAAAGAAGAAGCTAAGGGACATCTTTTGATCCTAAGTACTTTTTTTCTTATTTAGTTTTAGTTTAAGTGAAGAGGTTTTTGGCTTTCGCTTGTATTCCAAAGCAAGAAACTCAGTTAGGTCACAATTTTTGGCTAGAAACTCAAGATGAGGTTACATGTGTTGGACTACTATACGTGATGCAACATCTGGTAACAACTTTTTTGAAAGTGTCACTAAAAGTTGCACTCACTCAACTATTAATAGAAACAGATGGGATGATCATTCTAATGCACTTAGGAAAACTATCTGTAATGTAGTGTTACAATTAGTTCAAAAAAAGAAAAAAAATTAACAATGGTTGTAATTAATTGGATAATTGACGAACCTTGAATTCGCAAGATCATCAAACCAACTGATTTCCTGGTGCATAACCTTCTAGAATGACAATGAATGAATTTGTTTATCAATTTACCACCCATAATTCCATGAGACTACTTGTATCAATGCAAATCCAAGCTTTCTCACTCTCTCCAAAACACAACTCCACCACTACCCTACATACGCATCCATGTGCAGTTCAACCATTCTAAATGAAAAGGAAAAAGAAAAATCAAGTCAAGTGAACCAATACAAAGATCATTACGCATTATGATGTTCAATGCACACGATGCACCCAAATAATGTTCAACATGATTAAGCAAGGGCCATGACATTTTAGGTATTAATGCAACTAAAAGTAATGAACCAAGCTTGGATCTGCCAAATGTCATACAACCAGTGTAACATCCCTGAACTTCTGGAGCTCCGTCACCCCGAACTTCCGGAATGTTAACGTACTAGATCACCTCAAATCTGCCAAATCCTATTCACTAACTCATACTTCAAAACATTTAATTCGGTATCCACTCAAATTCTTGACATACAATATTAGCATACTGTATAAGCTTAAACTATTCAGACCGAGGTTCTTTACAAACTCGAGTCTTTATAAAACACGTTGAGAATACTGACCCATGCAGGGGTCTCACTACACAATAATGGTGGGCTCACCGGAATCTCACATAGACTCGAACCTATTTCTGAACATGTTACAACTAGTCTTCACCTGCAGAAGGGAGTCAAAAGAAGGTTGAGCTTTGTAGAGCTCAGTAAGTTCGTACAAGGACTACCAAAAGAATTACAAAACGATTCCAAAGAATCCAACCGACGATGATTTCCAGAATACTTCCAAAGATAAAAAACTCAGTGATCTCCAAAATAATAAAAATTAACCATAAATAAATACCAAAATAGACAATAACAATCGATGCAGGATGGGTTACGAGAAACTCATTCGGCGAGGCGGATGCCGAGGGATCGGCGGGAAATGCTCCTCGATGAGGAGTATTGGTACATGATAATCGCTCAGGAATGGAATAGGTTTTCTCCAATTTGAAAAAGGAGGGAGGGGTAACGTATAAAAATGTATAAAGTTGACTACTGATGTGTAGGAATGTATAGAGTTGACTGTTGATGTATATGTTTGTATAACGTTAACTATAGGTTGTAACTGTTTTCTGTACCAAATGTATGTTGTATAAATGAAATATTGTACTTACGGGTGTAGAAGATGTTATAGTTAAGAATGTTAATTGTGTTTATGTCAGGAATGGCTCGTCAATTGCGAAACTGGATGATACCCCTAGCGGAGGAGGCTCCTAACTTAAGAAGGCCACCTACGAAAGCATCTTCGCCTTGTGCCGGGGGCGAGAATGGGGAACATGGGGAAGCTGAAGTTGAAAATAATAATAGAGAGGATTTAAGAAGAGAACTGCTAGGACTGTTGCGGGAAATTGTAGGAACTCCTGTTGCACAGCTAGCAGCGGTGCCTGCGCCTGTGCCGATAGAGGGAAAGAAAGAGTGTAAATTTTAAGACTTTCAAGATGTTCATCCCAGTGAGTTTCACAGGGGTAGTGACCCAATCAAGGCAGTGGCTTGGGTTCGGGAAATGGAAAGGGTTTTTGAGATAACGGGGTGTGGAAAGCACCAAAAAGTGATTTTTGCAACCCACATGCTAAAGGGAGCTGTTGGTCACTGGTGGGATGTGCAAAAACAAGGTGAGGAAGGGAAAAAGCCCAACCGCCCTTATGTTACCTAGAAGCGTTTGAAACGGGTATTTAATGAAAAATATTTTCCCGTGACAGTACAGAATAAATTGGAGATAGATTTTCTGAACCTGAAACAGAAAGACAAAACGGTAGAGGAATGCATACGAGAATTTGATGAACTAGCACATTTTTCCATGCATCAGGTGATTACGGAAGAACGGAAAGTTAAAGGTTTGAGGAAGGGCTGAGACAACCCTTAAGAAGAATTGTCAAAAGTTTTTAGCTACATACCTTCACCGAGGTTGTCGAGAAAACTCTGCTAATAGAAGCGGAAAATAAGGAAGCCTGGGAGGAAAGAAAATAGTAAGGCAGGAAGAGAAATAAAAACCAGCAACGGCCAAGAGATAGCGGGAAGAAATTCAAAAAGAGGATGAAGGAGGGAAAGTTCGGGCAAGGTTTGGGTCAAGCGGCAAATAAAGAACGTAGGTGGTGTGGACTTAAGCATGAAGGCACAAATTGTATAAAAGCAACAGAAGCATGTTTCAAATGTGGTCAGCAAGGGTCATAGGGCAAACGACTGCAAGTTAAATCAGAGAGTTTGCTTTCAGTGCCAGCAGCCAGGCCATAATGAGAAGGAGTGCCCGTAGCGGAAGATGATGGCTTTGGAGGGAAGGCCACAGACAACGGGCCGCGCTAATGCTATTAAGCTGAAGGAAGCCTTGAAATTAGAGGATGTGGTGACAGGTTCATTCCCTGTATGTTCACATCAGGCTATGATACTATTTGATTCGGGTGCCACACACTCCTTTATTTCTCTAACATTCGCTAATAAGCTAATTGTACCTGAGCAGCCGTTGAATACAGTATTAACGGTTAACATACCTAGCGGACACACCCTTTTTGCTACAAAGATATACAGGCAGTGCCCGATACAGATCTCTGGTCAGATACTATATACTGACCTTATACCCCTTGAGTTGGGAGACTTTGATGTTATACTTGGGATGGACTGGTTAGCGGCGTATGACGCTAACGTGGATTGTCGACGTAAGAGAATACAATTAGTGATCACAGGGAAACCTAAGGTGGTTATACAAGGAGATCGGTCAGTTCGACCTCCTTACTTAATGTCGGGATAGAAGCACACCGTTGTATTCATAAAGGATGTCAGGGGTATCTGGTGCAGGTATATAACACACGAGCTAGTGAACCGCAATTGGATTAGATTCCAATAGTACGTGAATTTCCGGTTGTTTTTTCCGCTGACCTTCTAGGGTTACCACCGGACAAGGAGATTGAGTTTAGTATTGATCTGATTCCAGGAACTTGTCCTATATCAAGATCCCCTTATAGGTTGGCGACATCGGAAATGGTGGAGTTAAAGAACCAATTGGATGAGTTATTGAACTTAGGTTTTATTCACCCCAGTGTGTCTCCGTGGGGAGCCCCAGTGTTGTTTGTAAGAAAGAAAGATGGAATGATGAAGTTGTGTATTGACTATTGTGAGTTAAATAAAGTAACCATTCGGAATAAATATCCTTTACCTCGCATAGATGACCTTTTGATCAATTAAAAGATGCGAAGTTTTTTTCAAAAATTGATCTTAGGTCTGGATACCATCAGTTGAAGATAAAGAAAGATGACATAGCGAAAACTGCTTTCTGAACTAGATATGGACACTATGAGTTTCTAGTAATGCCATTTGGGCTGACTAATGCCCCTGCGGCCTTCATGGACTTGATGAGTAGGACGTTTCAAAAGTATTTAGACAGTTGTGTCATTGTGTTTATTAATGATATTCCGGTCTACTCCAAGAGTAAGGAAGAGCATGCCCAACATTTGAGGTAAATATTGCAGATTCTCTGAGAACGTAAATTGTACGCCAAACTCGAGAAATGTGAGTTCTAGTTGGAGAAGGTACAGTTTTTGGGACATATAGTGTCCTGTGAGGGCATACTTGTAGACCCGGGGAAAGTGGAGACGGTGTTGAGCTGGGAATGTCTGACTTCGGTATTTGAAATTCGAAACTTCCCAGGCTTAGCGGGATACTATTGGAGATTTATTAAGAACTTTTCGAGAATAGCATCCCCATTGACAAATCCGACCAAGAAGAACGTAAAGTTTACCTGGACAGAGAAGTGTGAAAATAGCTTCTAGGAACTAAAAAGAAGGTTGGTGACGGTGCCTGTTTTGGCGTTACCATCAGGTCTAGAAGGATTTGTCATTTATTGCGATGCATCTCAGGAGGGGTTAGGTTATATCATTATGCAACATGGCAAAGTAATTGTGTATGCCTCTCAACAGTTGAGGAACCACAAAAGGAATTACCCGACGCATGATTCGGAGTTGGCAGCAGTAGTGTTTGCACCAAAAATATGGTGACATTACCTGTATGGGGTTGCGTGTGAGATATACGCCGACCATAAGAGTTTAAAGTATATCTTTACCCAAAAGGAATTGAATATGAGACAAAGAAGATGGTTAGAACTCCTTAAGGATTATGATTGCGTTATCAAATATCACCCAGGAAAAGCTAATATGGTGGCGGATGCACTTAGCAGGAAGCGAATGGGGAATCTAACTGCGATGATTACCACACAAAAGGCTATCATTGAAGATTTGAACAAACTCAAGATTGAAGTTTGAGTTTGGGGGGAAGGAGGGGGTAACCTGTTTCAGAGTCAGACCGCCACTTTATGATCAGATCAAGGAAGCTTAAAGTCAAGATGAAAAACTACGGGAAATCTGACAAGGTTTTGAGAGAAATAAGAAAGAGAAATTTGATTGCGATAAGGAAGGAGTTTACCGGTATAAGGGTCGAATATATGTGCCATTTGTCGGAGAGTTAAGGAAGGAGATTATGACACATGCACATAACTCTAAATATTTGATCCATCCTGGAGAAACAAAGATATACCGTGACCTACGACAGAATTTTTGGTGGCCTGGGATGAAAAGAGATATATCAGGATTTGTATCTCGGTGCTTGACCTGTCAACAAGTGAAGGTAGATCATAAGAAGGTTGCCGGACTACTGCAACCACTCCCTGTACCTGAGTGGAAGTGGGAACACATTACGATGGATTTTATATCGGGGTTGCCACGCACAACCAGTAAGAATACAGCTATCTAGGTGGTAGTAGACAGGTTGACCAAAACAGCTCAGTTTATTCCTATTCGAGAAGGGTATTCTACGAAAAGACAAGCTCGAATCTACATTGAGGAGGTAGTTAGCCGCTACGGGGTGCCGGTAACCATTGTATCCGATAGGGATGCGAGGTTCACCTCAAGATTTTGGAAGAGTTTCCAAGAAGAGATGGGAACGAAGTTGACCATGAGTACTGCCTTTCATCCTCAAATAGATGGCCAATCCGAACGTACCATACAGGTATTGGAAGATATGTTAAGGGCGTGCATTATGGACTTTGGTGGAGCCTGGGATGAACAATTACCGCTGATTGAGTTATCGTATAACAATAGTTATTAGACGAGTATTGAAATGGCTCCCTATGAAGCACTGTACGAAAAAAGATGTCATACGCCAATATGTTGGGATGTGGTGGGAGAAATGAGATTGTCCAGCACAGAATTGTGTAAAGAAATGGAAGATAAGGTGAAGGTGATCCAAGAAAGGATACGCACTGCACAAGAGCGACAGAAAAGCTATGCAGATAAGAGACGTAGGATGCTCGAATTTGAAGTAGAAGATATGGTGTTTTTGAATGTATCGCCATGGTAAGGCATTATGCGATTCGGGAAGCAAGGGGAATTGAGTCTGAGATATATTGGACCATTTAAGGTTTTGGCGAGGATTGAGACAGTAGCGTACAGGCTTGAGCTACCACCAGAATTGAACTAGCTACACAATGTGTTTCATGTTTTGATGCTTAGGAAGTATGTTCCTGATCCAACACATGTGATCCAACTGGAACCAGTAGAGATTCGAGAAAATCTGTCATATCCAGAGGTACCTGTGGAAGTGGTCGATAAGAAGGAATAGGTGTTACATTCTAAAGTAATACCGGTAGTTAAGGTCATTTGGAGAAATCACACGCTAGAGGAGGTCACCTGGGAACCTGAGGCGTTAATGATGCAGCATTATCCACATCTCTTTGCTGAACGAGGTTTGTTTTAATTTCGAGGGCAAAATTTATTTAAGGGGGAAAGAATGTAATACCCGCATTTTCTTTTTCCTAGCGCACATCTTTTGAGCGCGTTAAAATAAATAATAATAATAATATTTTAGAAGCAGCAAAAAAAAATTAGATGTTAAAAAAAAAAGAGTTAAGGGGGTTCTTTCATGAATAGATAAAGATGGAGGTCTATCGTACAATTTTATAAAATATGATTGTGAGGTTTAATTGTTAGGTTGACACCTATGACTTTATGGTGACTAAGTCAATTAAACAAAAAAAGGGGAGTAGATGACTACTCTCGGGTGAAAGAAAGGAAACAAAAAAAAAAGAAAAGAAAAGAGAGAAGTAGAACAAGCGGGAAACAGAGAGGAAAGGAGAAAAAAAGTGACAAGGCTTCAAGGTGATCTCTCTCTCTCTCTCTCTCTCTCTATATATATATATATATATATATATATATATAGGTTTGAACTTAGTATAATAGTGGAGTTAAGTGGGTGTAATTGCTTGGGGATGAGCTGGGTGTGTTGGGTGTTAGTGCATTGTGTGTGCGTGAGCAGGTGGTGAGCAAAAAGAGTGAGGGAAAGGGGGATGCAGCCATGGGGAAGGGAGTGGCGTGCATGGTGAAAGGGCTAGTGCCCTGCTGATATTTGAAAGGAGGAAGGGGTGAGGAAAAGGGAGAGGGCAGCGGTGGGTGCTGCTGCCGTGTGGGTTCATGTGTGTGTGTGTGTTTGAGTGCGGTGCAGCTTGCGGTGGTTCTGTGCGTGTGTATACTGGCATATTATAGAGTGTTTAAGGGCTTCGGGCGTTGGCAAAAGTGGGTTAACTCGTGTGTTTAGGTAGGCAGATGCCTGTAAAGTGGGTTGCTGGGTTTTGGTTCATGGTTGTGACAGGGTGTTTGTAGCTATAATCCAAAGATTGATTGTGTTAAATTGAATCGGAGTAAAGGAGGGTGAGTTTCAGTGGGTTGTCGAGGGATTGGTGGGTGTTTTGTGTGTGCAAGTGTGTGTTGATAGTAGGTGTGTGCTGACTTTGTGTGTGTGTGTGTGTGTTAATATGTGTGTTTAAGGGTTGTAGTGAGTTTATTAGAGGAATTAGAGGGTATATGAATGGGTAGCCGTGGAAGGAAGTGAGTATGTGGGATGGTTGTGTCTCGGTCACATGAAGAAGATGAAGTCTATGTGTGAAAAATGTGTTTTAGTGTATGATTTGATCCAAAATAGTGACTGAAATCGTCGCTAATACTAGAAATTCAATTAGGCAGATTTTCACAATTTTAAAAAAAATGGTTAGAGCTAGATTTAGCCAAAGTACAAAAAAGGAACCCCAGTTATCTTTAGCAGATCTACATCAGGGAAAAGTTTCAGATTTTTCTGAGGCCTGGAAAGGGATTAACCGATACGGGAAACCGTGAAACTTTATAGTGTAATTTAAAATATCAAAGGAGAGCATTTTAGCCCAAAAATTTTATGGGGACTTTAGGATGTTGAGAAGTTTCTTTTCCCAAGATTTTGAGCCATTCTGAGGTCGTTTACTATTTTTCGTCGAATAGGCTTTTAAACGTTCGGTCCGGGATTTTCGGGCAAAAATTTTCTAAAATACTTTTTAGCTTGGGAATGACTTTGAGAGGGTAAAAATAACATTTTAAAGCGTGTTTGAGATTTGTTTGGTACCGGGAACCCTCATGGGGGCATTTTAGTAAATTGCCACCAAAAAGGGGTATTTTGGTAATTTTTTGGTAAAATTTTTTGAAGGACTTTTAGTCTGGAAAGAGCGGTAAAACACGTATAAGGTTGTTTTGTAGTTGATTTGAGGTGATTGGAGTGATAGTGGACCCCGGGGGCATTTTGGTAATTTACCACTAGACATAGGGTATTTTGGTAATTTTACCTCGTGAACTCTGAACTTCGCGAATGCCTTAATTGAGCATTCTACATTACCAAGAAGTGGGGAAAAGGATGAAAAATCCCTAAATGAAAAGTATCACCACTAGTGTGGTGCTCGGCTAGGTTAAAGACCTAACTGCTAGGTCGGAGTAACCGACCGCTATAGAACACGGTAAATAACTGATAAGATGAAAGTAGAATAATTTTATATTATGATGGTCAGTGGCTAACAAGTAAAATCTTATTTGAATAGGTGACCCTGCTCGTGGCGGTTTGAAATTATTAAGCTTGTGGGCTAAAAGCCAGCCATGTAAGGATAGTACGGCTCTTTGCATGCTACGAAATTGTTCCTCGTGGCTACCCATCGTTGTTAGGGTGAAGTATGATGAACGTTTTATGGTGAATATGAGGTATCGGTGGTTGTTGTGCCTGTACCTCTCGTACTTGAAATATTGTTGTGGTTTTCGACTAGCTTGTTTCCTAGTCTACTTTGTGTGCGTTAGTGATGATTTTGGGTTACCTTGTTAAACCTCGGTCGTATACTTGACTGAAATTTCTTGTTGAGTGGTTTTTTAAATCGAGGACATGGGGTGAACTTAGTTCCCTTAGTCCGTTCAGTAGTTGTATTATGTGCTTTGACGATAGCGTGGTTTGGGGACAAAAAACTCTTTGTGAGTTCCCTTCTTGTGCTTGCTGTCTCTTTTGTTTGTTTGAGACTGAGATGAACATCCCGAAGCACAGGACATTATGTGAAAGGAGGGCCAGTGAAACATAATCACAGGCAAAATGGATGTAGGGCGCGCGGGTAGAGTCAGTCATGTCGATTGAGTCCAGTCAGTCCGGTCAGTGTCTGCATTGCATTTGACTTTACTATGACACTGTGATTTTAATGGCTTATATTTTATTGATGTTTAATTTGGCAATTTAGTGTTCACATGCATTGTAGTCGGTCAGTCAGTTCGGTCAGTCCAGTTCATTAAATGTGGTGATAATGTTGTTCTGTTGGGCTTTAAAGCCGATCAGTCTGACTAAAAGAAAAGAAAACATGTTTCTTGATCCATTGAATTGATGTTGTGTCATCCTTTGAAATTCTGGATTCTTGATATCGTTGAGATTGATTATCATTTCTCTCAAGGCTGTCACTTCGTTGTCTGTGTTGTTCCTCGTATTAACTTTACTGGGTGATTTGCGCTCATTCCTTACCTATAATGTTTTTAGGCAGTCAGGGCGAAGTAGGGGAAACTTCGAGGAAGGGGAAGGGGAAGGAGAAGGTGCTTAATCAGTAGATCGAAAAGTAAGATGGCGATATGCGTATTTTGGGGACTAGACATTTTGTGTAAATATTTATGCTGTGCTCATGTTGAGCTTTACGATGAAATTTTTTTGTAAGGATGGCTTTTTGTGAAACTTGATGTATGTTCAAAGATGTTTTTAGAATTGCTCTGTATCGACAGGGTTTATTATGCAGTCATGACTGATGACCCAGCTCTGGGGACATCACTAGGGTTGGGGGTGTCACAGTCATAGTCCATAGGGGTGCCGACGCCAGCCCCCAGTGCCGAAGCACGTCGGCCAGTCACAAAGACACCCTGACGGAGATAGTTTCCCTGAGGAGTCGCTTATCCCGCTAGTGAGTCCTTGCGCCGGAGCACTCGGAGCACATCAAGGTAGCATCCTGGACGAGCCGTCTACCTGAAGGGCCGAGGTAGCATCCCAGAGGAGCCGTCTACCTGGCGAAAGGGGAGTTGAAAAGCTCCCTGGCGGAGATAGTGTCTTAGAGAGTGAGCCTATCCCGCGGGTGAGTCCTTCTGCCGGAGCACTCAGAGTGCGTCAGGCTAGCATCCCGGAGGATCCGTCTACATGACTGGCCGAGGTAGCATCCCAGGGGAGCCGTCTACCTGGAAGAAAGGGAGTTGAAAAGCTCCCTAGCGGTGATAGTGTCCAGGACGAGTCGCCTATCCCCGCAAGTGAGTCCTTGTGCCGGAGCACTCGGAGTGCGTCAAGGTAACATCCCGGAGGAGACGTCTACCTGACTAGTCGAGGTAGCATCCCGGAGGAGCCATCTACATGACGAGCCAAGGTAGCATTCTGGAGGAGCCTTCTACCTGGCGGAAGGGGAGTTGAAGAGCTCCCTGGCAGAGATAGTGTCCCGGAGGAGTCGCCTAACCTCGCGGGAATAAAATAACCTTTAGTGACACTTTTGTGTTCAACAATTTAACCCGGCTTGACTTCTGCTCATCCACTGTTCATCATTCCTGTTCGGTAGCCCACTTCTCCCAGTTACATACACACATAAAATCCACTTCAGTAACACACTTTTCTCCTTTCTTTTACCCACAAACACATATACACCAGTACACCAATAAAACACACACCTATGCACCTTACACCTTATATATACATAATTACACACACAACCCACACCCATAACACACATACACACAACAAATACACACTCTCGTTGAAGATACACATATACACACTAAATTCACAATAAACATTACCATAAAGAAGAAGAGAATTACCCTTATGATTCTCCGAATTTTTCTCTTTCTATTCCTTTTCTTCTCTTCCCTTCTTTCCCCTCTGCCGATCTTCTTCTCCCTATTTTCTTTCTTCTTTTCTTCTCTTTACCCTCCTCTGACTTTCATCATGGCCGAAGCCCTCTTTGTTTTTCTTCTTCTCTTTCCCCTCCTCTATGTTTCTTCACGGCCGAAACCCTTCTTTATTCTCTCTATTTTCTTCTGCCCTATTTTTCTACTATGTTTTTTCTTCATCTTCTTTTCAGTTACTATTCCTCTTTTACGAATTTCCTTCTTTTTTTTTGTTTGACTTTGTTTTAATTTATTTATTTTCCTAACAAAATCTACCCATTTTTCTACAATTATAACTCACTAGTCCTCACCGAAAAAGCAGGACATATAAGTTTCAAGTTCCCAAAATTGCAAAATAGCCCCTCAAAATTTCCAAATAATTACAAAATGACCCCAAAAGTTTTAAAAGTTATATTTTTACCCCAAAACTCTTCTAATCTCTATTAATTTAATTAGATGTCAGTAAAACCTATACCATCACTCATTTCATTATTTTTTATCACCAAAAATATAATTTACACTTACACCTCCCAAGTTTTCCAAGACTACAAATGGCCCCAAAAACTTTACCAAATTACATTTTGACTCCAAAATATATTTCAACATTTCATTCCCCACTACTATCCAAGCATGGCTCAAAATTATCACCCGTTTATTATTTTCGAAATGCAGATTGTTATTTTAAACGGCTCCCAAAGTTAGGGTTATCACATTTTTCCCACCTTATACAAATTTCGTCCTCAAAATTTGCTCTCGGATTTCCTATCACTTATAACATTTAGGCACTTCGCTTTCGCTGCACAACTCTGATAATTATCACATAGTGGCTAAGCTGCCTCTGACTTTCGCACACTTATTCCTGTCCCACAGATACCTGAACGCAACTATTTTAATTTCACATCGTAATGCTAAACTCAAACATGTTAACTTATTACTTGCACTCTAACCATTCCGCTACTTCATGCACAATGACTTAACTAATACAAATCTCATTGAACTAAACCTACTCCACTCCGAATTCAACGAGTATAAAACGAATTAAGTCCAACTCCAATATAACAGGTTTCTACTTCAATATACTAATACCATACCATAGACTCTTATCATTTGGACAATTTGCTTAACGATGGTAAGCTTAATTTTAAGCTCAAGGTGTCCAAAATACTAGACAATGGTCACGCATGACTTGTAGTCTAGGAAGGCTAGTAGAGATAACCAGACGTCATAAGTCCTCATACATACATTACAATAGGAAACATAACTATAGCCACTAGAGTTTCACTGCACACTCTAATACAACAAAATAATGAGTCCAAATTGTTGCCAAATTCATCATCAAGAGGCATGTTATCTTAATATGGTAATTTATTGCATACTTATGATTCCGCGTACCCTTCACAGAACGGCAAAAACTGTAACCATTACAGTTTTGCTGTGCACTCTAGTGTCTCGCCTCAACGAGTCCAAGTTGTTACCGAACTCGTCACCTATGTATGATTCTGCATACTTATGTATTGCACTTTGTTGCAGTGTAAGGTTCTAAGTTACCACATCACTTCCGATTCACAGTCACATTATTTACAAAATCTTACAGCCATATCCTTCAATCATTTTCTTCAGTTAAACGGTTAAAATATTCCGGTTCCAAAAAAGAAAAAATAACCTGTGGGTCTATTATCGCGGGTTCAGACAAATCTCCACCTTATACCAAATCATCAAGTAGATTATCCATACCTAATCCACACTCTCAAAGTCTATTCTCACTCACAGATTCTGAGGCTTAAGAGCCTACAAAACCTCATATCAGATAGATGAAACTAAACAAATCCTAAATCGGGCAGAAGATACGCGTACATATCATATTGTCTATTTTCAAAAGCATTTGAAAAAAAAAACACAGAAAAATTCTGATAATTTGATTCACTACAAGAAAAAATTATAACATGTTACCATTTAGGAACACATTAAACAAATACCAATAACTTAAAACAGTGTTGATTATACAACAATACGTTTAATGTTGATCACACTAAAGAGGAATCTCAGTCAAGCATTTAAGAATCAAATGATAACAATAAATGTAACTGGGCAATCAAAGCACAAAAATCTTCAACCAAAACCATACCTTCTAGCTCTCGAGATTCACGAAATTTTTTTGTGACATTCCAGAAAAGCATCGAATATAGAAAAATTGATGCAGGTATGACGAAACAAAGTAAACCCAATGACTCAAAGCAATTTCAATCAGTACGAGTTATTGGTCCTTAATGAAATCTGTAACTTCTCCATGACCAGTGGATCAGATACTATCTCATTAAGTCCAAATAGATTCGATAGAAGCAAATAAATATCCTAGAGAAATTAAGATAACTTAATAAGAATGACATCTTCTCTGACATCCCAGAGTATATTAGCATTTAATTAAGTAGCAATTGAGTTCAATATACAAAAGAATGAACTAAATGACAAAATATAATTATGACTTTCTTATCATACTTTCAAATCAAACTTTCAGATTTAACACCAGTCATTCTTCAATAGCACCATTCTCACTCCCAATCAAATCACTGACTTAACTACTCCTCAAACCTTACGAACTTTCAAATACTACTAGGATTTTCCCTGACAATGCACGGATGCGCAATTAGCGAATCACCAATACATACCTAGTATGATATTGAAATCCTTAACAGCAAATGAAATGATTTCCATAGAAGCATCTCATCCCAACATAGACAGTACAATCACAGAAAACTGCAAAACAGTCAAAAATTGTCCCAACGGAGTACTTATCACAAGATTAGTTCCTAAATATGGGTTTCACCCTCGATTGCTGTGCAAGAGTAAGGGATACCAAATAATATGACGTTCCATAATCAAACAATATACAATTATCTCATGGGTTAACCTATAGTGTCCTGATACCACGTCATCGGAAGTAGCAACATCCTAAACAGACATTGGATAAAACCTAGTTGATGATCTGGGCCTCTACCCTATTAGACTTGAGACTGTTGAGTGTGGCTCTGCGGCCTTGTCCTCTTCCCTAACGAGAAACACTTCTCGCTAATACAGTAGCTATAGGAGCACGACAAAAAGTGGACAGATTATTTCTCACAAATGGACATTTTCAAACTTAAGGCCCCACACTGCCATGCCTAGAACATCATCCGGTCAATCCATAACATAGTTTGCCATCCAGACTTCTCCCACACATGATACATGGGGTTGCTAGAAAAGCTGATCTGCCACCCTGATCAGTACTCTATGTAGGTCAAACTTTAAAACTTTGCGATGGTCCAACTCTGGTACTCTGAATTGATCGAGCACCGACACCATGCGCTTCTATGAATCCCATGTCATGCCCTGATCGAATTTTTGAACTCTATGTAAATCTCAATATCACTAAGCCGAAGTGGGCCTAAATCCCTGATTCTGCCCCAACCTTTAACATTAGGCACTGTGCTGTGCCACTATAAAACCTTTTTGCTGACGACTCTCAACTCCTACAAATATATTCGGAAAAAATTCTTACCTATTTCTCTCTTATCTGCCCTGTGTTTACTCATTCCTTCCTCCATTGTCAAACTTAAACTATTCCAAAACACATACCCAATAAAGACATTCCACATAGCTCGTCAATCGAGCTAGGATCACAACATCTCTCAAACCAGGTATAAGCCCCCACTAAGACTTTCGATAGCTATCTACCTCCATCAATTACATCCTTTTGGACAATCTAGCGAAACAAGAAATTTCATCTCAACCTTGTCTATCGACTCTTAATCCACTTACGTCACATGAACCTTAACATTAATTCACAAAATCTCATAAAATACCTATCGAGAAATGACTCCCTAAACTGTTCCCAAGTTACATCGAGCAATTGCTGATAATTCAGACTCCTCGCTATCATTTCCTACCCTTTATCGGACTCATCCCTCAGTATATATATGTTAAATTCAATCATTTGTCGCTTCACTTACAGTTGCTCAAAATTTATGCAATCAATTGCTCAATTTCTTCAATTTTGCTAATCCAGTTTACTGCCTCTATAAGGTCCCATAACCCCTATAACTAATCTCATCTCATTTGTTAAGTTCACCTAGGGTACTCTCATCTCGAGGTTTGTGGTCATGGTTGAACGAAATTCGGTACTCCTGGCTACTCGTTAGCCAGATTTTGCGTGTCATCAGATTAGAATCGAGTTCTTAGTGGTCGGAATCGTAATCATGAGTTATGGGTTCTGCTATTTCCCCCTCTTCAATAGAGAAGCCCATTTATAATCATAAAATCTCCATACAGTACAATGCCAAATGTAGGGAATATTTAGTCATGTCGTTTAATACTGGAAAAAAATTCCTGCTCATCCTATACAGCCCAATGGAATCTCACTTATCGGGACCTTTAGGCCCTCCTTACCATCTCCACTCCCCGTACTTCAAGTAGGGACCATACCGACACAATTAAAAGTTATCAGTGTCACACTATACGTGTCTAAAGAACAACACAGTTACAAATCAAAACATATTTCTTAACTCTGCCATCATCCTACCCCACTCTCATAACTGAAATACAATTCTACAGATTCGTATTACCCATACTTTATGGTTCCGTGCCTACTGAATCATATGCTGGCACTCGTAATTCTAACAGACCGACTGCTCTGATACTAACTATAACATCACAAAACTTTTGGTGCTCCGTCACCCTAAACTCTCGAAACATTAACCTACCAGATCACCTCAAATCTGCCAAATCCTATTCACAAACTTGTATTTCAAAACATTTAATCTGGTATCTGCTTAAATTCTTCACATGCAATATTAGAAAAACTACTTAAACTTAAACTATTAAGACTTGGTTTCTTTACAAACTCGAGTCCTTATAGAATAAGTTGACAATACCGACCCGCACAGGGGTCTCACGACACAGTAATGGCACCGGAATCTCACACAGACCCTAACCTATTCGCAAACATACGACAACTGGTCATCACCTGTAAAAGGGAGTCAAACGACAGGTGAGCTTTTAAGAGCTCAGTAAGATCATACAAGGACTACCAAAAGAATTGCAAAATGATTCCAAAGGTTCCAATCGACGATGATTTCCAAAATACTTCAAATGATCAAAAACTTAGTGATTTCTAAGATAATCAAAATTCATCATAAATAAATACCAACATAGACAATAACAATCACGACGAGTCCCAAAATGATCAATAAAAGATCATCTTCAAAACCATCATCCAATTTACGATGATAATTTCCCTAAAGGGTTTCAAAACGAACACAGATCCTTCAATGGAAATAGGGGAAAAGTTTCAGAAAATCACAACCAGGTGAATGACACTATGGGGAGAAGTTCACTCGATCCCCCTTCAATCAGATAACAAAACATTGATAACTATCATTGTGAGATACAATGTAAACAGATTCAGAGATGTTGATCCTGGGCAGAACCAATGCCATTCAGGCAATGCGCAAATGTACACATGCATGATGTACCATTGGGTACTAGCCAGCGTTCCAAGCAAGATTTAGACCAACCTTATAATGCCTCCTTACAGAAAATATTCCCTAGTCAACACAAAATCAACAATATCAATGAACATTAACGTAAGCTCAAATCACCGAAATCAATTCGGATTTCAATAACAATAAACATACGAAAATAAGTGATCACTCAAAATTACAGAATAACCACAACAAACAACAAGAACAATTGCGAATAATTATCGAATTTTTTGTACAACAATTCAGAAGAATGGATACAAGCAATTATTGAATTATTCAGTGGGTGATACAAGGTGAACATCGATAAGATTTCCAAATAACCGATACAAGTTTAATGTTAGAGTTTTTCCGGATATTAGCATGCTAATATTAATTTCATGCCTCAATGTTTAACAATATCTATAAGCGAATGGAAGAATACTATGAATAACAATTATCGCCATTAGGGCTCGGACAGTAGTCCTTACCCAAGGTTCGGATAAAAATCCTTACCTGGATCCGAAGTTAAGTTATTTAACGTGAAAGTTTGTTGCTTTAACCTAAACAGAATAATTGAATCATTAGACCACAGCCTACAGTGAAATATTATAACTTATTACGGACTTATACATACTCTCGAAATGAACCTTTCTCACCGGGTATATAAAATTTCCCAAATGCCCCTAGGGTGTAAAATTATCAAAAACACCCCTCGCACCCTTAAATCACCAAAATAGCCTCCCCGTAAGTAGAATCACTAAAATAACCTTATCGTATGTAAAATACTTAGAAATACCTTTCTTAGGTCAAATTACCAAAATACCCCTCGGGATAGCAGATTACCAAAATACCCCCTCACACATGAATCACAAAAATAGCCTTCCCGCAAGTAAAATCACTCAAACAATCTTACTGTACGTGAATTTACCTCAAAATACCTTTTATGGGTAAAATTATCAAAATACCCCTTCTGGGTGACAAATTACCAAATATCCCCTAGGGGTTTCTGGCACCAAAAAAAATCTTAAAAAAATCTTAAAACACTATTTTAAACATCCTCTAAAGTAATTTTTGGGCTATAAAGTATTTTAGTGAATTTTCGCCTGAAAATCCTGAACTGGTATCCGGACCGAATGCTCAAAAGTTGATTTGGCTCAAAATACTTATCAGCCTCAGAATGGTAAGAAATTTTAGAATATGAAACATATCAGTAAATAAAATTTTCTCAAATTTTCAGATAAATTTAGCATTCTTTGCAGATACCAAAAATTCTCAAAGCATTTCACAACGTACGCCTCATGAAAATAATGGGGGTCACTGTTTTGGGCTTTGTCCAAATAAATCTCTAAGTATGTTTTAAAATTTTAGAAAGTCACTGCTGGAATAAAATAATCTTTTGTGACACTTTTGGGTCCAACAATACTGTTCATCATCTCTATTCGGCAGCCCACTTCTCCCAATTACATACACACAAACTCCACTTCAGTGACACACTTCTCCCTTTCCCTTTACCCACAAAACACATATACACACTTACATATACACTAACACACCAACAAAACACTCACGTATGCACCTTATGTAACACCCAAAACAATCTGAGGTTGTTTTTACGGTAAAAATCCCGATTAATTATTTATTGACCTTTAGCGACAATTTGGTGAGTAAAATTTTGGTCAACTTTAGCGACAATTTTTTTAACGAAATGTTGTAGATTAGTGGAACTAAGCGTTTAGTTTATGACCCTTAGCGATGAGTTTATATTAGAAATCATAAGTTCTAACTTAATGGTAGCAGTTATAGGTGATATTAATTGAGGTTTTCAGCAATGATTAGCGTTAAAGATATCTTTAAAAATCTTTAGTGACAATTTTTGTACTCTATTGTTAGCATTGATATTATATTAACAACTTTAGGGGATCATTTCTACGCATATCTAGTAACAATGTGCATAAGTAATATTTTATTGACAACAGTCAACGACGATTTTTATTAGTTAGCATCAATATTTTTTATTATCAACTTTTACCAAAAAATAGTGTAGTGGGCTTAGTTTTAAATATAAATTTAAATCAGGAACTATTTAATAAATAAGAGATTACATCAAATCTGATTTTTTAAAATAATATCAACTCTTTATTTTTGGAAAGCATAATTATGGAGGGAACAAAGAGAGGAATCAATACGGAATTGGTGCAAATGAGATTTATTTCCCGTTTTTCGTTACAAATCAGGAAAAGAGAGCGGCAGAGAGAGAGAGTGGTATACAAAAAGAAGAAGGGGAGAGGTCTTCGTTTAGGTTACAGAGAAGAATAGAAGAGAGAGAGAGAGAAGCGAAAAGAGAAGGTGGGGTGTGTGCTCGTGAAAGGGAAAGAGGAAAAGTTCCACCGACAAGAGTTTTGGCGAATCGATTTGATATTTAGTAAGTCTTTTAATCGGTATAATTACAATTCTTTCTTTTGGTGCGTGTTTAGAACTGAAAAGCCTGAAAATATGTGTGCATTGGTGTATTCGGCTACCGAATACATGTATGTGTCTATATGATATGTGGGTTTGTGATGGGGAAATTGGTGACAGTCGTGAGGATGGATTTGTGGGTGTTATGTGTGCATGAGGGGCTGCCAAAACACCCCATGTGCAGCATGTATTGGTGATATTGAGAGATGGAAATAGAATTGCCATTGATGTGATTGCTGTCGGTTTTAGGGAGTGAAGATATTTGATTTGTGAATCCTTGTCAATTGGCTTTAGATGTGGCCTTTTTGTATATTTATTCTTTTCATTCTCCTCATAATCATCTTATTACTGGAGTCATGGCCTTGATGATTATGTTGTAGTCATGGAGCATGAATTGCGTAACCAATTTTAAGAACAAGAAAAATTGAGCTTAAGCAGTAATGGAGACAGGTATTAAGGGTTGGCTTCGTGTGAGGTTACATGGATTTTGATCGGAAGAATGTGTGTGGCTTAAGAAATAATTGTAAAGGTTTAGTGTATACATATATTATGAGTTATTGTGTGTTGGAATGAACCTGTGTGAGTATGTAATTGGAGTGCATGAGTGTTAAACAAACAAAAGGGAGACCTACTGCCTGATATTGAGTGGCTTGTAAGTGTTATGTATATAATATGTGTATATCTGTATGATTTAGGTGGATCAATATAGATTTAGGTGTTTTAGTTTGTGTCTTAATGTGTGACAGTGTGAGAAATGGTGGAGGAGTCCCAACTGAGTGAAGAAGAAGGCTGTGTGTGAAAAGGTGTGTTCAAGGTGTGTTTAATCTTGAATAGTTAGTTAAGTGTCGATAAAAGTGGGATTTCCTTTAGCAGCCATGTTGGAACTTTTAAAAGCCATTTAATGACTGATCTAGGCAAAGTGCGAAGAAGAGACCTGTACTATTTTTTTGAGATCTACATTGCCAAAAATTGTGAAAAAATTTTGTGGCTCCGAAGAGCGTTAAATACTTTATCAATACTGAGAAGTTTTTGATTTAATTAGGGTATCAAATCAGATTATTTTTATCCAAATTTTTTTAGGTAAATCTTATATTACTGAAATGGTTCAGTATATAACATTTTGTAATGTTTTGAGGCTGATAGCTATTTTACCAGAAACGGCCTCCAAACGCTCGATCCGGTTAGCAACTATGAATTTTTTAACCTTAATTTTTTAAAATGATTTTTAATCCAAAATAATTTCAGTATGCTTAAAATAGTGATTTAAAATATTTTTGAAAATTTTCAGATCACGGGCAACCGAGGGGTGAAGGGGAAGGGGTGCGGTAGCATTGCTTCTGTATAGTGTTGGGTGTGCGCGTGTTAGCGTGTGTGTGTACGTGTGATATTAGCGTGTGTAGTGAGTTAGGGATGAGGTAGCGTGAGTGGTGTGTTCTGTGTGTTCAACCAATGAACAATGAAGTGTAAAGAGGAAGAAGAAGAAGATGTGTTAATAGCAAATGGGATTATGCAATAGAGTGGTGCACTATACTTGCATAGTTGTATTATGTAACTCTTGGGCAATATGCAATTATCAAAAAATATTAAAACTTTACAGGAATGTTCTTAGGACATTATTAGAATTACTGTTAAAATTTTACACTTTTTCTGATATTGTTCGGTATTTTTAATATTTTTTTTAAGTTTAGTTTTTCTAAAATTTTTTTGGAGTCCTTAAAATCCTTATTAAATTTTGAAAAAAATTTAGTGATGTTTTTTATAGTATAAAGAAGATTCAGTTTCAGTTTCATAATTTTTGAAATTGATTTGGTACGATTATTCATATCACAATAGAGTTAGCTAAATAGATGATTTTAAAATGGTTTTGAAGTTTTTTAATTTTGGTTTCAATTTATGTATTATCCTTAATATTCTAAAGCTATTGTAAAATTCATGAAACTTTAATTTGAGCTGAAAATATTATTAGCTATTTTTGGGCTTTTCTGATATTTAAAGAAATTATTTTCATTTGAAAATATTAAAAAATTCAGAAAGTTCATATTCTGACTTTTTATAATGTTTCAAGCTACAAAAGTATTTTATTATAAATTTGGAGTATCGTTATACATTTTTGAAGCGTGTGGGGTTCTCGGTCAGGTTAGTCGTACATAGGATCCGTTTCAATTTGGTTTGAGTTGAGAGTGACGGAATAACTAACATTGAAGAAATTAGTTTTGGGTTCATAGTTTATAAGGTTCGATTTTGTTCTGATAAATAGTTTACGAATATAGGTTAAATCAAAGGATCTAAACGGAGTTTTATAGCAGCGAGCGCATAGCTTGGATCGAGGTAAGGGATTTCTTTCGAAACCCTATTTCATCTATTTGACATCGTAAACATCTTTCCAAATTGTTATTGAAGTTTCATTGGACTCAGTTATAATTATTATGAAATTGCATTGATTGTCATTAATACCGTATTTTGAGCCCGACACGTTTCATGAAAATTCTATTCGATGCTCCATATTTATTCTCGTTGTGCATCGATTTAATCATTGTATTATCGATTATTGCATTCTGGATATTGACATGAGTTAGTGTATTGAGGAGTTATAAGGATGGTCTGCATCAGGGGTGATATAAGGATGGTCTGTTATTGTCGGGAGATGTTAGTACCTTAATGGTCTAACTAGCGCTCATATGCATATGTAACAACAGTGTTAGCGAGCATCCCCTTTATGGCTTGGCTAAGTGATTACACAGCACTGCTTGTGTGGCTTTGCTAAGTGTTCCCAGCACTGTCTTTGTGGCTTTGCAATTCAAATTTACTCATGTTCAATATCATCTACATTGTTTTCAGTGTAATTAGAATTGTTTCTATCTATTTGATTTGAGGGATTGAGATGAATCTCTTCCCTTATTGCCATTGAAAAAAATTCTCTAAATCGTTTGTATTCTCTACTAAATTTTGAGCGACCTTACTGAGCTCTCGAAAACTCACCCCCTTTTTCTGTTCCCTTCTGCAGGTAATAACCATCAGTAGATTCTGGGAGTGGCTAGAGCTTGGTTGCGAAGTTGATTTAGATTTTTATTATTTTGTTTACTTAAGCCCATGCAAAAGAAATCAGTGCGTAATTTACATAATTGAGTTCATTAATGCACTCTTGGCATTTAAGAACATTGAGTTCAGAATTTGAGTTATTGTGGAAGCTCTGATATATGTATTGAGATTTTCTTATCGAATTGAGGTGATTGAATGGTTAAGTATCGATCAATTGATTGGTTAACACTCCTAAAATTCCGGAGTGTTACACCTTATATACACAAAACACACAGCAAATACACACTCTCCCTGAAGATACACATATACACACTAAATTCACAATAAACATTACCCTTAAAGAAGAAGAGAATTACCCTTATGATTCTCTTAATTTTTCTTCTTCTCTTCGTTCTTTTTCTCTTCTTCTCTTCCTTTCCCCTATGCCAAGCTTCTTCTCCCTAATTTCTTTCTTGTTTTTCCCCTCTAATTTTCTTCATGGCCGAAGCCCTCTCTGTTTCTCTTCTTCTCTTTCCCCTCCTCTATGTTTCTTCATGGCCAAAACCCATCTCTATGTCTCTCTATTTTCTTCTGCCCTATTTTTCTGCTATGTTTTTTTTCATCTTATGTTCAGCTACTGTTCCTCTTTTACGATTTTTTTTTTTGGTCTGATTTTATTTTAATTTATTTATTTCCCTAACAAAATCCACCCATTAGTTTACAATTATAACTCATTAGTCATCACCGAACAAGTAGGAGGTGTCATTCCCTTAGAACGATTTCCCCACAATTTGACACATACTTTTCAAGTTTCCAAAATCACAAAAATAGCCCCTCAAAATTTCTCAAAATTACAAAATGACCCCAAAAGTTTTAAAAATTATATTTTTGCCCCAAAACTCTTCTAATCTCTATTAATTTAATTAGATGTGATTAAAACATATACTATCACTCATTTCATTATTTTTCATCACCAGAACTATAATTTACACTTACACCCTCAAAGTTTCCAAAAACTACAAAATGGCCCCCAAAACTTTACCAAATTAGATTTTGACCCCAAAAATATTTTAACATTTCATTCCCCGAGCATTACTCAAAATTATCGCCTGTTTATTTTTTTGGAGTGCAGATGGTTATTTTAAATGGCTCCTAAAGTTTTGGTTATTATTATTTTTCCACCTTATACAAATTTTGTCCTCGAAATTTGCTCTCTAATTTCCTATCACTTATAACATTTAGGCACTATGCTTCCGCTGCACAACTCTGATAACTATCACATAGTGGCTAAGCTGCCTCTGACTTTCACACGCAGATTCCTGTTTGACAGATACCCGAGTGCAACTATTTAAATTTCACATCATAATGCTAAACTCAAACCTGTTAAGTTATTACCTGCACTCCGCTACTTCACACAAAATGACTTAACTAATACAAATCTCATTGAACTAAACCTACTCCACTTTGAATTCAACGAATATAAAATGAATTAAGCCAATTCCAATATAACGGGTTTCTACTTCAATAGACTGATCCATACCAGAGACTCTATCATACGGTCAATTTACTTAACGACGGTAAGCTTAATTTTAAGCTCAAGGCGTACTAGAATACTAGACAATGGTCACACATGACTTCCAGTCTAGCAAGGCTAATAGAGATAACCAGTCGTCATAAGCCCTCATACATTACAATAGGTAGCAGAGCTATAGCCACTAGACTTTCATTGCACACTCTAATACCACAAAATAATGAGTCCAAATTGTTGCCAAATTCATCATCGAGAGGCATGTTATCTTAATATAGTTGTGTACTTTATCGTTCCGCGTGTTATCTTTATTGCATATCTTTGATTCCGTATACCCTTCACAGAACGTTGGAATACTGTAACTATTACGTTTTTGCTGCACAAGCTATTACTGAATTCGTCACCTAGAGACGTATTATTTTAGCATTGTACAAAATATGATTCTGCATACCTATGTATTACACTTTCCTCGAGTGTAACATTCTAAGTTACCACATCACTTCTGATTCACACTCACATTATTTTCAAAATCTTATAGCCTTATCCTTCAATCATTTGCTTCAGTTAAACAATTAAAATCTTCAAGTTCCAAAAGCAAATAACATGCGGTCCACTATCGCGGGTTCAACCAAATCTCCAACTTATACCGAATCATCAAATAGATTATCCATATCTAATCCACGTTCTCAGAGTCTACTCTCACTCACAGATTATCTGAAGCTCAGGAGCCTACAAAACCTCATATAAGACAGACGAAACTATACAAATCCTAAATCGGGCAAAAGATACACGTATCTGTCTATTTTCAAAAGCATTTGAAAATAAAACATAGAAAAATTCTGATAATCCGATTCACTACAAGCAAAAATTATGGCATGTTACCATTTAGGAACACATTAAACAAACACAAATCACTTAAAACAGTGATGATTGTACAACAATACATTTAATGTTGATCACAACAAACAAATATCTCAGTCAATCATTTAAGAATCAGATGATAACAATAATTGTAACTGGGCAATACATGGGGTTGCCGAAAAAGCTGACCTGTCACCCTGACCAGTATTCTATGTAGGTCAAACTCCAGAACTCTACGATGATCCAACTCTAATACTCTGAGCTGATAGAGCACCTACACCCTACGCTCCCCTGAATCCCATATCATGCCTTGATCGAATTTCAGAACTCTATCTTGATCTAAATATCACTAAGTCGAAGTGGGCCTAAATCCTTGATTCTGCCCCCACCTTTAACCTTGGGCATTATGCCGTGCCACTGTAAAAACTTTTTGCTGATGACTGTCAACTTTTACAAATCTGTTTGGAGAAAATTCTTATATATCTCTCTTCTATTCGACTCGTGTTTACGCATGCCTTCCTCCATTGTCAAATTTAAACTGTTCCAAAACATATACCTAATAAAGACATTCCACATAGCTCATCAATCGAGCTGGAATCACAACATCTCTCAATCCAAGTCCAAGCCCCCACTCAGACTTCTAACCGTTATCTACCTCCATCAATAACATCCTTATGGCCAATCTAGGGAAATAAGAAATTACATCTCAACCTTGTCTATTGAATTTTAATCTACTTGCGTCACATTAACAAATTCCTTTAACATTGGTTTATGAAATCTCGTAAAATACCTGTCGAGAAATAACTCCCTAAACTATTCCCAAGTGACATCAAGCAATTACTGATAATTCAGACTCCTCGCTATCATTTCCTACCCCGGATCGGCCTCATCCCTCAGTTTATATACATTAAATTCAATCTTTCGTCGCTTCACTTACAGTTTGCTAATCTAGTTTACTGCCTTTATAGGGTCCAAAAACCCCTATAACTAATTTCATCACCTTGGTTAAGTTCACCCAAGATATTCTCATCTCGAGGTTGCAGTTATGGTTGAACCAAATTCGGTACTCTTAGCTACTGGTTAGCCAAATTCTGTGTGTCGTTAGATCAGAATTGGGTTCTTAGTGGTCAGAATCGTAACCATGAGTTCAGGATTCTGCTATTTCCCTTTATTAGGTAGAGATGCCCATCTACAATCATAAAATCACCATACAATACAATGCCAAATCTAGGATTATTTGGTCATGACTTTTCAATAATGGGAAAAATCCCTACTCATCCTACACAGTCTGATGGAATCTCATCTATCGGGTACCTCTAGGTCCTCTTTACCATTTCCACTGCATGTGCTTCAAGTAAGGACCATACCAACAAAGTCAAAAGTTATTAGTGTCACACTACATGTGTCTAAAGAACAACACAATTACAAATCAAAATAGATTTCTCAACTCTGTCATCATCTTACCCCTCTCATAACTAAAATACGATTCTACAGATTCATATTACCCATACTCTGTGGTTCCGTGCCTACTGAATCATATGCTAGCATTCGTAATTCTACCAGACCCAATTGCTCTGATACTAACTGTAATATCTCAGAACTTCTGGACCTCCGTCACCCCGAACGTCTAGAACGTTAACCTACTAGATCACCTCAAATCTGCCAAATCCTATTCATGAACTCATAGGTCAAAACATTTAATCCGGTATCCACTCAAGTTCTTCACATACAATATTAGAAAACTTCTTAAACTTAAGCTACTAAGACCTAGGTTCTTTACAAACTCGAGTCCTTATAGAACAAGTTGACACAATATCGACCCGCACGGGGGTCTCACTTAATAGTAGCGGTGGGCTCTTTGGAATCTCACAGAGACTCTACCCTATTCCCGAGCATACTACAGCTGGTCATCACTTGTAGAAGGGTGTCAAATGAAGGGTGAGCTTTTGAGAGTTCAGTAAGGTCGTACAAGAACTACTAAGAGAATTACAAAATGATTCCAGATAATCCAACCGACGATAATTTCCAAAATACTTCAAATGATCAAAAACTCAGTGACTTCTAAAATAATCAAAATTCATCATATATAAATACCAAAATAGACATTAACAATCACGACGGGTCCCAAAATGATCAATAAAAGATCGTCTTGAAAGCCATCATCCCAAAATACAATTATGATTTCCCTAATCAAGGGTTTCAAAATGAACACAGATCCTTCAATGAAAATAGGGGAATGGTTTTAGAAAATCACAACCAGTTTAATCACATATATGGGGGGGGGGGGGGAGTTCACTCGATTCCCCTTCAATTAGATAACAAAACATTGATAACAATCATTGTCAGATATAATGTAAATAGATTCAGAGATGTTGATCCTGGGCAGAAGTAATGCCATTCAGGCAATACGCAGATGTACACATGTATGATGTACCAAAATAATTATTAGTTGCACTATGTACTAGCTTGCATTCCAAGTAGGATTCAGACTAGCCTTATAACGCCTCCCCATAAAATAGATTCCCAGGTCAACACAAAATCAACAATATCAATGAGCATTAACATAAGCTCAAATCACCGCAATCAAGTCAAATTTTAATAACAATAAACATAGTGAAATAAGTCATCACTCAAAATTCCAGAATAACCATAACGAACAGCAAGAACGATTGTAAATAGTTATCGAATTTATGCATGACAATTCAAAAGAATGGATAAAAACAATTATTGAATTTGCTCAGCGGGTGATACAAGGTGAGCATCGATAAGATTTCCAAACAACCGATACAAGTTTAATGTTAGAGTTTTTTTTCCAGATATTAGCATTCTGATATTAATTTCATGTCCCAATGTTTGACAATAGCTATAAGTGAATCGAAGAATACTTACAAATAGTATTTATCATAATTAGGGCTCGAAAAGTAGTTCTTACCCAAGGTTTCAGATAGAAACCCTTACCTAGATCAGAAGCTAACTATTTAACCGGAAAGTCTGTTGTTGCTTTAACCTAAACAGAATAATCAAATCATTAGAACACAACCTACAGTGAAATATTATAACCTAATAGAAACTCACACATACTTTCAAAATGAACCTCCCTCATCAGGTATGTAAAATTATCAAAATGCCCTTGGGGTGTAAAATACCAAAAACACCCCCCGCACCCTTACATAACCAAAATAGCCTTCCCATAAGTAGAATCACTAAAATAACCTTATCGTATAAAAATTTATTCAAAAGTACCTTTTGTAGGTCAAATTACCAAAACACCCCCACCGAGATGGCAAACTACCAAAATACCCCCTCTCACACTTGAATCACAAAAACAGCCTTCCCGCATCTATAATCACTCAAACACTCTAATTGTATGTGAATTTACCTCAAAATACCTTTTATAGGTAAAATTACTAAAATACCCCATCGAAATGACAAATTACCAAAATACTCCTACAGGTTTTCGACACCGAAAAAATTCCAAAAACATCTTAAGACAATAATTTAAACATCCTAAAGTAATTTTTGGGCTAACAAGTATTTTAAAAAAATTTCGGCCGAAAATCTTGAATCGGTGTCCGAACCGAGCGCTTAGAAGCCAGTTCGGCTAAAAATACCTATCAGCTTCGGAATGGTACAAAATTTTAGAATATGAAACATATCACTGAAATAAGATTTTTCTAAAATTTTTTATGCTTTGTTTTTTTTTTCATCTTCTGTTCAGTTACTGTTCCTCTTTTGCGAATTTCCTTTTTTTTTGTCTGATTTTGTTTTAATTTATTTATTTCCCTAACAAATCCACCCATTAGTTTACAATTATAACTCATTAGTCATCATCGAACAAGTAGGAGGTGTCATTTCCTTAGAACAATTTTCCCATAATTTGACACAAACGTTTCAAGTTTCTAAAATCTCAAAATAGCCCTTCAAAATTTTCCAAACTTACAGAATGACCCAAAAAGTTTTAAAAATTATATTTTGCCCCAAAAATATTCTAATAAATATTATTAAAACATATACTATCACTCATTTTATTATTTTTCATCACCAGAAATGTAATTTACACTTACAGCCCACCAAAAGTTTATCAAATTACATTTTGACCCCAAAAATATTTTAACATTTCATTCCCCACTACTATCCGAGCATTGATCAAAATTATTGTCCGTTTATTTTTTTCAGAGCACAGATGGTTAGTTTAAACGACTCCCAAAGTTCGGGTTATAACAACCAGTCACTTTCAAGCCAAATATATTAGAGAAGCTAATGGTGCTCGTCCAGGATGGTACAATGATAAGGGCATATATGCATACAAAAACCCTAGAACCATCAAATGGCAAGGATGCTAGTAAATCAATCTCATTATATAAGTAGCAAAAAGAGGAGCAGCATACCATTTGATGGCAAAATGACAATAAGGTTGGCCGGCAGAGTCATCGTCGGCAGTGAGATACTGACCAGTGCCGGTGGAGTCTTGGCCGGTCACTCGTCGCCGACGACACCTCTCCATTGCCGGTCTTTTGCTTGGATCTAGAACAGAAGAAAGAAACTTCTTTAGGCCAATCTTCGATTGACTGACTTGGTTCGAGAGGGAAAGAGCCCCTGTGTCATCGTTTGATTGTCGCCCGTCGGTAAGAGAGAGATGCGAGAGTGAATGGATGAGAGAGTCGGAGATGGAGAGCCCAGAGGGGAATAAAGATGGTGAAACTGAGTGGACAACTTAGGAGGTGAAGGTGAGATGGTGTGGGAGGTGAGGGGGAGAGGGAGAGAGAGAGAGAGAAAGGAGGAAGAGGAGAAGAAGAAGGGGAAAAGAGAGCAGCAGGGAGAAAGAGAAAGGCTAGGTTTTTTTTGCTTTTAATCACATTTAGTGACAGATTCTAGCTCGTCGCTAAAAGTTCATTCCTATAATTGCTTTTAAAAAATTTTAAAAATGAGAAATTTTCAAATATAGTATTTAGCGACAGATTATTGCATCCGCAATAATCCGTCAGTAAATATCCGTCACTAAAAACTTTTATCGATAAAATTTTCTGTCAATACAGGTTTTTAGTGATGGTTAAATCCGTCGGTAAAGGCTACTTTTAGCGACGGAGCTTTAACGATGAATAAATCTGTAAAAAAAAACTACTTTTAGCGATGGATTTAAGTCTGTCGTAAAAAGTCCGTGGCTAAAGGCTATTTTCCTTGTAGTGACAGTCTCAATGTCGATCTCAATTTATGCTTTAGGGTAGAAACCCTTAATACAGATTTGCACGAAGATATTGTGTGTAATACACGAAACCTCGATATAATTTGATGGGTTAATTTAACATTTTTAGCAACTAATTTTTAGCTATCATCGATATGTTATTTAGCAACTTTTAGCGACGCTTGGTGTAGTAGGTTATTTATCACTCGTTAAATTTTCTTAAAACATAACATTATCGTAAATAATTATGTTGAGCCTTTTTGTAATAATAGAATGTTTTGGGTAAATTTTGAAGAACTATCAACAATTGAGGGTTTTTTTTGTTAATTTTGCACCCAAGGGTTTTTATTATATATATACTCTTTAAGAGAGAGCAATCGACTCTATTTTTTCATCCCTATTTTTTGAATCATGGTAGAGAGAGATACGAAGAGAGAGTAAAAAGGGGAAGAAATCAGAGGGATTTTTTAGGGGCTAAATAGCACTTTTCACTAAGATGCTTTACATTCATATATGTTTCATGTATATATATATATGTGTGTGTGTGTGTGTGTGTGTGTGTGTTATATAGATACATAAGTAACTGATTTTGGTGAAGATGTGTGGGGTTAGGGTTAAACTTTGAGCTATTAGTGGTTTTAGACAGAGAAACGTCCATGGAGGGGTTACTACTATTTACGGTGAATCTATGTGTTTGATTTGTGGCCCTGGCAGTCACGGATGCCGAGAGGAAGAAAGAACCTGAGTGTGTCTTGTATGTGTATGCATGTGACTTTGTGGGTGTGTTTGGGTGCTTGAATGAGAGTGTGTATGTGCGGGTGGAGATGTCTAAATGATGTGTGCAGTAGTGTGTTTGTGTATATATGTGTGTCGTTGTGCATGTGGGTTAAGTGCTGGGCAAAGAAGATAAGCTAATTCCGTGAGGCAATAGCTGTAGTGTGGGGGAGGGGTGTGTATATTTTTATGTGTATTGTGTGTGGTATGGTGTGTGTTTGTATGTACGTGAGGCTGTCTTGAAGACAACTATGTGTGCGTGCGTTTGTATGTGCTGTGTGCGTGCGTTTGTATGTGTTGTGTAAGTGATGAGGCTGCCGAGATGATAGCTCTGTGTGTGTGTGTGTGTGTGTGTGTGTGTGTGTGTGTGTGATGGTGAGTGAGTGAATATACATGTGGGTATATATTGTGTATGGTGTGTGAAGTAGTGTTTGAATAGGTGTTGTGTACATGTGTGTGTATAGGTGTGTGAGTTTTATGTGAGTTGTATGCTATATGCGTGGGTGAGTGCGCGAGGGTGTGTCTGAGTGAGTGATGCATGCTTGAGTGTGTGTAATGTGTGAATGGAAGTGTGTGTTATGTGTGAACAAACTCTGTGTGTATGTGTGTGTGAGAGAGAGAGAGGGGGGGGTGGGGGTTCGTAAGGGTCTATGAGTGAGTTAGAGACAGAGTGCAGAAAACACGGGGGAGTAGTGGAAATGGATTTTGTGATGTTGTGCATTTGTGATACCCTATGCTTTGATAGGTGTACAATGGGTTCGCGTTAGGTACGATGCGCGCATGGGATACTGTACAATGATCGTTGGTATGTGAAATTTTACAAATAAAGTACTTTACGTTATATTAGAATTTCTGGTAAAATTTTATAATTTTTTAAATCTTATGTATTTTTAAATATTTTCTGTAAGTTTATATTTATAAAATTCTTTTGGTATCTTTAAAAGTCCACGATAAATTTTGAAAAAAAATAAAGTAATCTTTTTTTTACAGTATAAATAAGTGTCGGTATAAGTTTGGTAATTTTTAGAGTTGATTTATTATCATTACCGCATTGATTTTAGCAAAATGAATAATTCAAAAATAGTTTTGATGCAAATAGTTTTAATGCCTTTTAAATTCTAATTTATATTTCTGTAATTTTTCTATATAATCTAAAGCTCTTACAAAAATTATGGGACTTTATTTTCAACTAAAAACAATTTGGCAATTTATGGGCTTTTAGTGCATTTAAAGAAATTATTTTTTATTCAAAAAGTGAGAAAAATTATGCTGTATTAAGGCATAAAGAATGCTTGATGAGAATTAATATCATTTTTGGTTTTTGTTGAGCCTCGAGGAGTGTGTCAGGTTTTCAGTTAGGTTAGCTGTATACGGGACCCGCTTTGGGTTGTATCATCCCGGGGTTAGAAGTTAGCACCGTTTGAGTAGTTGATATTAGGGTTAAGGTGTAATAATGTAGATTATTTTTTTAATAAATAAATTGTCAATTTAGGTTAATTCAAGAATTGTTGATCGAAGTTGATTAGCTTCGCGTAAATTGGATCAAGGTAAGGAATTTCATGTGAATCACTATTTCATCGCTTAGATTTCAAATGTTTTATTATTACACTTTTATAAACTTTATTGAACTTTAATTTCATTATTAATATATAAATATTTTGGAATTGCCCATGAAACCCTAACTTGAACCTCGTTTGAAATTCTTTGGCATTCTTATCTGTTTATTGATTTGATCATTGTAAAATGTTTTGAATTATATTTATTTATTCTCAATATTGACATGAATTAGTAAATCTGAAGAGTTATAATGATGGTGTGTATTGTTAGGGTTATAAGGATGGTCTGTTGGTTGGGTTGAACTAGTACCTAAATAGATTAGTTAGTGTATATTTGCATATGTGAAGTGCATCGAGGACTGCCGGGGTGGCTTTGCTATAGTGTACTGTTCATGTTCAGTGGTATCTATATTTATGTTATTGTACCTGAAATGTTTTGAAATGACTATTGACTTGAGGGATTGAGTTGATACTCATCCCTATGTTTATATCGAAATGCTGTGGTTTTAGAGGTGTCAATGGGCTGAGCTGGGCCGGCCCAGAAAATGGTTCGGGGCCGGGCCGAGAGAATAAGGAACAGGGCCAGGCCGGGCCAAAGACAAGGGATATCCAGGGTCAGTCCAAGCCCTGAACTAGGCCCAATATTTAATGCCTGGCCCAGGCCCAACAATTTTTATTTTTAATTTTTCAAAAATTCATGTTATTCATTTTTGAAATCCTGAGGTTATTCCTCAAGGCCCTTTGAGACTTCACCCACTTTATGGAATTAAATTTAGAATTCAATTCATCAATTTTTATTTGAAACAAAAAGAAATTTAAATTACATAATTTTTATTTATGTTTAGAACACATATAAAATGAAAAAGTGATAAATTATTTTTATAATTATTCCCCTGGCTTGTGATGCAGAATACAAAGCAAATTCTGTAACAAAAATATTAAATGAAAGCCTAGTCAGAAATCATCAAAAACACGTCACCGTCACCACACACCTACAGTTCACTACGTATGTGAAAGAAAATACTGACCATATGAATTCAATACACCTCCAAAACTATTAATTTAATTAAAGAGATCCAAAATGTCTAAAACATGAAAATGTAATAAAATGGACTTCGAAAAAAAGAAAAGAGAAAACATTATAAGAGGGGCCAATGGGCCTAGGCTGGGCCTGGCCAAACTCGGGCCTTTTTAGGGTTTGGACGAGCTTGTTTCCCAAATATTTTGACCTGGCCCTGGCCCTTGGCTCCATGGACCAGGGCCGCGCTATTCACCCTTAAGGGCCGGGTCGGCCGGAACCATTTTAGGGCCAGGACGCTTTTTGATACCTCTATGTGGTTTTATTTAAAAATCCTTTTAAAAGTTGTTATATGACTTAAATATAAAATCGTTCGAATCATTTTGTTTGTAATCCTTGATCAACCTTACTGGGTCTCAAAAGTTCACTCACGTTTGACTTCCTTTCCGGAGGTAATAACCAGCGATAGTTTACCTGAGTATGGATTAGAGTCGAGCGACCGAATTTAAGTTTTTGTATTGATCATTAGAACCCTTACATGGGTTAATATTGTTATTTGAAGTTTTTCAGACTTGGATTTGATGTTTTATTTATGAGAATTTTACTAAGAGTATGATTAATGGTTTAGTTGCTCTAATAATAGTCATTCATTTGTTGGGTTGAGGGTATTACTGCTTAGTGTGAATGATTGAGTGGGCGTCTAACTTTTGCATTTTTGGACTGTGCACTAGCCTCAATCCAGTTTTTGGTAACCTTAGGTGACCAACCATTGTTACTATTGGCTCTGGCTTCTAGATGTGCTTTCTTTTCATATTTAAGAGGCTAACTGTTGTTATCATTTCCTCATCTCTTAGACATGACTTTTCGGTATCCTTAGATGACCAATTGTTGTTACCGTTGGGTCCGGCTTCTAGATATGCTTTCTTGTTTATGTTTAAGCGATCAATTGTCGAAACTGTTGCCTCTGACTCTTAGACATGACTTTTTAGTTTCTTTAGACGACTAACTGTTGTTCATATTTAGGGCTAGGTCCCTTGTTTGGCGACGAATTGTTGTTACCATTGGCTCCCGTTCTAGACAAGGTTTGACTTAATTTCCCTTGTAATATTGTTTGGCGACCAATTGTTGTTACTGTTGGTTCCAGCTCCAGACAAGGTTCGACTTGACTTTCTCTTGTAAAAGTGTTTAATGACTAATAATTGTTACTATTGGCTCCAACGTCAAATAATATTTCCACTCTTTCTGAGCTATATTGGTTTGATTCCTTTTCCAAGGATATGTAGAAAACCTTACAAAGGTCCGATCTCATATCTATGTGAGTTTTTAAGTCTGTCTAGGTCTTGTGTCTTTTCCATATTTTTACTACCAAAATGTGTCCTTCTTTTATGGTGATGCTCGGCTACAAGCAAGCTCCCTCACCGAGGGGCTGTGCAGGCAGCCAATTTTTGTAGTCCTTTAGTTTATTCAATGTTTATTGGACTTTATTCTTAATTAAGTTTATAATTCCTATTGTGATAGGCTGAGCCTAGTAATATAATGAACCTAATCTATTTAATTAAGTCCAATTCAGTTTGAGTCCAGTCTAGTTAGGTTGAACCTAAGTTAGGGACCTAAGTTAGGGTTCTTTACCACTATAAAAAAGGTCATTTGGCTGATTAGAAGATTGAGATTTACCCTAGTGAAGGGTGGCGGAAATCCCGAATTTTTGTATTGAGCATACAACCAAATTTTCACCCGGTATAATATACTCATCTGATGCTCAACTAAGGTGATACAAAAGCCAAAAACGTGTATTTTTTGCAAAGCTACATCTTTATAGGAAAAGCTAAATCAAGATCGTCTTCAAGCTCAAAATTGGGTTTTTTATACTCCGGCAGATTCACTTTCTAGGGTTTTCATGGTCTGATTCTAATAGTCTCGAACGATGCCTAACTTATGTGATTCAAAAACCTAAATTGTGTATCTTTTTGAGAGCCAAAACTTTGTAGAAAAAGAAAAATCAATTACAGGTCGTCTTTTGGTCCAAAATAACATTTTCTTAAAATTGGATAGATTCTTTTCCAAGTTTTTGACTATCTCTTACTTGCTCTTGCAATATCTAATTGATGTGTTGCAAAAGCCTAAAGCATTTAACTTTTCAAGAGTTACAACTTTGTGGAAGGAGTCAAAACTGTTTGTGATCGTAGTCGGGTCCGAAATAGTAATTTTCCAATCAATCAATTTGTGATTCTTGGTTTTTGATGTTACATGGATTCTCAGATCAAACAATTGGACAATTCAGACAAAGTTACGATTCCCTATCCTTGTTTTTAGTATTTTTATTTCTAAATTAGACGAGCCTAGATTCTTTTCCCTCCCCATGACAAGATCTCGCTAGAAAAAATATAAAAATTAAATTGTTTTTTTTTTATAAATTTGTTTAGAATTCTAGACCACTAAAAGGTACTTTGAAACCAGGTGATGATTTGATGATTTCTACTATCCCAATCCTCAAGTCGTTTAACAAACTTTTGGTGAGTTTCACCTTCAATTTAGACTGGAATAATAATATCGCCAGTTAGGGAGCGCCATAATTTCTTACCTTTGATGAAGCTACGCATAGCTTGGGTACACAAAATATAATTAGAACCATCAAGGATAGTAGAAATTGGCTGACCAGGTTCCATTGCAGTCACCAAGCAAAAAGATAAGCAAGAAATAATAAAGGAACCGCAAGAAAGGCTCAAAAAAAGAAAGATATGAAGAGAATTGGAGCAAACAAATTGCAGGAATGAGTTCAGAATGATGAAAAATGATCACAACCGGTCTAAGATGTAAGAAAACCAAGTCAAAACCAAGTGAACTGGTCAAGAGTAAAAAAGTCTGTTTAAATGAACCGAAGACTACAAACCATGTAAAAACAGGCCTGGTACAGTCGGATCAAGTAAGGGATCCGTGGGGCAGCCTAGAAATTGCTAGTGACCCATGCACGTGAGGATGCGTGACAGGCGCGTGAAGACGTGTGACTTGGTGGTGGCGCGTGGTTTGGCGGTAGAAAATTGGGGCGGCGCGTGGCTTGGCGTTGTTGGCCGCATTTTGATCGGTGAAGAAAAAAGAGTCGTATGGTGGTATTGGATTAGGGTGACTAAAGGAATTCGATAAAGGTAACAAGAAGGGATAAAATATTGAGCAGAAGAGGGTTGATGAATAGTAACCGGGGGCGGCGGCATATACCTGGTCGGATGGTCACGGCTCTAGTACCATGTTAGAAGAGAAGATATTATTCTTGTATATCACATAATATGTACAAAGAGCCTTTATATAGGCATGGATGTAGTATCTTACAAGGACTAGGAAACCCTAAAGAATATTCTAGATTAGAAAAAATAACAATATAACCCCTTGACTACATACAATCTTACAAACAATATTAACATATATAGAGAAACCAATCTTTGCGCGGACTTGCTGGCGAAACAGGTAGGAAATTAGCAAAATGGTTATTGATGTTGGCACTATGCGCTGATTTTTTTTGTTACCCCTCATGTCTTTTGATACCGGTGGGAGAGTCACCCCACATTTGTGTGGTTCATCTTGTTAATTAAATAAAAGATTCTCCTAGTTTCTCAACAAAAAAAGGCAACATTTTTCAAATTTTATATGCATAATAACGTCCTTTTTTTCAGTTCCATAACCAAGTTAGCCCTTTATGGCATAACCCTTGAAAAACATAAGTTGGATATTTATTTTAGCAGGACTAAAAACTATTTCAAGTTTTAAACTTGTAACTGTCATTTTAATGTACAAAAGGTGATTTTATGTATTACATTCATTTAAATCCACCTTGTTACATCATATATATATATATATATATATATATATATATGTTGTAGTATCTAATAGTGTAGTACTTGTATAGGAATGGCTTTTGACGACAGTTTCGAAGCAAACCGGAAAGATCTGGCACTATATGAAATTTTCATAAATGCATGCATTGTAAAAGCATCAAATGGTAGAAAACAGAAGTAGTTTGAAGAAGACGTCATCGGATAAAGTTAAAAAATGAAGAAAAAAGGTTTTTTCCTCAATCAAAAGCAACTCAAGAACCAGTGGAATTATCTGAAACAAAATTTTGGTGTATGGTCAAAACTAATTGGAAAGACTAGAAATGGTTACAATCTCGAGACAAACACTGTGATTTATAGCCCAGATGAATGAGATAACTACATAAAGGTACAATTTCATTAACCCTTAAATGCAGTTCTAGATATATGGAAAGCTATTTATGTGTAACTAAACTTTACACAAAATGTACCACAAGAAAATGCAAGTGCAAAACAATTTCGATATGCTAGACTACAATATGGAAATGAGATGAAAACATCATTTGATGGTGAACAACTGGGAAGGAAGCCTGGGGTCGATCGAAAAATGGGTTGCCTACGATGGTGGTCCATTTTTTCAAATACATGTAGATGATGACTCTGGCGGGGATCCTACACTTGATTCTCCGATGAATATACTAAAATCAAAAGTCAAAATGTGATAAGAAAGACAAACCTGAGAAGCTTGATGACCAACTAGTCGCGATTCTTAAAACTTTACAGAAATCGAATGGGCTAGGCTTGAGGAGTGCAACCTTCTTTTAAATCAGTTGCAAACACTACAAATGATTGACCACTTATAGTCATTGCATGCAGCATCTTTCCTGGAAGTAGAGCATACATGAAACAGTGGACAATACCCAGTCAAACACCAGAAGAAGTTTGAAAAACTTGGATACATGAATAGGAAAAAGATAGGACTTCTGTGGAGTGCCCTTGGTTGGTTAGTTTTTTTTATTAGGAATGCAACTAATTAAATGATTGTTTGGACTAGTAGGAAGTTGATACCAGATCTTTTCTTTTCTTTTTCTTTTTGTTTCCTATTGGAGCGTGATTCTTGACATCTATGTATCTTTTAGTAATTAGAATGCCTATTTTCGCTATGATGTCGGTTATTAATGTTGCTTTATGACATGTAAGTGCTATATTTATGTTTATCTTTTATTATGTTGATTATCGACAACACATTATTGTTCACTTACATTGTCGTTAAACGGATTGAACATGATGGTGATCACAAACCAAAAGGATGCCCTAAGATCGTTGTTGCAACCATTCTTATTTTGAGAAATTTGAAACGTAAACATTCTAAGGGAAGACCAGATCGATATAAGTTACTTGCTTAATGGAGGTCGATATTTTGACGAGATAATAAATGAAAATCTTGCTCATCCTCAAGAGATTTTGAGGATGCTCGAAGAAGCATTTTTGAACATTTGTAACCGCTTTCTCACTCGAGGGTGGCTAAATGATAGTTGTTACGCTTCCATAGTAGAGAAGAGGGCAATGTTCTTGGTCGGTCTCGTGAAAGTTTTTAGTGATTCTTTTTTTTCTGGTGAATACGAGAATGCTTATGGACATAATTTTGTATTCGGTTGTAGCTTATGTGGTCATTCTCTTTTTTATCGAAGGGTGCAATGTGCACTGGAAGGAATGCTTATTCATGATGTCGTACCCTTTGATTAGTAAGTATGATATAGAGGAAGAGGAAGGGGTGAATGTTACCAAAATGTTCTAGCTATATGTGACTTGAATATGGTTTTCAACTTGTATGCGCTGGTTGGGAAGGAGTTACACAACTCAATATTGTTAACACAAACTATAGGAGATCCTTCTAATCTTTTTTCTATTTTTGCCCCAGGTATTGAACATTGTGCCTTACATATGATATTGAGATTCATGTTATAGCAAGTACTAAATTGTTGAAGTAAATGAATTTATTGCAGATAACATAGTCGTGGATTCGTGGCACCTTTTCGCAATGTGCATTATTGGCTGTCAGATTTTGCATGTGGTGATCGTGCAAGCACAAAGGACGAACCATTTAATCATGCAGTTGCTAGACTGAGAAATGTCATTGATTGTTCCTTTGAAGCTTAAGGCTCATTTACCGCTATTGGAGCAGATGCCATGATTATCCTTTCCAAATACAAAGAAATTTCTTATTGTTTGTGCAACAATACATAATTTCTTACGGAAAACGGTTACCACAAGTTCCCTTTTCGGGCGGCTTGAGAATGAAGATATTTTTTAGAATATGGAGCACCATAACAAAAATGTAGTAGTTATTGGAGCGGAAGCACGACAAGCTGATCAAGTTTTTATGGTTAACTAACGAGAGCATATTGCAACTCAACTATTTAATTTGAGGTTGTAGTTTATGTATGTAATAATGTGACTTTGACTATCGAAGCATTATTGCTAATTCTTGTCCTGTGATTGATTTGAACTTTTTTTGTGTTACAAAGTTATGCTCATGATTGTAAAATTGGATTTGGAGTACGAGCATCATTGATATGGTAATACATTTAATTACCCAATTGTCTAACGAGGTTGATAAAGTAATAAAAAGCAAAAGGGTATTGGGGTTAAATCAAAAAGTTTTAAAGCTTCATTTATTTTGTTTATCAAACAAACGTAATTGATTAAGCACTTAAATTGTTGACAGGGCCAATATCTTTCTCTGAGTGCTCAGCATTCAGCAGCTTAGAATTTTCGCTTCTAAAGATTCAGAACTTGAAGCCTTTAGCACTTAAATATAAGTTTTACCAAACAAGCACTTAGTACATTTTTCTCGTAACGATATTAGAAGTTAGGCTTCGTCTTTTAATGAGTTATATAGCCATATTATGATGGGTGTCTTAGTTACGAAAGTATCCTTGATAAACTCACTTATTTGAGTGTGGAAGTGGGACCGCTTTCTACGAGATTTAGGCCGATTATGTTGATCACTTATGAAACTGGATAAAGACCTAGGCAAGAATGTACTGGCTTGATAATCTTGTTTGGAATACCTTATCACGTATGTGACGTGTTCATTCGTGATATCAAGTAGTCATTGTTTCAAAGTTGAACCACTTTGACTCTAGCACGAGAATGTTTGATCGCTAAATGAATGTTTCAAGGTAGAGCCACTTGCACGATTACATGATATTTTATCTTTTGCCCAACTATGTGCTATCTTTCTTTTCATCAAACTAAGTAAGGGATTGTTGGTATATATCATTAAAAGTACTTTCTTATATCTTGAAAAATCTTTCAGAAGTAATTACTTTATATGGGACTGTTAGAAGTGAAATTAGTAAAATCTTTAAGAAGAAATTATTATTATGGGACTGTTAGAAGTATTGAAGATTAATTTGCTAATTTTCACCTTTATTGGTCCATAAGTTGCAAGTGGTTTATGACTTCATATATGAACAATAGTACCTTATAAAAAGTAATTGTGTCACTTTACTGTACCTTCCAGTTTTTGTAAGAAGTGATTTTCAGTGTGTGTATATATGTCATAAGATCTTTCATTTTCTACGCAGAATATCTTAGAGCTTGTTGTTAGAGACTTAGTCCTTTCGCTTTTTTTATTCCCATATATCTAATTTTTCATAAAGTTTTAGTACAAGATAAATGTGTAAATATGTAAGCTTTCAAATTGTCGTGTTCACTTAAGATTGTTAGAATAATTGACATGTTTTTGTTAAGCAAAAAAGGGAAATTAGCTGAATCTTTCACTTCTCTCTTATGGTGCAAAGTTGGAGAAATTACAGTAAAATCATTGGGCTGTAAATGTTGATTCATCTTCCCATCTTCTTCTTTCTATCTCCATAGCCAGTGTGGTTGCATACTTCTTTAGGATGATCCTCGAGGCAACACATTAGGACTTATTGCACCGATACATTTCATAAGGGTTCGAACTGTAGAAATCGAACTGGTCTGTGCCTCAACTCAGCTTTAACATATTTGTCTCCAAGGTGAAGCCTTCGGACATTTAATGGTACTTTGTTCTATAAATTCAGTGTCACGTTTCTGAGGGACATTGAGATAAATGTATTTGTCATACGCATGGCTAACAAAGGTAGTTGTTCTTGTACTTTCCTTTAGTCAATTTCCTGTGTTTATTTTTGTGTATATGAACTTGCCAACATATGGCATTTATTTTTTGGGACTTTATCCAACACTCCCCAACCTAGCATCCTGTCGTATTCTGGCCTCTCATTGGAAAGAGAGGGAAAAAGAGAGAATTTAGCGCAATCACCAAAGACCGTATGTAACTGGCGAGGTCAAATATCTAATCTATATAATATATAATAAGCGAACCGAGAAAGATATTGATAACTTCTTTGCGCGACACATCATCACTTCTTTATATAACACGTCACCAGATTAATTATCTTTTATATTAGTAAGTCTTATTTAATTTAAAAACTAACTCTAATCATTCTAAAATTCTGCCTAATCAATATATTAATCTATTAAGACTTCTTTTTGACAATTATGTCCTTAAAATTCAAAAACTAATTTTAATCATTCTCAAACTCTACCTTATCATTATACTAACTTATTAGGACTTAATATTCACTATTGTATCTTCAAAACTATTCTCTAATATGAATATAAAAACTCATATATATAAAAAACGAAAATAATACTTTCGATTTAGAAGAAAAAAATTAATTTGAAAACCAACTCTAATCCTTCTGAAACTCTATCTAATCAATATACTAATCTATTAAGACTTTGTTTTGACAATTATGTTCTTGAAAGTGTTTTCTAATATGAAAACTAAAATCCTTAGACCCAAAAAATAACTTATGAGATATAAAATAAAAACATGATCTAATAATTAATTTAAGTTTTTTATGTCTAAATAATTTTGCAGAGTACTCTTAGCCTAACTTTTCAAGCTAAAAGACTTGGTTTTTAAATGAATAAAATTGGGCCACTAAAAGAACTTAATAATAATATAATCTTGATAAGTTACTTCAAACTGTTACAAATAAAGTATTAAAAATTTCTTACTAACTGTAATCATAGTTTAGCAGAAGTAGATTTTTTTCTCATAAGATGTAAATCTCTTTTTGTTTTTGAAATATGGTATTCATTGATACACTTTTCGTAACTTTTTAAAATATTTTATTAACTTACTCGAGCTTGACTCGGAATCCTGAGCTATAATAATAAATAACTGAAGCGAAAAATGCAATCATGACACCGTATTGTATTGTGTTTTTAATATAATAAGAATTATAAAAACTAATGTTAAACACATAAATACTAATAAAGATCCCCAAATATTATTTTGAACGGGGGGTCCTTAATTTTGTAAATAATTAAATCAACAAATATAGTAGACATTTAAATAATTAGCCTTATGCAATTCAAAAATCAATCCATAATATTTAAAACTTTCTATCCAATATAGTAATATATTATGACTTTATTGGAATATTATATATCGAAAAATCTCTCTAACATGAAATATTAACATGTAAAAAAAATTACTTAAGAGATTTAATAAGAAAAATTAGGTTCCAAATATGAATCTATCTTGATAACTATATTGATTAAAAATTTTGGTCAGTAATTTCTTTACTCTAAAGTTTTGCGGTATTATATTTAGTAGCATTGGTTAAATGTAAAAATATCATAATATACAGATTCTATATGAGATACATTAAAAAATAGTGTAAATTTAAAAACTTAATTATGTAAGCTTTTCTTAAATTCAACTAATTTTATGTTGAAAAAGTTTTGAACTAATGTTTTTCTATGGTATTTTTATTGTGAGTAATTAACTATTAAGCATTCTAAATTCTGTATTAGTAATGTACCATTTATGATTTTAATTATGTTAACTTAGTAAGCATGCTTATTGTATACTTTGTGAAATATTAGTTAAATTTTGTTCAACAATTTTCTTACTACGAGGTTTTGAGCTATCGTGTATAGTCATGTTCGTTAAACTTTTTAAACTTTATATAATTACTTAATGCACTGATTACTCTTTTCTGTGCTTTTAAAAATGTCACACCATCCTTACTTTATTAGTTGTGTTGATTAACTTCTATAACATGCTATAAACAAATATATGGATCAAAATTTTCTCTATCAAAATTAAATTAATATATAACTAATGTTATGGACAACTCATTCAAAGGTACAAATTTTTTTAAAAAGATACGTAGAAAATAATAAAAATGTCTTATGCAATAGTAAATTGATCTCAATATGTTCTCCGCATATTTTCATCAGTAGAATTTGCTTTTTCTTTTTTGTGTACTAAATAAGTTTTTAATTTTTGTACATCTATATATTTACCCGATCAGAATTAACAGATATGCACAAGGACATTGCTTATTGATGTTTGACCAGAAAAGGTTAATTTATTTTATTACGAGAAAGCTCAAGCCAAAATTAAAGTAACTATCTTTGATAAAATAATCATAAAATTATAAAATTGTGCAAGATATTTTATTATGCATTTTAAGACTACTAAGACAAATTATTGTTAAAAAACTGTCTCGTGCTTGGCATAGGATTCTTGGCTAGTTTTTTAAAATCTCACGCACTCAATATGGTCTTCTTACCTTATAGGATGAATACGTTCCACATATATTAACAGAGCTTTGACTAAATGGATTTGCTGGAATCATAACATCCAAACAATTAGTATCCAAACGATTATCCACCATATATTAACAGAGCTTTGACTATTATTACATTAATTAACATGACGAACCTATCCTCAACATTGACCATATAATCAAGATCGAAGGTGATGAAGTGCCTCCTTCCAACTAGAAACTAAGGGAGTTTGAGTATCGGCGGCCATGGAATTTCACATTCTGTTCAAAGTTGTCATGTCCATTGGTGTGGTGGGTTTCCTGGGAGTTTTTCTTCGACTGTATCATGCGTTGGTGAAGAAGCAAGGCATAAATGGACCACCGCAAAAGTTTCTTCTTGGAAACATCTTGGAGATCAAGACCAGAAGCAATAACCAAGGCTGCTAACAATGGACCTGCTTTCCACAATTGTGGAGCTGATGTACGTCCTTTCCTCGATCCATGGAGGAAGCAACACCGTAGCATGAAATTTTTTTAGTTTCTCCACCACGTCATATACTCTCTCTGTCCTATATAAATCCTTCCGTTTGACTTTGCATGCATATTAAGAATTTGAGTTATTTATAATGTGTTTTTAATTTTACCATTTAGAGAGAGAGAGAAAAGAGAGTTGGCCAGGAGAGAGATAATTGATTGGTGGACTGTTATACATAAAGAGAGAAAGAAAATAAAAAAAGTATAAAAAAGTGGGACAACTGGTAGAAATGAGTTGGTGTAGAGTTAAATGTAAAGAGATAAATAAAATAAAAAAGGTGTAAAAATGGTGAATATGTAAAAATACTTTTAAAACTTTCCTAATTTGGAAATGATTAATTTTTGTACGACAGCTCAAAAAAAAGATATGACCAATTTATGTGAGACGGAGGAAATATATGTTATGTCCAATCATAAGAAATGTTTCTTAATCATCGAGGCATCGTATTGGAACATTTTCCTTATGTGCAGGTGATGTATTCATGTTTGCACTTGGTAACACACAAATTTTAAGTGTGACTGAGCCTATTTCGGTGAGATAGATAACAACATGCACATCCTTGGAATTGGGGAGGCCTTTTAGCGACACGAAAGAACTTCGCGCGTTGCTTGGCCGGGGCATTCTAATCTCCAACGGCGCTCATTGGGCATGTCAAAGGAAAATCATCGCGCCTGAACTCTACATCAATAAAGTCAAGGTGTGTGCTTCCAAAAGAGAATTGAAGTGATGATCTAAGTCCCAAACTGAACTAACTCATTGCAAGCTAGCAGGTAGAATGTGGACGACAAGCTGTATAGGTTGGTTCAGTTTTGGAGTCGTTCATTCCGGAACTTAAAATAGCTTTAGATATTCGGTCTGGTTTTCACATTTGACCATCGTCTATGTAGCGACAGTTAATGGTTACTCAATGTTTTAATAGTTTTTATTTAGTGATGCTAAAAAAATGCAGTTAAAAATTGTCGCTGAAAGTGTTAACAGAAAAGTCATTAAAGACATTTAGCGGCTATTAATTGTCACTATATATGGGATTGGAAGAAGATTCCTACAACTGAGGTAACAGCCAAAGTTTGTTCTTTTCAAAAATCAGGAAATCCCACTTGAATAATATTGAAGAACATAAGACTGAGTTTGAAAAAAAAAAAAAAAGCCCCACTTTTCTCTTGATAAGTGATCACGTCAACCTGAAAAGTCACACTACGCGTATTTGGAACTTCTCGTAGGGAATGTACAACCTGATTCAAGAGTCTGCAGCTACATTGATTGACACATGGGAAAGCATCATCGAGAATAAGGGTGGAATTGCGGACATTAAAATTGACGAGCATATGAGAAGCTTCGCTGGAGATGTTATATCAAGAGCTTGTTTTGGCAGCAACATTTCCAGGAATAAAGAGATTTTCTCGAGGCTTAGAGCTCTAGAAGAAGTAGCCTCCAAGGCACTTCTGTCCGCCAATATTCCAGGCATGGGGTAAATATGAGTTTCTTCTCGACTTCAAACTACAAATTGAACTGCCAAAGCTTTTTATTATATGTTTCGGGACTGATAAAATGAGATATTCATCATGTTTGTTTTTATAGTCTGCTTCCTACCAAAAGTAATAGGCCACGATGGGCATTAGAAAAGGAAGTTCGTGCGCTGATCCTGAAAGTTGTAAAGGAGAGGAATGAAGTTGGTAGTGAAAACGACCTACTGCAAACGCTCCTTGATGGTGCGAAAAATGCTAATCTGAGCCAGGATTCAATTCGACAGTTCGTAGTTGATAACTGCAAAAACATCTATCAAGCTGGTGGCGCCACAGCAGCTTTAGCCACTTGGTGTCTTACGTTGCTGGCCTCAAATCAAGAATGGCAAGATCGCGTACGTGCCGAGGCTCTTCAAGTATGCAAGGGTCGTATCCCAAATGTTGACATGGTTCTCAAAATGAAACGGGTAACCTGCCAAAAGTTTCTATTTTAATGATCATCCCAGTGGTGAGGGCCTGTCTAGGCCACAAATTATTCGATGTTTAAAAGAGCTGAATAATTTTGGCAAGGGAAAGGTGGACTACTGCCCATTGAACAAACCATTCCGAAGTAACTTCCGATGGAGAAGCAGAAAACGAAATGAGCATTTGATATTAAGTATTATGAAAGTCACAGCTTTGAAACACGAAGACAGTCTCCATTTTGATGCAAATGGCTTCATTATTATTATTTTTGAGAGAATAGGCATATAAACCTAATTACTAAACAGTTGATTTGCAGCTAGCAATGGTGATTCATGAAACATTGCGTCTATATCCTCCGGCAGTTGTTATCGGAAGAGAGGCATTGGAGGACATGAAATTTGGAGGCATTACTGTTCCGAAGGATGTCAATGTTTGGATCTCGGTGACAAGGTTGCACACTGACCCTGAAATATGGGGTCCAGATGCATACAAGTTTAACCCAGAAAGGTTTGCAAATGGGGTGACTGGAGCATGCAAACAGCCACACTTGTACATGCCCTTTGGGATTGGAGCCAGGGTGTGCCTTGGACAGAATTTGGCTCAGGCTGAACTGAAAGTACTTCTTTCTCTCGTAGTGGCGAAGTTCTCTTTCTCACTCTCCCCAAAATACTTGCACAAGCCTTCTTTTACTATGGTATTAGAGCCTGGAAATGGAGTGGATCTTTTGGTCAAGAAGTTGTGAGCTTGAGGATATTCGAAAGGGAGAGAGACAAGAAAATCCCACAGGCTTCCTACTGTTAGAAGTGTCGTACTCATTCAACCTTGCTTGTATTTCTTATTTGTCTTGTGAACGGCTTCGGTTGATAATAAATTCTCTCCTGACAATCTCTCTCTCTAGTTGGGGACAGAATTGATATGCCCAAGATCCAACCTCTCATGTAATGATTTGGACACATTGTAATCAACGTGTTTTATTAACCAAATGGCAGTCGTTATTTCATTATCATATTTATTATTTGATAATTTGATTAATATGATAATATCCTCGATTAAATTTAGAGACTTGTCATCGTGATAACGACCATGACAATGAGAGTCAAATCTTTTACTATTTAAACTAAATTGTTCTTGATCATGGGATCATTAAGAATATGACCTTGATCATCCGGACAAATCAATATATATGTGATGGTTTATATAGGATGGAGATTAGTTGATCTCATTTACTAAATCACCTATATAGATGATGCATACGGAGATATGACCATGAAATTCCTAATGGTTAATATTACAATTGTTAATAGGATATTCTCATTACCTGGTGTAAGACTTTCATTTGACATGGGATCGTCATAGTAATTAACAAATTATTTATCCTACTTTGATTCCTGACACCTAATGCCGTAGGGTGCTAGTTGAAAGGATATTGGGTATGATTAAAACTCGTAGAATTAATGATTGATCAAGAAGGAATCCATTAACTTTGGTAATGAGTTTGAGCTGTATGGTAGCATTAAGTTTAATGACTATATTAAGACCTTGCCCAGGGCAAATGAATGAATGAAGAAAATGAGTTTCTTACCTCATTCACTGGTTGATTTGAAAAATAGTTGGTGACCTATTGGGATTTGAGAGTTAAATCATATCCAAGGGTTGATCCGGAGTAGTAAAGATGAAAGGAAATATTTTATTCTTCTTCTTAAGGTTCTTAAGAGTAAGAGATATTATTTCAAGCTATCTGGTCATGAAGGACTGTTGTTGATTGGCAAATTCATTGACAACACAAAAATATAATAAATATTGGAGACAATTTTAGGGTTTCTAATTTGAGTAGTAAATAAATATATTAACAAGATATGTGTCATGCAATATCATATGAGAAAGAAAAAGGATTTTTTGCTTGAAATTAAGTCTGAAAATTAAGGACCTATATGCTAATATATATATATATATATATATATATATATATATATATATATACACACACACACACACACACACACATACATACATACATACATACATACATAGCTAGCAAAATGGGCTATTTTGCAAGAGCAATCAGGCCATCCATCCTGAAAGATGGACGGCCTAGATCGTGTCTTTTTTGAAAGCTGTCAGTAGTCCACGACATAATGTCGCGGACAACATTTTTTACCTTTTTGCCCCTCCACGCCTGTCCGCTAGACTGGATCGCGGACTACTTTCAAGCCCTGACACATGTCAGGAAAAAGTCGTCCGCCACACAGTGTAGCGGATGATCCCTAGGCTGACACATGTCAGGACCAGTCCCGTCGCCCGCCAAGAAAGTGTCCCGTCATAGCCCCAGGACTGTTCCCCGCGGACATTATTGCCCTTATACCAAAAAGTTTCCTACTTGCCCATTTTCATCAAAAAATGATGGATCATAGTACTCTCCTCCTCTATCGGTTCTAAGCACTTTAATTTTGGCATCCAAAAAAAATTCTACTTTATTTTTATTTGTGACAAAACTAGGTATGACATCATTTTTATTATGCAATAAATAAGCATAGCAATACCTAAAATAATTATCAATAAACGTCACATAATATGAGTTTCCTCCCAACAAAGGAGAGGAGTGAAAATCTCCTAAATCACTATGTATTAAATCTAAAATCTTAAACACCCTCTGTCCATTTTGAAAAGGAGCTCTAGTGATTTTAGTAAGCATACAAGTCTTGCAAAATCCTTTATGTACATGCATACTAGATAAAAGATTCAATTTAATCATGTCATTCATTTTCCTAGCATTAAAATGTCCTAAACGATTATGTCAAAGAAAAGATTGTGACTCAATAATATAAGCAGACATAATATTCTGATTATTAATATTAAGTTTGAACATACCCTCACAAAAATATCCCTTTCCCACAAAAATTCCTCCCTTATAGAGTACAAACCTATCAGCTTCAAAAACAAGTTTGAAACCAAACTTGTTAAGCATACAACCCCAAACTAAATTTTTCCTAATTTCGGGCACATGACAGACATTGGTGAGGGTGACAACTTTTCCAGATGTAAACTCGAGCTTGACATTTCCTTTTCTCGCAATTTGCACAATTGACGAATTTTTCATGTAAAGAATGCTTCCATCCTTCACTGGTTCATAGGTTGTAAAAAAACCTCTTGTCCTTGCACACATGCCTTGTCGCACCCGAATCAATCCACTATGTGTTATCATCTTCAAGGACATTTGCCTCACTGATTACCGCTACTAAATTATTTTCGGTCGCCTTTTTCTGTTTCTTCAAGGCACTGCAATCACGCTTATAGTGCCGTGGTTTGCCACAGTGATAACACTTCCCTTTATGCTTTTTCTTCTTGTCCTTGTCTTTGTCCTCATCGTCATTTTCTTGAAGCTTCCTTTTCTTGTTCTCACAGGAGTTCTTCTTGGATGACTCTCCTTCCTCCACGGCCAAAATTTTAGAAACGCCCTCACTTTTAGACTTTTCTTCCTCGCGCAAGTCTTCCTCAATCCGAAGTTGAGTACCCAACTCGTCAAGGTTGATGTCTTCCTTGCGATGCTTAATGCTGTTTCTAAAATTCTTCCAAGAAGGAGGCAATTTATCAATGATAGATGTAACCACAATAAATTCATCCAAGGCTAACTTGTGTTGGGAATAACGATCAAGAATATTCTGAATCTCATTAACTGTTCCATAACCGATCTACCATCAACCATTTTGTAAACAAAAAGTTTAGAAACAATAAACCTCTTACTGGTGGCATCCTCGGTGATGTAGCGACGTTCCAATTTGGTTCCAAAGTTCTTTAGCGGTCTTGACAGTATGATAGGCATCGAACAGCATATTGGACATGCCATTCAAAATATGTCCTCGACATATCTCATCGTCTTGATCCCACCTCAATATTTCATGTGTTTTAGCAACACTTGCCTCCTCATTTTCACCGGGTTCCGGAGGTCTTGGATTCATGATCACATAGTACACTTTTACTGTTACGAGTAGAAAGTGCATCTTCCTTTGCCAACGAACGAAGTCCCCACCATTGAAGCGCTCCAAGCGGTGGAAATCCCAATCCATGTCTTTTAACGTCACGAACGCCATTATAGCAGAAATATAAACTTAAGATTGTTGGTGGTGATATAGGTATGGCTTTGTGACTGAAAAGAAAAAGGCTTTGAGGCACGTTGTAAAACGCTTTCCTTAAGTTTATATTTGCCCCCACCAAAAATGGTGTGCAGCGGGTTGCAGGAAAATACCCTCCAAGATACAATGAAGCGCACTAGTGAATAGCATTTGCACACACGATATTCACCATACAGAATAGTGTATGAAAATCTGGATAACGGTTTTACAAGTAAGAAATTCTGCAGAAATTTCTTGTTGTAAAAGATTTGCAGAAAGGAAAAAACGAAGAGTAGAGGCTCATCTATATGGTCTGAAAATCTGACCATTGTGCTCTATTTAAAGCACTAGTGGTTGCTAATCAAGGGTCACACCCTTTCATCATGCACCCAAGCAATCTAGACCGTTGGATCAGAAATAGTTAAGATTAACGGTCCAGATCTGGACTGGTAACTAACCAGCTCCCAACATGTGGGTCTGCCCCGAATTGGAACTACTCAACTGCCTGACAGGTGCAACCGTTCGAGTATAACCCGAACCGGTGCAAGTGTAACCACCCAGCTGATGACGGTCGGATCTGACCCGATCCGTTGCTCCGGCGGCCTAGTTTTCTTTACGAAAACTTAAAGGCTTCTAATTGCGTCTCGCGACGATGCGCACGTGTGAAGTGCAAAGTGCGCCATCAAAGGACCACATTGCACCTCAAAGCCCATTGCCACGCGGACGTGCACGCGATAGTTCCTCGTATGGTGCTTTGCACTATACTGGTGCACATGCATACACCTTAGAATACCACATAAGTATTAAAGTAAGTGAAGTTCTTTATTATATACCCACTTACTTTTTCAATTCCCTTCTATGTGGGATTCCTCCCTCTTTGCCGCACATTCCTTTCATTATTTTGACAAAGAAAATGAACCAAAGTTGACGCTATATTTTGGAAAACATTAATAGGAAGGCTTTTATAATCAGGTTAATGTTAAGGCTTTATAAAAATGGAGTGTCAATAATTGACTAATGGCCTTCAAAGTCATTTGAATAAAAAGATAGAGTACCCTGTGCACAAGCTATAAGTTATCTTACATTTGACCAATAAAACTAAATTAGGATCTCAATATCTGTGAGATCGTCACAATTCCCCCTTCCCTTTGCTGGTTCCTTAACATTGTTGTTGCGTTCTTTCCCCCACCAATGGCCATGTCTTACAGCCACCACCAGTGCCATATCTGCGCACCCCCCCCCCCCCCCCGCCACTATATTTATATTGAACATTTCTTAAAGTGATGTCTTTAATTTAAGTGCTTTAAAAACAAAATAATTCGTAAGGGTTGCGAATATAAAAATTTATGTGTCACAATTTTAAGTGCTTGCTTCAGTTTTTTACATAGAAAATTTTTGTATGATACTTCCATACAAAGAAAAGAAAACTTTTAACTTGTGACCTATTAAATGTTTAATTTTCATAAGTGTGTAAGGTTTTTTATATTTTTGAATGCTAATTTTATAATCTTAAACTATTTTTGAGGTGTTGATAGTTAAAATCAAGTCCTAATATATTGATACATTGATAAGGTAGAGTCTTAAAATGTGTAGAATTGATTTTCTTCTCTTGTAAGGTAAAGTAAAATTGACAATAATACCTTCGAATTTTTTAATAATAGTTTATAATTAAGAGTTGTATATAGTTAAAATAAAAAAGGATATCAAGAAAAAGATGATGACGTGTGGCAAAACTAAACCAAGATGACATGTCGCATAATTAAAATGGGTATATTTTTAAAAATTAAGTCATATCACTTAGCAAATTATTTTTGAGAGATCTTAATTTTAATTTGTGAATTATTTATCTTTAATTCCATACATGATTTTTGTGTTTTACATTTTTGAGTATTTATTTTGTTTTTAAAATACTTTTGAGGTGTTTGTATTGAAAATTAAGTCTTAATATGTTAGTACAATGATTAGGTAGAGTTTTAGAAGGTACAAAATTGATTGTCCACTCTTATAAAGTTTAGTAAAATTATGCTAATAATATTTATGAATTTTTTAATAATAAGTTATACTAAAGAGTCATGATACATATGTAACTTTAACAAGTAGAGGTTCTTAAAGTTTTTTTGATGTGTTCGTAGTGAAAATTAAGACCTTATACGTAAGTATAGTGAATAGATTAAGACCTTATACGTAAGTATAGTGAAAATTAAGACCTTAAACGTAAGTATAGTGAAAATTCGAATTTTTTAACAATAAATTATAGTAAAGAGTCATGGTACAAGTATGTCTCTAATAAATATAAGTGAAAAATGAATGTGATATCAAAACAAAGAGTCATGGTTCATGTGTCTCTCTGATAAGTAGAGGTGAAAAAGGAATGTGATATCAAAATAAACACGATGTCATGTCGCTTAAGTAAAAGACGATGACGTGTCAGAAAATTAAAAGGGTAAAAAGGAAAAATAATACTAAAACAAGTATATATGCCGCCTCCGCAACGCACATGCTTCATGTATTATATATTTATATGATGATATGATTTATATATAATATATGATATGATATGGATTTGTCCAAACAAATAATATATATACGTGTAGTTTAACCCTAACACGAAGAACCAATTGTAATTAACGCAAATATTTAGTATCAAGTTGTATCGTTCAGTAAAGTTTGGCTTTCTTTGACTTGGATATTTGATTTTATGAGCATCTGCGTGTGTTGCTATCCTTTGACTGGAAAATCTGTTTTTTTGTCAACGTGCGTCTTTGTCATGATCAAATGATCGTCTGACTTAGAGAATCGAATCGAATCTAATCTAATCTAATATAATACTCCGTAGTTTTATTAATCCCTCTAGAACATTCAACATGTGGTAGCTGTTTTTACTTATTTCGAAATTTATAAAACAAACATAGCTGTTTCAATCATAAGTCAAAGTCTCATGGCATCCATTTGTTGAACATTTGAAAACTCTACCTGAACGACATAGCAACGCAAAGAGGGCAATTTGTACATTTCTATACTAATTAACATGACGAATGCATGCTCAACATTAACCATATAAATAACTGATCAAGATCGGAAGGTAATCAAGTGCTTCCTTCGAACTAGAAACTAGGGGAGCATAGAGTATCGGCGGTCATGGAATTTCACATTCTGTTCAAAGTTGTCATGTCCATCGGTGTGGTGGGTTTCCTGGGAGTTTTTCTGCGACTGTATCATGCGCTGGTGGTCACCCCAAATAGGCTTGCCTCCCTGCTTAAGAAGCAAGGCATAAAGGGACCACCACAAAAGTTTCTTCTTGGAAACATCTGGGAGATCAAGAGGTCAAGAGCAGAAGCAGTAGCCAAGGCTGGTACCTATGGATCCCCTGCTTCCCACGATTCTGGAGCTGATGTCCTTCCTTTCCTCGATCCATGGAAGAAGCAATACGGTAGGTCACGCGCAATTGTTGAAGTTTCTCCACCATATCGTATATAATGTTAATATAAACACAGAAATGTCCATCACGAGAAACATTTTTTAATCATCATATCAGCATATTTTCCTTATGTGCAGGTGATGTATTCCTGTTTGCACTCGGTAACACACAAACTTTAAGTGTGACTGAGCCTAACTTAGTGAGAGAGATAACTACATGCATATCCTTGGACTTGGGGAAGCCTATCAGTGAAACAAAAGAACTTGGCGCCTTGCTTGGCCAGGGCATTCTAACCTCCAACGGTCCCTATTGGGCTCATCAAAGGAAAATCATCGCGCCTGAACTGTACATGGATAAGGTCAAGGTGTGTACTTCCAAGAGAATAAGGGAAGTGATGATCTAGCTAGCTCCCAAATTGAACTGACTCATTGCAAGCTAGGTGGTAATAGTAATGCAAGACAGGATGTTGTGGGTCGGTTCAATATTGGATCGGGCTATGCAGTCCCAAACTTAATTTAACTTCTGATATTCAGTCTGGCTTTCAACTTTTGTCATCGCCTAAAAAATTTCAGAAAATCAAGAAAACCCACTTGAATACTAGTAGTAAAGAACATAGAAGTGAGTTAGGGGGGGGGACGAATTCCACTTTTTCTCTTGATAAGCCATCATGTCATCTGAAAAGCGACAATACGCCTATTTGGAACTTCTCTCAGGGAATGCACAACCTGATTCAAGAGTCTACAGCTACATTAGTTGAGACGTGGGAAAGCATCATCGAGATTCAAGGTGGAGTTGCTGACATTAACGTTGACGAGCACCTGAGGTGGTTTGCTGGAGATGTTATATCAAAAGCTTGTTTCGGTAGCAACTTTTCCAGGAATGGAGAGATTTTCTCGATGCTTAGAGCTCTCCAAGATGTAACCTCCAAGGCAGTTCTGTCTGCCGATATTCCAGGCATGAGGTAAATATGATTTTCTTCTCCGACTTAGAACTACAAATTGAACTACGAAAGCTTTTTATTATATGCCTCTGGCTGATAAAATGAGATATTAATCATGTTTGTTTTTGTAGATTGCTTCCTACCAAAACCAACAGGGAACGCTGGGCATTAGAGAAGGAACTTCGAACGCTGATCCTGAATGTTGTAAAGGAGAGGAATGAAGTTGGTTACGAGGACGACCTACTGCAAACGCTCCTCGAAGGTGCTAAAAATGGTAATTTGAGCCAGGATTTAAGTGAGCAGTTCATAGTCCATAACTGCAAAAATATCTATCAAGCTGCCAGTCAGACAGGAATTACAGCCTCATGGTGTCTTATGTTGCTGGCCACAAATCAAGAATGGCAAGATCGCCTACGTGCGGAGGCTCATCAAGTATGCAAGGGCGGAATCCCAGATGTGGATATGGTTCTTAAGATGAAACAGGTAACTTGCTAAAATTTCCTATTTTAATGGTCATCCCAGAGATAAGCGCCTGTCCGCACACAAACTATTCGAGTTTATGGATATTTTTGGCAAGGGAAAGGAGGACTGCTCCCCATTGAACAAAGCATTCCAAAGTAACTTCCGACGGACAAACAGAAAACATAATTAGCATTTGACATACACTATTCTGGAAGTCACACAGCTTTGAAACAGGAAGACAGAGTCTCTATTACGATGCACGTGGCCTCATTAGTATCATTTACTAGGTTTATAACTTAATTGCTACACAATTGATTTGCAGCTAGCAATGGTGATTAACGAAACATTGCGTCTATATCCTCCGGCAGTTGTTATCACAAGGGAGGCATTCAAGGACATCAAATTCGGTGGCATTACTATTCCGAAGGGTGTCAATATTTGGACCTTGGTGACAAGGTTGCACACTGACCCTGAATTATGGGGACCAGATGCATACAAGTTTAACCCGGAAAGGTTCGCAAATGGGGTGACTGGAGCATGCAAACAGCCACACTTGTACATGCCCTTTGGGGTTGGACCTAGGGTGTGCCCAGGACAAAATTTCGCTCTGGTTGAACTCAAAGTAGTTATTGCTGTCATAGTTGCAAAGTTCTCTTTCTCACTCTCCCCAAAATACATGCACAAGCCTTCTCTAAATTTGGTTATAGAGCCTGGAAGTGGAGTGGATCTTTTGATCAAGAAGTTGTGAGCTTGTGGCGATCCAAAAGGGAGAGAAACAGGAAAATCCCACTGGCTTCCTACTGTTAGAAGTGTCGTACTTCATTTTCAACTTGCTCTGAAATGTATTTCTGTCATGTGAATGGATTCAGTTGTTTCTTTTGTATTTGCTATCGTTCAGCTAATAATAAGTTCTCTTCTAACAATCTCTCCCTCCCTTGTCCCTATTCTTTACTACACTCACTAGTTCCTGTAACACCACAACCACCATACTACAATCACTAGTCTTAGAGAGTTCTCTGAGCAACTGCTTCGCTCTTTCCCCTCACTGGCCCCAACTCCCCTTTGCATTAATTGCTATGATAATCATGAACCGGCGGGGAAAGTAAGCCTGTTTTAGTCGTTTAGAGTGGTGATCAGGGAAAAATGTTAGTAAGTTATTAACCTGTGTGTTGTTAGAGGTGTGTTAGAGGTGCATAAGTTACAAGTACATTATTACTACGTACTAGTGGAAGTAGCGGCTAATATATTGTTCCATTAGTGTTAGTAATATTATATTATTACACCTCTAGGAGTTATAATATATGTAAAAAGTTAGTTGGTCTAGTCATTTGTACGGTGTGAGAATGGAGTAAGAATGGTCCAAGTGTAAGAAGTGAGAGATAAAAGATAAAATTGAGTGTTATTGCGTATTTTCTTCGAGATCTCTTCATGTTTATGACCTCATATTTTTTAGTGTGGATTCGGGTTAACCTTTATCTCCAAAAGGAATCCCCCTTTCCCTACAACCTTAGGGCCCAAACTCTATCAGGATGACCATTTTGTGTCCATTTTAATCTACCAAAATTGACTTGGTGGTTTCTTCTGGTACGTAAACAAAAAACATTTTAATCTCCTTCCCATTCTCATATCTTGTCTTCCTGTAGCGTTATTCTTGAATTGGCTTTACTTATTGTTACCATACCTTTGACACAAAGGGTCCACCATGGTACTGTCTTGAAACGCCTGAATTAGGAGATTGATTAATAACTTTAACGCGTGGACACTAATATGTCAGCAGATATTTCTACGCAAACAACCTATCTATGGCCTATGGCACGAGAAAATATTTGATGGTTATCTAAGAGGGTGTTTGAGATTGATTCTAGATTGGTCAAATCTGATTAAATCAGTTTTGAAGTGTTTGGCAAAAAAAAAGTAAATTGATTAACACCACAAGAAAATATGTATTTTGCGACGGAGTTTTAGCGACGGAAGGTATTCCGACGCTAAACATGTCTTTAAGCGACGGAATATACCGTCGTTAAAACTCCGTTGCAAAATATTATTACCGACGGAAGTCACCGTCGGTAAAAATATTTTGCAACGGAGTTTTAACGGCGGACTTTTAGAGACGGAATTACCGTCGCTAAATATTTTTTATAAAATTAGTAATTTTGAGTTTTTTTTATAATTATTTAAACGACGGAATAAGTCCATCGCTAAAACTTCTGTGGCAAAAGTCTTTATAATAAGACATTCACCGACGGAGTTTTAGCGACGGACTTATTCCGTCGCTAAAGCTCCTCCATTTAAATCCAGATCTGGTTTCTTTCTCTCTCCCCGTTCTCTCTCTCCCCGTTCTCTCTCTGAAATTCTGCTCCCACCCACCGCCGTTCTCACCTCCGGCGACCCTTCTCTGCGGCGACCCAGCTCCGACGACACTCCCGTCCCCCACCCGATGCCGCGCCACCAAGCCTTGCACTCCAGTCGTGCCACAAAGCCTCCACTGTCGCCGCACAAGGAAACCACCACTGCCGCCGCACCACCAACGCCGGCGCCGTCGTACCCACCTCGAGATTTGTATGTCAATTGCCCTAAATTATCTGAATTTTTTGTTAATTTGTCTTCAATTTAGGTTACATGCCCTAAATTATCTGAATTATTTAGATTTGTATGTCAATTTAGGTTCAATTTTTTGTTAATTTGTCAATAGAGCCCCCTAATTGAACCCTAAATTGAAGTAATTGAATCCTAAATTGAATGCCCTAATTGAATCGAACCCTAATTTGAACTAATTGAACCCCTAATTAAACCCTAAATTGATTGCCCCAATCTAACCGAACCCTAATTGAACCCTAAATTGAATGCCCTAATCCAACCGAATCCTAAATTGAACTAATTGAACCCTAAATTGAATGCTTCAAATCAACTGAACCCTAAATTGAATCAATAGAACCCCCTAATTGAACCCTAAATTGAAGTAATTGAACCCTAAATTGAATGCCCTAATACAATCGAACCCTAAATTGAAATAATTCAAGCGCATCGGATATGTGAATTTTGAACATTTTTTTCCATTTGAACATTGATCATTTGTTTGATAATTTTAGGTTGTTAATTGTGCGTTTTAGAATTTTGATTATTGATCGATGATTTTAGGTTATTAGCTGTGCATTTGAAGTAATTGCGATTATTAATTGATGATTTTAGATTGTTAATTGTGCATTGAGCATTTGAGATATTGAGATTATTAACGGAGGATGGGACCCAATTGGATTGAATGTGTGGTTTTTGTTAATTTTTATTGCATTGAGCATTTGAGAATTGAGAATTGAGAATTGAGGTTGTTGACGGAGGATGGGACCCAATTGGATTGAGATACCTGTTAGTTAGCGCAGACACGGACAGCACATCTGATCGACGGTGTCCGACATTTAAAAAAAAATTAACATATGCCGATGTGTCTGGAGGTGCGTGTCGGTAGGCGTCGGACACGTGTCCGGAGGCTTCGGACACGTGTCCAAAGGCGTCGGACACGTGTCGGTATGTGTCGGACACGTGTCCGGAGGTGTCAGACACGTATCGGACACCATATCGACACCCTATATGAGGTGTCGGAATTGAGATTGTTGACGGAGGATGGGACCCAATTGGATTGAGATACCTGTTAGTTAGCGCAGACACGGACAGCACGTCTGATCGACGGTGTCCGACATTTAAAAAACAAATTAACGTATGCCGATGTGTCTGGAGGTGCGTGTCGGTGGGCATCGGACACGTGTCCGGAGGCTTCGGACACATGTCCAAAGGCGTCGGACACGTGTCGGACACGTGTCCGGAGGTGTCAGACACGCGGCACAATTAAGCCTAATTAGCCCTAACATAACCCAATTAAGCCTAATTAGCCCTAATTAGGACTAATCAGCACTACTCGGCACAATTAAACCCTAATTAGGACTACATAACTCTAATTAGCCATAATCAACCCTAGTCAGCTATAATTATCCGAAACTATCCCTCATTAACCTTAATTAGCCCTAACATAACCCAATTAAGCCCAATTAGCCCTAATTAGGACTAACATCACTACTCGGCACAATTAAACCCTAATTACGACTAAATAACCCTAATTAGTCCTAATCAACCCTAATCAGCTATAATTATCTTTCGTAATTAACCCTAATAACCCAGTTAGCCCTAATTAGCCCTTGTACATCCCATAATTACTCCATGTTGCCCAGAGATGGTTCAATTACTCGTTGTTTATAAACCCTGCCTTCTTTATATTAATTGTTGTTTTGAGAAGTCCATTGGCAACGAGATGGTTCAACTCGTTGCCAACGAGTTCTATTTAATGTGGAATTGGTAACATATGCAACGATCATTCTGTAGTTTTGATATTTCGGAAAGATTCTTGCATATCTTATCAATTTCTGAACACATGCATGCATAGAAACCCTTAGTTCCCGTTCAAAGGTACTCATTACAAGGTAATGCCTTGTAATGAGCCTTTGGATGTCCAGTTTGGACAGTTTGGAAAAGCTAATTGTTTATAAAACAGTATTTTGACTCACGCTTTATGTTCTATGTCATGGATATTTGGTACACGTTCTCATGTGTTTCTCTGGGTGCATACAGATCTGATGTTCTGACGTATAATCAGACGCACGTGTGGAAGAAGGACAAGGACGAGACGCACCGGGCGGGCGACTATATTTCAGATATTGCCCGGCGGATCGATGTGAGTCAATTTATTTAAGTTAATGTTTTTTCTTTCTATCCTCAATGTCTGTTTCGTTAATTAATGCCCTAACATATCGTTAAACCACTATTTTTGCAGGCCTCGTATGAACAGCTAAGGGGGTCCGAGTAGCAGTCCGGATAGCCATCAGCGTCCACTAGTACGGCTGCGAGTACTGGGGGGTTGAAGTGATGGCTGGATATGCCGGAGGTTGTGAATCGGCCGAAAGGCCGCATACACGGCCTGCCTAGCACGACTGCTCGTGCCGTGATAGGAGCGTCCTCACCCCCTGATGCCCCTCCACAGACACCGGCTCCTCGGCCTCAGTTGGACGACGAGGAGATCCAGCGCATTGCTACAGTGGTGTGCCGGATGATCAGGGAGCAGGGCACTGCTGGACAGGCTGCCCCAGCCCCGGATCAGCAGGATCCAGATCCGGGACTCGGGAACCCCTGATGAGCCCCTTCCCGTGCCCGTTCCTAGCTTCCCCCCCCCCCCCCCGTGCCCGCCTTGTACTCTTCTCCCCTCTCCTAACCGGCTATATCCGGTTCCCGGCTTATACATATATGATTTTTTTTTATAATTGATTATATATATTTCTTTCTGTATTGATTATTGCGCGTTGTTGTTGAGATTTGAAAATTGTATTACAGGTTTGGGTAATTGAAAAATAAAAAAAAATTCAAAAAAAAAAATGACTTTTGGTGACGGATTAATTCCGTCGCTAAAGTATTCCTACAATCAGTTATTTAGCGACGGAATATTCCGTCGCTAAATAAGTTTTTTAACGACGGCATATTCCGTCTCGAAAATATAAATCCGTCGCTAAAGAATATAATTAGCGACGGAATATCCGTCTCTAATTAAAATAAATCCGTCGGTAAAAATGACATATTTAGCAACGGATTTAAAACATTCCGTCGCTAAACTATTAGTGACGGGCTTTTATACGAGGGATTTTTAGCGACGGTGAATCCGTCGCTAATTCTTTTAGAGACGGATTTTTGGCTTTTAGCGACGGATTACCCCGTCGCTAAAACCCTGTTTTCTTGAAGTGTAAATCTGCTCAAAACTGATTAAATTTTACTCCAAGTTAAATTCATAATTTTCATTTTCTTGGATTACGATTTATTCAGTTTTAAAAAATCAGGTTTGACCAAGAGATTTATCAAAATATCCTTACTTTTAAAAAGATATTAAATGCTCAATTTCAGTTTGAACACATGATATAGTAATTTTGCTACCCTAAATCTACTTTAATCCTTTTTTACCCAAATACCTTCAATAACTTTTAATCTATTATACTTAAAATGGATTAAAGCTGATTTTAGAAACTAATTCTGATGTAATCAAAATATACTTTTAAGAATCAATCTCAAACGGCCTCTAACACTACCTCATCAGCTTATGTGGTGTTAGACTGCCATTAATATTGTGACAAATCATAATGTTAGTTGAGATGAGGGGCAGCTATCCAGTTGGATAGAAACCCTTAACCATAGCTAACTAAAAATTTAAAATTCAAATTTTTTATAAAATTTTGAAATGCCGACCCACAAATAAATGTTCTATTATAACGTGCATAAATTTCATCTCTCCTTTCTCTGTTCTCTCTCTCTGTGTGCTTTATGTTTCTCTCTTCTCTCCTTTCTTTCGTTCTATCTTCCTGTTGATTTATTCCAGCAACCACCGTGACACCATTTTTTTATGAGATTTGCGTTGTGTAAACCATTACAAACTGCGCTCGTAACCCACAACCACTACAAGAAAAGACGTCTTTTGCGACGGAGTTTTAGCGACGGCATAGATTCCGTCACTAAAATGAGTTTTACCGACGGAAACCTCCGTCAGTAAAACTCCGTCGTAAAATATTATTTAAGCGACGGATTTATTCCGTCGTAAAAAACTCCGTCGGTGAAAAGGCGTTTTACCGACAGAAACCTCCGTCAGTAACACTCCACCGTGAAATATTATTTAAGCGACGGATTTAATCCGTCGCAAAAAACTCCGTCGGTACAAATAGGTCTTCACCGACGGACTTTTAGCGATGGAATAAATCCGTCGCAAAAAGTCTATTTAATTCACAGATCTGGTTTGAACTCACTGCTTCTCTCTTCGAAAATCCCAAAACCCAACTTCCCTCTACCCCGGCGGCGACCTCCCTCGACACCGGCAGTGACTTCCCTCGACCCTGGCGGTGACCTCCCTCGACAATGGCGACCACCTGCAACTCCGGCGACCACGGGCCCTCACCTCCGGCAAATCTGTGAAGAGGAGAGAGACTGAGAGAGAGAGAGAGAGAGAGCAGCGTCGACCACCGAGACCACCGGAGACGACGATTTCTCACCTTCGGTAGTATTTCTCGTGATGTAAAGTTCTTGTCTTCCTCTCTATTTGCTCTACGTTATACCTTCTGTCTTCCTCTTATACATGTAAATTGCTGTGAAAAGTTAAAGATGATTTTAGATTGTTAATTGTGCATTGAGTATTTGAGATATTGAGATTAATGACGGAGGATGGGACCCAATTGGATTGAATGTGATTTTTGTTAATTTTTATTGCATTGAGCATTTGAGAATTGAGATTGTTGACGGAGGATGGGACCCAATTGGATTGAGATACTTGTTAGTTAGCGCAGACACGGACACCACGTCTGATCGACGGTGTCCGACATTTAAAAAACAAATTAACGTATGCTGATGTGTCTGGAGGTGCGTGTCGGTGGGCGTCGGACACGTGTCCGGAGGTGTCAGACACGTATTGGACACCATATCGACACCCTATATGAGGTGTCGGAATTGAGGTTGTTGACGGAGGATGAGACCCAATTGGATTGAGATACATGTTAGTTAGCGCAGACACGGACACCACGTTTGATCGACGGTGTCCAGCATTTAAAAAACAAATTAACGTATGCCGATGTGTCTGGAGGTGCGTGTCGGTGGGCGTCGGACACGTGTCGGACACGTGTCCGGAGGTGTTAGACACGTATCGGACACCATATCGACACCCTATATGAGGTGTCGGAATTGAGGTTGTTAACGGAGGATGAGACCCAATTGGATTGAGATACATGTTAGTTAGCGCAGACACGGACACCACGTTTGATCAACGATGTCCAGCATTTAAAAAACAAATTAACGTATACCGATGTATCTGGAGGTGCGTGTCGGTGGGCATCGGACACGCGTCGATATGTGTCGGACACGTGTCCGGAGGTGTCGGACACGTATCGGACACCATATCGACACCCTATATAAGGTGTCAGAATTGAGGTTGTTGAATGTGCATTAAATTTAGGTTAGTTAGGTTAATGTGACATTTTTAGTATGCACCCCCTGGAATCTAATCGTGGCTCCAGCGCTGGCTATAATTAGCCCTAATTAGTCCTGATTAACAACATTTTAGTAAATCAATTAACCCTAATTAGCTCTAACGAGCCTAATTAGTTTTAATTAACCCTAAGAACCTGATGAAATTCAAATTAGCTGTAATTACCCCAAATTAGCCCAAATGAACCCAATTATGCGCATATTGATTGTAGTTAACCTAATTAGTCATAATTTGCACTAACATAACCCAATTACGCCTAATTAGCGCTAGTTAGGACTAATCAACACTACTCGGCACCATCAAAACCCTAATTAGGACTAAATAACCCTAATTAGTCCTAATCAACCCTAATTAGCTATAATTATCCGAAACTAGCCCTCATTAACATTAATTAGCCCTAACATAACCCAATTAAGCCTAATTAGGACTAATCAGCACTACTCGGCAAAATTTAATCCTAATTAGGACTACATAACTCTAATTAGTCCTAATCAACCCTAGTCAGCTATAATTATCCGAAACTATCCCTCATTAACATTAATTAGCCCTAACATAACCCAATTAAGCCCAATTAGCCCTAATTAGGACTAATCATCACTACTCGGCACAATTAAATCCTAATTAGGACTAAATAACCCTAATTTGTCCTAATCAACCCTAATCAGCTATAATTAATAATCGTAATTAACCCTAATAACCCAGTTAGCCTTAATTAGCCCTTGTATATCCCATAATTACTCCATGTTGCCCAGAGATGGTTCAATTACTCGTTGTTTACAAACCCTGCCTTCTTTATATTAATTGTTGTTTTGAGAAGTCCATTGGCAACGAGATGGTTCAACTCGTTGCCAACGAGTTCTATTTAATGTGGAATTGGTAACATATGCAACGATCAGAGTGTAGTTTTGATATTTCGGAAAGATTCTTGCATATCTTATCAATTTCTGAACACATGCATGCATAGAAACCCTTAGTTCCCGTTCAAAGGTACTCATTACAAAGTAATGCCTTGAAATTACTAGCCGAAGGCCCTAACAAACAAACATCCTGTTACGGAGGCTATATCATCAACGGGTTTAGGTTTAACGTAAAAGATGATGACCGAACAAAACAAACCCAAAACAGTGGAGTCTTGGTCAACGGCGACTGTTATGCCGAGAATTCCATGGATTTTTACGAAGAGCTAGATGAGATTGTTGAGCTAACATATCTGGGTTCCCAAAACCGCCTGGTAATGTTCAAGTGTACGTGGTTCGATGTCACATGCAGTAGAGGAATCTGTGTTAGCTCTCAAGGGATTGTAGATGTCAATGTCAAGTCAAGACTTGCATCAGACGAGCCCTTTGTGTTTGCTAGTCAAGCTGTACAAGTCTTTTACGCGGAGGACGTCGCCAATCCCAAATCTCATTGGTATACAACTATCAAGTCCGAGAAATTGCCTGTGACATATGACAGTGAGCTAGACTCCTTTCAAGCCGACCAACCACGTGTCTTGTTTCCTGTTGAGGTCAACAACGAGGAGGACGATCTTCCTCTTCCAACAACACTTCTTGTAGGAGAAGAAGTGGTAGATGATGACGCGGTAGATGTTGAAAGTATTGGAGATGATGTGACCGAGTCTACTGATGAAGAGGATGAATTAGAAGATGAAGAGGACGACGAGTCCCACGAAGAAGAGGGCGACGAGGAAAGTGATGAAGATGATTCGCAAACTGAAAATGATTGACTTGTAATGATGTAACATCACGGGAAAAATGTAGTAACATTTTAGAACTTGGTGTTTATTGATGTGTTTTTGCACATCCGTTCATATATATATATAGTGCCGATGATGATTTATGCCTAAATTATTATTTTTCACGTGTTAATGTCTTTGTATATAATCTATATGAAGTCAGATATGGATAGGATACGGGCTATTCGTGGCCGGGTTGGACGCCGAGCTGCTTCCTCCCCGGTTAGTCCCACCTCGTCATTGCCTACTGATGACGAGGCACAGAGTGATCGCGGACAGCCATCGGGGGCCCAGCCCCAGCCGTCACCGTCACCCCAGCCATCGCCGTCGCCGTCACCCCAGCCCCAGTTCGAGCCGTCGCCCCAGCCCGATGCAGATTCATCCCACACGCGCGTGCATTCTCTATCTTCCATGGGTTCTACCTCAGGTATAGTTGATAACGGTGTTTCGTACATTTTCGCTAGCCTTATATTTGAACTGTATTAATGTCTGTGTTTTGTAGGATCTCGACGAGGCCGTGGTCCGACACGCGGGGTACGCATCGACCCCAGCGTAAACAGAGAGTTACGCTCACGCAGGAGGGCCTGTAAGTACTAAAAATATCACGTCATGCCTTATTACAAAATTTTGGGGTGTTAATTTATATTTGAACTGTATTAATTAATTTAATTACTTCTTTGGCAGGATCCTGGAGAATATGGCGAGGATGAAGATCGGCGTTCTTGTGAAGGGCCGATTCTTCGAGCCACGCCTGTACTGGAAGGACTGGGATGCCGCTGCGAGGGAGGCCCTATGGGAGGAGTGGCTGGTACGGTGAAGTATTTTTTTCAGCATTAGTAAATGTTAAATTACAGTTTGTTTTATGTTGTTAATTTGTGTTATTGAATGCCTTACAGGAGGGGTTCACGTTTGACACGCCTCAGCAGCAGGTACTGGGGCAGCAGGCTTTCTTTGCCTACATCGGCAAGAATTACCGCCGATGGCTCCACGATGCACGGGACCGGGCGAAGAAGGCGCTGCCCGCCGGTGCCCCGATGACGGACATGGCGAGATATCTCCCACATTGGATATCTCACCGTGTATGGGGGGAGATGATAGATCGGTGGGCTGCGGATCCAGGTTGGGACGCCAAGAGTAAGAGCGGGACTGAGAACAGACAGAACAAAGATCCGACGCACACGGGGGGGTCGGTGCCACACGACATCGTCCGACACAAGAACGCGGTCGAGCACCCGGATCTGGAGGACGATGAGGTCGTAGCTCTGACGTATAATCAGACGCACGTGCGGAAGAAGGACAAGGACGAGACGCACCGGGCGGGCGACTATATTTCAGATATTGCCCGGCGGATCGATGTGAGTCAATTTATTTAAGTTAATATTTTTTCTTTCTATCCTCAATGTCTGTTTCGTTAATTAATGCCCTAACATATCGTTAAACCACTATTTTTGCAGGCCTCGTATGAACAGCTAAGGGGGTCCGAGCAGCAGTCCGGACAGCCATCAGCGTCCACTAGTACGGCTGCGAGTACTGGGGGGTTGAAGCGATGGCTGGATACGCCGGAGGTCGTGAATCGGCCGAAAGGCCGCATACGCGGCCTGCCTAGCATGACTGCTCGTGCCGTGATAGGAGCGTCCTCACCCCCTACTGCCCCTCCACAGACACCGGCTCCTCGGCCTCAGTTGGACGACGAGGAGATCCAGCGCATTGCTACAGTGGTGTGCCGGATGATCAGGGAGCAGGGCACTATTGGACAGGCCGCCCCGGCCCCGGATCAGCAGGATCCAGATCCGGGACTCGGGAACCCCTGATGAGCCCCTTCTCGTGCCCGTTCCTAGCTTCCCCCCCCCCCCCGTGCCCGGCTTGTACTCTTCTCCCCTCTCCTAACCGGCTATATCCGGTTCCCGGCTTGTACATATATGAATTTTTTATTATAAATATTTTTTATAATTGATTATATATATTTCTTTCTGTATTGATTATTGCGCGTTGTTGTTGAGATTTGAAAATTGTATTACAGGTCTGGGTAATTGAAAAATAAAAAAAATTTCAAAAAAAAAATTGACTTTTGGCGACGGATTAATTCCGTCGCTAAAGTATTCCTACAATCAGTTATTTAGCGACGGAATATTCCGTCGCTAAATAAGTTTTTTAGCGACGGAATATTCCGTCTCGAAAATATAAATCAGTCACTAAAAAATATAATTCGTGACGGAATATCCGTCGCTAATTAAAAATAAATCCGTCAGTAAAAATGACATATTTAGCGACGGATTTAAAAATTCCGTCGCTAAACTATTAGTGACGGGCTTTTATACGAGGGATATTTAGCGACGATAAATCCGTCGCTAATTATTTTAGCGACGGATTTTTGGCTTTTAGCGACGGATTACCCCGTCGCTAAAACCCTATTTTCTTGTAGTGCACCATGGATGTTAACTTCAAATCAAAATTATAAGGATTCATTATAAAAAGGACTAATTGAAAGCTAATTTGCCTCGTTCGCTATAAAAAATTATGAAAATCTCTGTTCTGCTAAATATATGCTCTATAACCCTAGTCAGAAACGATGACCTGCAAGACAGAAGACAAGTGACTGCTAGGTGAGGTTTTCAGCAGAGATCTCTCTAATGTTTAAGTCTAAGCGAATCTACAGGATAGGAATTCCGAAAGAAAGCATGGAAAATTGTGTTTGTCTGTGTAAACTGTCCACGTATCTGGGGGGAGGCCCATTTATATAGGCATGGATGCAAAACCCTAATAGAATTAGGTCTCATGGTTGGGCTCAGGACCTATCCATAAGGATCATGCTAGAGTCCTTTAAGAACCCTAGTTTATCCAATAAATTGTAGTTGATCGAGTTTGACTGAGAATGCCGAGTGTCCCTCAATAATTGGGGGTTTATATTTGAGTATCATAAGCCTCCAACTTTCTTAGTCAATATGTTTGGCTAAGGAAGCTTAAACTGAGTGTCTTGAGGCACGTGTTGAATCTTTGAGGGATTATTCATCCGCTTGTAGGGATAAACATCATTTTCTCTATTTCATTATACTCAGACTTAAGCTCTTGGGAGCTCAAGCCACAAAATTCTGCCCAAGCAGGCTGTTTGAACTTAGCTTCTGAGAGCTAGACCCTTAAATTTCGCTTATGCAGGCTATCTAGATTTGTCTTTGGGAAGACGAATCATGGAATATTGAGATCTTTAGTGATTATGCCTCATCATAGCCTCTCTGAGGAGAGAATGCACAGTTGTGCATGCAAGTTGTTACATGTGCTTCTATATGTTTATATTACACGAACTCTCATCATAAGATGTGAGCTGGTAAAATTGCCTCCAACTCTCACTTCGCAGTTTTGAATTGAAAATATATAGTGGTGGGGGGATGTAATGCACAAAATGATTTGTCGTTGCAAAGGTTAGAGCTTTCGTTAACCCGTATGGGTATAGAGCTTGAGCTTTATCTTATCACCCTTGGGGGTACGCCCTTGGAGGCTAATGAAACATAACGTTCCCTTAAACGCCCTTGAACGCTGATGGAGCGCAAACTTCATGTAAGCGCCTTTTGGAGTTTATCACTACAACAAAAAGGGTAGCGACGAATTTTTCCGTCGCTAAAACCCCCAAATCCGTCGCTAAAACTTTTGCCAACGGAGTTTCCGTCGGTAAAAGTCCGTTGGTAATAACCCCGTCGTTAAAAGTTTAGCGACGGATTTTGATAATCCGTTACTAAAAATCTTACTTAAAGCAACAGAAATAATTATTTTTAGCGACGAAATATTCCGTCCCTAAAGATATTTGAAGTAAATTCCGCTTTTCTTGCGCTTTTTAAAAAAATATTTAAAAGACTTTCAGCGATAAATTTTTCGTCCCTAAAAGTCAATCGCTAGATACTTTTAACGACTGAAATCGTCGCTAAAAGTCCATCATTAAAAGTTGAAACCTTTTAACAACAGATAATTTGTCCCTTAAAAGATCACTATTTGTTCTTGTCAATAAAATACCTCATTAATTTGTTTGTATCACTTATAGCGACGGAATTCCGTCGCTAAAATTAGAAAGGTAGAAAAATGATTTGTTTTTTAAACCTGTTTGTTAAAGATTAAAGATCTATAAAGCATAACCACCGACATGGAATATTATTGCACACTACAGAGATTTCTTAATAACTATAAAATACACAAAGTACCTACCACTAACATAAATGCAACTCATACAATAGTATCACCAAAATATAACAAAGAACAACTCTACAACAATGTTTCAACCACTAATATACCACATGCTAGTGTCGCGACAGAGTGAATGAAAAGACCAGTTGCTTCCAAGGCTTAGTCAATCACCAAGAGATCCTACAATTTTAACTCCTAAGAAAATCATCCTGCAAATTTAATCAGACATGTAAGCAACAAAGGCTTAATGATCGGGGTCGGAGCGGGTAAAAAGTAAAATAAAACATAATTTTTGTAGCCTGTGAAAATGTAGAAAAAATCATATTTCCTAGCCTGAATTTGCAATTTCCATGGTATTCCTTTGAGAGGACGTTGAAAAGCTTGATGAAGAAAAAATAAAATCACTTACTGATCCATCAATAGTCCTTGATAACCAACATGGACCCATGACCAGATTCTTCAAAAATTATATGTCAGCCACTCTGCATACCATGACCTTCATTCGAAAAAATCCAAACAAGAAAAGAACAAAACAAATTATTAACTTTCCACATGCAAGGGACATTTGCAAAAAATAAAAATAATTTCTTTGCACAAAAACTAAACCCACTAAAGAACCCAGATCTAAATAATAGCAGTGCAGTACATGGGAGTTTGGCTCACAATAAACATCATTCAGATCTGTCACTACCAAACACAGAGAACTCTATGTGTGTGCCTGATTGAAAAAGTGAGACGGAGAGAAAAAGAGAGAAAAGAGAGGCGGGTGAATATCCACCAATTTATGCGATTAAAATCACCACTAGCAACAAAAAAAACCCTATATCCGTGGAAGTAGGCGACAGAGATGAAAGAAGTTGGGGGGAAGGGCGGCATTAGGGGCGGGGATGAAAGTGGCTGGCGTGGGAGGCGGAGGTGAGCATTGTGGGGGAGAGAGAGAGAGAGAGAGAGAGAGGGAAAGGTGTGTGGTGGGCGGAGAGAAGAAGTGGAAGGGGTTTTTTTCCATTTAAATACCCTTTTGAATAACACAAAATTTCAAAAAATGAAAAAATAAGAAGACCACATTTAGCGATGGATAAATCTGTTGCTAATAGTTTGTCAGTAAAACTCCGTCGATAAAAACTTTTACCAACAGATTTTTTTATTGCTAAAGGTCTTTAGCGACGAATTTTTATCAACTGATTTGTCCGTCGCTAAAGGTGACTTTTAGCGACCGATTTTTATCGACGGACAAATCCGTCGGTAAAAGTCATTTTTATTGACAGATTTCGTTCTGTCACTAAAAGTTCTTTTTTCTTGTAGTGGATGGAACATAGAGTTCTCATAGCGCCCTTGAAGGCTAATAGAGCACAAAGCTCTTGTAAATGCCTTGGGGGTTTAATGGAACTTAGAATTCTAGTAGACGCCTTGGAGGGCTGATAGAGCACAAAGCTCATCTAAATTGCTAGTTTGCATTACTTCATTATATTTGGAGCTACCCTATCCTCCCAAGAAGCAGTCTTTTCAAACCTTCATGTACCTTTGACATCAGGCTAGTTCTAATGATATCAATCATGAATAGCACAAGTTTTTCCCTCAATATCTCTAGCCAATTGTTGAAGGACTCCACCACATTACTGGTTACTTGCTCATTCTTAACAACAAGGTCAAATGTATACCTAACCTAGCTCTCTACCTTATGCCATTTCAACCACTCAGTTGCTTCTGGTGACAATCCTTCATCTATCTCATAGCAAGGTTAAAGTCATACAAAAAAAAAAGTGATATGTCGCAACGTTCTATACAGATGGCAACATGAAGGTGTTGCTATACATGCGCTACAACACGCACCTCCACGATGACAGTTGTTGTTGGATCTATAGCGATGCTTTAAGCCAATAGTCGAACATTCGGCGCTGCCATAGGTCATATTTTCACTCTGAAATATAAGCACTAAGTTCTAGTGCCAAAACACATTCTATGTCGGCAGTCTAATTACTTTAGCAGACTCGCTGACCGCCGGCATAGGACATGCCGGTTTATATTGCATTTTTTCTTCTTTTATTTTTATGTTCTCTTCTTCTAATATAAACAATATACACATGACTCTGGTTCGTCTCTCACACGTCTCTCTCGTACGATGCATCATAAGGTTCGACTCTCTCTTTCTTCTGCTTCCTCTCTCTTGTCCATTCTCCATCAATCCGTCCTTTTTACTGAATTTCTCTTCTCCTCTTTTCTAGATTTGAAGTCTCAACACTCCTCTCAAACGATTCTTCAATTTGCTTTAGAGTTGAACACACTTTGGGATTGATCTAATCAGGTAACTATTTCTTTCAACCAAGCAGCGATTCATGTAAAATTGATTGTTTTTATGATGTTTAGAAAGCTTTGTAAATTCTTATTCCAAAGTTCAAACATTTGGGTCTTGTGGAGTCGTCACCGGCAGAGCCGCTTGCTACCGCAGCGCCGGCAACGAGTGGCGTGAGAAAGACATTGCATTGAACTCTGAGGTGAAGTTTTAGTTGGGTTAGCAAAAATAGAAACAAATACATAAAGAACAAAATGCAGAAACATAGCTCTACATGTCAAAATTTTTTGATGTATTTCCATCTTTAAAAAGAATTAGACTAGATCCAAATGTTAGCGACAAAGCTGCTATGTAATCTTAGAGTTGCTCATCCGATATGTGGCATGGCATACACCTTGTTTAATTGGCATGAAGCTTAAAAAATGTGGAAGTTTTCATAGTTGATATGTATCTCTCGTACATGCGTGGAAGAATCGTCATGTGAGTTTAACTAAATTGAATGTCCTTGACAATGAGAGACGATAATGGACATCAAAAGTTTTTACTTATGGCGTATACCTAGATATGTGAAATTATTTTTGTTCCCGTTTTTCATGCCATTTTGAGGTCCAAAGTTTGTTTTTACTTGAGTTCTGTCAGATCAATATGTTGCCAGTGTGGCGAGGAATAAGTTATCAATTTACTCCATATCTTGGTCAAGCACTCTCCATAAGTCTCAGCTATATATTAACTGTGAAGGTCTTCTTTCATTTTGATGTGATTAAGATTACAGTAGCAAGGGTTGATATAATGGTTCACCTTATGTTGGCCGATAATGTCATGATGATACTCGCCTACTAAGTTTCAAGAGAAATGATTGCTAGAACTATTAATGAAATGACCAATTATGTAGAAATTTGTAGGAAACAATATTGGGATTTCTTGAGTGAGATATTCGGTTGGGAAGGATATGAACTTTTTACGTAAACTAGTAAAAGAAAAAAGCTCTCTTAAAGAATGAATAGTACGTGGAAGAAAAGACACTGTAACCTGCTGCCAGCTTTTGAAAGGCAACACATTTAAGTGTTATTTGATGTGTTTTCCATCATTTTATGCCACCTCTACTTGTGTCTATTTATGTTAATTGATGAGATTTTCTGCATTGCATCACATGAGACATAATAGTACAAATATTCGAGTGAGTTCAGTGTTCTGGGCTTGATCATAAGATGGGCATAGCTGTGTCATTGTTACAGAAAAATGAGAAGGATACCTGCTCTAGTGAGTCATAAGTGTTTCTGAAACCGAAAATTTCTAGGATGTCCTCTCGCAGACACATAACAAACTTGAGTGATAGAGAGAGTACTGAAATAGAGCACTTGACCTCAACCTTAAATTACAATCTTTGGTTTCCTACATTCCACTAGAGATACGCCTAAGACACACATCTAGTTGTGTATGTATAAGTATGTGTGTGTATCTATATGTACAAGTTACTTTCTAAGCTCTTTGATCGTGCATTCTGTTATTTGAACATTTTTGTAATATCTAACATAGAAGGTTTTGGCCAATCACTGGTTTCTAGACACATGAAAGAATATGGATCTTTAAGCCATACTTTTTGTTTGTTCATGGAATGCAAATCGATGATTTACAGTTGTAAAACTTGAGTTTGGGACCAAAACGGGGAATCTTGTTTAATAGGCATGCATTTGTTTGTGCTATGCAGAGGTTAGTTTTCAACTACCAGATTAACTGGTGTTCAAGTTGGATCAGATTGGACTTCAGTGTTAAAAGAAACAACAAGCATTCAGGTGTGTGTATTTTTCAAATCCTAGAAACCTAAGAAGCACGGGTACTGGTGCGGATACGCGGATACGGCATTTTTGAAAATTTTAGGATACGGGTGCGGCGGGGATATGGCAAATATTATATATATATATATATATATATATATATATATTTATATATATTCCTATATATATATATATATATTCCTATGTACACCAAGCATTTAATTTCTAAACAAGTTGTATCTTAAGAAAGTGCATAAAAAGACATGATGCAATTTAATTTAACCATTCAACGGTAGTACAATACCATCAAATACATAATAACCACTACCAAATAGATCATATTCATAACAAAAGTGGCAACATAGCATCAAAATTCAAACTATCAAACAAACAAAGTACTCCATCAAGTATCTAAGGGTTCCATGACCACAACATTTTCATCTTCATCTATCTCTCCATCACCATCATCCGTAAAACTTATGGCCTCCAACTCTGGCTCATCAAGTGAAAGCTCTGCAACCGCAAGTACACCAACATCATCCACGATACCAAATTGATCTCCTCCAACATCCCACATTTTTTTAGGTCCTTGTGCATATTGTGGAGATCTTCTTGAGATAAGACGGAGATTGCTATGAATGAAAACCAAGTCCTCCACACGTTATGGTGTCAACTTGTTCCTTCTCAAAGAATTCACCGAGTAAGTACTCCAATTCCTCTCAACACAAGATGACGAAATGGGTTGTTGAAGTAGTTTCAAAGCAAGAGTTTGGATCATAGGTGCATGGGGACCGTGGCATGACCACCAATTATGAGGACTCATAATAGCCCGATCATTGATGGAATCGATATCACTGAAGTGTTCTGTAATATCCCACATCGGATGTGGAATAGTATGAGATGACCCTTAGAAGACCTTGCTAAGAAACTCATAAGTACCTATTTGGCTAGCCCTTTTGAGGGATGCATTGCCCTGTGGTGGGGCTGTAGATCCGATCGTTACGGATGGTATCAGAGCTGACTCTCGAAAGCTCAGATTGGGATATCCAATCGGATTGTTGATGGTTGGGGAAACAAAGGCAAGCCCGGGTATATCTCACATCAAGAGGATGATTGGGACAACGAAGGGTGAGCCCGGTATATCCCACATTGGCTAGAGATGAAGATTTTGGGTTATCTGTTATCGAGCCGTAGCGAGGACGCTAAGGTATAAGGAGGGGAGATTGTAATATCCCACATCAGATATGGAATAGTATGAGATGACCTTTATAAGACCTTACCAAGGAACTCATAAGTACCTATTTGGCTAGCCCTTTTGAGGGAGGCATTGCCCTGTGGATCGGGTCGTTACATGTTCGCTCTTGGAAAGAACCTCCTGACGCATTTTTGCCTTTCAAGATAAATCTCGGAATCCTTGTGAGGAAGAACACCAGTGGGATCCTCACTAAGCCATTCATCACTATAGTACCTTCATAAACACGTTAAACAAATAAATCAAAAAAAATTCAGATTCACGCTTTACTACTAAAAAATTCAAATTTAAACTTTACTTATAATAGCGTGAAAGTTACCTTTGATTCAAAGAATGTGCCATACAATGAAGTGGCATGTTGTTCTTGTTCCAACGAGCGAAAAGAATGGTATGAACCACTTCTGAGAAGCTAAACCACTCATCCTTCCTCTTTCCGTCCTATCTATATTTTGCACATTTCACCTTTTCAATCATAGTATCCCACAAATCATAAACCAAATGAAGACAAGGCGTATCCGTCTTACATTGTCGAAGTATGTCATAGATAGGAGAAGTAAAAGCAATTATGTAGTTGATCTGATCCCACAAACTTCATCAAGAACCATATCCCTCACAAATCTTTCCCCTCCAACATCATCCTCCCGATATGATGACCAATCCGGCTAATCACCATGGTTTGGAGACTTTGCTTCAAGAGCTTGAATATCCTAAGCATCACAATAACACTAGCAAACCTTGTATCGGCCATCGAAAGTAATTTCATAGTAGAATACTTGTTAAAGATGGCTAAACTCATGAAATGGTTCATGATGAAATTCTAGATTTGCATTACATCGCCATAAACTTCTGTGATCCAAGAGCATTCATCATAAGTTATTTGATTTTTATCAGCATTCTTTGCCGCACAAATGTTCTTCAAGGCAAGATTTAATGTATGCACCACACAAGAGTCCAAAATATAGTAGGGAATTGTGCTTCTATCAATTGCCCGGACGCTTTGTAATTAGGAGCATTGTCCATAATTACTTGGAAAACATTTTCGGGGCCCATGTCATTAATCAACTCCTTGAACAAAGCGGCAATGAAAATTTGTCCTTAACTTCCCCCGAACAATCCACCGCCTTAAGAAATATAGGCCCACCTTCCGTTGCCGCCATACAATTAATTATCAGCCTCCTTTGCGGGTCACTCCATCCATCATTCACAAAACTCACGCACTTTTCCTTCCATGTGGTTCGAATAGGTTGCAACAAATTTTGAATATTTGCCTTCTCCTTTTGTAAAAGAGTTGTCCTCAACAAGTTGTAACTCGGAGGCAAATAACCCACAAGAGAGTTAGAGGCGGCAAATGCATATGAACTCACGTAGTATGGATTCCCAGCTAGGTGAAATGGCGAACCCCTGGAATAATACATCCTAGCAATCTCGGAGTGCAAGCAATCTATTTTAGCAATATTAAAGCAATCCATGATTGGATTGCTTCCTTCTTGACTTCCACTAGCACTTCCACTTGTACCACCCTTTCACTCCTTAAGGGGAATATTGTTTTGGAAAAATGTGCTTGTTCCACCTAAAGAGCTACTTGGTGGAAAAGGCAGAATCCTTATAGCACTTTGCTTTATTTTCTCAAGCACGTTATCCTCTAGTTTCCGCATTTGGTTGATCTCATTAGGTGTCACTTTTTTACATGGTTCAATTCCCGTTCCTTTAATCTTCAACAAATGAGCCCTAACCCGAGTGTACGAACTATTAAAAGCCTTGCCACATAGATTGCACTACCATTTCACATTTCCACCCCCTTTACCATCCTTTTCAAGCCTAGTCACATACTTACACAATGGTTTTGTCTCATCATCACCAAGACCAGAACTAGGGGTAGCAATACTATCTGAAGTTGACATATTTGGCTTTAATTTAAGCCTTTAAACCTTTAACACACAAAAAAAAAAGTAAACACTGTCATAATGGTCCATGTCAAAAAATACACACTGTCACAGCAAAATGAAAAAAAAATTGATGTGAGAAGTGAGACTATAATTACCCAAAACACCTAACATTCCACATTCCACATCGTCCAAGTCTCAGCAGAAACCAAAAAAGAAAAAAAATTGAAGAGAAAGGAAGTCAGAGACATACCTTCGAAGGTGAGTAGGGTGGTCGCCGGAGGTCCCCCGATGGTTTTTCCGTGGTCGCAGCTGTTTGGTGGTGTCGTGGGTGGTCATGACTGTTCGATGGGTGTCGCGGGAGGTCGCCGGTGTCGAGGGAAGTCGCGGCTGCTGCGATTTCTCCTTCTCTCTATCAGATGAAAATCATGTGCCCTAATTTGGTTAGTAAGATTGATTTTATGTTTTTACCCCCACAAAAATTAAGTTTTATATTTCAACCCTAGAAATATCTTCTGAAAATTATGTTTCAACCCCCGAAGTGTCGGATCCGCACCCGAACCGTATCCAAACTGAACCCAAGCCGCACCTGAATTTTGGGTAAATAAAAAAAATGAAAATTAGCGGGTGCGCACCCGACACACACTAGAGCCGCACCTGTGTTTGATACGTGTCCAACCCTAATACCTCCCCCTTTGAAGCACCCATGCTTCATAGCAAGAAACTTTGATGCAAATGATGATTCTGCAACCTTAAGGATTAGTGCAAAAGAGAGTAGGGTTGACACCTTGGTGAGTATTGGCAACATGATGAAGTTCAAGTATACTGACCTCAGTAGTTATATCTTGTTGTTGTAGTTAGTATACTTTGTGAGATCTATTAACTGACATTGTGATACAGAAAGAAGTTGAGGTTAACCGCAAGAATGCATTGTGTCGACAATACACACTGTAGCTCCCTGAATTTTCAGAGCGTTAATTTTAAATAAATAAAGTTCGAGAATTTCAAGTCTCCCAAACAGGTTATTCAGTGCATCTAAAAGGAAAATCTCCAAGTTACATAATTAAGTGTCGAATAGGCCTAAAGCAGTAATTTAATCCCCAATTCACTCATTCAAGGAGTTCCAAATTAAACATCTAAATCTAAATATTTTCTCTTATTATATTTTCTAAAAATAATCAAAACATGTACAACTCTAAAATTAAATTCTTGCTCTCAGTCACATTGCTAAGCTCGTAATCCAATCCCCTCTACAAATCACATGAAAGTAAAATAATAAGGGAGTGAGTCAAATGCCTAGTAAGATAACTCAACGGACCAATCAAAAGAGGATACAAAGATATCTGAGAAAACAAGATTTCGAACATACAAAACTTTAAAGGAACAAATACGAATCAGAATTTTCAAAATAAAAAATATGTTTTCGTACAAAGACATAATTTCAAAATGTATTTCTGTAAAGAGACATACACGAGAGAGTCATTCAGAATAAAGCCACACATGTCATTGCTGACACGTGTAATTAAGTTCAGAAAATAATATCGCGATCTCTAACTCATTCCGTTGAGCTAGCCTACGTTCCAATTCACGTGAGTAAGTCAGAAACAAAAAAGTCACAAACATGTGACATGGCTCGCCGAAGTACACAAGTAAATGAGATACCAATAAATAGAAAGACACCAATTAGTTTCCTATAGACAATGATTATAAATGAGCCAAACTCTGGTGATGGATATTACGTGTCACAAAAGCAACAATGTTAGTACTGTTTATAACAAATCAGCTTGTAATTGATATTTTAACGAAAACAATAACCATGGTTAGATAAAAGGTCAATAGGTACAATATTCAATATCGACCGGAAATCGGAGTACATCTTAAGCCCTATTTGTTTCACGAAAAATGCTTCATGAAAAACACTTTCCGAAAAATGCTTTCAGAAAAATGGTAGACTCTAAAAAACATTTTCATGAATTTTGTTTTCTGTTGTTTGGGTGACGCAAGGAAAAATGATAAATCTATTTATGGCCCAATACCAAAAATTTAATGAAGATTGAAAACAATATAAATACGATAAAATCATCAAAAACGTCAGTATGACCTTGTCCAAGTTACATACATGTTCTTAGAGAGAAAAAAAATCAATAAAAATGTTGTTGTAGACGGATCTTCTTTGCCTTTTGCCGCCACTTCAATGTCAACATCCAATGCTGTCCAATCAACTTGTGTTTCTTCTAACTCTAGATTACCATATGTCTTCAAAAACCGCTTGTTGCAATGTCAGTGCCGGCAACCAAAGCCATCTCATTGTACATGTCAACGTTTTTGTTCAAATATATCTCATTGGTAAGATATTTATGTTCAAGAATCAAGTGTAATCAGTAAAAAGAGAGAATGCACTGCCATACAACAAGCTATACAGCAATAAAACAATATAATTTGTATAATCAAGTGTCATCAAGGTTAGAACAATACAACAACGCAACAATACAGCAAAAGAGAGTGTAAGCAATACAGTATTATAACTTGTGCTAGGTTTCTTTCCATCTAGGCTTTTAGAAATTAGAATACATTGAATATTGCACTACATCAGCACTTAACAACATCTTAGCCGTCTAGCAGCATAAGGGCACTGCTTAGAACAGCCCCAACAAAAAATACAACTAACAGAAATCAAGGTATTGAATTTCCTACACACTTCAACATATCCCTCTGGACACACATTAGTTTCTGTCATAGCTGAACACATTCTTAGCTGTAAAGTTTCATTTGTTCAACTTGCTTGGAGATCTCTCACGTTAACAATTCCACCCAAGCCTTGCATCGTTAACTAGTTAATTTGATTTCCACGTCTCAGTTGTTACAGAATGAATGCAGACCACAAAACAAACTGATACTAGAATTTTCAAATGTGAAACTCTCACAGAATTTCAGCAGCAATAATAAATAAAAACAAAACGATGAACCAAAATTCACTGGAAAATTCACTAGTGAAATTAAGTGGATTCACTGGAAAATAAACATGAAAAAGGGAAAACACTAATAACACATTAATCATAACCAGTTTAATATACGGATGCATAACCAAATTCAATTATTGTAAAAGGATTATAACAGGATGAAAACCTGGAAATTATTCCACACACACTATAGATTCTTTTGGGGTGGGGGGGGGGGGGAAAGAAGCCTTCATGAGTTAATTTAACCCAAAAAAACCATTTTCATTGATAACCTCAGAACAAACAAGCTCAAAGATAAATCACTAATAAAGCACATGCCAAAATAAGCACCTCAAATATTCAGCAGTAGCAATGAGTGTTACATATATCCTTTGTCAAACAACTAGAGAGGAAATCAGCTTTACTGCAGCTAAAGTTTCCGAACAAAGGCAGAAAAGCTGCTGAGTCATCAATGATGTAGTTGCATCAAAGTTGCTTTAACCCACAAGAGAATCAAAATCATGAGTTAGAAGCATGTGTGAACACAGACCATGCTTTCAATTGGCCTGCACAATAATTTCAATAGAGAATGGCTTACACTGTTACATGACACAGAAAACAAAAGACAAAAATACAAGCCATTAGACTATGACGGTTGGACAGCAAAACAAATGTGGACAGCTTCGCCATACGGCGTGGAAGCCGAGCTAACAATAGTCGGCCAGAAATTTTCAATCGAATTGAGACAGCAAGAACCAATATTTGCTTTCACCAAAATAGTAATTACACCATAGCATCTAACATCTATTTTAAAAGTAAATTTGATGACTATTAGGTTTAAGAGTCGAACTATTAGACGAATGATTGATTCAACGCTGATTCAGATTTCAAAAACGGTAAATCCTTACCTTTAATTTCGTGATTTGACTTAAAGTCTTGATCCTTTCAAATCTAATTTTATCAAAAGCCCTAATAATTAACGTACCCAAAGGACTCAATTAGGTTCTACAACAAAGAAAATACGTAGGGTTCTTACTCCAAATCTCAAATCAAATTAAATTCTTACCTCAAATCAATTTGCAACGTCCCAAGTAGTCTCTTTTCTAGGGATATTTTGAAACTCTTCTGAAGCTTAAAATGTATTGTATTGTACGTAACTATTAGACCGACACCTAGAAGATGTATACTTATTGTAATGCCCCGAACCAAAGGGTCCGAACACGTCCTTAAACCATAAGTCAATCATGTCCAAAACATAACAACCTTAATGGTAGAGCAGAACATCTAAAATACCACAAACAAAAATGATTTGTATCTCAAAACTTAACTCCCAAAAATAATACAAAACTTTATTACAAATCTCTCAGACTAAATATCTTAACCAAAGGAAAATAAATCAACTAACCGATTTTTCGTCTAAAGAAATCATAAGCTCTATTCTCAATATAAAAAACCAGAGCAATTCCAATCGTTGTACTAATATCTCGCCCTTCGTGCTACTTTTGGCCTGGAAGGGAAAGGAAACGAAAAATAAATGGGTGAGCACGAATTACCCAGTAAAAGTTTTTACACACAGAAGGTCAAAACAAATACGAAATATGAGTTATCAATTAGAATCAATAAATAGAAATTTAGATAACTCAGTCAAATTTCACAAACGAATACGAAAGTGACCAATAGAGGGTTACCAAAACGAATAACAAATATGAGTTATAGAATAGAACCAATAAATAAGAATTCAGATAACTCAATCAAATTTCAGAAGCGAATAATAGAAGCGACAGAAAAATGGGTTAAATAACCAATAAGTCGAATATCGATTCACAAACAAATAACAAATCAACCCAAAAAAAGGGTTACATAACCAATAAGTTGAATATCAAAATATATTTACTAAAACTTGTGGGTGTCACATACATAAATTGATTATTATTAAGTATCACAAATCATGGTTATACCATGTCGAATATCGCAGTCGGCGCATCAGAAATAACTCACGATAATTAAAAGTGACTTTCAAACACAAATATCACCTACAAAGTAATTTGATAAATATAGAGAATATTCATTCGAAGGTCAAAAATAGTCTTTGTAGACTCAAACCGAAGAGAACAAAAATACGAGTTCAACAAAATGAGAATTAATTCCATCGGAAGTCGGATGAAAGAGATATCGTCAAAAGAAAGTTTTTAGTGAAAACTTAAAAGCACGAAAATCAAGAGAATTAAAGAAGATTATCAATAACCAAAGGGCCACAAAAAACGTGACACATGGAAGAAAGGTGGGGGTTGTTTCGTTTTACACGGTTGAAGCAAATCTGGTTAAAGTGCTATCATTGAAATTTATAAAATAAAATGTCAAGAACCAATAGAAGAGAGACATGTGGCCTTGGATGTTTGAAAGACAACCATTTTGGCCGTGAATAGAGAACGACCTGGAGTACTAATTAATTGCGAACGACCTTTTATGATATAACGAATAAAGATTTTTATAAATCACATGGAAACTGTCTTTAACGCAAATTATAAGACAGTGAAACAAGATCATTGATAACTTTACAAAAAGCGTAATGATCAATAATAGGCTCGAAAGCAAATTCAATTTTGAAATCAAACGAAGACGCAAAGATTCTCGTGTATGAAACGAAAAGACGGCGTAAAAACTCTTACTTCAAAGTAACGAATCTAACGTCAAAAATTTCCTCTTGATCTTAGACCCATTCCAACCTTTTTGCTTGAATGAATACCCAATGGAATGCACTTGCTCTTTTCTCTCCTTTGTCTCTAAAAAAATAAGAAGACTCTTATGACTCTTCATGTCTTCTTCCTCCTTATATAGTTTGCTAATCCAATTCTAATGTGATTGAAATCCCAAATCCTAGTGTACTTATAACACGATAAAAAGTCCTTATTACTAATGTAATTATATCACAAGTAAAAGTCCTTATTGCTAATTTTATCACAATACGAATTAAAATCCTAATCCAAATCGAAATCTCTTTTTCTTCTTCATTGGTTAAATAATATCTAATCTAATCACATTAACCACCAAGACTATTAATTATGTTTTTAAAAGGACTCCAAGAAAATTCTCTATGGTCCATTCATTAATCCAAAATCAGTATAATTATTAAATTATTATCAATATAAGTTGCCAAAAATTAGGGATATTATATTCTCCCCCCCCCCCCCCTTAAAACAATTCCGTCCTCGGAATTGAACTTACCTTAATTATCAAAAACAAATTGAGGATGCTTTTCCCGTATAACTTTCTCGAGTTCCTAAGTAGCTTTCCTTTCAAAGTAGTTACGCCATAACACCTTTACAAAAGCCATCGTCTTATAGCCCATCTCATGTTCATCATGTTCCAAAATGCGTTCAAGTTTCTCCTCAATAGGATAGATCGTGATTAACTTTGATAGGCTCGAATTCAATAACATAAGAGGGGTCACAGACATACTTCCTCAAGGTCGAAACATGAATGACATTATGTATGTTTGACAAAATAGAAGGTAAAGCTAGACAATACGCAAATGTACCAACTCGCTCCAAGATCTCAAATAGTCAATTATATCTCTGAGCTAATTTCCCTTTCTTTCTAACCATCAACAGACCTTTCCACGGAGAAACTTGTAAAAGTACATGATCACCAACATTAAATTCGAGTTCACGATGCCTCATGTGCGCATAACTCTTATGTTGACTTTGTGTAGCCTTAAGCTTGTCTCTAATTACATGAATTTTGTCCACAGTAATCTGAACAAGTTCTGGACCTATCAATTTCCTTTCTCCAATCTCGCTCCAACATATAGGTGATCGACACCTTCTTCCATAGAGAGCCTCAAATGGTGCCATATGAATGCTAGCATGATAACTCTTATTATAAGCAAACCTAATCAATGGTAAGTGATTGTCCTAATTAGCTCAAGAATTCAAAACTCAAGGTCGAAGCATATCCTCCAATGTTTGAATAGTCCATTCAGATTGTTTGTCTGTCTGTGGATGAAATGTTGTGTTAAGATTCATCCTTATTTCCATGCCCTCTTGCAAACCACTCCAAAGACATGAAGTAAATCTTGGGTCTTTGTCTAACATAATAGACAAGGCACTACATGCAATCTAAGAATCTCTCTCTTTAAGTCCGAGTTTATAGGAACACCTAATCTAGTACCCATACGAAGAACACCCTCATTATCCAGTCTGAAGTCAGTATAACCACCTTCCTTAACTCTATCATTAATCTTGATTGCTTTAGAATCTGACGCTTGAGCCACCTTAACTTTCTTTATCGATGATAGTTGGACTTTCAAATGTGCCAAATAGCCAAAAAAATTTAGGAAATCTTACCTCAATTTCTAGCTTCTTGCCTTCTAATATGAGTCATTACATTCCTCCCCTTTGGAACGGAATTTCAACCTCAAAGTATTTATAACTTATCTAGCGTACAAAATGCATTGAGCTAAACTATGCCACTCAAAATTCAATAATTGAAATCAATCTCTAATCTATCATGCTTCCACTGCTCTACTCTGATAATACGCCAAGCCATACGCTTTGCACAATCTACATAATATTAACACGCTTTACTTTAAGCCTAATGTTGATGCTGAAAGGGGTTTGATGCTACGTGGAGGTGCCACAAAGGATGCAGTCTGAGTCAGCTTCCAAGTAGACAAAGTGGGAGACAGCAAGGACGGAGTAAGGGCTAAAAGCAAGGCTCCCCAGACAGGTCGCGAGGGCTGGCAGTGCTGTGCAAGTAGGGCGACAACGAACAAGGCCGACAGTCGACAGTCCGTGTCAAGGATGCAGCGTCGAGGGTCCGGAGACGGGAGTCCAAATGTATTTCTCTCACTAGAATTCCAGAGAGAATGTCTTTTTAGAGAGAGAAAGTGAAAAGCTCAAATGAGAGCAAGATCCTAAATAAGCTCCAAAGTCCATTATTTATAATAAAAAATGTGCATGTGTCATAAGTTGACATGCGTCACCCCTGGGAATGACGCGTCGCTAGGGGGGGCCAAAGTACTGATTCTCCGTTGGACTGTCGGTCCCCAAGTCCGTGCTGCCCTACCCTCGCAACATCTCTCTGCCTGTCTGAGGAGACTGATCACGCTGTAGTAGCATGATCAGAGTAGCCCGGTTCCCCAGCCTCCAATCCAAGCCCTTACTGAATCCCATAAGGTGCGTCAAGAGACGTGCAGAGAACCTGACAGTGATGAGGGTTGCCCCTGTAACCAACTGCCATGCAAACTAGGCTCGATGCCCTCCAAGGACCTGCTCCCGTCCCGGAGTGACCCGTGGGTCATTGCCCTAGTGATGTCGACGATCAACAGCAACATGAGTAACATGAGTGGCCATGGTCGCCGCTTGGTGCTTAGGGTCCACTGCAGTGAAGTCTTTGCGTCAGAGCTCCTTGTAAGTGTGATGTCGGTGGCTTTAAGATTGTGCCGACAATGGCTCCAGGGTTGTGAGCCCATCCTGTTGCGAGGGCCAGAGCCCCCGGTGATTGAGCCAGTGACGGCGCTAAGCCCGCAAAGGCGTGAAGCCCATCCCATAGTTTGATTGAGCCGGTGACGGCGCTAAGCCCGCGAAGGCGCGAAGCCCATCTCGTAGTTTGATTGAGCCGGCGATGGCGCTAAGCCCGCGAAGGCGCGAAGCCCATCCCGTAGTTTGATTGAGCCGGCGATGGCGTACAACCCATCCCGTAGTTTGATTGAGCCGGTGATGGCGCTAAGCCCGCAAAGGTGCGAAGCCCATCCCGTAGCTTGATTGAGCCGGTGATGGCATACAGCCCATCCCGTAGTTTGATTGAGCCGGCGATGGCGCTAAGCCCGCGAAGGTGCGAAGCCCATCCTGTAGTTTGATTGAGCTGGCGATGGTGCTAAGCACGCGAAGGCGCGAAGCCCATCTCGTAGTTTGATTGAGCCGGCGATGGCGCTAAGCCCGTGAAGGCGCGAAGCCCATCCCGTAGTTTGATTGAGCCGGTGATGGCGCTAAGCCCGCGAAGGCGCGAAGCCCATGCCGCAGGGAGGGGTCCTCGTGCCGGAGCACTACGAACGGAGCCCCCGGAATACCGTACACTCTGGAGAGTGGGTCGAAGCATGTTTCATGTCCATGGCGGGGGCGCATGGTGTGGTGAACGAGTGTGATGCCCGGAGGCTTGTAACATGGTTGTGGAGCATGGGCACAGAGACGATTGTCGCGGAGGTATACTTGGTGCCGGGGGCATGTATCATCAGCTTGGCGCAAGGGCGCGGCGACGACTGTCGCGGAGCAATACTCGGTGCCGGGGGCACGTATCATCAGTGTGGTGTGAGTGCACAGCGATGACTGTCGCGGAGCAATACTTGGTGCCTGGGGCACGTATCATAAGCATCGCGCGAGGGCCCGGCGACTAATGTCGCGAAGCAATACTTGGTGCCGGGGGCACGTATTATCAGCGTGGCGCGAGTGCGCAGCGACGACTATCGTGGAGCAATACTTGGTGCCGGGGGCACGTATCATAAGCATGGTGCAAGGGCGCGACAACGATTGTTACAGAGCAATACTTGGTGCCAGAGGCACATATCATCAGTGTGGCGCGAGTGCGCAGCGATGACTGTCACGGAGCAATACATGGGATAGTATGCTCCGTTGTGACGATTACGCATAGTGGGCGAGGCACGTCATGTGATCATTGGCGTTGAGCGAGCATGGTAGAGAGCGCGATGAATGATGTCAGGGTTGAGGAGTGACTTTTTGCGAGACAAAAAGGGTGGCCGACCCCCTTAAGGAAAGAGGGGTCGACCCCCTTGATGAAAGGGTGGCCGACCCCCTTGAGGAAGGGGTGGCCGACCCCCTTGAAGGATAGAGCCCCTTTTTCGACGGTTTAACTGTGTTGATGTTGCTGCATTGGTGATGCTTGTGTATGCTCGAAAGGAGATACACTTTGACCGGGTTATGGCGTTGAATAATTGACCGTTGACTAAGTGATGTGTAGCGCGACGCGGGTCCCTTAGCGAGCCCCAGGGGTCTAGCCATGATAAGGAATGAACACCTAACAAGTACTAAATACTTTTCACATATGACTTGACTCTACGAGATCCAAACCTTGTGTTCTAATTTCCGTTCTCATCATAACCTTACCCATATACTAGTATCTAGATGATGTAATCTACGCTCATAAAAAGCCACAATTTGAGTCATCTCAATATTCTCTTAATGAAATTTTGCTGACAACTCAGATTAACTACATATTAAAGCTGCCAAGTTATAAACACGCTTCCAAACTAATACATCAACCATCCTATCAACCTTACAGGCATAATAATACTTACTCTAATTGCCAACATCAATTCCAGTCTTATACCCATAAACATCTTATTACTTCAAAAACATTGTTACTCAAGACAGCACCAAGCTCAATCTTTCTATTAGTATTCCATTAATTGCCAAGACCACAAGCTCAATGTCTAACGCCCAATTTAAAATGTAACGATGCAATGTCTACGAATTTTACTAACCAAAATCATGAGGTCACCGAATGATAATTATTTTCTCCATCTATTTATTATTCTGACATCAAAATTAAAACGGGCTCCATCGAACAACATTCAAAGTATACCACTTTGACTTAGCCAATATGGATGATTAATTCTAGATGCACTTACACATCACACCAAAGACCACCATACTTTTGCTATGCACTTTGATACCTCGTAACAAACCACCTCAAACTATTACCAAATCCATCACAGATAAAACTATTACTTTAAAAGTACCCAAAATAAAATTACCTACATATATCTCACATCCACCTAAGTTTAATTCTCTAATCTACCACATCACTTATATTTCTCAATCACAACGCAGCTTATAGCTACTAGCTGTTTAGAGCTATTCACCAGAAGATCATAACCTTATCCTTTGAGTAAAAGTATTACCCTAAAAGTACCCAAAATATAAATACACACATCTATCATTCATCCACGAAAATTTAATTCTCTAATCTACCATATCACTTATATCCCTCGATCACAACACAACTTCTTATAGCTACTAGCTATTAGCGCTATTCACTAGAAGGTCATGATCTTATCCTTTAACCATTTTTTTCTTCTTCTTCTTTTTTCTAAAGCAATCCGTCTTAGCATGATTGGAAAACAATCGGTTCATACCCAAAATTATATCGAATTGTTTCATATCCAGAAAAATTGAGTCAATTGTCAAATCTCTATCATCGATACTAATGGAGCAAGAAGTATAAACCATACGGCCACCATAGGATTTTCGGTAGGGGATATCCATAATCAGCAGTGGTTTCAAGTTTCTAGATCTAACACTTAGATACTCACAAAGGATATTGAAACAAATGACTAAAGTGACACCAAGATCTAGTAATGCCAATGCCTTCTTTCAAATTCACCACTAAAATACCTGTCACCATATCGCTTGTATCTTGATATTACAATATTTTCCATATATAGTTACCATTTGATAGAGCTACTCGTATACATCAAAATATCATAGTCTTATGCCTCTATCATCCTTTTTGGTTAAATACTTGAATTCCAAATACAAGTAACATTAGTTCTACTACAACGTACTCGATCCAAATCCCAAGCTTTATGCCCAAGTCTCAATCTTATGATCCAATATGAAATAAGTTCTCAAAACTTAATCCACCTTTTCAAGTTCTAATCTCGAACATATATATCTTAGGCTTAGGAGTCTACAGAATCTCAAACCTAAGTTCTGATACCATTCTGTAACACCCCGAACCCGAGGGTCCGAACACGTCCTTAAACTATAACCCAATCCTGTCCAAAACATAACAACCTTAATGGTAGAGGAGAGCATCTAAAATATCACAAACAAAATGATTTGTATCTCAAAACTTAACTCCCAAAAATAATCCAAAACTTTATTACAAATCTCTCAAACTAAATATCTGAACCCAAAGGAAAATAAATCAACTAACCAATTTTTTGTCTAAAGAAATCATAAGCTCTATTCTCAATATAAAAAACCAGAGCAATTCCAACCGTTACTAATATCTCGCCCTTCGTGCTACTTTTGGCCTGGAAGGGAAAGGAAACGAAAAATAAATGGGTGAGAACGAATTGTCTAGTAAAAGTTTTTACACACAGAAGGCCAAAACGAATACGAAATATGAGTTATCGAGTAGAGCCAATAAATAGAAATTTAGATAACTCAGTCAAATTTCACAAATGAATACGAAAGTGACCAAGAGAGGGTTACCAAAACGAATAACAAATATGAGTTATCGAATAGAACCAATAAATAAGAATTCAGATAACTCAATCGAATTTCAGAAGTGAATAACAGAAGTGACCGAAAAAAGGGTTAAATAACCAATAAGTCGAATATCGATTCACAAACGAATAACAAATCAACCAAAAAAAAGGGTTACATAACCAATAAGTCGAATATGAAAATATATTTACCAAAACTTATGAGTGTCACATACACAAATTGATTGTTATTAAGTATCACAAATCATGGTTATACCATGTCAAATATCACAGTCGGCGCGTCACAAATAAGTCACGATAATTAAAAATGACTTTCGAATACAAATATCACTCACAAAGTAATTTGATAAATATAGCGAATATTTATTCGAAGGCCAAAAATAGTCATTGTAGACTCAAACCGAAGAGAACAAAAATACGAGTTCAACGAAACGAAAACTAATTCCATCGGAGGTCGGATGAAAGAGATATCGTCAAAAGAAAGTTTTTGGTGAAAACTTAAAAGCATGAAAATCGAGAGAATTAAAGAATATTATCAATAACCAAAGGGTCACAAAAAACGTGACACGTGGTAGAAAGGTGGGAGGTTGTTTCGTTTTACATAGTTGAAGCAAATATGGGTAAAGTGCCACATCATTGAAATTTATAAAATAAAATGTCAAGAACTAATAGAAAAGAGACATGTGGCCTTAGATGTTTGAAAGACAACCATTTTGGCCGTGAATAAAGAACGGCGTGGAGTACTAATTAATTGCGAACGACCTTTTCTGATATAACGAACAAAGATTTTTATAAATCACATGGGAACTGTCTTTAACGCAAATTATAAGACAGTGAAACAAGATCATTGATAACATTACAAAAAGCGTAATGATCAATAATAGGCTCGGAAGCAAATTCAATTTTGAAATAAAACGAAGACGCCAAGATTCTCGCGTATGAAACGAAAAGACGGCATAAAAACTTTTACCTCAAAGTAACGAATCTAACGTCAAAAATTTCCTCTTGATCTTAGACTCATTCCAACCTTTTTGCTTGAATGAATACCCAATGGAATGCACTTGCTCTTTTCTCTCCTTTGTCTCTAAAAAAATAAGAAGACTCTTATGACTCTTCATGTCTTCTTCCTCCTTATATAGTTTGCTAATCCAATTCTAATGTGATTGAAATCCCAAATCCTAGTGTACTTATAACACAATAAAAAGTCCTTATTACTAATGTAATTATATCACAAGTAAAAGTCCTTATTGCTAATTTTATCACAATACGAATTAAAATCCTAATCCAAATCGAAATCTCTTTTTCTTCTTCGTTGTTTAAATAATATCTAATCTAATCATATTAGCCACTAATTATGTCATTAAACGGACTCCAAGAAAATTCTCTATGATCCATTCATTAATCCAAAATCAGTATAATTATTAAATTATTATCTACACAAGTTGCCGAAAATTCGGATATTACACTTATTTTCCTCAAATAATTTGAATTTCAAAATACCTATTTTGTCCGTAAAACTCTCTAACTTTTAAATGCGTCAAATTAAAATCCAAATTTAAATTGGGTTGCCTAATCCCAAAAGTATAACCTACTTTTTAAAAAGGAAAATCTGAATTATTTCTTAGACCTAAGAGCTAAGAGGAAAAGAAGAAATTGTTTTTATATATAGAAACACCTATAAAGACATAATTCTATTTTTTAATTATACATTTTTTTTAAAATAGATTTAAATATCTGGGATCTAACACGCACATTGCTTGGGTTGCACATCTAGTGCAAGAGAGACGCATAAATATGAAAATTTTTCTACATTTTTGGCATTAGCAGCTGTTTAGTGACATATTTCTAAGTTGGCAATGAATACATCTATGTTTGAAACGTTAAGAAGTACAAGGTGAAACCCACCCAAATTCAGGGACCCTTTTTTGGTTCTCTCTCTTTTGCTGGGCCGAGGAAGACTTCGGGTTTGTTTGACACAGTTTTTTTTTTTTTTTTTTTTCAGTTTTTAGTTTTTAAAGAACAGCTTAATTTGTTTTTTTTACAAAACAAGTGGGTGTTTGATAACCCTTTTTTATTTTGAGTTTTTTTTTTTGGTGTTTGGTAACCTTTTTTATTTTGATTTTTTTTTTGTGGTGGTTTGCGGTGGTGGGGTGTAGCTGTGGTCGACGATGGTGGTGGCCGTCAGTGGTCGCCGGCAGGCGATCGGCGGTTGTCGCGACAGTCGCCGGCAGTGGCTATCGGTAGTGGTGGCTGGAGGTGGCTGCCGCCCGGTGGTGGCTGCCGGCGGTAGTGGCTGGAGGTGGCCTCATGCCAGCGGTGGTGGCCACCACCCACCGCCACCCGGTGGTGGCTGTCGGTGGCTACCGGCGGTGGGTGCGTTGTGGTGGAGGTCTCAAAAAAAAATTAAGTGAAAAACAAATAGCTTTTCCCTCTTTTTTTTTACTCTACAATTTAAAAAGTGGTTTTTTAAATTGAAAAAAAAATGGTTACCAAATGCTGCTCTTTTTTTCCAATTTTACAACTCACAAAAAAAGAGCAAAAAAAAAATTATGTCAAACGGCCCCTTCATTACTTTACATGACACCTTTGCTATTTATTTAGATAGCTTATACTGCTTGAGCATGTTTGTATTCGGGCCATGCTACTTTCTAGAATTATTTTGTCAATTAAATTTACTCTACTAGAAAAAATGTCAAAACTGTGCTAAAGCAGTTTGATTGTGTTGCAAGTACAATGAACGAGTTTTTCTTCGTAACAAGTTTTCATGAATGTGAATGCAAATGGACCTAGAGATGCCAGACTTGGGAGTTAACATTGATGATGTGCAAGATCTTGATAATTTTGTGAATGCATGAGATTTGTCTAGTGTTGAACACTTCTACACGGTTAATGATGGTTTTCATGAACAAAATGAAGAGTATGAAGTCTATGATGCATTTTAACAAGATGTAATAGATTTCTTGAATTATCAATCATGGATCTTGATAATTTTCTTAATGGTTTGATGAATGTGATTTATTCTTTTACTTTAATCATGGTTTTGCATAGGCCTTATTTTATATAAATTTCAAAAAAAGGAAAATAAGTACCTCTATAGGCAGTCGATGTCGCCAGCATAAGTTATTTATTTAGGAAAATAAAAATCTAAAAAAAAAAACCTATAGTGGTAGTCAAAAAGTCATTGCTAATAATCTTCCAATTAATTTTTTAAATAAAAATATTAAGCTATGACGGGGCCAATGACCGCCAGCTTAGATAGCTAATGCCGGTGAAAGCAACGTTAGAGGACAGATAATGGGAGAGATATTCCGGTGTTTGACTGCTGGTATAGACCCCTATGACTGTCGGAATATGTCTAGCGCAACTCGACTAAAGGCGTCGTTGCCCTAGCGCCGGCAAAACCTATGCCGGCATTTTTTTTGCCTATGGCAGCTTTTTTCCGACCACCGGCGTAGGTGGTTTTTCATGTAGCATCCACATTATATGGCTTAACAGCAAATCAAAAATAGCTTTTAAGCTTCATGCCAAGGTATCTAGACCTTAAGTTGCAACAAAAAAGCCTGCAACACCTTCTATAAGTTGTTTATGGAATGATGTCTGCCTAGGCAATCTCAATACCATGTATTCAAAATCTGGAATGTTTTGATTGAATTCCCAATTGGCTTGGGTATCTATCATACAGCCTGTACTCATTCGTCCAGGAACGAATGGTTGTGTTGGTGCTTGGATTGGTGTTTGTGATGGCCGTGGCGCTGGCGCTTGTGCTTGCGATGATGATGATGTTTTTCGTGATGATGATCCACGCCTCAGTTTCTTCAATATTCCAGCCATATTTCATGCTAAACTTTTTTACTAGATTGGAAATCAAAATTCGTAAGAGTAACTAAATACACAAGTATAAGAGTAGTAATAAGAAATAACAATTAAAAGAATGAACGAGTAACAAATATTAATCACTGAGGATAATTCTGATCCAATGTGGAGAGAGTTAGTAATTAAAAAGCATTTAGTAATAGTAATTAATAAATAAAAATTCACTAATTACTAATTACTAGACAAAAGAATTAGAGAGTAACAAATTAATAAGAGTAGTAGTTAGTAATTAAATTTTAGTAAGAGTACTAATTAGTAAATACTAGTAGTAATTAGCAAGAGTAGTAATTGGAGAGGAAAATAGTAGCAAGCTTGTAGAAATATAGAATGTTTAGACAAGAGAGAGTAAGAAGATTGGTGTGAAAAATTAGAGAGAAATGGTGCAAATTTATAGATTTTAGAAACTTCACAAAAGACCAAAATACCCCTAAAAACTATCCGTTTATAGTTGTTGGGGAGGGTAAGAGTGTAAAAACCTTTAAAAGAATAGGAAAAATTCAGTTAGACTAAAATACCCCCCAAACTAGCCGTTATATTGCTGTTGGGGGGGTAAAAGTGAAATTTTGGGAGAATATATCCGTTGGAGGGAGGGGGGGGGAGAAAGGGGGGGGGAAAAACAAAAAATTCAAACAGGTGGGGTGGGGCCGGAACCGGGCCAAAACCGGGCCCAGAATCGGGCCGGGCCTGGCCCGGGCTTCCCCCCAGATTTTTCGGCTTGGTCCAAGCCCAGGCCCTAAACCCCTTTCCTTCGGGCCAGCCCTGTTCATGAACCGGCCGGGCCGGCCCGGGCTTTTTTCGGGCTGGGTCGGGCCGGGCCGCAGGGCCGCCCGGCCCGTTTGACATCTCTAAATTTTCCTGTGAGAAATGGATTATATGAGTTTGGCCCGGGCTGGGTCGGGCCAGGCCGCGGGCCACCCGGCCCGTTTGACATCTCTAAATTTTCTTGTGAGAAATGGATTATATGAGTTTAACTCGAAGTATTGAGCGGCCTGTGTGTGGTTGTAGGCCTTTATTCCTTTGTGATCGTAACTCGACCGGCTAGCTGTAGCAATTTGGTCACTTCACTGACGGTTTTTGCAGGTTCTCCGCTAAACCTAGAGATGTCAAACGGGCCAGGCGGCCCGGCCCAGCCCGAAAAAAGCCCGGGCCGGCCCGGCCGGTTCATGAACAGGGCTGGCCCGGAGGAATTGGGCTTAGGGCCTGGGCTTGGACCAAGCCGAAAAATTCTGGGGAAAAGCCCGGCCCGGCCCGGGCCCGGTTCCGGCCCCACCTGTTTGAATTTTTTTGTTTTTTCCCCCCTTCCTCTCCCCCTTTTCCTCAAAGGGATATATTCCCCCAAAATTTCACTTTTACCCCCCCAACAGCAATATAATGACTAGTTATGTGTTCAGATTTTATTAATAAAGATCACCAAGAAGAGTAAGAAAAGATTTAACATATAGCAAAAAATAAAATGAGAGACAAATAAATATATCTATACATACATACATATATACGAATATTACATATAATGAAATAAAATGATAAAAATTAGATTTGTCAAAATTTGAAAATTGGACATGCCTAAAGATAAAATTTAAAATTGAATAACAAGAAAATTAAAAAAAAAGGGCCCGGGCCGGCCCAAGCCCGGCCCTAGAAATTGGGCCTAGGGCTAGGGCCTGGACCGGGCCTAGCATTTCTCCTCAGCCGGCCCGGCCCTGGCCCGACCCCCGCCCGGTTTCGCTTCAAGCCCGATGGGCCCGGGCCGGGCGGCCCAAGCCCGACCCGTTTGACATCTCTAGCTAAACCATAGCCCCACGCACCTGCACACGTTAAATTCTCTAATACAAACTTGGTTTTTCTAGTGGAGCAGAAATTACCATAAAAAATTACCTTCCTTCTGTCCTGAACTAATAGACTTGGATTTGATGATCGAAAATCTATTCACTTGGATTTGATTATTATGGAAATGCATTTGCTTATTATGAATCCTACGATGTGTTGAATTACATTGAGTAATGACTAACGAGTCAAAAGTTTCAAGCTCCAACAGGAACCGGCACCATTTCCATTCTACAGTATAGAAGAAGAGACACAAAACAAGCAGATTCCTCTTACCCTTCAGCCTAGACTGTAAACTGCAACAAAAGGCATCAAAACGCTCCCTATCCAAAGCTTCCCATCCTTTTCCTCCACTTCACTAACTGCTTTCACCACTTTGCCTTCTCTGTCCTCCAATATTTGTAGAAGCTTGCCTTCTGGGCTATACTTCACAACTACTGCATGAGGTCTGCCTCCAATGTGGAGCAGGAATTGGATCTTTGCTGGGATGGGAAGCTTCAATATGAACTTTCGTATTTTTGGGTATGAAGCACACAGGTAAGCGTAAAAGGTGCGGCGACAGTGGATAGCCACCCAAAATTCATTTTTCTCATTAGTTCTGACATTGTCTGGAAATCCAGGTAGCACAGCCATTACTTCAGAAGTCCCTGCTTTCCCACCCTTCAACCAGTACTTGCGCAATCTACAAGATGAAAGGATGACAATTCTTAGAGAAAGTAGCGGGTGCAATACCAACTGTTATAAGACTGAAACTACAATGGCTGAAGCCTTATTGTCTCCGAATATTTCCTTTACAATTGCTTCCACTACAGATACCAAATTACCATCTCATTTTAGACAGGTTCAGGTTTTCGATGAGACCAAGGTGATAGCTGAGTGCTAAGGGCCCCTCCCTAATGCAAAGACACCTTCTGACTCTAGGAGCAAGGGATTTCTGTTGTGTTGACCCAAAAACTAGAAAACAGGAAAGCTTCTAAATGATCTATTAGCATCTAAATTGTAGATTATTTTCAGCTTTTTTGTAATAACGAACAAGAATAATCTTGTCAAGAGGGAACAATGTGCACTTCCAAAAGGTAATAATTTTATTATAATGAGCTCATACTTGTAAATGCTTCTGCCTTTGCCTCCAACCCCAACCCCAACCCCAACCCCAACCCAAAGGGAAAAACGAAGTTTAAGACTTCAACAAAGTTATAAGTCATCAATGTCAAACAGCTCTTAGATATAAGGCTTTCTAAGAATCGTATAGTCATCGAAAGCCAGCCATGATTTTCATTAAAATCACCCTAGCATAAATTTGCAGAGGAAAGTTGACATAGGGTCTATCAGACAACTTGAGGGGACTACAATAACTTGAGCACTGAAATACAACAGGTGAATCATACAAATCTTGAATAAGAGGTTACGGGAACCCACCTGCCAATAGCTCCTTCACAAAATATGAAGAATGAGCCATCCTTGCTGAGAGATACACCATTGGGAAATTGCAGATTGCGAACAAGAACGGTGGTCTCTTTTGTTCTAGGATCATATTTCAGAACTCGGCCGCTATCTTCTCCAGAGAAAACTAACTGCATGAAGTTCCTGAAACAAACACTGTGAGAACAATGATCTTGATAAACATTCTTAACTTATTTTTATTTTTTTTCTTTTTGTTCCCAATTCCTTGAAGAAAAATAGAACTAGAGATAGTGTTCAAATGGTAGACTAGTGATGCACAATAAAAATGCAAAACATCATAATAGGAAGTTCTCAATACGATTTTGAGAACTGATCAAGTACTTATAAGGGTCTGCTCCAACTCAAGAAGCTTAAATTTTGGAGGCCTTCTGCTCATTCATGACAATGAAAAATCAAACAAATTTGGGACATGATGAAGCAGGATTTTGGAACAGCAGGGATGGGTACTGCAACTTCATATGAAAAGGTGAAATGCTAGCAATAAAAGAAATGAGGGGTTCTTTCTACCCTCACATATGTCTTTCTCCATTCCTACACCATCTCTGCAATGCACCTTCACCATTGCACCACAGCAGAAACACCATACCGACAAAGCTGAGGAGTCCCCATCCTTCCAAAAAGGCATGCTTTCATAAGTTATTTGTTCTGGCATATAAATCGTCATCACATCATGACTGTCCAACAATATGCACACATAAGTCAAAGACTTTTGGGCTAGTAATTTTCAACTAAAGGTCGTCAATCTATTCTCTTGTTACCTTTTCTTATTTGCCTTTGACAAAGATGATAAATCTATTGCAAGAAAACAGACAAGCATGTACTTCTCATGTTCTTGGGCTGATCAGTTTGATTACGACATAGATCTTTGTTCACATTTTACAGAGGAAATCATCAACCCCAGCAGATTACGAGATCAAATGAGGACACAGCAGATTACAATGTAGATTTTTACAGTCAAAAAGGAGAAGATTTCAAATCTCAATTGATCTGGAGAGAGGGAGGGACGGAGGGGGAGAGAGAGAGAGGGGGGGGGGAGGGAGGGAGGGAGGGAGAGAGAGAGAGATCTGGATAATGGGATGTACTTTGGAGTGATAGGGAGATTATGTGCATAAACCTATAAGGGTATAACCTATCAGCAAGGCGGTGGATTAGCATATTTGGGAAATACCCACCCCTAGACAAAAAGAAAAAGGCAGAAGCAGTTGTAGTAGATTGGATAACTGATTTCCAAGACTGAAAAGGTAAACAGACCAAAGGGCATTAAACTATTGACCATATCTCCTTTCTCTGTCTTATCTTTTATTCTTTTCTAAAGAATCAAGCAAAATGTGATTATAAAGTAGTAATTCAAACAACTTAGCATCTTAGAAAATAAGCTAACTTTTCTCCTGGTTTACAGAATACGCACCATAAAATTCCTCTTTCTACGACATCTTAAGCACAAAACTTAAATAGCTTTCTAATGTTTAGATCCAATATTTATGAAAAACTTTGTGGCCATGTGATGTACATAGCTCTTTGGATATTTTTTGTTCTTTTCATAAGAGGGGATTGTCAATCACATCAAGAACTGCACAGCCAGCATATAAAAGGAAATAGTGTCAATATCCTACCTCCTTTGATACTTGGTGCTGCTATCTGTAAAATAAACATTTCCCTCATCATCAATGTCCAGGTCATTTGTAAACCTCAGAGGAACTCCCTGGGCTTCAGTTGATAGAGACGTTGCCAACCCTCCTTCTGGCCCAACTTTCATCAGCCCCATATATGCATCTGCAATATATAGATCACCTGTTTTCCTGTCAAATCGGAGCCCTAAAGGCCTGCCACATATGTGCTCATTCTTTAAGTAGCTTAAAGGCGATGGTTTCGGATCACATAGATTTGACCTGAAACCCAAACAGAAATTCGTCAGAAGGGTACATCATATAGTGCTATCACTTGTAAAAGCCGGAGAAAAGTACCTTCTCAACTTGACAGAACACAGTTAGTTGGCTAACACTACAAAAAATTTCTTGTCTAAAAATATCTGATATGGCCAAAACAAACTGCAAGCTCTACTCACCATCATAACTCGCCGTTAGATGGCATGACCACCCAGAATTAAAAGGTAAAGCTCAATAGGAAATAAACAAAATAAGTTATTACCTATTTCACATAGTCTAAAACTTGAAAAGTGTTCTCTAGGACTAAAACGTGGCGTATCCCAAGAACAGCTTAGGGACGGCATGCAGAAAATTCTCTGCAGACACTCTCCAAACTTTGTTGCTCACTGTCTCCTTTACGACGAAACCCTAGTCTACCTACAGAAAGCTATAGCCCCTAAAACGCAATTACCTAGAAATGAAAGACATGCAAAAATATTTCCTGGAGGCATCTACATAAATTTAGTGAAATATTGCGTAGACAGCGAATGTCTTTTTGATTATGTAGTGGAAAGACCCGCTCTTTTCATTTCAAATTTCTAACTATCTCCAGATAATGATTACTACCTTGTTTGCTTCAGAAAGGACATAGCACTGATCCACCTTGGAAAGCCCCACTGATCCTCTTGCGCTAGATGCACCAAACCAAAAGGCAAATGCCCCGTGTCCAATATACTTACTTTCCTACTCTTTCCTATAAAACACCAACTCTTAATCACAAAGCATACTACTAGTTCACTAGCAAGTGACCGATGATGAAGAAGACAGTAATCGGCCGGTTTTCCATTTGGACATGAAACAGCATTAAATGCATTGAAGCAGCTGCCTATATTTCATCCATAGTGTCACTCAAACTGGCCAGAGAGTAAGTCTAAGATTATGTAAGCTAAACCTAATGGAGTTATTAGAAAACCCAGTCATGAAGAAAAGATAATAGTTAATCACCCTGTCTCATTAGGTACAAGCTTAATATCAACTTAAACCTAGGTCCTAAATACCCTAAAAATCCTAGTGTTCTTCCAGCATTGAAAGTCTCGCAACACCAATTTTAGCAGCTGGTCTGTCAAACTATGTGTGCCAAAGAATCTTACATATATACACTTTGCCAGAACTATTCCCTGTGAATCTAGACTGAAGGTGTGCTTTACTAGTAGCCTATGTTACATGGACTCGGTACGAGTGTCCGGATCGGATACGTGTCCAAGTGTCGGACTCGTCTAATTTTGAAAACGCAAGATACGGGGACACGGCAAAATGTTCATATTTATTATTGCTTTTTAGTTATTTCGAAGGCAAAAAGGTGTTTTATGTGATGCATTTGGTTTTAATTGACAACTTATCTCCACTCAAAGCAACTACTAATTAAACAAAAGACTATAAGACAGTATCATAATGGCATATCCCATGAGATGTGTCGGACACATATCCCATACCCATGTCCAAGTGTCAAGTGTCCGACAGGGGTACTTCACGCAAAACCGAAGAGTCCATGTAATATAGCTAGTAGCATATGGCTATGAAACCTTTTCTTAAGTTACTGTTGGGGGACAGGTAGCTCACCTCAAATGTTATCTACAATGGGCAAGGCAGTAAAGTGAAAGTACTTTTAAGTGATAGATTTCTTAACGCTGAAAGCCCCGTTTAACGGAATGAAGCTCGGATGAGTTGGTAATTTTCTTTAGGTTTTTTTACAAAATCAAGGCATCTCTTGTATATTGAAAATTAACATTACATAACTCTGGCCTGTTCTCCCCTAAGAAGTCCATATAATGTGCTTAGTGGCAAAAAGTTAATTCTAAATTCAACAAATGATATTATCAAGTGGAATTGTTTTGTCGCATTGTCGTGTTCCAAATAAAACGTTGAAAATATTTGCCAATTATCTGCATAAAAAGAAAGTTCAGAGTTATAATGGCTGCTTTGTCCACTGTACGAGCTTTTGGTTGATCAGTCAAGTTAGGTCCCAACCTGAATCACCTAGTAAAGCTAGAGCTTGTCACCACTGCCAGTTCATGGGATTCTTGATGATTTTGGAATGGCATATTTGTCATTGCAGCTAAGCCCTTGGGTTTTGATAGTTTCCCTTCTGTTTGTTTCTCGGGTATTCTTAAGGAGAAGTTTGATGGGCATCATATAACTGCTCAAGATTCCGTGGAGTATGGCATTATCCTTCTATGCTAAATCCCTTACAACGAAGATACTCCTGTATTTGTCAATGGGGAAGTTCCAGCAGTCTGGATGACTCCTCAGGTTTCAACAGTTGGGGTCGGCTACGTGAATTCTCTCTTCCATTCACCCCTAACAGAGCACATAGTTTCAAAAAAATTCCTAGCAATCAAGTCTTTTCTCACTACCTCTCATAGTTCACACTACAAACTCGATATTAATGTGATTACCTTCCCTGAGGAAATGTGGACCCGGAGGAGTTTTTAGATCTCCCACAAGAGTTTCAAAGGGTGAAGGGCGATGAAGCTGCTGATCGAGCTGTATTGTTAGTTTCGTGTTAAGCACTGAAGTGTGTCTTAGAAACTGGCAACTAATTTACAAAGATAACAAGTTACTAAAGCTTCTACACTAATTCATCTGCCATTGGTGTCCTCCTGTCATATATCAAACTAGGTTTGGAAGATATTAACACTTGAAAAAGTTTCTCTAGCCGCACAGAGGAAACTCTACCCCACGTACTTGTGCTGGTCTTACCTGCGTTTCATACATTGACTTGGATTCCGGGCTTACCTACACAAACGAATTTGCTTCTAGAGTTTGCACAACTTAAATCAGAGTGCATGTATTACATGTAAGATTATAGTACGATGGTGACAGTTATGACTTAGTGTAATGTTATGACAGGGTTGGTGCAAGGAACGGCGAAAGGGTCGGACAGCATTGCCCAACTAAAAAGGGTGCAAGTTTTTATATCCGCTATCACCGCGGATAACTCTTCCTGAAATTCCCCTTCCAAAGACCTCAATTCAAACACAAAAACCAAACATCAAATCAATGCAAGCATGCAACCGTAACGAATCAAATCCGCAACCAAAAAACTCACCGGTTGGGCGACGTGTAAGCAAAATCCACCCAGGCCTCTCCATTCCAAACCACAACCCGCCCATCAGCAATACCAGAATAAGGCCCACGGCCCTGTGGATCGAACGCCATGCTTTCAGGCCCTTGGACCTGGTTCAAGAACTTAATGTCCGCCTTCTGCAGCAAATCCTCTGTATCTTTCTCCACCGGAACTTCAGACCACGGCGGCATGTCGACTTTGACCGCCTCAAAGTCGGGAAAGTTGTAAATGGCACTGTGCTTAAAAGGGTCTGTTCCGCAGTAGAGGGCAAGGAGGAAGAAAAGTCCGGCGAGTATTCCGGCCGGCGTCATTGCGGTGGTTCGGGTTGGAAAATGCGTTGAAGAAGATGGAAATTTGGGGGCTTTGACTAGAGAGTGGGTTTTGAATAGGTTGGGTATGTGAAATGCGTGTAGTTTTCAAGTAGCTGTGCTCAGCTGCCCTTCTTCTTTGGTTTGTCAAATCATAAATGAGTTTTTCTCTTAAATATTTCCTTTTTAATACTTAATTACTCGTCTATTTCATTTTTAACTTTATTTACCTATCTAATTTATTTTTAAAAATCTCACTCTCTTTTACTTATCTAATTTATTTTTAAAAATCTCACTTTCAAAGAGAAATTTCAAGCTGAGAAAATATCGTTCCAAACTACGTTTTCAAGCAAACGTTACTATTTTAATGAAAATTTCACTTTCAATAAGAGATTTCAAGTTGCGTTTTTCAAGCAAACGTTAATATGAAAATCTCACTTTCAAAGAGAGATTTCAAGTTGAGAAAACGTGATTCCAAACTATGTTTTTAAACAAACGTTACTATTTTTAATGAAAATCTCACTTTCAAATAGAGATTTCAAGCTGAGAAAACGTGGTTTAGAACCATGTACCACGTTTTCTCATCTCTCTTTGAAAGTGAGATTTTTAAAAATGGGTTAGATAGGTAAATAAAGTTGAAAATGGAGTAGAGGGATAATTAAGTAATAAAAAAATATTATTTATGATAAAAACTCAATCCTAAAGGGCCCCGTTTCACATAACTTTTTTTTCGGTTTTGAGAACTGAAAAAAAAAAATTTCTTTTGATAATTATTTTTTTTTTCTTTCAGTTTAAAAATTCAATTTTTAAATTAAGACTATTTTTAAAAATAAATAAAAATTGAGTTTAGTGTTTGGCTTTTCATAATGGGGGATGAGAGAGAGAGTAGGCATTGGATCATGGTTGGTTAAGTGAGTGATATTAAGATTTTTAGAGAATTCCATACGCAGTTGATCATTAATAGCAGTTGCATTTGTTTGGAAGCATCTGTGTGAAAAAAATTACCCAAAGTTTTCTTGTTTCATTTTCAGTTTGAGTACGAGGCATAGCTGGTGTTGAGTAATGGACTGTGGACCGTCCATGCTGCTCTCCTTCTACTTCGACAGTCAACTCCGCATAAGGTCTATGCAAGCCTCTCTTTTCCGACTGCCGACCTCGGGCGTTCATATCTCAAACATTCCGAGCAATTGTTACACCATGAACTTAGCTCAGATAATTCGGGGTCTCATTGGCGAACTTCTCCGTATCGACTGGTCCTCAATCCGAGTGAAACATAAGGACAAGATTCTAATTAGGGTAGAAACATGAATGCCACTTCTCGGGGGGTCTTTCTTTACCTCCTTAATCCTCAGAGAATTTGGTTGACATGCTCATATGAAAAAGTATTCTGTGTTTCTTAAAAAGTGTGGTTGTATTGAGCATGCGAGTTAGGCTTACAGTAAGAGTGGGGAGGGAATTAGTGGGGCTTTCGAAAATCATACTGCTCATATTCAAGCCCGATTCCCATCCTACGATGTTTGAACTGAACCTCAGTATGATACTTATATCCGGATCCTACCAAATACGAACTTTATTCACCTCTCAATTAGAATCAGTTGAGATGGGGGTTTAGGCCGGAGTTGCATTATGTCATTACAAGAAAAGTCATTTTTTGCGACGAACTTTTAGCGACTGATGAATTTCCGTCGCTAAATGCTTTTAGTGACGGAACATATTGTCGGTACAAATTCGTTGTTAAAAACATTTACTGACAGAATAATCCATGGGTAAAAGTATTTGCCGATGAATTTTTACAGACGGACGTTTAGCCACAAAAGTCCAGTCGCTAAAAAGTTTATAGAAAATTTATAATTTTCGAGAGTTTTCTTAAATTGTTTTAACGACAAAATCCGGCCATCGCTAAAAGTCCGCCCTTAAAACAAACAGACCTTCTTTCTTTCTCTTTCCTCGTTTCTCTCTCTGTCTCTTATCTCTCAACCACCCACCGACGTTTTCCCCTCTGGCAACCGCCCTCTATGGTGACCCACCTCCAACGACACCCCCACCCACCCCCCGATGCCGCGCCACCACGCCACCAAACCCTCCACTGCCACCACGCCACCGCCGCCGCACCCACATCGAGATCTGTATGTCCATTGCCCTAATTTCGTTTAATGCATGTTTTTGTTAGTTGTTATATTATTAAGTCTTTAAACCTTGCTTTGAGCGTTGAGCGTTTGTGACTACGAGATTGTGCATTGTAGCTTCTGCTGAGTAGCTTTTGCTGCTTGAAATGTGTGTGACAACATATGCAGGGGCTTGAAAGCAATATTAGAAGCTAATTTCAGAAACCCACATCATAATGCACAATCATAATTCATGGGAACGATGTAAATAATAACAAGGACTAATTTCAGAAACCCACGTCATAATGCTATAAAACAGGTATACTTCTAGTTAAAGGTTGTGCTACCAAGTAAAAGTTCAGGTTTAGATCCGTTTCCAATGTAAGCAGCCGGTAGCTACCCTTTGCCCTAGATCCTGTATAAAGTCTTCCCATCCAAAGCCCCAACTCCAAGCTAGACTTAACCACAGTGTATTTAGCTGTGGGCGTGGTTCCCAGGAAGTAAAAAAAAAAAGCGTCCAACAGAAAACATCGGATCTATATATAACAAAAGATACTTCTATGTACATATAGCTTCTAATATAGCTTTCATCAACAAAAAGTGAGATAGAAAAGCAGTTTCAAACTTGGGCAAACGAGTTCCCTCCCACATTATAGAAAACCTAACTGTTGAACGCTCCAACTTGTGCTCATCACCAATTGACATGAATCCATATGCTTCGCTTACCGTAATACAGGCATCCCTAATCTGTCAAAAGCATCCAAATCTATCATTTTGAGCTTCTCATATCACACCCCCAAAGACCCTTTCAAATTCATGCAAGCAAGCATCACCTTGACAAAACTAAGATTACACACGCATCCCTGAAAGTTGACAGAATGGAATTCTGAATCGATACTATTGGATCATATCCTCATCCATCCAAGAAGGAGTCAAACACATGTGCTGATAACAAACTTCAAACTTCACAAAAGATAGAAGAAGTTGATTAGGATAACTTTCTTATCTAGTTAGCATTTTCAAATGTCCACTTCTGTAAAGGCTGTGTACATATATATACTCTTTCACGTGTACATCAGATAATGTGATAAAACAGCAATACAAGCCTTTGTTCCTTTATGGTATCAGAGCCTCACCTGTCAAACGACCATTTTTTTCCATGGCTTCTGCTTCTCACAGCACTCCTACCACACCTATTATCTTCCCTCTCAATCATATTCAACACCTTATTTCTGTCAAACTTACCATTGAAAATTTCCTTCTTTGGAAAAGTCAATTCCTCCCTGTTCTTTGTGGCTATGATCTCCTGGGATATGTTGATGGAACTCACCCATGCCCTCCAAAATATCTTGCTCCCTCCAACACTCGCACACCCAACTCGGACATCACGATTGTTTCTACAAATGAAGACTCGTCTGTCGAGAACCCGGAGTACACATTCTGGCAAAAACAAGATCAACTTCTTTTAAGTTAGCTATTGTCATCTCTTACTGAGCGTGTGTTAGCACAGGTCCTTGGATTGCACACATCTGCCGCTGTTTGGCTTTCTCTTGAACGCATGTTCGCCTCTCAGTCCAAAGCAAAGATTTTCAACCTATGCTACGATCTTCATCACCTCAGGAAAGATGATCGCAGCATGACTGACTATTTTCAAAAAGGCAAAGCTATTCGAGATACGTTGGCTGCTATTGGCCATCCTAAACCTGATGAAGATCTTGTTAATGCCCTCTTTGCTAGACTTGGCTCTAATTACCAATCGTTTGTCACCTCCATCACCACCCGTGCAGAAACAATCTCTTTGGATACTTTCTATGCCTTACTTCTCACCTATGAAACTCAAATGGAGTGCCAGCACGCCCGATATGCCCTCTCTCCACAAGCCCATGTTGCTCTTCACAACCGTCCCACTCCCCCTCATCGCCCAAACTCCCTAAACTCTTCCCATGTTCCTCCTAAATTCCAGCATCCCTATGTTTTTCATAAATTCCAACATCCATATCCTTTTCCTCCCTCTCCAAACGACAAGCATAAGAATCGTAACAATAATCGTGGTGGTAGTCATCCCTCACCTAATCATTTTCCATCCTCTCAATCCTCACCTCGCTCAGCTTCCTCCATCATTTGCCACCACTGCAATCAACCGGGCCATATCCGCCCGCATTGTCCGCTTCGTCAAACTCGTCCTACCAACCCCATTGCTTACATGGCCAGTCAGCCGTCTCTTCAGCCTTATGATCCTACTTGGTATCCCGACTCCGGTGCCACAAATCACATCACCAATGACGTCACCAATATTTCTCATCATGCTCCATATGACGGCACAGATCAATTACGCATTGGTGATGGCTCAGGTCTGCCCATTTCTCATACTGGTGACTCAGTGTTAAGTTCTCCCACTAGGAATTTTAAATTAAATAATATGCTTCATGTTACATCTATCTCAAAAATCTTTTATCTGTACGTCAATTTACCGCTAATAATGACATGTTTTTTTGAATTTCACTCTGATGCTGTCTTTGTTAAGGACCGCATTTCCGGGATGCCTCTACTCAAAGGTCGCCTTAGAAATGGTCTTTACCAGTTTCAACCATCTGCCATAGCTTCCCCGGTGTCGCTCATCAACAAACCGCCATCTGCTCTTCTTGGTGTACATGCTCCACTTTCGCTATGGCATCAACGCCTCAGTCATCCATCTTCTCGTGTGGTCTCCCAAGTAGTTAATAGGTTTTCTCTTCCTACTACACCAAATAATTGTAAAACTGTAACTTGTGACGCATGTTGCATTGGAAAAAGCCACAAGCTACCATTTCAAGCATCTCATGTAATTTCTTCCTCACCTTTGGAATTAATTTACAGTGATATTTGGGGTCCCTCTCCGGTCGTGTCTCATCAAGGTTACCGTTATTACATCCATTTTATTGATGACTTTAGTCGTTACATGTGGATCTTTCCTATCAAACTAAAGTCAGAAGCTCTAAATGTATTTATTCAATTTAAAAACCTAGTGGAGAACTTAACTAGTCGCACCATCAAAATCCTCCAATCTGATTGGGGTGGTGAATATCGCCCACTACAGACCTTTTGTCGTCAAACCGTCATTTTCCATCGTGTTTCGTGTCCCCATGTTCATGAACAAAATGGGGCTGCAGAAAGTAAGCACCGTCTTATTGTTGAAAAGGGTCTATCTATGCTTGTGCATGCTCACTTACCTCCTAAGTATTGGGACGATGCCTTTACCACCGCAGTGTTTCTCATCAATCGTTTTCCCTCTCCGGTCATTCACAATTTATGTCCTCTTGAAAAATTATTTAATGCTCCACCCGATTTTACTCGTCTCAAAGTATTTGGGTGTCTTTGTTATCCACATTTACGGCCATATGTCAAGCACAAACTCGACTTCCGCTTAAAACGATGTATATTTTTGGGGTATAATTGTGATACCCCGAAAATATCGAAAATTAATCTAACCATGAGTTTGATTAATTAAGGGGTGTTATTTTTATTAAGAAGCAATATGTTGATGATGATTAAGTGTTAGGGAACTAAATAAAGGGTTAGTGTGGCCTTGGGGGTTAAAATGCAATTTTGAAAAGTTAGGGGGGCAAAAAAATATAATTTTGAAAAATATAATGAACATGATGCATATTTTTATTAAGCAGCATCATTTTGATGATAATGAGGTGTTAGGGGGGGTTAAAGGAGGGGTTAGGGTGATTTTGGGGTCAAATCGTAATTTTTCAAAGTAGAGGGGTCAAAATGTAATATTGATAAAATTGAGGGGCTAAATTGTAATTTTGCAAGCATGGTGATTAGTGGCCAAAAATGTGTCACGTGATGGGGAAGAACTTGAGGGAGTTGCACACCTCCTACTTTATGGTAGATCACTAATTGATTTATATTATAAAAAATAAATTTTTGGGGAATTAAAGAGGAAAAGAAAAAAAAAGGGAGAAAGAAAACAAAAAAGGAAGAAAGAAACAGAACCCGGCACAGATGAAGAAAAGAAATAGAGAAAGAGAAAGAAAAGGATGGAAGAAGAAAAAGGAGAAAGAGAAGGAGAAGGAGAAAGAGAAAGAGAAAGAAGAAAAAGACATTAAAATCCTAATCAGTGTAATCTCTCTCTATCTCTCTCTAAAATTGAATTGGTAAAATGTGTAACTGAGTGTGTATTTCGGTAGGGGGTGAACTGTGTGTTTATGTGAGTACTGTGTGTGCGGGGTGGTGCGAATAGGAGTGAAGGGTGAAGGGGGAAATAGCCGTGGGAAGGGCTGCTGGGTGCATGATTGCATGGTGAGGGGGCTAGCGCCCTGTGGGTGCTTGAAAGGTTGAAGGGAAGAGGAAAATGAAGAAGGCAGCAGCTGGTGCTGCTGCCATGTGTGTGCAGGGACATGGAGATGGAGGAAAAGGGAGAGGGAAGGTAGTGTGGAGGTGGGGAAGGGTATAGGTAGTGTATGTGTTTACAAAGAAATTGGTGAGTGAAAAGAGGTTGAATCCCATGGCTGCGTGGGTTGAGGAGCTCGGCAGGGAGAAAGAAGATGAAGTGCAGGTGTGTGAATAGTGTGGGTTTGATTGAAATATATATGAATAGTGATTGTAATCGTTGCTAAAGGTGGTAAGGTTAATTCAGTCCTTTGATTAAATTTTTAAAAATATCTCGGGATAGATTTAGCCAAAGTACAAAAAAAGACCCCAGTTATCTTTAGGATATCTTCATCGTGTAAAATATTTCACATTTTTTTGAAGTCGGGAAGAGGGTGAACGGACGTAAGAAGTTTGGAACTTTATGATGAAATTTAAAATATCAAACTAGCGCAGTTTTGCGTGAAAATTTTATGGGGACCTTAAGATGCTATGAAGTTTCATTTCCCAAAATTTCGGGTCATTCTGAAGTCGTTAGCTATTTTTGGCCGAACGGGCTTTTAAGCGCTCGGTCCGAATATCGGTTCGGGATTTTTGGGCAAAAATTCTGTAAAATAATTTTTAGCTCAAGAATGAATTCAGGAAGCCTAAAATAGCATTTTAAAGCTCATTTGAGACTTTTCTGATGCTGGGAACCCTCAGGGGCATTTTGGTAAATTTGCCACCCAGAGAGGGGTATTTTGGTAAATTTCTCGATAAAGCTTTTCAAAGGACTTGTTAGTCCGAAAAGGGATGTAGGACACCTGAAAAGTTATTTTAAAGTAATTTTGAGACGTTTGTTAGGGCGATGGCCGCTAAAGGGGTGTTTTGGTAATTTTCCCTTTAAATTTTTTTGAGAGAATATTTGGTCTATATATGATGCAGTACATCTAAAAAGTAATTTTAAAGCGATTTTGGGGTGTTGGTGATGTAGCGGTCATCAGGGGTAATTTAGTAATTTGCCATGTTTACGCTAAATTTTTGAGAACGCGCATAATTTAGCGTTCGGAGGGGTGGGAAGTGAGGAATAGTGGTAGTATGTCTAAAATGAGGGTTGTTATCGATAATAAGTCGATAAGGCTAGATTAAGGATCCGATTATCGGATCGAATTAACTAGCTATCGTAAGACGCTATGAGCGGTTAAAGGGGTAGGGGTAGAATAAGAAGTGTGTATATGTTGAATGATGTCTAACGAGCAGAGTATTATTTAACAGGGTGACGCAACTTGTTGCGATCAGAAGTTACGAGCTGCTTCGGCTATAAGCCAATCAGGTAAGGAGCTAATTCTTTGTTTCGATTAGCATGCCATGTTGATGACGTATTATTGAATTCTTGTTGTTATGATTGATCACCGGTAGTCATTGTGACCGGTATACGCATATTTGCATTGTGCTGTTGAGGACTTAGGGTAGAATAAATTCCCTCAGTCCGCCCTGTTGATAGAATTTAGTGAAGATGATGGGTGTCCTAGTATGCTATGATTCGATTTGATTAGCATACCTGAAGTTGATGATGATGTTGTGTAGGGGTTATCGTGTGGTGGTTGCGAGATGCCGGCAATTATTGATAGCCGATATCTCTTCTCTTTGAGAACACTATTGAGGACTTGTGGCAAGTTTTCCCAAGTCCGCCCTATCGTTGATGATGATGTTGTTGAGGTCATTGTGTGTTGTTGTGAAATGTCGGCACTTATTGGTAGTCGACATTTCTCTTACGTAAGAACGTTGTTGAGGGCTTGCGGTAGTCTTCTCCCGAGTCCGCCTGGTTGATGATGTTACGTCGAACTCTTGTTGCTAAGTCTGAACACCGGTTGATCTTCTGATCCGGTATTCCTTGTTGAGCTGTGTTGTTGAGAACCTAAGGTGGAATAAATTTTCCCTTAGTCCGCCCCGTTGATGAAGTCTTGTTGTTTGGTTGTAACGTGGTTAGGAAAAGCACTCTAAATGAGTTCCCTGCTTGTTGACAGTGTCTTTTCTATTTACTTGAGACTGAGATGAACATCCCGTAAAATGGGACATCAATATGAGGAGGATGGCCTATGACTTATAATCACTGGCCAAAGAGGATGAATGTCGCTCGAGCAGAGTCTGTCGTGTCTGGTCGAGTCCTGTCCGTCATGTCCATGTGCATTGCATTTGATTTTCTTTTGATGTTGATGATTTTAATGATTTGTATTCCAATGATGTTTGCCTTTATGACCTTGGATTTCGGTCCACTTGCATAGTCGGTCCGTTAGTTAGTCCAGTCCATGAGGAGGTGGCAGTAATGCTGTTCTGTTGGGCCTTGAAGCCATTCAGTCTGACGAAACAAAATATCGTTTGACAATTATGCTGACGTTGAAAATTATTGGAACTCTTGATTCATTTCTATCGTTGAGATGATTATTATTCCTCTAAGTTTCTTGAATCACTTGTACACAATACTCCTCGTATTGTCTTTACTGGGCGATTTGCGCTCATTCCTTATGTTGTATTGTGTAGGCTATAAGGTGGATCAAGGAAAACCTCTAGAAAAGAGAAGCGAAACAAGCTAGAAAAAGTTGAGCAAGGGGATAAGTTGTGTGAGGTAAGACCCACTATAAACGGTGGGATAAAGATTGAGTTGCGAGATAGGTTGATAAGAGTCCTACGACTACAGTCGTATATTAGGTTGTAAACATTCATGTTGTTTAAAGACCTGTAAGTCTTCCGCTGCAGTATGGTGTATGTTTGTAAGAAAATTTTTGTAAGGACGCATTTGGGAGCATCTATTAATGATGTATGAATATGAGGATGCAGTTGCTCTGTATTCAGCACAGGGTTTTGAATGTGATTATGATCGATAACTCAGCCTGGTGACGTCACCTGGGTTGAGGTTGTCGCAATAGTGCCCTCCATAAAGGGTACCGGTGCCTTGACCCTCTTACTGGTCGTACCTACATCACACCTCACGCCATCTTTGACGAAAACATATTTCCCTCTCAAGCCATTTCACCCGTGGCTACCTTACCTGCTGTGCTCCCCACGCCATCCGCAATTCTCTATCCTATCACAAGTCTGCCCAAGTCTTTTACTTCTCAAGACAATTCAAATTCCAATTGTCCTTTATCCCACCATGTGCTCCCCACTTCACGGCCCACCTCCTATTTTCCCACTAACTCCAAATCTTCTTTAGCTTCTTATCCATGGCCCACTTCTAATTTTAATTCAAATTCCTCTCCATTATCTCACCCACCTAACTCCCAACTCTCTTGTCAGATTCCCTCACCTATTATCTCATCCCCCACCTTACGGCCCACCTCCCAAATCCTCTCTCATTTAAATATTCCTACCCTATCTCATAAAACACATCCTTCCAAATCCTCTAATTTCCCTCCACAACTAACCACCTCCTCATTCCATCTGCTACCTACTTCGACGTCACACACCACTAATTCCTCCCAGATTATTTCATCTTCATTATCTCATCAAATACCTTCTCACACCTTATCTCATTTTCCCTCACTTGTTTCTCATACGACAACCTCTATTAACCCCTCCCACACGCAAACTCCAAACTCTACAACAATTTCCTTATCTGTTCCCTCTCCCTCCTTTACTCACTCGACAACTCCATCTCCCCCACCTCGCATCCCTACCACCTCTCCTCTTAATGATGCTCCTCCTTCACTGCCATCCAAACCAACCACAATTTCTCATCACCCTATGGTCACTCGCTCACGTGACGGCACTCAAAAACCCAAAACTTTTCTTGCCTCCAAATATCCTCTCACTGCATTTGTTACTGAACTTGAACCAACGTGCTATTCCTAAGCCGCATCACATGCCTACTAGCGCAATGCCATGCAAGATGAGTACAATGCCCTATTGCCTAATCAAACGTGGGACTTGACACCTCCACCGCAGAACGCCAATCTCATTGGCTGCAAATGGGTGTTCCGTGTTAAACGTCACGCTGATGGGTCAGTCGATCACTATAAAGCTCGATTGGTCGCCAAAGGTTACAATCAACAAGAAGGCATTGATTATGGAGAGACATTTAGTCCAGTTGTCAAACCCACAACCGTTCATCTTATTCTTTCCCTCGCTGTGTCGTTTGGTTAGGCTCTTCGGCAAATCGATGTGAATAATGCTTTTTTGAATGGCTTTCTTGAAGAAGATGTCTATATGACTCAGCCTCCTGGCTTTAAACACCCTCAGTTTCCTCATCATGTGTGCAAATTACGAAAAGCTCTATATGGTCTCAAGCAAGCCCCGTGTGCTTGGTATGCACGTTTATCTCAACGACTTATTGACCTTGGGTTTCATGCATGCTTGTCGGATACGTCTCTGTTTCTCCTTCGCACCGGCAACATTTTCATCTGTATTCTCATATATGTTGACGACATCATACTCACTGGAAATTCGTTACCGAGTATAAATCGCATTGTCGGTGCCCTTAATGACGAATTTTCTGTCAAAGATCTTGGCCCTCTTAACTATTTCCTTGGAATTGAATTTGTTCACACAGATCGAGGTCTCCTAATCCTTCAACGCAAATACATTACTGACCTCCTAAATCGAACTCATCTTGATGCGGCCAAACCAGTTCACACTCCCATGGCAACCTCAACTCACCTCTCTCGATATCATGGTGATCCCCATCCATCCCCTACTGAATACCGCAGCATTGTTGGGGCCTTACAATATCTATCGTTTACCAGGCCTGACATTTCTTTCTCGGTCAACAAGGTTGCTCAATTTATGCAATCACCCACATGTGAGCACTGGTCAGCTGTGAAGCGTATTTTACGATACCTCAAAGACACCCTTCACTTTGGACTATGCTTTTCCAAGCCGTCAAATCTTTCATTATCTGCTTACTCTGACGCCGATTGGGCTGGATGCCCGGATGACCGTTCGTCCACCAGTGGCTTTTGTGTTTACCTTGGTTGTAATCTTATCTCTTGGAGTTCCGCAAGCAACTAAAGGTCGCTCGCTCGAGTACGGAAGCCGAATACAAAGCTATCGCCACTATTGCTTCTGAACTTGAATGGCTTAAATCTCTACTCTCTGAACTTCATCTTGCCCCATCCACGCCACCTAAGCTTTGGTGTGATAACATCGGCTCGGTCTACCTCTCACTTAATCCAGTTTTCTATGCCCAAACTAAGCATGTTGAAATTGACTATCATTTTGTTCGGGAACGTGTAGCTCGCAAAGAAGGAGTCAAACACGTGCTGATAACAAACTTCAAACTTCACAAACGATAGAAGAAGTTGATTAGGATAACTTTCTTATCTAGTTAGCATTTTCAAATGTCCACTTCTGTAAACGCTGTGTACATATATATACTCTTTCACGTGTACATCAGATAATGTGATAAAACAGCAATACAAGCCTTTGTTCCTTTACATATACCCCCTTTCTTAGAAGTCAAGACATGGAGGAAACTTAAGCCTCAGACTTAAAGATCCATAAACATGAAAGAACCACTGAGCACAAATTATCTGGAGCTGGAGCCCTATTTCCAACATCCGATTTCCAAAGCCTTCAAACACCTCGCATTATCAAAGGATGTTTCACAAAACCATCCATCACACATTTTCTCGAACCAAGAAAGCTATACTTTTAAAAGATCATCGATGTGGTCGGACTTGTGACCAAAATAAGGTTGATAATTTGAATTAAATGAGACGACGCTGCACATGTTTTTGGCCTATAAATGGGCTGAGCCACACGGAAGTTTTTCTTTGAGCGAATTCCTTCCTCCTTAATGCGGTCGTCCAACTAAAAGGGATGTTGTATGTAGTCATTGTCTACACCTTTAAATAATCTCGTAGTCATAATTGTTTCTAGTGAAAAACTTTTGTTGATAATTTACTGGGATGATACGATAGAGACTCTTCATTCTTTGCAATCGATAGTTCTAATTGTTGGACTTCTTTATATCAATTTTCATTCTTTATATAATTTTGTTAACTGTGTATTGAACATTTGAGAATTAAGATTGTTGGCTGTGCATTAAACATTTGAGAATTGAGATTGTTGACGGAGGATGGGACTCAATTGGATTGAGATATCTGTGATTTAGTTGAATGGTGGGTTGAAATTAGGTTAGTTAGGTTAATGCGATATTTTTAGCACCCCCTGGGGTGAAATCGTGTCTCCGCCACTGGCTATAACTAGCCCTAATTAGTCCTGACTGCACCTCTCTGGGCTGGTCAAAAGTAGGGCATCCATGTCTGGCCTAAGAATATCCACGTCGAATCAATTCTTTGAGGCCTGACACCGGATCAACCTCGAATCGAAGATCTCAAGGATTTTTACAAGTTGAGCTTAGAATATTATAAAAAATTTCAACGTCTAGGTAACTTCAAGATTTCCACCACCCAAAACCATCAAACAGTCCAGCTAAAACCTAAAAACAACAAGGAGACATGAATTAGAATACAAAAACACAGGCTAGCTAAGATCTAAAATTCTAGTCAAGAACCAATAACATGATCCTAGCATTTGAGATGCCCTTTGTCACTCATAAGCAAGTAGAACAAATTATCCTTCTTGCCACCCTTACATGGTTTGCTAAGCAAATTACCCTTCGATATAATAAAGAAATGTTGGTTTCAGGTGTATATGGTTAGGCCCATTGGTTCATTTCCAGATAAAGCGGGCTGAATCTCTATGCCCACGTCTTCAGCTAAGTGGCCAAAATGAAGCATGAGACTTACTGACTAACATGCCACCAGAGCATTCAATGCCTTAAATTAAACTGTAACTACCCATGCTAGCACATTGGCACTACACAACATGGTTCCAAACATGCCAACGCCAATGCCAACACCCTGGTACCAGGGACTATTGAGATATTGGTCATGAAGTTCAAGGCATAGAAGAATGTTGTCTCTAACTCATCTCAGAATTGGCACGTGCTAGATTGACCACTAGAATGAAAATCTTCTACGGAAGCAATCCCTCCATCTCTCAAAAGCATGGAATCCTTTGGCTGACTTTCAGAGAACAGTTGTTGTGTCCCTCCTCCCTTTCACTGGCCATGGCCAGGTACAAAACCCTCCATATCCATAAATTGTACTATTCATTTGCACCAGCAGCCCAGAGTGATTAATTATCTAACTAGAAAGTCAATAATTTTATCAGCAACAGCCAAAAATATTGCAAAAAAAAAGAATTAAATTTTCAAGTCCATATATCCACACACAATATTGGGCTAAGTGTGTAACTTACTGGTTCAAAAATTGGCTTCAGCCTTCTTGTACATCTCTTAGAGTTGGGGGTACCTAATAGGGAACATACAAAACCTCTGGGGTTGTTCCATCAATCTTGGCTCACGTTCATCTTCTTCTTCCAATTTTGTTCCCATTCTCAGAGAACCCATTTCCTTTTTTCTTATTTCTCTGACCTCTATGGGTTAGACTATCTTGATATGTACATTAAAGGGTGTATATTAGTGTATTGAAACCCTATAAAAACCCTACCCTTAGGTAATTTGCTTAGGTTAATTAGGTTAACGCGATATTTTTAACACCCTCTGAGGTGAAATCTTGGCTCCACCACTGGCTATAATTAGCCCTAATAAACAATCATCCTGTCATGGAGGCTATATCATTAACGGCTTTAGGTTTAACGTAAAAGATGATGACCCAAAATAGTGGAGTCTTGGTCAGTGGCAACTGTTATGATGAGAATTACATGGACTTTTATGCAGAACTAAAGGAGATTGTTGAGCTAGCATATTTGGGTTCCAAAAATTGCCTGGTAGTGTTCCAGTGTACATGGTTCGATGTCACATGCAGTAGAGGAATCTGTGTTAGCTTTCAAGGGATTGTAGATGTCAATGTCAAGACTTGTATCAGATGAGCCGTTTGTGTTTGCTAGTCAAGCTGCACAAGTCTTTTATGCGGAGGATATCGCAAATCCCAAATCTCATTGGTATACAGTTATCAAGTCCAAGAAATTGCCCATGGCATAAGACAGTGAGGTAGACACCTTTCAAGCCAACCAAACACCTGTCTTGGTACCTGTTGAGGTGAACAACGAGGAGGATGATCTTCCTCTTCCAACAAAATTTCATGTAGAAGAAGAAGTCGTAGATGATGACGCGAAAGAGGTGGAAAGTGTGGAAGATGATGTGGCTGAGTCTACTGACGAAGAGGATGAATTACAAGTTGAAGAGGACGATGAGTCCCACGAAGAAGAGGATGACGAGTCTGGCGATGAAGATGATGATGATGATGATGATTCCCGAAATGAAAATGATTGACTTGTACTGTTGTTACATGCATTGTTTTAGTACTTGGTTCATATAATGTTTTTGTATGCGGTTCATATAGTGTTGTAACATTTTTTTGCCTAATTATTATTTTTAATGTGTTAATTTTGTTGCACTTTATCTATACAAATTCAGTTATGGATAGATTACGGGCTATACGTGATCAGGGTGGACGCCGAGCTGCCTCTTCCCGGTGGGTCCCACCTCGTCATTGCCCACTGATGACGAGGCACATAGTGCTCGCATACAGCCTCAGCCGTGGACCCAACCCCCACGCCGATTCCTCCCACACGCTCGTTGATTCTCCTTCTTTAGTAGGTTCTACCTTACGTATATTTGATAACGATGTTAGTCATAATGCTAACCTTATATTTAAATTATATTTAAAGTGTATTAATGTCGGTGTCTTGCAGGATCTCGATGAGGCCGTGGCCCGACAAGTGGGGTACGCATCGACCCTCAGCGTAAACAAAGAGTTACTCTCACCCAGGAGGGCCAGTAAGTAAAAAAAATCACATCATGCAGTATACACATTCTTCAATTCCGATAGTTATTACGGTTCACTTATTTAATGTATTTATTTATTTCTTTGGAAGGATCCTAAAGAATTAGGCAAAGACGAAAATCGGCGTCCTTGTGAAGGCCGATTCTTTGAGCCATGGCTGCTGTACTGGAAGGACTGGGATGCCGGGACGAGGGAGTCCTTATGGGAGGAGTGACTAGTATGATTAACTTTTTTGTCAGTCATTAATTGTTTAATTAGAATGTAGTATTTAAATTAATATGTGTAATTAGATGCCTTGCAGGAGGGGTTCGAGTTTGAGTCGCCTGAGCAGCAGGCGCTGGGGCGGCAGACTTTTTTCGCCTTATCAGCAAGAATTATAGCCAATGGCTGCATGATGCACGGGACCGGGGGAAGAAGATGCTGCCTGAAGGTGCCCTGACGGAGGAGTTAAAGAAATATCCCCCACATTGGATATCTCTTTCTGTATGGGGGCAGTTGGTTGATCAGTGGAGTACTAATCCAGGCTGGGAGACCAAGAGTAGGAGTGGGGCCGAAAACAGACATGAGAAAGATCCCACGCACACGGGGGGTCCGTGGCACACGACGTCATCCGACACAAGAATGCGGTTCAGCACACGGACCTAGAAGAGGATGAGGTCATAGCTGTGACGTATAGCCAGACGCACATGAGGAAGAAGGATAAGGACGATGCTTTACCGGGCAGGGGACTATGTTTTCAAATATTGCTCGGCAGATCGATGTAAGTTCGAGTGAATTTTTTTAATTTGTTAAATTTTTGTCTTTGTATTCAATGTTTGTTGCATTAATGTTTTCAAATCTTTAAATCACTATTTTGTAGGCATCGTATGAACAGATTAGGGGGTCTGAGTAGCAGTCCAGACAGCCATCAACGTCCACTAGTACAAGTGCTGGGGCATTGAAGCGATGACTGGATACACTGGAGGTCGTCAATAGGTGCATGTGCCGTGATAGGAGCGTCCCTATCCCCGCTGCCCCTCCACAAACACAAGCACCGATCGTTAGACGAGGATGATATCCGTTGCATTGCTACGGAGGTTTTAAGGATGTTCAGGGCGCGGGATCCATTACAAACACTATATACGTTTACTAAACGCTTGAAATTATGATTGTTATCGAGATTAATGCGTCCGTGACTTTACATGTAGGGCATTACTATTGGACATGCCGAGCCAGATCCGGATCCGAAACTCAGAACCCCTGAGCCCCCTCTCGGCTTGTACTCCCCTCCCGCTCTCGTGCCCTCCCGGCTTGTACTCCCCTCCCCTATTCTATTGTATCCGGCTCCCGTGCCCACCTGAACCATATGTACATTTTATCTTTCAATTATAGTATACATTTTTTTAAAGCTATATAGTTGTATATTGTGTTTGGTTTAGGGTTAAATAATTACCGATGGATCAGCAATTATTTAACCCTAATGTGCATTTGCTGGATTGTGTCTTATTGAGAACTTGAATTTTTAATTATAGGTTTGGGCATTAAAAAAATTAAAATTCCGTCGCTAAAAAATATTTTTCCATCTCTAAATATTTAACGTAATAATTTTTTTTTTCAAAAAAATTAATTAAAATACAGAAAGTACATTTAGCGACGGAAGTTCCGTCGCCAATGTATAAAAAAGTCCATCGCTGAAAGTCTAATTTTAGTCGACGGATTTTGAAAATATATCGCAAAACTTTTACCGATAGGGTTTTAGGCGAGGCACTTTTAGCGATGGGCCGTCCGTCGCTAAAAGTGTTTAGCAACAGACGTAGGGCTTTTAGCAATGGATCTTCGCGTCGTTAAAAGCCTTTTTTCTTGTAGTGTGTATATTCATCGTATTTTCCTCCAACTTATCCTGATTCTTTGCCGGAAGGAAGCTTTATGTCAGCATCCAAAGGTAACAGGGAAGATGAAATAGTAGAAGAACAACAAAATGCAAATGAACAATCGACTAATATTAAAACTCAAGATGAAGCTCCGACACCAGATTTTCAAATAAACAAACGACTACTGCAGCTACTGAAACTCACCATGACACTGACACCAAATTTTCAATTATACAATCGACTAATATTGAAACTCGCCATGAACAATTGACTAATACCCCTATCATCAGCGTACATGAGTACAAGTACGAGTTCTGGGGGATTGAAGCGTTAGCTGGATACACCGGGGGTTATCAATAGGCCGAAAGGGCACATACGCTACCTGTCTAGCACGGCTGCACATGCTGTGATAGGAGTATCCCCACCCTCTGCTGCTCCTCTACAGACACAGGCACTAACCTGAGAGCGACAGTTACACCCAGACGATGTTTGTCGCATTGCTGAGGAGGTGTTCAGGCTGATCAAGGCTTGGGATCAAGTACAAAAAAAAAGTATTTTATGAAGTCAATATATACATGAACTAAACACTATATACAATACTATCGAGATTAATGTGTGTGTTTGTGTGTGTCTTTACTTGCAAGACACTGTTGCTAGGCATACCGAACGGGATCCGAATGACAGTACCTCCGTAGATGAGGACTATCATCAGGATCGAGATCTCGGTCTCAACAAGCTCTAAGCCATTCCCCTCTTCCCATCCCATGCCCTCCTTGAGTTGTGCTGCCCTCCCCTCCCTTATTTGTATCCCCCTCCCGCTCGTCGCCCCATCTTTTTATATTTAGTTCACAAATCTGAACAAACTTTGTATATATTTTATTTTTCAATTAGTATAGAATTTGAAATTTGAATATATATATGTGTGTGTGTGTGTGTGCGCGCGCGCGTGTTTTAGGGTTAACTAATTGTTGGTAGATCAACAATTATTTAACCCTTATGTGGATTAAGAATTGAGTGTTGGAATTGTGATTACAAGTTTGGATTCGAATTATAGGTTTGGGTATTTAAAAAAAATTAAAATTATATTTTTAGCAACAAAATTTATTCTGTGGCTAAAAAGTCTACAATTAAAGTGTACTGAAAATCTTTTCGTTTACTGACTGACTTTTAGCGAAGCATATTCTGTGGCTAAAAGTTTGTCACTTTTTGATGGCCGACTTTTAACTACGGAACTTTCATTGCTAAAAGTTCGTCAGTAATCCGAAATTAATAATTTCTGCAAAAATTAAACTAAAATATGAAAATTATCTTTCAAAATGTCTGTGGGTAAATTAATTAATTTGCTCGTCGCTTAAAGTTATTTTTTGGAGACGTATTTTCAAATTCCACCACCAAACTTTTGGCGACAGGATTATTCGCAACAGACTTTTAGCAATGGGCGACGGGGTATTCCTAACTAAGAGTCTTTTGCAACGAAATTGTGACTTTTAGCGACGGTGTCTATTGCTAAAAGTTTTTTTCTTGTAGTGTATCACCCTTAGGAGTGTGCCTTTGGAGGCTAATGGAACCTAGTGTTCTCTTAAGCGCCCTTAAGGGCTTATAAAGCACAAAGCTTACGTAAACGCCCTTGGGGGTTTGATGGAGTATAGAGTTCTCGTAAGGGCACTCTAGGGCTAATAGAGCACAAAGCTCATGTAAGTGCCCTTGGGGGTTAGATAGGTCTAATAGAGCAAAAAGCTCATGTAAATGCCCTTAGAGGTTTGATGGAACATAGAGTTCTCGTACGAGCCTTTAAGGGCTAATGGAGCACAAAGCTCGTCTAAATGCCCTTGAGGGTTTGATGGAAAGAACTCTCATATGCGCTCTTCAGGGCTAATGGAGCACAAAGCTCATGCAAATGCTCTGTGGGGTTGCGGTCAAAGTTATAAGTACTTGTTGCGGTGACACTAGTGATAAGGAGCTAGACATTGAACCTGTAATATTACCATTATCATAATGTAAAAAAAAAAAACCCTGCCTAAGAAAGCATGGAGATAAAGATGGCTTCTCAGCCTATATTTACGGCATGGTCGCAAGAAGACCTATATAAGCAGTAGAAATATAGAATAGCATCGTCTGCTTGCTTGGTTGGACGAGCATATAAAGCTACAGACCATAATATGTCTGCTTGGCTTGACTAGCATATAGACCTAGATAACGAGGAGTCCATCTAAGCAAAATGTCACTGGATGATCAGTAGAGATGTTGCCACGTTTTACAATATCATGTGCGGCAACTAGATTCAATTTGCTGGTTGCATGAGCATAAGCTTGCCGAGTGAAGTGTTGTAATTCATTAGATTCGTCGTCAGCATGTGTGCCTTCATTATTGTAGAATTAACTCTTAATTCCCAGTGTTGTGAATACCTCACAACTGACAGAGGCCATTGTATGAACGACTATATCATGAGCCAATAAATAATGCCGAGTCGACAAGATGTTGCAGCAGAAACCCTAATCATGACTTCAAGTCGTAAGGCACTGTGAATTTGCTCCTTGCTTATGAAGAAGTCTACACGTCACCCTTGATGCTCGCAAGCTCAGTTTAAGCCCTTGTAATAAGAAAAAGACATGACTAAAAGAGTAGCTTATTAAACTAGTAAAGCACATAAGCTTATATGTGCGACTAAGTTTTTAACTTAGAATAAGAGCATGGACATACTTCATGGCCCCATTATGGCCCAGTCGATTTGATAACATGGGCGTGTTGCATTGCATATCGTAAGTGAGCTTAAAAAGTCATAGCGGCCAGAAGCTCCGACGTGTAATGTGCTTGTGCTAATTGACAAATTGACAATGCGAGACTAAAAGATAAATAGGTCTAGGTAATATAGAAGCGCACCGGCTAGCCTAAAAACCGTATCCATCTTATTTTTAGCAACGGATATGTGCATGTACATTAAATTAAAGAGACTATGTGGTCTTAAATATAAATAGGGCTTTTGACGAGTAAAAGCTTCAAAAACTGTGTGGCCTAAGACGAATAAATGAGACCCAATGGGTCTCAAGTATAATTATGCATTTTTCAAAGGTAAAAAGTCTAATGCTTTTTCAAAAATATGGCAGATGTTGAGTAAATAACACCCTGTGAGTCTAAAATATAAATATGCATTTTCATGGGTGGAAATTCTTAATAACTTTAAGAAATGAAACAAACCGATATTTCTTGGTGTGCCCCTTCTCTTTCTTGACCAAAAGGCAGCAACGGAGGCAGATCGGACCACCACAGTAAGGCTACGTCGCCATGGCGAGTCGACGGTGTAACGATGGGGTCCCCTACACTTTTGCTCGTACGGCGACGACCAGATCAGAGCAGCCACGGTGTTGACGCCTCTGCGGCCACTATCTACCGAAGATTTAGGGCTGGTCACTACCGGTGGATCCAAATTTGGCCGCTTCTCCTTAGTGCTTGAACGGATCTATGGCATTAGCACGGTGTGTCCACACTAGCACAGAGTTTGTGTGAAGTGATGTCAGCAGCTTGCTATCTGCCATAATAGGGCACGATTACTGAGGCTGAGGTTTGGCAACAACGATCACTTTCAACTACCGGTGCCAACTAATTCACAATGGTCGCAGATTTTCTATGATACATCGGTGGCGATGCCGCGGCTGCTCGTCGCTGTGGTAACTAGTTGTTCACCCATGGTTGTGAGACAACTAGTTGTCGATCTGGCGCCGCTGTGATAAAACTCCATGGCGAACAGTTGATGAGAACCCATGGTCAGGAAAGAACCACGAATTTTTTCAAGGGCTACAAAATTTATATCGAATTTATCAAAAAATTTTATTAAAATATATTAACATATTCAACTAAAATTAACATATTTAATTAAAACTAAAATATTACCTCAGAGAGTCACAACAGCAGATGAGGAGCGATGATAAGCAATTGGAGCCACCAATGTAGGTGTTAGTCTAAACCTCCCTGTGTGCCTGCATTAATTTGATAAAAAGAGAGAAAAAAATAAAAAATTAGAGTATTGTCAAATAACAAAAAAAAATCTGAGTATTGCCAAATAACAAAAAACTTAGTATTGTTTATCATTGATACTTTGGGCGCATGTAAGTAGATGTAATTTTGAGAAGTAAACTTTTCATAAAATTATAATCAGTTTAAAAAATCAAATTTTACTTTGTTCTAAAAAAATTAGTCAAAAGCTATGAAGGATCATGTATAGATAACACTTTTTCAGAGTAGGTCAGTGTCGTCACCTAAGTGGCTTCAATTGCTGTCACCGGCAAGGGTGAGGGGCCAGATCTGGTCGGACATCGGAGTAGCAGTCGAAGAGCGGAGCTCGTCGCGGCGTCGGCGCGTCGCCTGAGCAGCTTCAGTCGCGGACTCGCGGTCGCCGACAGGGGCCAGATCTGGTCAAAGTAGCCTCGTCACGGCCTGAGCTCAGTCCACCGACAGTCACTCAGGGACCCACGGTCCCCACAGAGTCACGGTAAGAGAGAGAGAGAGAGAGAGAGAGAGAGAGAGAGAGAGGTGAGAAGTGACTGCCGAGTGTGGATCACGGGGAATGGGGTAACGGGGAAAGGCGTCTTGGGAACGGGGTCTCAGTGTGATTCTCAAAACAAAACAAAACAAAAATTTTCAAAAGTCAGGGGGTGCTTCAGCCCCCCAGATAGCAGCAGTAGATGCCTCTTGGTGGCGGTGGCGTTACTGCTAAGCTTTTAACCCGTGGGGTAGCGATGCTCCTACTGCTTCTTTTACTGGACTTTTGAGGACGGTGTCGTAGGTGGCTCTACCATACCTTTGGTTTTGAATTTTCTTCAAGCCATACGATTAGTTTTCGCTGCTTCATTTTCTTGAGGTCAATCGGCTAGGCTGGTGGGTCCCACAGATAGCACCAATCTGTTACTACTAAAAATATGCTCTGGAACCCTAGCTTGGGACGATACCATGCAAGACGAAAACGGGTGACCGTCGGGTGGAGTTCTCAGCGGATAACTTTCCGATACTTAACTAAGAGCACAACTCCAGGATAGAGGCTCTAAAAAAGCATGAAAGATGGTGTTATGAGTGCAAAACTGTCACATAGTTGGGGGGGAGGTTGCCTTTATAGGCATGGTAGCGAACCCTAATAGAAATAGGTGTCATGGTTAGGCTCGGGCCCTATCCTTGAGGATCATGTTAGAGTCCTTTAATAACCCTAGCATATTCAATAAGTCGTTATTGACTCAATTTGACTAGAAATGACATGTGTCCTTTGATAATTGAGAGTTTATATTTGAGTTATATCAATCTAGGAATCCGACATGTAATTTATCGCATGAAAGTAACAAAATTGTGTCATGTAAATTAATGCCCTATAAGTGTTTGATGAAATGCCTAACTGAATTTTTCTATGGAGCAACATTGCGGTGGCTTGTGGTAGGTCGGTAACGAAGACATACTAAAGTTAATAACCACATATTGAGCTGTGATGTGGCACCCGTTTCAACATGATTTTTCCCTCCAGATTTTGGAAAGATCCAACAAACAAACAGGGACACTTTCTCCAATTAGCCAAATTAAGATTGACTGTAGATCATAATGGTATCGATTGGATTTCAAAAACATCTGTTGTAGTGAGTTAGTCACATTGCCACTGAGTATGTCAATAAAGAGAATCTTATGAAATGTTGGACTTTGATACCCATGACTTCATAATTTGTTCTTCCCTTGCCATAAGATAGAAACTCGATATCTTCTTTCAAAGGATAAACCCTAGTGATCATGGGCATGGTGTCGTCGGAGATGGTGGCGGTGGCAGCTAGAAAGGTGAGAAAAAGAGGGAGAAGTGAGATCTGGTTGTGGAGGAGAAAGACAAGGTCCCTGTGTTGTACTTGTTTACAAAGTCATTTACCAAAAAGAGAGAGATTGAATCAAACGATGGTTTTTAATTACGTAGCTGGCAATAAGACTCATGTTCTATCATCTATGTCTTGTTAGCATAATATTAGTTGTAGTTAAAGTCACGTAAGCTCATGAGATGATATTAAACAACTACCAAATATTTTCTCCTATGACAGGCCTAAAAGGCGAGATACTTTAATTAAATCAACATGGGGTACTTTTGTCGCATCATTGAATCAATTGCGGTGTATTGTTCCCATTTTCATTTGAAAAATAATCCAACAACTGTTACGAAGTCCACCTTAGTTTGCATTGTTATAAAATGTACCGGAATTCTTGGTACGTGATATGCTTGTGACGGAGTTTCGACAGAGCATTGACTTTATTTGCATAGATCTTATTGTCCTTCACCTCTGTCTCAAGCCCTATGGCAGTCTTAATTTTGAAAAACACATGATTTGGGGTTTAACTTAGTAATTAAAAAGATTTTGTCCCCTTAATTTATGAATTAATCGTAATTTCTTAATTAATAAGATTTACAATCCCTTTTAGTATAGAAATACTTTCCTATAGTCAAAAGTTGACTTATTTGACTTTTACTATGAGAAGACCATTTCATCAGCCTAGACCCATTGACCAAATAATTTGAGTGTACTGAGTTCTTCCAATTCAATTTTTTAACTTGAGCCCATAATATTATTTTATGTGTTTTCAAGGCTAAACACGGACTCAAATTGTTTCCTCACATTGAATATTTGACTGGTCAACATAATTGTACACTATTGACCGGTAAAATATTTTCAATGTGTTGCCCCGACTTCAAGATTTGTGTTGTACTTTCCTTTGGCAAGACTGTCACAAGGCTTGAAGTAAACTTTATCTTTTTTCTTTGGTTTTTTTTTTTTTTTGGGGGGGGGGGGGCCTTACTTATATGAGATTGTAGCCAACCCAAGCTTGCCTGTTTGTGAGTTTTGAGATAAGAGAAAAGAAAAAAAAAGGAAGAGAAGGGAAGGGAAATAATTTTCCTTTCTCTTGTTTTTAAGTTTAAGAGAGAAAAGAAAGTATCATTCATTTCCCTTATTTTTGTTAGCGCATTTAGAAAAGAAAAGAAAAAACATCCAATTACTTACATACCCTTATGCTACACTGTGATAATTCTAACCAAAATTATGAATGTATATCCTAGAAAAGAACATAATTTTGATGAAAAAACAAATTAGTCGTCATTGTGTGTGATTCATACCATACTAATGTAATAAGCCTTACATCACAAGTTAGTGTCACAATAAAAAACAAAAAGTATCTATGGGTTGACTGCAAAATCTCAACATCCTAATTGAATTGATGTCAGACCAAAAGCGAAACAAAGACTCATGAGTCAACTCTAACATCTAAAACAATAATTTGTAAGTAAAATGGTAAGTTCTTGTAAGAAACTATAAAACATAAAAGTCATTAAAAATTTAGTCTTCATAATCTTAAGGGCAATATGTGCATTATTAAAATACTATTTATGACCATTTTTTATCTCTTCGTTTCATTCTAATATTGGGAGGTAAGATTTAGAAACAAAAGAAGTCCAAACTTTTCTCATTTTTTTCTTCTTTTTTCTTCTTAAAGTAAAAACAGACTCACAAAGTCCACACTTTCCTTTCTTTTTCTCTCTTTAAAAAACTCAGGAAGAGGTTGCGATGCTTGGAAAGTTCCATCTATCACTAGGGATAGCAATTTCATCCTTGTCCCTGCTTTAAGTCACAAGGTTGGTAGAAGTGATATTACTAGAACTCTTCATGGTGGCACTTTTCACGGTGTTCTCATTGGCTTGAGGCTGCCCTTTATTTGGTGCCATTGAAATACTGAAGGTTCTTTGGAAATCCTTTACGAAGAAAGCTTATGAGAGCCGAAGTAGTCCCACCGGGCATGCCAGAAAGTTGTACGCACAAATTCCATGTCTAAGCTACGAGATAAGAAACAATGCATGAAATTCCGTTTGTCAATTTAAATGAACAATTACACCCCTCTATGCATTTCACAACAATGAAACAGTGAGAGTCCTCTGCTTCGATCTCCAAACTGGTTACAATCCAAGGGCAGAAACAGTTTAATCTTGAAGTGACGACTTTGGCATCGTCAATCTTCATGGTTGAAAAATCCTTGAAGTGATGCTTGGATGAGGGCTTCATGGCTTTATCTCCAACAAGTTTGTGATCCTTAAATTGTAGAATCACCCAAGTTGAAAGAGAATTTTTCTTCGAATTGATTGAAAAGGAATTGATCGTCGTGCCTTGGAAGTACTCAACACTAAATTAGTGCGTATTATTCTTCAAATGGAGCTAGATTCTTGGTACGAATTATGCTTGTGACAGAGTTTCAGCAAAGCATTGACTTTACCAAATAAGTGACTAATTTGGCATTTTCAAAGGTCTGAAGACGTCAAAGTCTGCGTTTCAAAATTAAGCTATTTTAGACCCTAGATTATCACCGATTTGGAGACCGAATTAGAGGATTCTACTCTTCCATTCATGTGAAAATCGGAAAGTGGTATAACCTTCTGTTAAATTGATAAATAAATATGGTTTCTTGTTTCATAACTTAGACATGAGATATGCGTAAGTTTCTATTTAACTTTTACTGTAGCAAAACCAAATAATTAAGCTAGGCCTATTGACCAAATATTTTAAGCAAATGGAGTTCTTCCGATGCGATTTTGGCTCGAGTCTGCCAACTTATTAGACGTGTTTTCAAGTGCACACTTGAACCTGCACACGTTGGATATTTAACTAGTTAATAAAATTGTACAATATTAACCTATAAAATATTTTGCATTGTCTATAATAAGTTACTCCCAAAGCGCAAGCAGTTAGAGAATGTGCCCAATAAAGGACTTAAGACGTCTAGCCCATGGTTCCATGTAAAAGGATGAATCAATAAAAAGCAAATGAAAGTGCACCGCCACCAAGCATAAATAAATGTTGCAAATTGCATTACCATAAAGAAGAACGAAATATTCCAACAATGTTACTATGCTCAGCAAGCAATAGATTCGTTATGCCCATATTTTTCTACTACAAATCTATACCCTCAGGCGTGTGTGGGTGCGGGTGCGGGTGCGGGTGCGTGTGAGTGTGACGGAATCAGCATTTTGTGTATCTGTGTGGCGTGTTTAGGATTTAACCTTGATTAGTGGATTTCCATGGATCTATTTAACTTTATAATAATCTACAAAGACTAAATATGAAAAGTATTAAATCAACCAATTTGGTACTCTATTTGATTGCAAGGAGCTCACAAGAAATGAAGACACTAAAAGAAGTTTGGAAATCGATAAAAGAAACCTGCTATGGGTTTGAGTCGAAAATCATGGGTCAGAATAACTCCTGATTTACTCATCAGTGGCAAGGGCCTACCCGGAGTAGGCTGATAATGGCAAGGAATGTTTCAAGAGAAGTAATATGCTGCGAAAGCTTACAGTTAGACTCGGTGATTCCTGCCTAAATTGATTTATCAGAAAACCACAAGTTTTCAGTTGCTACCAAACAGTAGTACTACCCTAATGGAAAACTTAAGACTCATTTTATATTAGAAGAAAAAGACCATAGGGTAATGAAAGATGTACTCCAAAAATAAACAAAGACATGGCAGAATCATCCTGATATGCTTCAGCAAATCTAGATCAATTCTTAGATAGATTGGGTAGCTGTTTACATGTATCTACTAAATTCAAACAACTTGACGATGGTCTAGAACAAAGTGCTTGCTACTAAGAGATTTTTTCTAACAACATGAGAAAGTAAATTCCAACAGAATTGTATATTGTAAGTTCTTGAGCCCCTCGGCAGCGCAAGTAGTTTCTTACAACAGTCATCCGCTTCCTATGTGTTAGCCAAATAGAGGGAATCAACTATCAGCTTACTCAAAACTCTTGCATTTTCTAAAAGATACCGTATCATCTCCAACTCATGTTTGAACCCCATGCAATCATAACTTTGACTTCTTTAAGGTTTGAAAACAAAGAAGCAGATGCCCCACATGGGTTTATCCAATTAAAATCCTCAAACGGGACACTCTAGCAAAAACATTCTTCTGGTTGCATTGGAAGATCGTAGAAATAGAAAGAGGAAACAAAAGGATTTCAGACTTTGTAGAACAAGAACCAATTAATATTTCATAACTTGCTCCCATCATTTTCAACCCCAGAACTTCTAAATTGGGTACGCTGCTGAATAACTTCGACAGTCCAGCCTAACCATACTCGTCAACATAACTGAGAGCATTTTTACAAGATGAATAAAATAGTCAATAAAGTTGAGAATAATCAGATATTCGATAAAACCTTCAAGAAAGGCACAACAACTAACTGTCATAGTGTGAGATCCTAAGGGGAGAACCTGACTAGTAGATACATACACACACACACACACACACGGGGAGTTAAAGTGCTCTACGAGCATGTTCTTTGGGTATAGTTTTAGTTGCTTGTAAAACCAAGCCTCCATCACAAACATCCACCTTGAGTAATGAGCATTGGTTGTCAAGCATATAGTTAACCAAGAGGTCATCAGTTATAGAAAGGTATTCAAGACTCGGTGCATTTGCCACAATCCTACTCTGCAAATATGCATATAGTGCTCCATTCATAAAATATGTACTGTCAAACTCTTCAGTGCAGGTGCGGAAATGTTAATAATGCAACTCTAAAGGCCAACAGTGTATCCTTTTATTAGCAAATTCTCAAATGCAAGACGGCTACAAAAGAGCTTTTGTGTCAAGTCGTCATTCACGAGATAAAGTGAAATATGATGTGCCTTAAGATTAGGGAAACAAATAAAGGGAGGAACATCGAGCTAAAGATCGGATTCAATTTTTAGTACTACCAGTGTGTTGCAAGTAAAGAGGCCAAGAGGAAGAGTGACAAGTTTAGTTGTTGAAATGGAGAGGATAGCAAGGTCTTGAACACAACGTCTAATAGCAACACTTGTCTGTGCATTCAAATGGCATAAACCAACATTTCAGCCACATTCCTGGCTGAGTTTCTCTATGCACAAGTCATGAAACAAGAACAAACCGTTTATAAAATTAATGAAGCCATTAAATAACCATTCAGGGTGACATAATTCTGCATCCTCAAAATCAAGAATGGGAACTGAAGCCCGTAGATGCTTCCACCTTGTGGATAGTATGCTGGTCCCAACTGCATATTTCATTGAAAGAAAGATATAATATACACAAGAACTGAGTCAGGTAGCGTGATGATTCAATCTTCTCCACTCCCATTGTCCTTCTTCTCCGTAGTTTTATATTCTTTGCAAATGCAACCATGTTACTTTGATGCTCTTCCTAAAATGACTTTGTTGAAACACTGATTCTAATGTGCATTCATTACTTAAATATGCTAGGAAGAATTATGGTTGCCATGCAATGAAGATGAATAAGCTATTGACAACCCCCGCCTGAGCCGCAAAAGCATTGCTCGAAAATTACAAGTGCATTCTCAAGTTCCAATTGGTTGCAGAAAAAATAAAGAAAGAGTGAATAATCTACTTATCGATGGTCCGACTGTCACTCCTTAAATTTACAATGGCAGTCATACACATGATCATTGACGCACGAGGTACAATTATCTTAAGTGGCAACCAAATTTTCAAGAGCTGAAAAAGCACCGCTCCAAAATTACAAGTTAGAGCTCAATTTTGAACTGGTTACAAAAATATGAAAATGAGAGAATCTCAGTACGGATGGCCCTTTTGGCACACCTTAAATTGACAACGGCAGTAGTAAGTACAATCATATATGCAAGAGATACAATCACATTTGATTATACCTCTTGCATACACATTTGTGCAAGGAATACCAATACAACATTTGGGGATAGGAATAGACTCATTATTATCACTACTAGGTTAGCTTACAATACCTAATATATAGGATGAAATGATGTCCTACTTTCTTCCTCATTTCCTTCAAATATTAACAAACAACCAGTCGTGGGTCATAATCACTAACTTATTTATATTCAGAGCAACAAGAGGAATTCGTTCCCGTTCAAAACAAAAGTTATCCGCAAAATGAACTCATAAACTGTTTATTTTAGGCAAACCAAACAAATTTTAGAGGTCGTCGAGGGAGAAAGAAGTTTACCTCTCTAAACATGGATTGGAGGTGGAACCCACCATGGGTTTAGGGTTTTGTATTTTACAGAAAGAGCTGCTGGGAGTTCAAGCTTGGAATTGAACTCCACTCAGATAGAGGACTAGTTGCAAAATTAGCCTTTATGGACTAGGTTAGCTGCAAAAGGTTGCTTTTTGGGGATTTTTTTTTTTGGGAAAATTACGCAAAACTCCCTTGAGGTTTGCTTTAATTACACTCAGCTCCTACTAACTTTGATAATTACATTCTGCTCCCTAAGGTCTGTACACGTATTACACATAACTACACACTTTTAACGGCAAGCCTGACTCGATTTCAAGATTTCATGACATATTACTTTATGCAATGTTCATACCAAAAATACCCTCCCTTTTTTCTTTCCACGCATATGTGGTCCTTTTGGGATTGGTAACATCCAGCCAACACCTCCATATTCCTCTCTTCCTTTCCTCCACCTTCTGGCTGAATCTCTGCATTGCCTTCAGCAGACCCACCTGCTTGAGGAGGTAACAACGTCTAGGTCGAAAAATAGTAAAGAATGGTTGGATCTGAGGTTAAGATACATGAATTTTTGGTGTAGAAAGAGGGCAAACTTGAGGATTGTTGAATCTGATGAGAAGCCAAGTAAGGTCAAGTTGTTCTTTTCTTATGCATGTAACATGTGTCAGCTGGTGCATCAATGAAGAAGCAAAGATGCAATTTTTTTTATGGAGATGGAGCTGTAACCAGGCACAAAATTCAATTGATTGAAGCTAATCAGATAATGGTGCAGTTGTTGGTTATTTCTTCTATAATTTCCTCATGGATGTGTATTGTGGCGATGATTTTTGTTATCAGCAAATGAGGGATTGAGTGGGTGTTTATGTACTGCAAGTAATGTGGGCTTCTATAATTTTCTAGGGTTCCTTTGTAATGATTCTGAACAAAGGTGGATGAATGCGATGTTTGAATAATTTTCTAGGGTTCTCAAATTTGGCCTTCTCTAATTTATGCTCATGACATTTTGTGAATGAATGTGATGAATGACTAGTTGAATTAGAAGATTTGTGACACACTACTAAAAAAAGTGCACAAAGACACTACCCAAGAAAGGCTCAAGTCTAGTGCACAAACACAGTGCAGGAGCAAACACACTGTTCAAAACACAATGCTCATACACACCTCCATAAACATACTGCACTTTGGTGTAGTGTGCACCAACACACTGTAACAACTAGTACACAACCGCATTGCACCAAAATGCAGTGTGCAAACAAACAAACTGCACCAAAATAGCAGTATACGCCAACACACTGCACAAACACATTGCACCAAAAAACAATGTGCACAAAAACAAACTACACCAAAATAGCAGTGTGCACCAACACACCTGCACAACCACACTCAACATATATTGCTCAAACTTCCTTCTCAAACCATAGTCACTAACACACTTGCACAACCACACTCAACATATATTGCTCAAACTTCCTTCTCAAACCATAGTCACCAACACACTTGCACAAACACACTTTGATTTGGTGCAGTATACACCAACACACCTGCACAAATTCCCCAAACACACTGAATATACACTGCTCAAACACCTTTCTCAAACCACAGTCACCAATACATCTGCACAAACACACAGCACATGCACTGCTTAAACACCCCGTCAAACACACTGAACATACACGCATGATAAAAACATATCCAAAAGCACAACATCCACAAAAGTACTGAGATTTATAATCATGATAAAAACATAAAGATGATACAACATTAATCCAACCACGTTTACATTATCAGGAAGTAGACAGTTTACATCATCCCCAAGCTCTAAGCTTACATAATCCAAACTTGTGCTTGTGTGTTGACTGTAACCTAAACCTTACAAAGTTTACACATTGTCACCATGTCTGTAGCCTAAAGCTAACATATTCCTGTGACTTTAACTTCAAAAACCAGCGTCTTCAATCAGCTTCAATAAATAATCTTCACATCTTCACAAAAGTTATTTCATATCTACACAAAATTCTGCACAGTTGATTGCAACGTTAAGGCATTGACTCCTAGTTTTGAGCCACCACCTAATGTCCTCCCTGTTAAAAACATAATAAAATAAAGTGAGAAAACCTGAGAAAAACATAATAAATTAGAGTGTGTAAAAAAATTAATCAAATAGTTCACTTACATCCATATTCATGCTAACTTGGCTACACTCAACTTGACTGCACCCAGGTTCATTAGGCACACTTGACTACCCCTAGCTTGCCTACCGTCCCTTACAATCTTTGCAGCAGATGCATTTCTATCGCTTCCCACTAGTGCCCTTTTGGCAGGTCCTTTTATTATGCCTAGTTTGTGTACAAGTTCCACAATTCGCAATGCATGACCTTCCCCTTCTGTACAGGTTCATCAGCTGCCCTCTTCCTATCTTTTCTTGGCCTTCCAGGCAACCACCTCAAATGTGGAGGTTGCAAGGGACCCGTGGAGCTGGCTGTCAATGTGTCTCATCATGTATTTGGTGCTTAACATGACCGTAAGCCTTTAAATAAGTATCCATACCATAGCATTCATCCACAGAATCAACCACATTAATTCTCCTAGTGCTGATGCATGCAGATGCATGCTTGCAAGGTATGCCTGTAAGATCCCAAACCCAACAACAACAACTTCTTCTCACTAGATTCATAACTTGCATCTTTCCAAGATCAACTACCTCAAACTCTGTACCCCCTGCACCCATGACTATTTTACAAAACCTAGATTCAGAAATAGCTAGTTTGCATTTCTTCATTATCTTTGGAGCTACCTTATCCTCCTAAGAAGCAGTATTTTCAAACATTTCATGTACTTTTGACATCAACCTAGTTCTAATGGTATCAATAATGGATAGCACATGTTTTCCCCTCAATTTCCCAAGCAAATTGTTAAAGGACTCCATAGCATTACTAATACTTGGCCATTCTTAATAGCAGGGTCAAATGTAAACCTACCCCAGCTCTCTACCTTATGCCCTTTCAACCACTCAATTGCTTCTAGTGATAAGTCCTCCATCTGTCTCATAGCAAGGTTAAAGTAATCCACATTATATGACTTAACAACACACAAAAAATGGCTTTTAAGCTTCATACCAAGGTATCTAGACCTAAAGTTGCAATAAAGATGTCTGCAACACCTTCTATGAGTTGCCTGCGGTATGATATCTGCTAAGGCAATCTCAATACCCTGTGAAATGAGTGAAGTAGTTAATTTAATAAAAATAAATAGACTATAAGCATGAAAGAAACCAAAAAAAAATGTAGGATCATATCTTTTGTCCATCAAAGATGATTTCCAATGGCTTAGGCTTAGGACCATCACCTATGATGCTATAAAGGTGATGCAAGAGAAAGCTCCAACTCTGTGTGTTCTCACTCTCAATAATAGCAAATCACATAGCGAACAACTCATTACTCGCATCTAGACCCACAGCAGAGAGTAATACACCTCCATAAGGCCTTTTGGGATGGCATCCATCAAGTGCAAAAAATGGCCTACAACTATACTTAAACCCACTTTGTACAGCTGCAAATGAAAAGAATAGCCTATAGAAGTGAAGCAAATCCAAGTTAGGTAGAACTCTTTGAGTTTCAATCTTGAACAAGCTCCCAGGATTAGTCTTCATCACCTCATGCCCATACATTGCTAGCTTCTTATATGAATCAGCATGAGACCGCTCAATCTATTCCATTGCCTTCTTTTCTGCCTTATAGAGTTTCATTCTATGGGCCTCTACACCATAGTTTTCTAGCAACAGTTATTCCATCCCATCCAAAGCAATATCAGGATTTCCCTTATATACCCGGCCTAATCAGCTTCTGTGCAATCCAAGTGGAATTGGTCTCTTTGTTGATATTGCCTATTACCCAAGAATGTTCTGGCCAAAACTCTTGATTTTATATATTTTCCCGTCAGGAATAGGATACGTATATATCCTCCAAATACATCTAGGATTGCCACAGTGGGTACCAACCCTTTTCTTTTCATTTCTATCTCTGACCAGCTATATCCCAAACTATATATAATAATCCCTCAAAGTTGCCCTAAAATGATGGGCATCTTCAAACAATAAACCTAATACAGTTTAATCGTTTCACCTGCTCTATATTCAAATAGATTTCCCCCCATGCATCTGTCTACATTTACTTCTTGAACGTCTAAACTCTCATCATTGTCATACATAGGGTTTTCATCATCATTATCACAAGTTGATGATGATGACACGTCACCTGTCACAGGCTCTTCATCACTTTCCCCTTCATCAGTCTCACTTAATTCTTCTTACTTCCCAATCATTGTCTCTAGAAGCATCACTAGTGTGATGCATCTCTTCCTCACTACCATCCTCACTCTCACTTTCTTCATCATCATATATGTCAGATGCCCTACTAGTCCCAGGTCTACTGTCATTTCTAGCTACCCCTACATTTGTTTCTGGATAACTAACTGCTGTAGGTTTTGCCCAAATAGTTTTTAAGAAAACATGAATCTCCCTAGAATTCTCATGCAGTGCAAACATGTCAAGTAAAGACTTATTGGATGTTATTTCAGCCCTGACATTAGTTCTAGGCAAAGTAGAGTATAGGGCAATAGCTACACCTAACTTAGGGGGGAGGTGTTTTGACATTAGATCACTTGCATTAGTAAGCAGTTCCATATGGTTGTATCTGTCGGGATCCATATCAACTATGCTCTCTACAATGTTACAGTAGTGGACCAGCATTTCATATTTTCTTTCAGTTGCCATTCTATAAGTAATTATAAAGAATTAAGGGTTCAAATTGGGGGTTTAATAAGTGGTTTATGTGTTCAATTAGGGGTTCAATCATAGGTTGAATTAGGGCTTTCGATTGGGGGTTGAATTAGCACTTTTAATTGGGGTCCAATTAGGCATTCAATTGGTGGCCTAATTAGGGTTGATTACGGGTCTAAGTTAGGGGTTTAAATTGGGTGTTCAATTAGGGCTTTAATTACAGGTTGAACTAGGGCTTTCGATTGGGGATTGAATTAGGGCTTCCAATTGGGGTTCAATTAGGGCTTTCGATTGGGGGTTCAATTAAGGTTTAATTACAGGTTGAAGTTAGGGGTTCAATTAAGAGTTGATTTAGGGGTTTAAATTAGGGTTCAATTAGGTCCTCAATTACAAGTTGAATTAGGGCTTTTAACTAAAGTTACAATTACACCTTCTAATTGTGGCTTTCAATTGTGGCTTTAATTAGGGGTTCCATTCTGTACATCAATTACGGGTTCAATTAGCCTTTCAATTATAGGCTCGATTAGGGGTTCAATTTGGGCTTTCAATTACGGATTTCAAATAGGGTTTCAATTAAGGAAATCTTGCAAAAGAGAGACCAATGAAGTAAGGACTAAATCGTGAAAGAGTGCGGAAAACTTACCTTCAAGTGAGAGCCAGAGTTCGTCCCGCAGCACAGTGACGCCTTTGAAATAAGAACCAATATTTATTATGGATTGTGTATTCTTCAATTTTTATTTTGCTCTAGGGTCCACTCTTTTGCAGATTTTCCTTCTCTCGATCGCACACCACCTGATATCTCTCTGCCACTCTGTTATCCCTCCAATTCCAAAGAACTTAGGTTTTTCCTCCAAATTCCAAGAAGACATTGTATCAGGGGCATTCATGTCTTTTTGTATCGCACCGTTAACACCGTAAGAGAAAAAAAATTACTTTTTGAGTGGAATGTAATTATCAAAGTTAGTAAGAACTGAGTGTGTAGTTAAGCAAACTTCAGGAGAGTTTTGTGTAATTTGCCCTTACATGTTTTGGAGCTTAAGTATAGGATCATAACATCCCACTATCATCAAAATATATTAATGCACAATTATCCTTCCAATTTGGGTATACTTTCAGGAAATGAGACCGACACTTATGACACACAAAAGATGATAATATAAAAGTGGACGTGAGATCACAACATGTCATCATGGAACCAGTTCGTGTAGATTTCAATGTGTGGATAACAAGCAAAAACGACTAAGGGTCCGGCTTCCTTCATTTGGGATGGTCTTTCACTGTCCATAATATGCATATAAAAATCTATAACTCGATAGTAAAAGTCACCTATTATCGGTGCAACTATATCAGCAATATCCTTCGGACATTTGTTCAATTAAGAAAGTGAAACTTGTCATCACATTAACGTGTAATAGCTTCCTTTCCCAAGCCCACGTGATAGCTATAAGTAGTCCTAATGCAATGATGGAGTACAAATAACATGCCATTATTGATACTGCAGCACATTCATATCAAAATCCAGTCCCAATGAAGCAGGAGATCCCAATTTCGGCCTTAGCGTTTGTAGCATATGCCCAACTTTAAATCTATCGATCTCCAGTAGATATGAATGCATTCATATCAAGAATGCCAACAACCCATCAATTGTTAGAAAATTAGACGGTGCATCCTATGGTGTTTGGTAACGCTCTTGTTCGTTGGTCCTTTTTTTTTGGATTTTTTAATGTAACAAGAGCGTTCCTTAACTGCAATCACATAGCACAGGAGGGAGAGCAATACAAATGTCATGCTGTTAAATGAGGCAGTGGAGTTGAGAGAGGCTCGAAAAGTTGTTGGCTTGACTAACAATCATGTCCTTTGTTGGTTTATTGGGACTCATTGTCATTGCAGACGATTGGGATTAACATAAAAGAAGGGAAGGAATGTATTTGCTAATATGATAGGTTTTAGCTTTGATGATTATTAGTCTAGTTTTCCTTTGTAACACGCATGTCAACGGTCCATGAACTGTTACAAAATTGGACCGTGCATCCTAGTGGTTCTCATGCCAAAGTAAGCCTTTGTTTAATTTTCATTTTCTTCGAGTTTTTTTTTTTTGGTAATTTAACCACATTACTTATCCCTCCTCTCACATGACTTAAAAAGAGAAGAAGAAGAAGAAGAAGAAGAAGAATGAACTTTCATGATTGACAAAAAGATTTACAAAATAATCTATATTGCAATATCGTCGACACGAATGGAAATTTCCTATGAGAGTTGGATTATATGAGTCTTTAACTTGAACTATTGATCGGTCTGTGTGTGGTTGTACCAATTTGGCTGTGAGTCGGTCACTTCACTCACTATAAGAAAAGACGTTTTTTGCGATGGATTTTTAGCAACGGAAGCAATTCCGTTGCCAAATGATCTTTAACCGACAGAATTATCCGTTGGTAAAAGTCCATGGTTAAATACTATTACCGACAGAAACAACCGTCGGCAAAAGTATTTGCCGACAACTTTTGCCGGCAGTCTTTTAGCGATGGAAATATCGTCGCTAAACTTTTTTAGAAAATTAGTTTTTTTTGAGGGTTTTATAAAAAAATTTAGGCAACGGAATGATACCGTCGCTAAAAATTATGTCGGTAAAAGTCGTAACAAATATGACATTCATCGACAGACTTTTAGCAACAGGATAATTTCGTGGCTAAAGGTCCTCGATATAAACACCCAGATCTTGTTTTTTTTTCTCTCTCCCCGTTTCTCTCTCTAAAAATCTGCTCTCACCCACCCACCGTCGTTCTCACCTCCGGCGATCCCCTTCCACGGTGACCACACCTCCGGCGACACCCTTGTCCTCCCCCCAACGCCGCGCCACCTCCGGCAACTCCCACGGCACAAACTCCGGCCAGATCTACAACTTCAGTACGGATTATAGTTCAATTTTTATAGTAGCCAAATCCTGCAATGGAACTACTTTGTAGTTTGAATTTCCATTCAATGATACTAAACTTGAATTGAGATACCTGCGAGTGTTGAAAATATGAAATAAAATAAAAGAAGTATGTCCATGAAATGCTCTTTAAAGGTTGTATGCTAGGCTATATATTTTATTATACTTTAGCTTCCAGCATTGCTATAGGGTAAGCAGTTAATGGTTGATGCTTTAGGTAATTAGGTTGCTATAGAGTAAGCAGTTCATGGCTGATTCTTGGTTTCCTGATTTGAGTTCCCACATCTTGTTAAAAGTGCAGTTATGTTAGATAGATTAAGGCTAGAGTAAGTTAAAATGCACCATCTTTCAGGAGTTTCACAGCATGCAAGTTTAGGTTCTTTGTCCCATTCAATTTTCTGTGCTTGTAGCCCTTAAAAACTTTTTAGGTTTCTTGATTGCGAAGATGCTGCAGTGCTGCTAGAACATCAAAGATCAGTAAAACAGTGGCTCTGCCTAAAAGTCTTATTGTATGAAATACGTAAGATGCAGACAATTGGTCTCCACTTTGAATATGACATGATAGCTGCTCTATAGCCCCCACAATCCTAATGGTCGAGGGCTATTATTAAGAAGAATGGTAGTTGCTAGCTTTGCAAGGAGAGTGGTCATAAGAAACTTGATTGTCCAAAATAAAAGACTTGGTTAGAAAAGAAGGAAAAGAAAGCAACAGTGTAACTCACTAGCTTTTAATTGCTTTGTAACACCGAATTCTTTTGTGACTCAAAAGAATTGCTCATATACCTCTCAAAAAAGAATAATTAAAAGTAATATTTTACCTACCTTAAATGATAGCGCTTATGTAGATTGTATTAGAAGCAAAGTGACAAAAAATAGAGAAATGTGTTTTTCTTCCCAACTTTATTTGTGCAATCTGTATATAGTTGATTTTTGAATCTAATAGAGATTCTTTGCCCTTTGGGGCAAATCCTGCAACTAGGGATTACACCCATGATTTCCAGGTAGAATTAGTTAGACAAAAGCCAGAGGTAGATGTATACAAATGACCAAGTATATTTAAAGCTCAAATGTAGGCAAATTGGACTTTCAAGTTGTGTTTACCTCTATCACGGCTTGTAACCACTATTACTAAAATCAAACAGACCTCTCAAGACAGATAATTGACACCTCTTCAAGAGGTGTCTGACACGGTGTCTGATAATTAAAAAATAAATCAATATTTACGAACACCGCTGAGAGGTGTCGGACACGTAACTAGAGGTATCGGTGAGGTGTCAGTAGGTGTCGGATACCATATCGACACCCTCTATGAGGTGTCGGTGCTTTCTAGGATATCTGTGATTTAGTTCTGATTGTTAGACTTCTTTATATCAATTTTCATTATTTATATAATTTCATTAACTGTGCATTTGAGAATTGAGATTGTTGATTGTGCATTGAGCATTTGAGAATTGAGATTATTGACGGAGGATGGGACCCAATTGAATTGAGATATCTGTGATTTAGATGAATGTTGGATTGTTGAAATTAGGTTAATTAGGTTAACTCGATATTTTAAGCATCTCCTGAGGTGAAATCCTGGCTCTGCCAATGGCTATAATTAGTCTCGACTAACCCTAATGAACTTAATTAACCCTAATTAGCTCAAGTTAGCCTAATTAGCCCTAATTAGTCTTCATTAACACTAATCAGCCGAATTAAACCCTAACTAGCCATAATTACTCCTAATTAACACTAATTAGCCCTAACATATCTTATTAAACCCTAACTAAACCCTGATTAACCCTAATGAACCCAATTGACTCTAATTGATTATAGCCAGCCTAATTTGTCGTAATTAACCCTAGGAACTTAGTTAACCCTAATTAGGACTAATCAACACTAATCAGTACAATTAAACCCTAATTAGCTCTAATTAGCCCTAATTAGCTCTAATTAGCCCTAATTAGTCTTAACAATCCTAATTAGCTATAATTAGCCCAATATACTCTTAATTAACACTAATTAACACTAACATATCTTATTAAACCCTAATTAGATTAATTAATTCTAAATTCTAAACCCTAAACTAAACCCTAATTAACTCTAGTTAATCCTAATTAACCTCTAACACATCTCGAAGTAACCCCAATTAAATCTAATTACATACTAATGACTAGAAGTAGCCCTTATTACCTTACTTAATCCTAGTACATCCCTAATTTATCATAATAAGTCCCTGTACATCCCATAATTAATCCATATTCCACATAGATGGTTCAATTACTCGTTGTTATTAAACCCTGCATTACGAATATTCGTTGTTATTTTGCAAAGTCCATTGGCAACCAACTCGTTGCCAACGAATTCTAATTAAAGTGAAATTGTTAACATATGCAACACTCTTTCTGCAATTTTGATATTTCGGAAAGATTCTTGGATATGTTACCAATTTCTGAACGCATGCATACATAAAAATCCTTAGTTCCCGTTCAAAGGTACTCCTTACAAAGTAATGCTTTGTAATGAGCCTTTGGATGTCCAATTTAGACAATTTGGAAAAGGTATGTGTTTATAAAACAGTGTTTCGACTCATGCTATGTGTTCTATGTTGTGAATATTTTGTACATGTTCTCATCTGTTTCTCTGGGTGCATACAGATATGGTGTTCTAACATCCGTTAAACCTTACAAGGTAAGATGAGATGAATGTTAGAATACCTAATCGATGTCGTGTACTTAAAAAATGTGGGAGGTGCTACCGAATTTTCCGCAGACATAGGACTAAACATGAGTTGGTAACTGTTATATAAATATGTGCTTTTCTGAATGGGATATGACCACTACCTATTAGAGAACAGAGGGGATATATATAGACATGTTGTCATATGCATGCATTCATGTGTATATCAACCCTGCCTAATTATTGGTCATAATTGAAGGTGGTATATAGTATGTTATCTCTGTCGTCATGTTGGTCATTCGAAGTTGGATGAAAAGGAAGAATGCTGATGATTTTGAAGATCGCGTTAGCGAATTTTTTGACTTTGCTTACGCACATCCTGTACATGTTGACTTTGATAAGATAAGGTGTCCGTATGGTAAATGTGAGTTGTTGCATTGGAGAAAAAGATTTAAAGTAAAATGGCATCTTCGTCGGTACTATACGGTTTTATGGGTGGATACACAAGGTGGAAGCAGCACGGAGAAACGATAGTATTATCCTCCAACCCGGCTAGTCAAGCTGAAGTAAGGGAGGAGGCACGTTATGATTACCGAGATATGATTATGGATGCTGGGCATGCTAATGTTGACTATGGTGAAGACTGTAGTAACGACAATACCCAACAGCCAAACGAGGGGGCTCATCAGTTTTATGAGTTCTTGAGAGCGCGGAAGGGCCGTTGTGGGATGGAGCTCCAAAACACACGGTTGTCTGCGATTAGTAGGTTATTACAGTTGAAATCAGACCACGGGCCGAGTGAGAAAGGATTTAACGAGTTTGTTACTTTAATCAAAGAAATTTTGCCTGAAAGTGAATAGCTAGCCCCGTCGTATTATGACGCAAAGAAGATGATGAGAAATTTTGGGTTGAGCTATGAGTGAATAATGCGTGCAATAACGATTGTATATTGTTCTGAAAAACGAATAAGGACTTAACACGGTGTCCAGTATGTGATCATTCAAAGTACAAACCGGACAAAATAAAGAAGAAAAACATTGCATGGAAGGTATTGCAATATTTTTTGGCTACACCAAGCTTCAGAATGTACTACTCCTCCACTACGGCTGAACATATGAGGGCTCACTATGAGACTCGTAGCAACAATGCCGATGTGCTGACACGCCCAACTGCTGGAGAGGCGTGAAAAGAGTTTGACTGCATGCATCCAATCTTTGCTCAGGAAGTTCAGAATTTTAGAGTTGGTTTGGCAACCGATGGGGTCAATCCTTTCAAATAGTCTAGCTCGCCTTACTCCACAGGCCTGTTATTATTGTCCTGTACAACCACCAGGCATGTGCATGAAGAAGCCGTACATGTTTTTGTCATTACTTATTTTGAGGACGAAGAGTCCTGACAAGGACATAGATGTGTATTTAAGGCCGTTGATTGATGAGTTAAAACAATTATGAAATCATGGAGTCGAAACATATGATGCATCCCTAAAAAAACTTTCAAATGAGGGCTGCTTTAATGTGGACTATACATGATTTTTCCCGCATTGGGAATGACGTGTGGCTGGAGCACACGTGGGAAGTTAGCATGCCCTGCTTGTATGGGCGTGAACCCCGGTCATACGTTAAAGCATGACAAAAATCCCCCAGTTTGGATGTCATCGAAAGCTTTTGCCACCAGACCATCAGTTCCATAAGCAGAAGGATAAATTCGATGGAACAATCGAGCATGAGGTTGTCAAACTGGACTACCCATATGGTAAAGAAGTGCTCTCATACCTGGAGGCACTTGATACTGACATACCATAGGGCAAGGGAGTGCCAAATCAGAAGATTCCATGATACGGGAAAGAGCACAACTGGAGAAAATATTGTATTTTCTGGGAGTTAGCCTACTGGAGAACACTCATTATTCGAAACAGTATGGATGTGATGCAAATTGAGAAGAATGTTTTTTATAATATGTTCAACACAGTAATGAATGTCAAGGGAAAATTGAAACATCACCTTAAAGCAAGAAGGGATCTACAACAGTTGGGTATACGCCGTGAATTGCATCCTCGGACAGTCAGCGGGAGGACGATACTTCCGAAAGCACCTTACTATCTAGACAAGAAAACAAGTGAAGAAGGTCTGTTAGTGGGTTAAGAATTTGAAGCTTCCGAATGGATTTGCGTCCAACATATCTCGTTGCTTAATGTATCGGAATGCAAGTTCCAAGGGATGAAGAGTCACGACTGCCACGTATTAATGGAGAGATTCATTCTTATTGCCTTCCGGAGACTATTGCCGAGGGTTGTATGCGAGACTTTAACTGAATTATCTCATTTCTTTCAAGATATATGTTTTTCTACAATAGTAACATGGAGGTGCTTGAAAAGAACATTGTGGTGATAATTTGCAACCTAAAGAAAATATTTTCACCTTCGTTACTTAATTTAATTGAGCATTTGCCTGTTTACTTGGCCTATAAAGCTAAGATGGGTGGACCTGTGCAATATCAGTGGATGTATCCATTCGAGAGGTAATCCTTAAACTTGTTACAGTTGTTCGTTTACACTTAATGCAAAACCTGTTATCATTGATATTCCAGCTAACTCGATTCGCTAAACTTCTCGGTTCATGTTCCATTTGAAGAAGAAAGTCCGTAATAAAGCTCGGGTTGAGGGCTCAATTGCGGAGGCTTGCGTAATGGAAGAGCTTGTAAACTTTTGTAGCCAATATTTTTCGGGCCTGATATTGATACAAGGTTAAATCAACTAGGCCGAAATGACCCCGGATCCAGCACAAATTTGGAAGGGCAATTGTCAATATTCAAGCAATCAGGTAGTCCGTTCAGACAAACCTATACTCGATGGCTAATGGATGAAGAGTACAATGTTGTAACAATACATGGCCTTCTAAATTGTGATGAAGTTTCAGCATTTGTTGAGTAAGTTAATGTCTTAATTAAAAAAAATTATTGTACATAATTAAAAATGTGTGATAAGCGAGTCAACTATATTGGTTTGCAGTGAGTTCAATGCGAAAATTTTAATTACTGATCCCGCTGGACTTGAATCTCATCGGAAATCACAATTTGTACCGTGGTTCAGAAGACGTGTAAGTCTTTAACGAAATTATATTGTGTTTTATATATGATTATGTGGCCAATTAGTATACTGATTTATCCTTAATTTTTACCGGCATCTACAATAGGTTCAGTCAATGGATAGACCAGTAGCCTCCTGCTTGAAATTACTAGCTCAATGCCCTAATAAACAAGCATCCTGTCATGGAGGCTATATCATCAACAGGTTTAGGTTTAAAGTAAAAGATGATGACTGAACAAAATAAACCCAAAATAGTGAAGTCTTGGTCAACGACGACTGTTATGACGAGAATTGCATGGACTTTTATGGAGAGTTAGATGAGATTGTTGAGCTAGCATATTTGGGTTCCGAAAATCACCTAATAGTGTTCAAGTGTACATGGTTCGATGTTACATGCAGTAGAGGAATCCGTGTTAGCTCTCAAGGGAACAATGTCAATGTCAAGACTTGTATCGGACGAGCCGTTTGTATTTGGTAGTCAAGCTGCACAAATCTTTTACACGGAGGAAATCACAAATTCCAAATCTCATTGGTTTCCAGTTATCAAGAAAAGAAATTGCCCGTGACATATGACAGTGAGGTAGACACTTTTCAAGCCGACCAAGCACCTGTCTTGATACATGTTGAGGTGAACAATGAGGAGGACGATCTTCCTCTTCCAATAACACTTCATGTAGGAGAATAAGTCGTAGATGATGATGCGGAAGACGTGAAAAGTGTTGAAGATGATGTGACTGAGTCTACTGATGAAGAGGATGAATTACAAGATGAAGAGGATGAATTACAAGATGAAGAGGACGACGAGTCCCACGAAGAAAAGGATGACGAGTCTGGCAATGAAGATGATTCCCAAACTGAAAATGATTGACTTGTATTGTTGTAACATCACGATTGTAGTACTTAATTGGTTCATATTGTGTTTTCATACTTGGTTCATATAGTGTTGTAACATTTTTTTTGCATAATTATTATTTTTAATGTGTTAATTTCTTTGCACTTTATCTATACAAAGTCAGTTATGGATAGAATACAGGCTATTCGTGGTCGGGGTGGACGCCAAGCTGCCTCCTCCCCGGTTGGTCCCACCTCGTTATTGCCCGCTGATGACGCAGTACAGAGTACTCACGTATAGCAGACAGGGCCCTAGCCCCAGCCCCGGCCCCAACCGTTGCCATAGCCCCAACCATTGCCACAGTCCCAACCCTAGCCGTCGCCCCAGCCCGTCGCCGATTCCTCCCATACACATGTTGATTCTCCTTCTTCTGTGGGTTCTACCTCATGTATATTTGATAATAGTGTTTAGTCAATTTTTGCTAGCCTTATATTTGAACTGTATTAATGTTAGTGTTTTGTAGGATCTCGATAAGGCCAAGGCCCGACACGTGGGATACGCATCGACCTCCAGCGTAAACAGAGAGTTATTCTCACCTATGAGGGCCAATAAGTAAAAAAAATCACATCATGCAGTATACACATTCGTTAACTCCGATAGTTATTACGGTTCACTTATTTAATGTATTTATTTATTTCTTTGGCGGGATGCTGGAGAATCAGGTGAAGACGAAGATCGGCGTTCTTGTGAAGAGCCGATTTTTTTAGCCACGGCTGTACTGGAAGGACTGAGTGGCTGGTACAATTAACTATTTTTGTCTGCGATAGTATTTGTTTCATTAAAATATAGTATTAAAATTAATTTGTGTAATTGGATGCCTTGCAGGAGGGGTTCGCGTTTGACTCGCCTGAGCAACAGGTAATGGGGCGACATGTGTTTTTTGCCTATATTGGCAAGAATTACTGCCGATGGCAGCACGATGCACGGGACCGGGCAAAAAAGATGATGAGTTGAAGAAATATCCCTCTCATTGGATATCCCATCTATATGGGGGCAGATTGTTGATCGGTGGACTGATCTAGCCTGGAAGGCCAAGAGTAGGACTGGGGCCGAGAACAGACATGAGAGAGAACACATACACACGGGGGGTCGGTGGCACACAACGTCATCCGACACAAGAATGCGGTTGAGCATGAGGTCATAACTTTGACTTATAATCAGACGCACATGAGGAAGAAGGACAAGGATGAGATGCACCGGGCGGGGGACTATGTTTTAGATATTACTCGGCGGATCGATGTAAGTTTGAGTCAATTTGTTAAATTTTTGTCTTTGTATTCAATATTTGTTGCGTTAATGCCTTAACATATCTTTAAATCAATGTTTTTACAGGCCTCGTATAAACAACTTAGGGGGTCCAAACAGTAGTCCGGACAGCCATCAGTGTCCACAACTACGGATACGAGTACTGGGATATTGAAGCGATGGCTGGATACACCGGATGTCGTCAATCGGTCGAAAGGCCGTATACGAGACCTGCCTAGCACGACTGCACGTGCTGTGATAGGAGCGTCCCCCCTCCCGCTATCCCTCCACAGACACAGGCACTGACTGCAGAACGTCCATTGGACGAGAACGAGATCCGCTGCATTGCTATGGAGATGTTCAGGTTGAACCAGGCGCAGCATCAGCAGGGCACTGCTGCTGGACATGCCGAGCTGGCTCCGGATCAGCAGTATCTAGATCTGAGACTCGGCAACCCCAAATGAGCCTCCTCTCGTGCCCTCCCAACTTGTACTCCCCTCCCGCTCTTGTGCCCTCCCGGATTGTACTCCCCTCCCCTTCCCTAATCTATTGTATCTGGTTCTCGTGCCCTCCTCAACTATATACATATACATATATATATGTAGATTTTATTTTTCATTATAGTAAACATTTTTTTAAATTATATAGTTGTTTTGTGTTTGTTTTAGGGTTAAATAATGTGCATTTGGGGGATTATGCTTTGTTGTTGAGAACTTGAATTTGTAATTACAGGTTTGAGCATTAAAAAAATTAAAAAAAATTGACTTTTAGCAACGGATTTATTCTGTCACTAAAAAGTATCCCTAAAGCTCCACTTTTAGCGACGGGATGTCCGTCCTAAAAGTCAACATTAAGCTACATAATATATGTTGCTAAAAATGTTATTTCGTCGCTAAATATTTAACTTTATAAATTATTTTCAAAAAAAGTTAAAACGGGGTAAATACATTTAGCGACGAAAATTCATTCGCTAATGTATAAAACAATCCGTCGCTGAAAGTCCAATATTAGGGGACAGATTGAAAATTCCATCGCAAAACTTTTAGCGACGGACTTTTATAGGAGAGAGATTTAGCAACGGGTTGTCTGTAGCTAAAAGCTTTTAGCGACGGATCTCCCCCGTCGCTAAAAGTCTTATTTCTTATAGTGACTGACACGGTTTTCGCAAGTTCTTACCAGGCAAAGGCGCTAAACCAAAGACCCACGCACCTGCACACGTTAAATGCTCCAATACAAACTTGGTTTTTCACCTGCAAAAATTACCACCAAACATTACCTTCCTTCTCTCCTGGACTAATAGACTTGGATTTGATGATCGAAAATCTATTCACTTGGATTTGATTATTATGGAAATGCATTTGCTTATTAGGAATCCTACAATGTGTTGAATTACATTGAGTAATGACTAACGATTCAAAAGTTTCAAGCTCCGTTTCCATTCTGCAATAAAGAAGAGTAGACAGAAAACAAGCGGATTCCTCTTACCCTTTAGCCTAAATTGTAAACTGCAACAAAAGGCATCAAAACGCTCCCTATCCAAAGCTTCCCATCCTTTTCCTCCACTTCACTAACTGCTTTCACCACTTTGCCTTGTCTGTCCTCCAATATTTGTAGAAGCTTGCCTTCTGGGCTATACTTCACAACTACTGCGTGAGGTCTGCCTCCAATGTGGAGCAGGAACTGGATCTTTGCTGGGATGGGAAGTTTCAATAGGAACCTTCGTATTTTTGGGTATGAAGCACACAGGTAAGTGTAAAAGGTGCGGCGACAGTGGATAGCCACCCAAAATTCATTTTTCTCATTAGTTCTGACATTGTCAGGAAATCCAGGTGCAACGGCCATTACTTCAGAAGTCCCAGCTTTCTCACCATTCAACCAGTACTTGCGCAATCTACAAGATGAAATGATGACAATTCTTAGAGAAAGTAGCGGGTGCAATACCAACTGTTATAAGATTGAAACCAAAATGGCTGAAGCCTTATTGTCCCCGAATATTTCCTTAACAATTGTTTCCACTACGATACCAAATTACCATCTCATTTTAGACAGGTTCAGCTTTTGGATGAGACCAGGGTGATAGCCGAGTACGCAGGGCCCCTCCCTAATGCAAAGACACCTTCTGACTCTAGGAGCAAGGGATTTCTATCTTGTTGACCCAAAAAAAATAGAAAACAGCAAAGCTTCTAAATGATCGATTAGCATCTAACTTGTAGATTATTTTCAGTTTTTGCAATGACGAACAAGAATAATCTTGTCAAGAGGGAATAGTGTGCACTTCCAAAAGGTAATAATTTTATGCTAATGAGCTCATACATGTATATGCTTCTGCCTCTGCCTCCAACCCCAACCCCAACCCCAACCCAACCCAAAGGGGAAAAAGATGTTTATAACTTCAACAAATTTGTAAGTTGATATAGCTAAAAATATCCCTCCAATCTACGTACGACACGTGGCAGTTGTGACACGTAACCCATACTGACTCATTACTGATATGACATTTACCGTATCAATCACCGGGCAGAATCCTAAAGAGGCTCTGACTCTAGATTGACATGAGATCCTCTAAGATCCTAATTAGATTCTGATTAAAGTTGGTCAAAGCCCAGTCCCACTAAGACTCCTCCTTCTACCACTACATAAAGGGATCTGACCCCTCAGGTACAAACAAGTTCACACACAATCACACATTGTGTCTTACTGCTTCTTCAGAGTTTTACATTGTTAGCCATCTCTGACTTAAGCATCGAAGCGTTCCCCGCCGGAACCCCACCCGGCGGTCACTCCGTGTTCTCTTTTGCAGGCCTGATTTCTAGTGTGATTCCCGATCCAGTTTTTAGCTGCAACAGATTAGCGCCATCCGTTGGACCACTACAGGGAACATGGCCAATCATTCTTCTTTTAGCGACTCTTCACATAGTCGTTCTCCACACCGTCACGCCCGAACGAACAGCTCTCGTCGACTCAGTCGTGACCACCGTTCGACACCTTCACGTTGTCATGCAAATTTTGCGGAAGATGCACACGTTAACGTCACATCTGCAACTCCCGAATCAGAAGGTAGACCTCGAAGAAATCACTCTTCGACGTCTACTCTGAAAAACGGGGACCTTCGTCATCGCCTGAACCGTAAGTTATTCAAAACACCCCATGCCGAACTTACAAAAGAGATCCACGAGCTAAAAGATGTCGTGAACACTCTTCAACAAAAGCTCGACATGGCAGTGGCTCCTCCACCCACTTACCATTCTCATCTTGACCCCGGTGATCTTCGTCTTCGTCTCACATCCAGATCAAGTTACAGCCACAAATACCAATCAACGGCCGATCCAACTTACAATCACAAAGATAAAAGCGGAGATCACGTAACCAGGAGTGGATCATGCTACCGTCGCGATTCTTCAGTCGAAGACAGTACCAACTCCTCTCCCGCACAGGCCGCCGAAGCTGAGATACTTCGATGATCTATCCACCGAAAGAAGAAGCCTGAGTTTCGTACCCGAGGATGAGACTCTTGGAAGGTTGCCCCTAGATATCGTTATCCAGAACAATCTCCCCCGAGGGAAGAATCTGGATATCCTTTATCCGAAGCCATCGAGAAAGCAAAGTTGCCTCCCAATTTTTGAATGCCTCAATGTGACCTCTACGACAGGACTGGGGATCCAGGAGAACATGTTTACCAGTTTCAAACAAACATGCTACTCCTCCAGGTTTCAGACGCTGTCATGTGCAGAGCTTTCCTACCACTCTAAGGAAAGCTGCACATGCATGGTTCAAATCTCTACAACCAAGGTCCATCTACTCCTTTGGCCAATTATCGGATCTCTTTCAAAAGCACTTTGTAAGCAGTACTCCCGAAGGAAGAACTCGACGAGTCTGCTAAACATTGTGCAAGAGAAAAATGAGTCTTTGGCATGTTTTCTCAGACGATTCAATGCAGCCACTTTGGAAATTGACAACTTGGATGAATCCGTGAAGTATACTGCATTCTTCCGAAGCCTTCGACCCACATCCAAGTTCGCTTTCTCTGTGAACAAAAGTCCTCCAGGTAATATGAAAGCCCTTCTTGAGAAGGCTAACAAATATATTCAAGCAGAAGAATACCTAGAGACACACAGGGACCGACGTGGAGAAGGGAAATCGGAACAGAAGAAACGATCTCGAGAAGTAACTCCCCCAGAAGGAAAGTCAGCAAAACGTCCTAAACGTGATGAATGACGTCCAAAAGACACGTTTAATCTGACACCCCTCAATGCAAAGCCGTCGCAAATTCTTCACGAGATCAAAGACAACAAGGCTCTTTAGTGGCCAGACAGAATGAAATCCCGACCAAACAAGAGGAACAAAGATTTGTGGTGTCACTTTCACAATGATCATGGCCACACAACTGACAACTACGGGTCGATCAAACGAGCAATTGAGGCCCTTATCAAGCGTGGCCAGTTGAGAAAGTTTGTAGCTCCTGGAGACGGAAGACAACAAACACCACCGGCCATATAAGAAAGAGAAGATCGAGAAGAGAATGCGGGTACGATCAACACTATATCCGGGGGAATAGCCGCAGGAGGTTCATCGGGTAAGGCTCGCAAAGCATACGCCAGAGAGGTGTGCATAACGAGCCCGCCCCTGAATAAGAAGCTGGAAACGGTACCCGCAGCGACGATCACCTTTTCCGATGATGATTCGAAGGGCATAAAAACCCCCCACGATGACCCATTAGTCATCACCATTAAAGCTGGGAACTTTGATGTCAAGCGTGTCTTGATTGATAACGGAAGTTCCGCAAAAATCTTATTCCATGATGCATTCGAGAAGATGAATATTCCAACGGACCGTCTCCGAAAGATGGATACACCGTTGTATGGATTTTCCAATCATCCGGTTGCAGCCGAAGGGATTATCGCACTCCCAGTTGCGATTGGCACACCTCCGGCACAAGCCAACTTCATGCTTGATTTTGTGGTGGTAAAAGTCCCCTCAGCATACAATGCCATATTGGGACGACCAGCACTCAATCGGTTACAAGCAGTAGTGTCAACTTATCACCTCAAGATGAAGTTCCCCACGGAACACGGGATTGGAGAGGTGAAGGGAGACCAAACTACGGCTCGTCAGTGCTACGTGACTTCATGCCGATCGAAGAACAAAGAAGCACTGATTATCGAAGACCTCCGAGAGGACACAAAGATGCAAAGAGGAGAACCTGTTGAAGATCTTGTGAGCATTGAAGTATATCCCGGAGAAGAAAACAAAATGGTTCGCATAGGCTCAAATCTTAAGGAAGACACCAAGCTCGAGCTGGTAAACCTATTGAGAACCTATGCGGATATTTTCGCATGGACAGCGGCAGACATGCCAGGGATTGATCCCGAGATCATTACCCATAGGCTGAATGTCGACCCATCCAGAAAACCTGTTAAGCAGAAGAAGAGGACTTTTGCGCCAGAAAGACAGGAGAAGATTGAAGAAGAAGTAGATAAACTCTTGACTGCAAAATTCATTGAAGAGATCTACTACCCAGATTGGATCGCCAAGTTGTCATGGTTCCTAAACCCGGCGACAGATGGCGAATTTGTATTGATTACACTGACCTGAACAAAGCATGTCCGAAGGATAGCTACCCGCTTCCAAGAATCGACCTTCTGATCGACGCTACTTCAGGCCACGAATTGCTTAGTTTCATGGATGCATATTCTGGTTATAACCAGATCATGATGCACGAAGACGATGTCCCAAAAACATCGTTCATCACAGAAAGAGGGTTATATTGTTATAAAGTAATGCCTTTTGGACTTAAGAACGCCAGGGCAACTTACCAGCGCCTGGTGAACATGATCTTTCGAGACCTGATCGGAAAGAACATGGAGGTCTATGTTGACGATATGCTCGTAAAGAGTGTAAAGTCTGAATTCCATGTGGAAGACTTGAGAGAAACTTTCGACATCCTTCGAAAGTATAAAATGAAGCTGAACCCGCTCAAATGCGCTTTTGGAGTTGAATCAGGGAAATTCTTGGGGTTTATTGTTTCTCAACGAGGAATTGAAGCAAACCCAGAAAAGATAAAAGCCATTCAAGCCATGACGCCTCCAAAAACCGTCAAACAAGTGCAAGAGTTAACAGGAAGGGTTGCAGCTTTGGGAAGGTTCATGGCACGATCAGCTGAACGATGCTCGCCATTCTTTAAAGCCATCAGGAAGGCAAAGAATTTTGTTTGGACGGACGATTGTCAGAAATCGTTCGAAGAGCTAAAAACACACTTGAGTTCTCCGCCCCTACTTTCGAAACCATTCCCTGGAGAAGACTTATTAATATACCTCTCTGTCACCGAAGTTGCCGTCAGCACTGTTTTGATCAGAGAGGAAGATGGGGTCCAGAAACCCATCTATTACGTCAGCAAGGTCTTACAAGATGTGGAGACAAGATATCCGAAGATCGACAAGATTGCCCTAGCCCTTATCATATCAGCTAGGCGTCTTCGACCATATTTTCAGTCTCATACCATTGTCGTTCTGACAGACCAACCACTCAGAAAGGTATTGATGAGCCCTGAGGCATCAGGAAGATTGGTAAACTGGTCAGTCGAGTTGGGAGAATTCGATCTCCAGTATAAACCTCGCACTACAGTGAAAGCTCAAGCCCTAGCGGACTTTATTGTCGAGTGCACGTTACCCGAAGACCCACCTCAATTGGTGATCTCTGAGGTTACTGATCCTTGGAATCTTTATGTAGACGGTTCTTCAGCTGTTGGCAATAGTGGAGCCGAGATTATTCTTATAAGTCCAGAAGGTTTTACTATTGAGTACGCACTTCGTTTTAGGTTTGAAGCCTCAAATAACGAAGCCGAATATGAGGCTCTTCTCGCGGGAATAAGGCTAGCACATGCCTTAAAGGTGGACTCCCTATCAGTTCATAGCGATTCCCAACTGGTGGTCAATCATGTCTTGGGAGATTATGAGGCCAGAGACGAAAGAATGGCTCAATATCTCGACTTAGTTAAAACTTCAGCTGTGAAGTTTCAAAACTTCACCATTCGCCAAATCCCCCGAGACCAGAATACTCAAGCAGATACGTTATCAAGACTCGCTTCCGCTGAAGAAACGAAGGCCCGACGCCCGGTATACCTTGAATTCCTCAACGATCGCAGTATCAGTTCTCATGATGAGATTGAAATCATAGATCAAGAACCCTGTTGGATGGACATGATCATCAAATACCTGTCCACAGGCGAATTACCAAGTGAAAGACATGAGGCGAGGAACCTTCGCGTCAAAACTGCTAGGTATGCTTTAGTTGAAGGTACTCTATACAAGAAATCATTCAGCCTTCCTTACCTCAGATGTCTACGCCCATCAGAATCCCTATACGCATTACAAGAAGTACATGAAGGGATATGCGGTCAACATCTTGGGGGAAGGACGTTGGTGCAGAAGATCTTAAGGCAAGGATATTACTGGCCTACGATGCAGAAAGACGCCATCGAATTCACCCGAAAGTGCGACCAATGTCAGAAGTTTGCACCGCTTTCTCATACACCGGTCGCCCCATTAACTTCAATTGTTTCCCCCATCCCCTTTGCTGTATGGGGAATGGATCTACTAGGACCTTTTCCCATGGCGTCGGGGCAACGACGGTTTGTGATTGTAGCAATAGACTACTTCACCAAATGGACCGAAGCAGAATCTCTGGCAACCATAACTTCAGCCAAGTGTGAAGACTTCTTTTGGAAAAACATCATCTACCATTTTGGGGTGCCCAGAGCTTTGGTCGTTGATAACGGCAAACAGTTTGACAACAACAATTTTCGAACCTTTTGTTCGAACCTTTCGATCGATTTGAGGTTCACTTCAGTAGCCCATCCACAATCCAATGGTCAGACTGAAAACATGAATCGAGGCATCTTACAAGGATTGAAGAAGAAGCTAAATGAAGCTAAAGGCGCATGGGTGGATGAACTTCGCAAAGTGTTGTGGGCCTATCGAACAACTCCACACTCGGTCACAGGAGAAACGCCTTTCTCGCTCTGCTATGGTACCGAAGCGATGTTGCCAGTTGAGATCGGAGTCCCAACAATACGGGCCTTACATTTTAGCGAATTAAACAACGATGTTGGACTCCGCGCAAATCTTGAATTAGTGGAAGAGGCCCGAACTCAAGCCCATGTACGATCCGTTATCGTTAAACAACGAGTCGCACGATATTACAATCAGAAAGTCCGATCCAAGCAGTTTAACGAGGGAGATTTAGTCCTTCGCAAATTAGAAGTCTCGAATCCAAAGGCAGCAACGGGAAAGTTATCTCCAAATTGGGAAGGACCCTACCGTGTGATAAAGGTGCTCAAGACGGGCGCCTATGCACTCGGCACACTTTCAAGAGAATCTATCCCTCGCACTTGGAATGCTGAAAACTTGCGCAGATATTACCAGTAGTGTCTTGGCCCAAGCCAAAACACTTCCTTTTTTGGGGATAAAGGGCTCAAACCTTGTCAGAACTCCAAGGGAATAAATAGGTTGTCCAGCAATCCAATGTAAACTTTTTCTCGAGCAATAAAGTTATGTTTCTCAGCATTGTTGTGATGGAAGCTTAGCCAGAACATTCTGTCCGAACAGAGTGATGGCCGAACACCCTGCCTGAACAGGGTGCTCAATTTTGCCAAGACATTCTGTCTGAACAGAATAATGGCCGAACACTCTGCTCGAACAGAGTAATCAGTTTAGCCAAAATCAATCTGTCCCGAACAGAATGATGGCTGAACACTCTGCCCGAACAGAGTAATCAATTTAGCCAAAATCAATCTGCCCCGAACAGAATGATGGCCGAACACTCTGCCCAAACAGAGTGATCAGTTTTAGCCAAAATCAATCTGCCCGATCAGAATGATGGCAGAACACTCTGCCCGAACAGAATGATGGCCGAACACTCTACCCAAACAGAGTGATGACCGAACACTCTGTCCGAACATAGTATATAACTCTTGGGTTTTATAAAATACAAGAGAAGGCCAAACGGGTTAGCTACAGATCTAAGTCCGTGAAGAAACAAAAGTTAATGGGGGCATCGTCACTCCAACAAAGCTTTTAACTTCTTCGAAATTTAGGCCGAGCGAAGGTGCTCGACTTCTTTGCCAACTCTTTAAGTGACGAATAAAGGGTTTGAGTCAAAGTAAACATTTTTTATACTGTGTGAATGGTAAACACAAACCATAAGAAACACATAGTAAAGGATCAACATGAAATAAAAGATAAAGAGTTTTACAATAAAGCCCTTGAAAGGGCATTAAAATTCTCTGTCTAGATAAACAACAAAGCGTAGATACAAGGGCTAAAGTCTAGGGCTCGGGTGCATCACCAGATGGACCTTCTCCCGGAGGATGAGAAGCTGCGGCATCTCCCGCCTCTGAAGGCATGGCAGTCTCTCTAGATGGAGACACCACCGCAGGCAGAACGAAATCCTCCAAGGGGATGTCAGGAAAGCGCTCAGCAAACATCTCCTTGGCCTTTGTAAAGCCAAGATCATAGATCTCAAGGCCATCTTCAGTCCGCTTCTTCAGCCATTCATCCCCCGCATTTTAGTCCAGGAAGTCGCGGATGCCTTGGTCTCGAGCTTTGGTTACCTCTTCTGTCGCCTTCCTCTTTATTCGCTCCAGCCTCCTCTCCAGATTTGCAATCTTAGCCAGATAATCTTCCTCTCGATTACTCAGCTCTTCAGCACGATGAGAAGCTTCTTGTGCCTCCTTAACAGCTTCCCTCTTCTGTTGAGCCTCATCTGCTGCCACCTGCCTCGCCATCTCAAAGCGAGAAAGCATTTTAGACCCACTGGCATACATTTGCGATAAAGATCGGGACGATCAGCAAAATGGAGTCCGAAAGTAAATACAAGAGAAAACTAGAAGAAAGAATCTCACCGTATACACAGCCTGAGCAAAGGAACATGCAAAGGTCTCAGGAGTTTGGTTCTGAAATATTTCCTTGTCCCGAGGAAGAACTCCGTGAACAAGGTGTTGCTCTGAAATCTGACTATCTGGCATCCCAACATCATTGGAACGAAGAGTCCATCTGGGACGAAAGATGGGATCCTCTTCGACGGACACCTTCTCCACGATCTGCGGAGAGTGGTCGGGAGGGATAACCCTTGTCTTCTTTGGAGCAGGGGGCAACTCTGTACTTGGCTGCTTTTCTCTCCTCTTCCCTTTGGCTTTCTGCAAGACACCAAGAAAACCTCCTTGCGGTGTTTTTCCACTTTCGCTTGCCATTTCTGCAAAGGAGTTGGCAATCAATACAAGAATACACATTGAAACGAAGACTGGAACCAAAAGCCTATTTAAAAGCACACCTAGAGACGCGTTCTCAGCAGGAAATATGCTAGAGATAGTAGGCGCGGGAGGAGGGGTTACAGCTCCAGCTGGAACAATAGTGCGAGGAATGATCCTTGCCCATTCTAGTTGTTGCTCTGATAAGGGTTCGTCAATGGAAAGTCCGCCCCGAAGTTTGATGTGGCTAAGAATGTGTTTGGTAAGGTTGTTTGGAACAGGCTTGCCAGGGTTCTCAAAATCCTTACAGTAAGGATTCCACTCTCTGTCAAACGGAAGCTTCCCTTTATCAGAACGACCAACAAAGAAGTATCTGGAGTGCCAACCTTTATTCGACTTTGGCCCCCCTTTCAGAAGTCGTTGCCTACTGTGAATATAGTACCATCCTGGGCAATTGGCAACCCCCTTGACGAAACAGATTTCAAAGAATACTCTCATAAAATCTGTTGGATCTGATTTATAGCCTAAAGTCTGAACCAGATAAATGAGCCCGACAAGCTTCCTCTAGCCATTAGGAACAAGCTGACCTGGGGCCATCTGGTAATGCTCGAAGAAACGAAGAGCAAAAGGGTGAAGAGGAAGTCTGTATCCAGATCTCACTTGCTCTTCGTAAATCCCAGTCTCATACTTCATTCCATAGTTGGCTGGTTCTTGCAAGCCAGGAAGACGAGCATACCAGCCTGCGGGAAGAGGATATTCCCGGAGCAATTCCACCAAATCTTCGGTAGGCATTTTACTCGACTTCTCGTCTGCTGTATACCAAGGCCTAGGATTAGCCTCGTCTTCGACTTGATCCTTAACATCGCCTAAGGCATTCTTGGCAGGCAAAAATGGGGATCGTTGGGAGGTTGAAGGCTGGAGAGGTTGAGAAGATGAAGGGCGTAGTGGTTCTGAGGATAAAGGTCGGAGAAGCTGTGGACTTGAAGTCCCAACTTCACTACTTGAAGTTGAAACTCGACCTGATCTTGATGATGAACTACTGCTAATGACTATATCCTCTTCAAGAGATGAAACCGAGACTGAGGACTCGGACATATCTTCTAAACAAACTACAAAAACTTGAAATGTTGAACAGAAAGAGGAGATGATGAGAGACTTACTTGAAGTGAAGAATGCTTCCAAATGATTCGAGTGAGGTGAAAATGAAATGGAGATCTCCTTTTATAGAGAAAACCCCGAATAACTGTTTCTGGGGAATCGCAACGGTTCATCTACCACACACGTGTCACAGGCTGATGAGTAGAAAAACTTGAAATTCTCAATTCCTGCTCAAAGACATTAATGGAGAAGAATTCTCAATTCCTGCTCAAAGACATTAATGGAGAAGGAGACACGTGGAGGGAACCAAGGTAATGGCCGACAGGATCCTGCCCGAGCAGAATCGTGTCCGAACACTCTGCCCGAACAGAGTAACCGTGGCCGAACAGAATCCTGACCGAGCAGGATCATGTCTGAACACTTTTCCCGAACATAGTGACCATAGCCAAACAGAATCCTTCCCGAGCAGAATCACATCCGAACCCTCTGCCTGAGCAGAGTGACAACGGCTGAGCAAAATTCTGTCCGAACAGAATCCCGTCCGAACACTCTGCCCCAACAGAGTGACAACGGCGGAGCAGAATTCTGTCCCAACAGAAACCCGTCCGAGAAGAGTGACAACGGCCGAGCATAATTCTGTCATAACAGAATCGTGTCCGAACACTCTGCCCGTACAGAGTGACCGGGGCCGAACAGAGCCCTGTCCGAACAGAATCCCGTCCGAACACTCTGTCCGAGCAGAGTGACCATGGCCGAACAGAATCCTGCCCGAGCATAATCGTGTCCGAACACTCTACCAGAGCAGAGTGACCGGGGCCGAGCAGAATTCTGTCTGAACAGAATCCCTTCCGAACACTCTGCCCGAGCAGAGTGATAACGGCCGAGCAGAATTCTGTCCGAACAGAATCCCGTTCGAACACTCTGTCCGAGCAGAGTGACCGTGGCCGAACAGAATCCTGCCCGAGTAGAATCGTGTCCAAACACTCTGTCCGAGCAAAGTGACCCTATCCGAATAGAATCCCGTCCGAACACTCTGCCCAAGCAGAGTGACAACAGCCGAGCAGAATCATGCCCGAGCAGAATTCCACCCGAGCAGAACTCTGTCTGAACAGAATCATGCCCGAGCAGAATTCCATCCAAGCAGAACTCTGTCCGAACAGAACCATGTCCGAGCAGAACCATGTCCGAGCAGAGAACTCTTCAAATATTTGAAATGGGGGCAGACAGATCCGATCCTGCTTTTGGCATAGTTCGCTATCACCAGTGGGAAAAGTGTGCTTCCACCCGCTTCAGTAAACGCTGGTAAAAGCAGGGGGCATATGATATAGCTAAAAATATCCCTCCAATCTACGGACGACACGTGGCAGTTGTGACACGTAACCCATACTGGCTCATTACTGATATGGCATTTACCGTATCAATCACCGGGCATAATCCTAAAGAGGCTCTGACTCTAGATTGACATGAGATCTTCTAAGATCCTAATTAGATTCTGATTAGAGTTGGTCAAAGCCCAGTCCCGCTAGGACTCCTCCTTCTACCACTATATAAAGGGGTCTGACCCTTCAGGTACAAACAAGTTCACACACAATCACACATTGTGTCTTACTGCTTCTTCAGAGTTCTACATTGTTAGCCATCTCTGGCTTAAGCATCGGAGCGTTCCCCCGCCGGAACCCCACCCGGCGGTCACTCCGTGTTCTCTTTTGTAGGCCTCATTTCTGGTATGGTTTCTCGATCCAGTTTTTAGCTGCAACATAAGTCATCAATGTCAAACAGCTCTTAGATTTAAGGCTTTCTAAGAATCGTATAGTCATCATAAACACGCCAAACTTTCATTGAAATCACCCTAACAAAAATTTGCAGAGGACAGGGTCTATCAGACACCTTGAGGGGACCACTAAAACTCGAGCATTGAAATGCAACAGGTGAATCATACAAATCTTGAATAAGAGGTAATGGGAACCCACCTGCCAACAGTCCCTTCACAAAATACAAAGAATGAGCCATCCTTGCTGAGAGAGACACCATTGGGAAATTGCAGATTGCGAACAAGAACGGTGGTTTCTTTTGTGCTAGAATCATATTTTAGAACTCGGCCGCTATCTTCTCCAGAGAAAAATAACTGCATGAAGTTCCTGAAACAAAAACTCCGTGAGAACAATGATCTTGATAAACATTCTTAACTTGGTATTTTTTCTCCTTTTGTTCCCAATTCCTTGAAGAAAAATAGAACTAGATCTACTATTCAAATGGTGGACAAGTGATGCACAATAAAAAAGCAAAACATCATATTAGGAAGTTGTCAATACGATCTTGAGAACTGATCAAGTACTTATAAGGGTCTGATTCAGTTCAAGAAGCTTTAATTTTGGAGGCCTTCTGATCATTCATGACAACGAAAAATCAAACAAATTTGGGACATGACGAAGCAGGATTTTGGAACAGCAGGGATGAGTACTGCAACTTCATATGAAAAGGTGAAATGCTAGCAATACAAAGAAACAAGTGGCTCTTTCTACCACCGCATATGCTTTACAAACCCCTTATCGATTCATGAACTCTACATTGACCAAATTACCAGCTAATATCTAATCCCCTCTTCTTTGTCTTCTCCATGCCTACATTATCTCTACAATGCACCTTCACCATTTTACCAGAGCAGAAACACCATACCAACATAGCTGATAACTCCCCGTCATTCCGAAAAGGCATTCTTTCATAAGTTATTTGGTCTGGCATATAAATCATCATTACATCATAACACGACTATCCAACAATATGCACAAATAGGTCAAACACTTTTTGGGCTAGTAATTTTCAACTAAAGGTCATCAATCTATTCTCTTGTTACCTTTTCTCATTTGCCTTTGACAGAGATGATAAATCTATTGCAAGATAACAGGCAAGCATGAACTTAGCATGTTCTTGGGGCTGATCTTTGTTCACGACATAGATCTTTGTTCACGTTTTACAGAGGAAATCATAAACCCAGTAGATTACGAGATCAAACGCGGACACAGGAGATTACAATGTAGATTTTAGAGTCAGAAAGGAGTTGAATCTCAATTGATCTGGAGAGAGAGAGAGAGAGAGAGAGATCTGGATAATGGGATGTACTTTGGAGTGAAAGGGAAATTATGTGCATAAACCTAATGTTTACATCCATTATTTTTGAAAAATTTTGTGGCCATGTGATGCACGTAGCTCTGTGCATATTTTTTTGTTCTTTTCATAAGAGGGAATTGTCAATCACATCAAGAACTGCACTGCCAGCCAGCGTATAAAAGGAAATAACATCAATATCCTACCTCCTTTGATACTTGGTGCTGCTATCTGTAAAATAAACATTCCCCTCATCATCAATGTCCAGGTCATTTGTAAACCTCAGAGGAACCCCCTGGGCTTCAGTCGCTAGAGATGTTGCCAACCCTCCTTCTGGCCCAACTTTCATCAACCCCATATATGCATCTGCAATATATAAATCACCCGTTTTCCTGTCAAATCGAAGCCCTAAAGGCCTGCCACATATGTGCTCATTCTTTGAGTAGCTTAAAGGCGATGGTTTCGGATCACATAGTTTTGACCTGAAACCCAAACAGAAATTCGTCAGAAGGGTACGTCATATAGTGCTATCACTGGAAAGATCCGGAGAAAGGTACCTTCTAAACTTGACAGAACACAGTTAATTGGCTAACACATTAAGCAATTTCTTGTCTAGAAATGTCTTTGATATGGCCAAAACAAACTGCAAGCTCTACCCACCATCACAACTCGCCGTTAGATGGCATCACTACCCAGAACTGAAAAGTAAAGCTCAATTAGGAAATAAACCAAATTAGTTATTACCTATTTCGCATTGATCTAAAACTTGAAAAGTGTTCTCTAGGACTAAAACCTGGCATATCCCGACAGCAGCTTAGGGACGGCATGCAGAAAATTCTCTGCAGACACTCTAAAAACTTTGTTGCTCACTGTCTCCTTTACGAGGAAACCCTAGTCTACCTACCGAAACCTGCTCTATAGCCCCTATGATTCTAGAAGGGGAAGACATGCAAAAATATTTCCTGAAGGCATCTACATAAATTTAGTGAGAATTTGGTAGACAGCGAATGTCTCTTTGATTATGTAGTGGAAAGACTCGCTCTTTTCATTTCAAATTTCTAACTATCTCCAGATAATGATTATTACCTTGTTTACTTCAGAAAGTACATAGCACTGATCCACCTTGGAAAGCCCCACTGATCCTATTGCGCTAGATGCACCAAACCAAAGGGCAAATGCCCCATGTCCAATATACCTATTTTCCTACTCTTTCCTATAAAATACCAACTCGTAATCACAGAGCATATTACTAGTTCACTAGCACGTAAGCAATGATGAAGAAGACAGTAATTGGTTGGTTCTCCATTTGGACATGAAACACCATTCAATGCATTGAAGCAGCTCTAAGAAGCATGGATGCATGCGGGTGCGGGTGTGGATATGCGGATATGATATTTTTGAAAATTTTAAAATACGAGTGCGGCGGGGATACGGCAGATTTTATAAATATTTTTTTAGCTATATATATTTATTATTAAATTTGTTAACAATTTGAATCTTAAAATGTGTTAGATATATGTAAAAAAGCATAAATATTCCAACTAAAATAGTGAGTTTGTTAAGTTTAATGAGTTGCTTCTTGAATTTTGAAGTTTTCAACTAAATTAGTGATAATTTCTTAAGTTTGGACTGTTTTGTAAATATTGAAATTGTGTAAGTGAACACAATGAAGTTTGTATGTGTAGTACTATTATTTCTTCGAAGTATTGGGGTATATTTAAGTAATAAGTTAATAAGTGGGTACAAAAATGAAATAGCAAAAGTTAAAAGTCTTTATTATCTAATAACTTCCGGCCACACCAGCCACCTCGATAACATCGATGTACAAGGTTCCAGCCACCTCGATAATATTGTATAGTTTCTCCTTTCTCTCCTTTCTTCCAGCCACAGCGCAGCGCCGCGTGCCTCAGCGCCGCACTTGGTTCCCCGGTGAGATCTTCTCCTTCTCCTCTTCCTTCTTCTTCTTCTTCTTCTTCTTCTTCTCTCCGGTCTCCTCTCTCCTTGCCGGTGGTCGCTTGAGTAGCCGGTGGCCACAAATCTGCACGGTGGTCATAGGTCGGATACGTACCTGATCCGCACTCGGTATTTAAGAAATTAAAAAAATAATTCAATAAAATCAGACACGCACCGATGCCACACCCGACGCATATTCAGTGTCGGTGCTTCACCCCAAGTGCCGCACCGGTGCTTAATAGAAGCAGCTGCAGGGGCGGACCACCCACCTTACCGGTGGGGGCCATGGCACCCCCACCCCCCCACCAATTTTTGGGAAATTTTCTTTTTGATATATAGATAGTGCATAAATACATCTAAATAAAATAGAAAAATACTGTTATAATAATTAATTAAGATTTTATTTTGTTGTGTTGTTTACTCTTTATGCCATCGGTCATCATATATTTGTCCTTTTTCATTTTTTTGTTCGATCTTCACTCTTCTAAATTGTAAATTTTAAAACTTCATATTACAAAAAAAAAGAAAGAGAGAAAAGATTAGGTCAAGATTAATTCTTTTTTTTTTTTAGTTTAAGTTTCTATACATATGTTAACTTATATGTTACTATTGTACTCATACAATTGATAATAACATTAGTAAATTCTTTCGTGTAAGCTTAATAATTTGTTATTACTAATCTTACTAAGTTAAATAAATCACTTTAAACAGTAAAATTATATGATTAGAAGTCAAATTGAACAGGCATTTTGCATATAGTGATGCTAATTACATTATGTTTCTGATTTGTCATGTTTGATGTAAATTTGAACCTTTTAAAATTCTTTTAAGTGAGCCATTAATTTTATTTATTTTTTTACTTTTTGGCCCCCCGCGATTAGACTTTCTGGATCCGCCCCTGAGCAGCTGCTTATATATTTCATCCATAGTGTCACTCAAACTGGCCAGAGAGTAAGTCTAAGATTATGTAAGCTAAACCTAATGGAGTTAATAGAAAACAGTCATGAAGAAAGGATAACAGTTAATCACCCTATCTCATTTAGGCACAAGCTTAATATCAACTTTAACCTAGGTCCTAAATACTCTAAAAATCCTAGAGTGTTCCTTCCAGCATTGAAAGTCTCGCAAGACCAATTTTAGCAGCTGGTCCCTCAAACTATATGCGTTGCCAAAGAATCTTACATATATACACCTTGTCAAAACTACTCCCTACGAATCTAGACTGAAGGTGTGCTTTGCTAGTAGCAGAAGGCTATGAAACTTTTTCTTAAGGTAATGTTGGGCGACAGGTAGCTCACCCCAAATGTTATCTACAAAGGGCATTGCAGTAAAGTGAATGTACTTTTAAGTGATAGATTTCTGAAAGTTGAAAGCCGTTTAACGGAATGAAGCTCAGATAAGTAGGTAAATTTCTTTAGGTTTTTTTTTACAAAATCAAGGCATCTCTTGTACATTGAAAATTAACATTACATAACTATGGCCTGTTCTCCCCTAAGAAGTCCATATAATGTGCTTAGTGGTAAAAAGTTAATTCTGAATTCAACAAATGATATTATCAGGTGGAATTGTTCTGTCGCATTGTCGAGTTCCAAATAAAACGTTGAAAATATTTTCCAATTATCTGCATAAAAATAAAGTTCTGATTTATAATGGCAGCTTTGTCCACTGTGTGAGCTCTTGGTTGATCAGTCAAGTTAGGTACCAACCTGAATTGCCTAGTAAAGCTAGAGCTTGTCACAACTGCCAGTTCAAGGGATTCTTGATGATTTTGGAATGGCATATTTGTCTTCGCAGCTAAGCTCTTGGGTTTTGATATTTTCCCTTCTGTTTGTTTCTCGGGTATTCTTAAGGAGAAGTTTGATGGGCCTCATATAACTGCTCAAGATTCCGTGGAGTACGGCATTATCCTTCTATGCTAAATCCCTTACAACGAAGATACTCCTGTATTTGTCAATGGGGAAGTTTTAGCAGTCTGGATGACTCCTCAAGTTCCAACAGTTGGGGTCGACTACATGAGTTCTCTCTTCCATTCGCCCCTAACAGAGCACATAGTTTCAGATAAGTTCCTAACAATCAAGTCTTTTCACACTACTACTCATAATCACACTACTAACTCGATACTAATGTGATTACCTTCCTGAGGGAATGTGGACGCGGCGGAGTTTTTAGATCTCCCAAAAGAGTTTCGAAGGGTGAAGGGCGATGAAGCTGCTGATTGAGCTGTAGTGTTGGTTTCGTGTTAAGCACTGAAGTGTGTCTTAGAAACTGGCTACTAATTTACTGCGATAACAAGTTACTAAAGCTTCTACAGTAATTTATCTGCCATTGGTGTCCTCCTGTCATATATCAAACTAGGTTTGTTAGATATTAACACTTGAAAAAGTTTCTCTTGTGGCACAAAGGAAACTCTATCCCGCGTACTTGTGCTGGTAGTACTTGCGTTTCATAGATTGTGACTTGGATTCCGGGCTTACCTACACAAACGAATCTGCTTCCAAAGTTTGCACGACGTAAATCAGAGTACATGTATTACATGTAAGATTATAGTACGATGGTCACAGATATGACTCTGTGTAATTGTAAGACAGGGTTGATGCAAAGAATGACGTAAGGGTTGGACAGCATTGCCCAACTAAAAAGGGTGCAAGTTTTTTATAGTTGTCAACCATATTGCACCATCATACCATTATATTCCTGAAATTCCCCTTTGAAAGACCTCAATTCAAACACAAAAACGAAACATCAAATCAATGCAAAGCATGCAATCAAAACGAATCAAATACGCAACCAAAAAACTCACCGGTTGGGCGATGTGTAAGCAAAATCCACCCAGGCCTCTCCATTCCAGACCACAACCCGCCCATCAGCAATACCAGAATAAGGCCCACGGCCCTGTGGATCGAACGCCAAGCTTTCAGGCCCCTGGACCTGGTTCAAGAACTTAATGTCCGCCTTCTGCAGCAAATCCTCTGTATCTTTCTCCACCGGAACTTCAGACCACGGCGGCATGTCGACTTTGACCGCCTCAAAGTCGGGAAAGTTGTAAATGGCACTGTGCTTAAAAGGGTCTGTTCCGCAGTAGAGGGCAAGGAGGAAAAAAAGTCCGGCGAGTATTCCGGCCGGCGTCATTGCGGTGGTTCGGGTTGGAAAATGCGTTGAAGAAGATGGAAATTTCACTAGAGTGGGTTTTGAGTGAGTGAAATGCGTATAGTTTTCAAGTAGCTGTGCTCAGCTGCCGTCCTTTGGTTTCTCATAATGAGGGAAAGGTAGAGTTGTTAAAAGGGCAGCCGGCCCGCGGGCCATGCCGGTAGTTTTCAAGTAGCTGTTCCCAGCTACCCTCCTTCGGTTTGTCACAGGGAAATGTAGAGTTGTCAAAAGGGATGGGTGGCCGCGGGCTGGCCTGACCCTGGGCCCGGAGTGACCCTACCCTTAGGGCTTTGGGCGAGGGCTAAGGCTAGGGACAGGTTATTCTTTTTCCCAGAATTATCCAAGTTCGGCCTGGCCCTAAAAAGCTTGGGTCAGGCCGTAAAAAACGGGTCGGCCCAAAACGGGCCTGTTTTTAGGCCCTAACCCGATTTTTAGGGCTGGCCCGGCCCGACCCTCTTTTGGCCTGAAAACTGGCCCCTTTTTGACCATAAGGTTGACCCTCTTTTGCCCTAAGGTTGGCCCTATTTCTGACCCTTTTTTTATCCTACACACAGGCCCTCTTTTGACCCAATATTATTGTATACACACATTATTATATATAAGTGTATCTGTCCAACGATAATCGAATGAACAATGAATCTGAACATGAATTATGACGATCGTTCTTCCTTGATTCAATAATCAAATATATGTTTGACGTAAAACAAAAATTAGATTACAAATATTACAATCAAACCATGAGAAATTATGGGCCTCCTTGAAGAGGCATTGACAGTCTTGAATGGGTCGAACTTATTTGTCAATAAATAACAAACCGACTAATTCATGTATAATCTCTTGTCGGCTTTACGTTCCACCCTCTTACATATAAATTAGTATTGGCATCGTGCGTAAAAAAATAAATATTAAAATACATATAAAAAGCTAGTATTTATATTATTAAATAATAATAACAAAATAGATAGTAAAATCATAATATTATTTTCACCTTTTATGAGTTTTCAAAAATAATTGTTATTCTTTCAGGAACGACAGAAGAAGTAAAATATCAAATAGTAAAAATAGTCTCTTTCAAATAGTAATAATTGTTATGTGTTAATATTTTATTAATAAAGTTCACCAAGAAGAGTATAAAAAGATATAACATATAATAAAAAATAAAATGAGAGACAAATAAATATGTATATACATATATATATATATATATATATATATATATATATGTATGTATATGACTTATAATGAAATAAAAGGATAAAGATTGGGTTCTTTAAATTGTGAATATTAGACATGCCGAGAGTATATGAAAGAAGAAATTTAAAATTGAGAGAGAGAGAGAGAGCGAGGGAGCAATTTACTTACATAATAACAAGAATCCTAATCATAGTACTACATTACAATTTGCTTACATAATAATAAGAAATTACTGCAATTCAAGTCTTTACTTTGAATAACAAGAAATTGCACAAAAAAAGGGCCCGGGCCCAGCTCAAGCCCTGCCCTAGATATTGGGCCTAGAGCCAGGGCTTGGACTGGGCCCAGATTTCCCCTTCATCCAGCCCGGCCTAGTTTGCAGTCCCACTAGCCCGACCCGATTTCACGGCAGACTCGATGGGCCAGGGCTGGGCTGGCCCATTGACATCTCTACCTCACATCAACAAACCCCTCCTAACAACTCACACAACCCCTACCGCCCAATCACAATCTCAAGCCACTGACTACTCCTAATTTACCAAATGGTAATCCTAGGCACTTCAAGGATCATGGTTGGTTATGTGAGTGATATTAAGGTTTTTAGAGAATCCCAGATGCAATTGATCATTAATAGCAGTTGCATTTGTTTGGAAGCGTCCGTGTGGAAAAAATTACCCAAAGTTTTCTTGTTTCATTTTGAGTTTGAGTATGAGGCATAGCTAGTGTTGAGTAATAGACTGTGGATCATCCAAGGTTCTCTCCTTCTACTTCGATAGTGGACTCAGCATATGGTCTATGCAAGCCTCTCTTTTTTGACTGTCGTCCTCGGGCGTTCTATCTCAAACATTCCAAGCGATTGTTACACCATGAACTTAGCTCAGACAATTCAGGTCTCATTGGCTACCTTCTCCGTATCGACTGGTCCTCAATCCGAGTGAAACATAAGGACTATTTTAAGATTCAAATTAGGGTAAAAACACGAATGCCACTGCTCGGGGGGTCTTTCTTTACCTCTTTAATCATCAGAGAATTTGGTTGACATGCTTATATGAAAAAGTCTTATGTGTTTCTTACGTGTGGTTGTATTCGACATGCGAGTTAGAATTATAGTAAGAGCAAGAAGGAAATTAGTCGGGCTTCCAAAAATCAGACTGCTCGTCTCCAAGCCTGATTCCCTCATCCTACAATGTTTGAATTGAAGCAATTTCAGTATGATATATACTTCTATCTGGATCCTACCAAATACAGACTTTAATCACCTCTCAGTTAGAATCAGTAGAGACATCGTTTAGGCCAGAGTTGCATTATGTATATTCAGCGTATTCTCCTTCAGATTATCCTGATTCTTCGCTGGAAGGAAGCTTTATCAGCAAAGGTAATAGGGAAGACGAAATGGTAGAAGAACAACAAAGTGCAAATGAACATCGACTAATACTGAAACTCACCATGAAGCTCTAACACCGGATTTTCAGATAAGCAGTGGTAGCAAGGGTGATGATGCCATGGGTGTGGAATCTTTTGATCGAATTTGGAATTTTCCTGAAGGGGATCAGGTGATATCCCACCAATCTGACCTTCCTTGGTCCCCAAACAATACTATAAAACACCATCTAAGCCAAGTAACTCCCTAAGAATTGGCATCATCACTTGCTCACCAAGTTCGAATTTGAATGGGCACAATCACAAAGAAATGTTCCAAAAAATACTCCAGGTTGTTGGTCTGCCCCATTCATACCTAATGACATCCACTACATCAGCTTCGACCTCTACGTTCTTCGATCTGTTTTGACCAACCAAATCCATACAAACTGAATCTTCTTTGGTATCAAATCAAAATCCACTAACCGATATCATACTTTCCACTCTTAATCATCCAAAACCTACGCCAATTCTCTGAGGAGAGTCAACCATTTGTACAGAGTTTAGGTGACAAAATCCCCTTCCTCTGTCTAGCCAATTCATTCCATCATCCTCGACCATAAACCCATTGTCATCCTTTCAAAATCCCCCACAATCAGTCTCACAAGCTCAGTTCCCACATCGCCTTGGGAAAGAACCGATGGAAATTAGTGTACGAGAACAAAATTGCTCATAAGACAATCCAACCAAGCTCATGGCGGCAACCATAAATGCTGGCTCCAATTTCAAAACACATCAGTTGCAAACTGTTGAAGAACGTGATGCTATTGTAAATAGTTCCTTTGGCCAAATCATGGACCCTTTTATTAGTTATGAAGAGCTACAGTAACTCAAGAGCCTTCACTACTCTCTGTGCTTTTGTCGCTACTATAGGAAGCCCAAATGGAAATGGTAAAGTCAAAGTTTAATGGAAAAGGGACTAAATTAGTTCATTTTTTGGAAATACACCCTTCTTCCTTCTCGGTGAGTAAGAGATTCTGCGCACCAACTTACGGTGAAGCATTTTCGGATGATCTAATGGATGAGAAAGGAGACAATATTGCATAGCAAACAGGGTCTGACAAAGTGGAAAAGAAATACTTCATCAACCCCAGCAATGATTCGATGACTTCCTCATCTACGAAGCGCTCTAGAGAATCGTCGGAGTCTGAGCACATTAAAATTCAGCAACCAATGAAAAAGATTCGGATTATTTGACCGTCACCACCTCAAGATTCATTCTACTTCCACTTACAGCTCGCCTTTCCGCTATTACAGTATTTTAATTGTCTTTAACTATTAGTGGATATTCTGGCAAAAAGGGCAGTAGCCTACTTTCGAGAAGACCATGTTCCTGGTCAAAAGCATTAGCGTCTTAAAGATCTATCTTTAGTGTCTTTTCAAAGCAAACATACCCGCATTCAAAATTTCATTGATCTCAAGGTAAATGCAAATCAAAGGAAATTAAGGGAGCCAAGTGTATATAATAACGCAATGTGTAGAAACTCTTCTACTTTTCTACAAAATCTTCCCAGCAGCAAGAAGGTTTTGGGTTTGTCCTTGAACAATCTCTTCCGAAACTATGAAAATACACAGCTGGAACTGTCTTGGACTTGATCAAACGCGTACGGTTCACACAGCTAAGCATTGATCGGTATGCACCAGCCAGAAGTAGTGTACTTTCAGGAAACAAAATTGTATGTGGAAAAAGTGGCAAGGATTTTTAGAAAGTTGGGCTGTGAACATTATCAAAGAACTAATCCCCAAGGACTGATGGGTTGGAAACAACTAATTGTTGTTAACTCTACTTACTCAGTCTAGTCATCTTATTTTCATTTCCTTCAAAACAAATAATAAACTGCTCTGGACCTCGAGGTTTGTGTATGGTCATCTGGTGGTTGAGAAGCAAAGAGATGCGTAGATTTTTATCATCATACTTCTCTCTGTTGTGAGCTCCTCCAAGTTCTATTAGAGATCTATTTACGGGATTCAGGCCAACAAATCAATCTTCACAAATCAGTTCTATTCTTTAGTCCCAACACACCACACATGTTGGCAGACAATTTCTCACAAGGCTTGGTATTCCAGCAAATAATTAGCTTGGACTCTATTTGGGGACTACATTGGATGTATGTTGTCACACATGGTATGGAATTCTTCAACAATCTAATAGTTCGTGTACAATAAAGATGTGCCGGTTGGAAGGCTTTCTTCTTAACAATGCAGGAAGAGCTACCTTCATTAAAGGACTGCTCTCCTCTCTACTCACGTACCATATACAAGGTTTCCTTTTTCCTGTCAAGGCGTGTAAGAAATTAAACTCTATCTTGTTAGATTTTGATGGACAGGGGTTCAATATGCTAAGGGTATACATAGGGTAAATTGGCATGCTTTATGTGGACCCGAACGTGAAAGAGAAATTGGATTACACTCTAAACATCTTCTTAATCAAGCTTTATTTGTAATGCACAAAAATCTGAGGCTAGTTTCATGATAAAAATCCTAATTGATTATTTATTGGACCTTTGGCGATGAATTGGTGAGCAATAATTTTTGTGATCTTTAGCGACAATTAGCGTTAACGACATTTTTAGAAACCTTTAGCATTAATTTTTATACCTAGCATCGATAATTTATTGGCAACAATTAGTGAAGCAGGTTTATGTAGTAACTCGTTAAAATTTTCTAGTACATTAATTTATCGTAAAATTTTATTTTGGGCCTTTTCGTAATATTAAATGTTTTGGCTAAACTTTGAAAAATTACCTTAAGTCAGGGAGGTTTTGGTAATTTTTGAGTCTAGGGTATATATATATATATATATATATATATATATATATATATATATATATATATATATATATATATATATATATATATATATTACCTGATCCATTGCTCGCGCTGGCAACTTAACTCAAGTTGCCAGTGCGATTTGGTCGTCCATGTGCGATCTGTGCACAGTCCAGACTGCCCCTAACCCCGCATGCAAAGAAGCAAAGAATAGTGTGCAATACTGTCGTCCGCTACATAATGTAGCAGACGACTGTATTGCACACCCATATCCTTTACGTGTCTTTTCCCTCTCAAAAGAGAAAGAGAAAGAGAAACAGTCATCGGTGTTGCTATTATTGCTTGGCAGGCCGCTCAGGCCACCACTGGTAACAATCATCAGTGTTGCCCAATCAAGCACCACGCCATAGATCTCCAAGCACATAAAAAAACCAAATTTGCATATATGAACCTTTCAAATCAAGTTAAGGAAACAAATCCAAGTTTTTGATATCAGAACTGAGATGTAAAGTTAATCTTTAAATTGAATTATTAAAATATATAACCGGTGTTACTGGTCGAATGACGGTTGCGACCCAAATTAAACATAAACAAATAGCCGACCACCATCGTAACAGTCACCGTCGATGGCTGCAATTGGTGTTGCCATCCACTGTGACATGGTTCATCTACGGCTAGACAGGCTCTCGCCATCAAATTATTGTGTCCTCCATGACAGTCTCGCACCGCCCATGACTTCGCCATCATTCATCTATCGACAAGAGAGAAAGAGGGGAGATGAAAGTATGAAAGATGAGGAAGAGAGAAAATAAAAGCGCTGTCATCGCAGCCGTCGCTGCAATCAATGTCAACACCCCACCTTCCCGTGGCTTCACTATAGCTAGACGACCTCCCACCTGCCGACGTGAGAGAGAGAGAGAAAGGAGATGAAAGGATGAGAGATGAGATATGGGGAAGAGAGAAAAAATAAAGGGGTTGTTTTCCAGATCCATCATCTACTACATAATGTAACGGATGTGTGTACTAGAGGATATTTTTGTCAAAAAATAGTCCACTACACAGTGTAGCGGACGTACTTAAAAAAAAAGATATGGAATGTCCACAGATCGTGCTTGGATGGCTAATCGCCCTGGCAACTTGAGTTAAGTTGCCAGCACGAGTAATGGATCAGCTATATATATATTTATATCACGACTATGGGAGCTACAGCTCTCCAATGTTTTTCCTCTTCTGAATCACAGCTGAGAGAGAAGAGAGCAAGAGAAAGAAAGGACAAGAAGGATGACAAGGTTTCTGGCGAGGCGATTCAATATTCGGTGACTTTTCTTTCGTTATAATTAAAATTTGGTGTATTTAGAACCATGTAGAGTGAGATATATGTGTATGTGTGTGGGTGTGAGGGGACTAAGGGCAGCCATGGGTGCCGTGGTGCATGATACCCTCGGGGTGTATTTGAGTTCAGAAAGATAAACAGCCATGAGGGGCTGTGGGCTAAGAGAGAGAAAGAGAGCACCATGAGAGACTGTGGTTTGTCATACTAAAGCTGTGTGTTAGGGGGGCAGCCCTTGTGGTTGCTGTAGGTGTCTTTTGCATGTAATAGTTGGTATGTTGAGTGATGTGTATGATTGGAGTGTGTATAACAAGAAGGGATGTAACACCCCAAAACCTAAGGCTAGTTTTACGCTAAAAAAAACAAAGCTTATTATTTATTGGATCTTTAGTGACGATTAGCATGACAGAATTTTACTGGTAACTTTTAGCGACGATTAGTATAGTAGGGTTATCTAACAAAATCATCAAAATTTTCTAGCACCTAAACTATAGTAAATAATGTATTTGGACCTGTTTGCAATAATATAAAGTTATGGGTAAAATTTGAACACTTAACAAAAATTAGGGGAGGTTTTGGTAAGTGCCCATTTTAGGGTTTGTATATATACACATATACTTTTGAGAGGCAGCCGACCCTAATGGTTCATCCAAATTTTTGAGAAATGGCTAAGAGAGAGAAAGGTACCAAGAGGAAGAAAATGGAGGGAAACTAAGAATTTTTCGGCGATCAGGATTGGTTTTCCGGTAAGTCTTCAAACCCCTTTTCCCTCTATGTTTTGATAAGTTTTAGGGAACAATTTTCGTGAAGAGGGCTGTGTGAGGGGTAGCGTAACCTGTAGTGAGAAAAGGGAACGATTGAGCAGCTTTGGGCTGCCATGGGTTGTTGTCTGGTTCATGAATGTAAGAGTAGGCTGTGGGTTGTATGCTTAAATTGTGTGTGTGTTTGTGTGTGTGTGTGTGTCTCTGGGTTATGTTTTTATGCGTGGAGTAGAAGAACACCATTGCCGTGAGGCAATGGGTTCAAGTAAAATCTGCCATGACGTAACGGAGGGGAGTGCATGAGTGTGTCTACATGTGTAGTGTGTAGTGTGAGAGTGTGAGGAAAAAGGGTGTATCTTTCTTTAAGGAATCAAGGTGTAGAAGATGGGTACATTTCTGTGCAGCATGGTGGCGTGCGTTTGTGGGTGTGGCGTGCATGGTACGGGCTGTTGTGATTACAACTGGGTATTGATGTAGTGTGTGCATTAATGTGTGCTCTATGTGTGTGTGTGTGTGTGTGTGTGTGTGATTTGTGTGTAAATGTGTGCGTGCATTTGTGTGTTGGGTGTGTGTGTTGGTAAACTGTGTGCTCAAGTGTATGTGTGTGCATGGTGAAGCTGCTAACACAGCAGCCGTGAGTGTAGATGCATGCGAGTTGCGTGCTTGTGTGGGTGTGTGTAATGCATGCGTATGGTGTAAAATGGGTATACAAGTGTGTGTGTGTGTGTGTGTGTGTGTGTGTGTGTGTGTGTTTTGTGTATATGGTGTGAATATCTTTGTATGTGCTGGATTTATGAGTTTATTGCTGTGATTGATGGGGGAAAGGAAAGGGAGAAGACCCATAGTGTGAGGCAGTGGGACTGGATAGGAAATTATGTTCTTTAATTTTGTGTGTGTTGTCTGATATAAGTTGGTGTGCGTAAGTGATGTTTGCATAAGTGATGTGTGCATGAGTGTTTGCTGTGTGTGGTTATGCATGCATGTGTGTGTAAGGTTGACAAGGGAGCAGTTGGGTGAGTAGTCTTTGAGGGATTAGAGATTAAGCACAGAGGGAAGAAGAAGATAAGTACGGAGCGGGTATTGGGTTAGCGTTAAGTTCGACACGTACATAAACTAGCGCACAGTTAATTTTATGAAATCATAGGTATTTTCTGTAATTTAAGATTTGAAAATTTCTTTTGAAGCCTTTAAACCATGAAAATGTTCTTGAAAAAATTAGAGTAATGTTGTTATGGTATAAATAAATCTCAGTTTAACTTTGATAATTTTTAGAGTTGATTTACTATAGTTTTCGTATCGCATTGGTTTTAGCAAATTGAATAATTTAAAAATAGTTTTAATGCCTTTAATTTTTTATTTCTATTTCTATAATTTTTATACATATTTCAAAGCTATTATAAAAATTATGGGACTTTTTTTCAGCTGGAAATAATTATGGCTATTTAGGGTTTTTATTGCGTTTAAAGAAATTAGTTTAATTTTTAAATATTCAAAAATTTCAGAAATTTCATATTTTGACTTTTATAATGTTTTAAGCTATAAAAGTGTTTGTCCATAATTTACTACAAAATTTGGGATATCATTACACGTTAAGGAATGTACAGGATTTTCGGTTAGGTTGGTCGTGTGCGGGAACCGTTTCGAGTTACTCGATTTCGGGGGTTAGAAGTGAGCATGTGGTGGGTAGTCAATATTAGTTTTATAGTATTGTAGCATAGATTGTATTCTAATAAATGGATTGCCAATCTAGGTTTATTCAAATCGACGTTTGGTAGCATTGCTTAGCTTGGACCGAGGTAAGAAAATTCTATCTGAACCCTACTTCATCGTCTAATTTCAAATGTTTTACTATGACAACTTTATGAACTACATTGATTTGATTTTATGTTCGATATAAAAGATGTTTTGAGACTGTCCGCGAAACCCTAAGTTGAGCCTTATAGTGATTGTTTGAAACTCTTTATTCTCATCCTGTTTTATTTAATTCAATCATTGTAAAAATATTTGAATTGTTTTTAAATTCCTTGAATATTGACATGAGTTAGTAAACTTGAGAGTTATAATTGTTGGAGTTATAAGGATGGTTTGTTGGATGGTTTGAACTAGTACCTAAATGGACTAGTCATTATTCATATGCATATGTAAATCGTATCGAGCACTGCGGGAGTGACTTTGTTATATTGTACTGCTCATGTTCAATGTTTTCTGTTTCTGTTTTATTGCACCTGAAAGGTTTTGAAATAATTATTGATTCAAGGGATTGAGTTGATACTCATCCCTATGTTATATTGAAATGCTATGGTTTTTCTTTGAAAAACCCTTTTAAAATTATCATTTGATTGTATAAAGAAAATCATTTGAATCGCTTTGTTTCTTCGTGTTAAAGTTGTTATTCGGTTTTAAATGTAAAATCCCTGAATTATTTTTATTGTTTTAAGTCTTTGATCGACTTTACTGAGCTCTCAAAAGCTCACTCTCCTTTGACTTCCCTTCGGCAGGTAATAAGCAATATTAAGTTGCTGAATAAGGATTAGAGCCGAGGAAATTTAAATTTAAGTTTAGTATTGATGGTTAGAATCCCTGCGTGGGTTAATATTGTTATTTGAGAAATTTTCAGACTTAGATTTCATGTCTCATCGATGATAGTCTCCTGAGATTATGAACTTTGGTTTAGCTGTTCTGATAATAGTCATTCATTTCTTTGGGTTTGAGAACTTAATTTTAATGATTTTTTTTAGAGTTGATTTAATATGATTACCATATCGCATTAGATTTAGCAAAATGAATAATTTAAAAATAATTTTAATGCCTTTTAAATTTTGATTTTTGTTTTTATAATTTTAAATATATTTTAAAGCTGTTACAAAAATTATGGGGCTTTACTTTTAGCTAGCTACAATTATGGCTATTTATAGGCTTTTATTACATTTAAGGAAATTATTTTAATTCAAAAATATCCAAAAAAAAATTGAAAATTTTTACTTTTATTTTATATGTCGTTTTGAACCATAAAATGTTTGATAAGAATTAATATTAATTTTAGGTTATTGTTGAGCCTCGAGGAGTGTGTTGAATTTTTCGGCTAGGTTAACCGTGTTTGCAACCCTATTTGGGTTGCGTCATTTTAGGTTGAGGAATGAGCAGATTGAGTAATGGATATTAGGTTTATAGTACAGTAGCATAGATTGCGTTCTAACAAATAATTTGTCCAATTTTAAGTTAAATCAAAGTATTATTGATCGAGGTTGTTTGGCTTTGTTTGCTTGGATCGAGGTAAAGAATTTTATCCCAATCCTAATTCATTGCTCTGAATTCAAATATTTTACTATCACAATTTTACGAATGCCATTGAACCCTAATTTTATTAGTCCCATTAAAATGTAAGGATTCTATCCGAAACCCTATTTCATCAGTTTGACTTCGTATGTTTTATTTTGAATTATTTTTGAACTTCATTGAACTTCAATTTATGATCAACATAATTTTTTTTTAAATTGCCCATGAGACCCTATCTTGAGCTTTAAAGCGACTGCTTGAAATTCTTTTAAATGCTCATCTTTTTTACTGATTCAATCATGATACAACATTTTGAATTGTGTTTATTTATTCGAAGATTGACATGAGTTAGTAAATCTGAGAAGTTATAAGAATGGTGCGTATTGTTGGCGTTACAAGGATGATTTGTTTGGTTTGGGTTGAAACTAGTATCTAAATGGGCTAGTTAGTGTACATATACATATCTAAAGCGTATCTGATCACTGCCAGGGTGGCTTTGTTATAATGTACTGTTCATGTTCAATGTTATCTATTTATGTTATTTATTGTACCTGAAATGTTTTGAAATATTTATTAACTTTGAGGGATAGAGTTGATATTCTTCCTATGTCTATATCAAAATGCTATGATTTTATTTGAAAATTCTTTTAAAAATTATCATTTGACTGTATATGAAAAATCATCTGAATCGCTATGTTTTATACCTTGATCGACCTTACTGGGATTCCAAAAACTCACTCTCATTTGACTTTCTTTCCACAGGTGATAATCAGTATTTGGTTGCTTGAGTATGGATTAAAGCCTAACAAGGGAATTTAAGGCCCCGTTTGACACTTTTTTTTTCCCTTTTTTTTTTCAGTTTTAAAAACTGAAAAAAAAGGAGCGTTTGGTAACCATTTTTTTTTCAATTTAAAAAATCAGTTTTTAAACTGCAGAGTAAAAAAAAAAACTCCAAAAACTGGTTTTTTTTTTTCACTTTTGGTTTTTTTTTCGACCACCACCACCACCCTCCCACCGCCGGCAGCCACCTCAGGCGACCACCGCCGGAGACTGCTGACCGCCGGCAGCCACCTCCGACCGCCGGCGACCACCGACAGCCACCTCCGGCTCCCGGCAGCCACCGCCGGAGACTGTCGGCAGCCATCTCCGGCCGCCGGCGACCAGCGCCGGAGACTGCAGGCAGCCGCCGGCGACCACCGCCGGAGACGGCCGGCAGCTACCTCCGGCCGCCGGCCACCACCGCCGGTGACTGCCGGCAGCCACCTCCGGCCGCCGGCGACCACCGCCGGAGACTGCCGGCAGCTACCTCCGGCCGCCGGCCACCACCGCCGGTGACTGCCGGCAGCCACCTCCGGCCGTCGGCCACCACCACCACCACCGTCGACCACCGCTACGCCCCACCACCGCCACCGCAAACCACCAAAAAAAAAGTCAAAATAAAAAGGGTTACCAAACACCAAAAAAAAAAACCTCAAAAAAAAAGGGGTTATCAAACACCCACTTGTTTTTATAAAAAAAAAAATTTAAGCTGCTCTTTAAAAACTGAAAACCAAAAAAAAAAATTTGTCAAACGAAACCTAAGTTTTAGTATTACTCATTAGAACCCCTGCGTAGGTGAATATTATTATTTAAAATCTTTTAGACTTAAATTTTATGTTCCATCAATGACAGTCTACTGAGAGTATGATTATTGGTCTAGTTGCTCCGATAATAGTCATTCATTTGTTTGAGTTTGAGGATATTATTGTCTTAGAGTGAATGATCGAATAAATGTAAACGTTTCGGAAATTCCGGGGCGTTACATTATTAGCCAACTTAAGTGGGCACATAATCACCAATCCCGACAAATTGCTATCTTCCTTTTAAGGAAAAATACTGCAAACATAATAATTTTCTTTCAGTTCTTAAGACCTCGAGGGCATGCTAGGGTTGGCGTGGAACCTTAGCCAGAAGAGATGTTATCCAACATGGCATAAAATGGCAAGTGGGAATTTGACAATAAATCAGACATGGAATGATCATTGGATCTCATCTCTTAACCCAAACCACCGATAAGAGTTTCGAACGACTGGCCAGTGGGAGCGATTGGTATCGAATCTAATCCTTCATTTGAGATAGAATGAAACTCTAATCAGAAATATATTCCCTAATAATCTAGCTGAACAAATCCTAGATGTATTTATATCACAAGGAGGTTGGCAAGATACCCCTATTTGGAAGGGAACAACCAAAGGCAATTTCAAAGTTAATCAGGCTATCTTATGTTGTACCTTAACTTCATGAAAAGCCAAGATCAATCTCTAACAACGGGTATCAATTCCTTGATATGGTTGCCACTCCCTCATAAAATCCATTTTTTCTTATGGTAATTTCTATCGGGTCATTTACCTTTTTTGCATGCCCTAAAGCATCGAGGAATCCCAATTGACACTAGTCATGTTCTATGTCATCAGGACATCGAAACCTCGACTCATCATTTCTTTACATGTCCAGCCTTAAGGGTGGTTTGGTTTGGAAGTAACTTATGTATTTTGACATCTATCCCTGTCCTATCTTTCAAAGAATGGTTGATACTTGGATTGACAAATTCTCTTTGTCTAAGCCCATGAACTTGAAATCATATAAACTTTTTTCTCCATATCTAGCTATATTGCAACGAGTGTATGTATCGGCAAACAAATTTTAAGGTCCTCCATATCTTATTTCAAGCATCTTCCTTCACCCATCATATTTTCGGTAAGTTAGGGCGGAACAAACATAAGCCACGTTCAAGTTCTGAATCAACTTCAGAGAGTGTAAGGAATTCAATTCCATATATAGCTCACTCAAGATTTTAGAAAACAAACAGCTGTCTAGGCTTCGGTCTCTATCTTCAAGCAGTGCTCAGTCAGATATTTCTAACATTCATATTAATTTTCATGCGGAATTCATGAAGGACTCTAAATCGGCAAAAACAGAGGAAGGGGCATGAAAGTGTCTTTTTAAACATAATTATTCCCAGTGTTTTGCATGAAAGTAGTGATAAGCAATAGTTCCAGTATGTAAATATTTCTATATCTTTTGTAAATTTTGGTCTTTGATGAAATGCAGTTCTACTTGAAAACCAAAAACAAAATTGTCTTTTTTTTTGTAACACGAACTTTTTCATATATAAGTTGTTAATATATATCTATATTGCATCCTGTCGTATCGTATCTTATCATATCACATCATATCACATCATATCGTATCAATAAGTATATTATAGGCGACGCATTGTGCATTTTGAGAGCGACAGCTAAAATTTTTTTAGTCTTCTTTTCCTTTTCTATTCCTTTTAATTATGCAACACGTAATCTTAGTTCAATTTTGCGACACGTCGTAATGTTTGTTTCTGTGTCATTTTCTTTTCTACCGATACTTGTTAAATCACACAAGCATAATGGCTCTTTACTGTTTATTAAAAAATTCACAGGTATTGTTGCCATTATTTTAATAAACCTCATAAATAGTTTAATAAAAAAAACTAATTCCTTACGTTCAAAAATTCTAAAACTGAAAAATGTATCAACATATTCTGAATTGATTTTGAATATTAACACCTCAAAGATAACAAAATAAGCACGAAAAAACATAAATAACTTACACAAACTAAAAAGTAGTAGGTCACAAGTTCAAAACTTTCCTTTCTTTATACTGAAGCAACGTACAAAATTGATATGACTTCATTTGTCAAAATCCTTTGAAAATGTCAAAATGACAGTTTATTAACTTTAGTTATATAAGATTATACTTTGAAACACATAAGCTTTTCTAATCATTTTTTTTTCATTTTCGACCCTTTACTTATGCTATGCATCATCCTATTTGTTTGGTATCCTTTTTCTTTTTTGCCAAAACGGAATCAAACCGTAAATCAATAGACTAACTCATCAAATCATGTAGAGATTTCTCTATTACTATACGTAATCAATTACTGACTTATTAAGACTTGATTGTTATCACCTAGAGTATTCAACGAGATAAGATTACAAAAAAAATAAAATTAAAGATCAAGGTTTTTGTACTTTTACTAAATTTGGTATCCCTGTCTGTCATTATCTTCATAAACTAAATGAATAATCAATAATACATAATTATTTTTATCTCATTCAACTGTAACACTTTCATACAAGTATGTGTCTCTTTTTTACTATGCGTAATAATGAGATTTCCATTAAAGTATACCACTGCAACTACAACACTATGTCGCCTTTCATTTAAAAAAGATAAAACATTATAAATATCATATTCTAACTTTACAAACTTCTAGTACTTCACTTCATCAAATGATTAACTTACTAGAAGTTAATTTTCTTAATTAGCACTTAATTAAACTTTGCATGCAAATTAAAAAAGTGCTTGTAGTGATGACAATAAATTTTGTAGCTCACAGGTCTGGGTCCAAAATTGCTTTGTACTCTTAATCAATGAACGAGCTTATTTAATATACTTTATTGTTAGAACGCAAGTAGTAATCTGCAAAGCAAAGATGAAGAAAGCGAAAATAAGAATTGTGTAGCCTTATGCAATTGCATCTCCATCTATGCCAGACTAGTCTACATGCTGCAGCACTAGAGGCACTTCATCGACATCCTTGGGACCATGACCCCCACATCACTCTAAGGTGGGAATATGTCTCTGGAGGGGATCGGGGCATTAGGTCTTCCCCACTGTTGTCAGGTTCTTTGCGTCTCCCAATGGTAATATGAGACTCAATAAGGACTTTGATCTGGTGGCTAAATCAAGGGGTTCTCTGGCCACATCGGTATGAGCCAGTCTTTCCAAATAGACAAAGCAAAGTTATGCAGGGCAGACTCGTGAATATGCAATCCGATAGTCCGTGGAGTACTAGGATTTATGGCCCCTGCTGAGGTGTAACTCTGATGAAGCACCACGCGTCACTTGAGGACATCACCTTCACAACCTCTTTACATTGTGAACTTGAGAATGCATCTTTTAAAAGAATAGAATATTTATGTTTTTCCTTTCTCATTCTAAAATTCTCGATAGAGAGAGCTCCTGGACGTGGACCCCGACTTCAGGCCCTGACTCTGGACTTAAGCATTGGGTAGTGACTATTGACGGAAAGTAAATCTTTTCTTTGTTATTCACATTATCTCTTTTCATATATCATTGATATCTTTGATCTCCTTTCATATATCTCTGATATATTTGATTTGATTGATTTTGTCATCTCTTGATTTGATTGTAATTGTCCAAACTCTTGTATAAATAGTTGATCAATGAGAAGGGTCAAGTGTGGCCTTTTTATAGTTTGTTTTAAGTCTCTTTATGGTATCAGAGCCTCACGCTCAAACGAGACAATCGATCCTAGAAGCCACCCTGACCACCATTGAGTCAGGCGACTACTCTTCCTCAATGCCTTCTCCCTCCGTTCAAAATCCCCTCACCCAGACCAACACTCTAGTCATCATCAACCCCACCTCCCAAGTGCCGATCAAACTGACCTGTAGTGCAAATTTTCTCACGTGGCAAGCACAGCTCATGACCCTTTTTGTAGGGTATGACTTGCTTTCCTACGTCGACAGCACTCAAACAGCACCCTCCCCTTCTCTACTTGCCATCAATCCACAAACGTCCGGCTTCGGCATCCAGCTTACCGTCACCACACCAAATCCTGATTATAGACTTTGGCTCTAGCAAGACAATCTCATCCGGAATGCCATCATGGCTTCCGTCTCAAGCAATTACTCCCATCGTTGTCGTATCCAAGACTTCCCATGAAGCTTTGACTCGTCTTGTGACCACCTACGCCAATAAGTCTCAAACTCGTATATACGGTTGACGAGAAAATCTTGCTCATCTTGTTAAAGGATCATTATTGATCTCTCAATATCTTGGTGAAATTAGATCCATCGCGGATGAAATGGCCATCTCCGGCTCTCCCATGCGACCCGAAGAACTTGTCATCAAAGTTTTTAGCGGACTCGGCCCTGACTATAAGGAGATGAGTGCTGCCATACGCACTCGTGATACTCCTATTTTGTTTGAAGAGTTACATGACAAACTTACTGGTCATGAGATTTTTCTTCACCATTCTACTGCCAAGTATGAGCAAACCACCATTACAGCTCAATTCACTTAATGATCGAACCAAGGAGGACGGAATAACCACTCCAACAATGGCAATTGCCGATCCTAGAACACATAAGATGGCAACGCCAACGGAAATACATATCAAAACTGGTCGCACAACAACTTCCCTGTTCGTGGCAACAACTGGAACCCATCTACCTCCCCCAACTGGTGCCCATCTACCTCCCCCAACAACAAAAACAACTCCAACAAACCAAAAGTCCAATGCCAACTTTGTGACAAATTTGGCCATGTTGCAAAAGTTTGTCGTTCAATGAGTCATATTGCACCTAAGCCTCAAGCCAACTTTACCTCCAAGCAGCACAATAATTCCCCTAATTGGGTGATGGACACCGGAGCATCTCATCATATTACTTCTGACACTCAGCACTTGCAAGCCTATTCAGAATATCATGGTAGCGATGACGTGATCGTTGGTGATGGTAATGGTATAAAGATTACTCATACAGAAGATACCACTCTCAACTCTCCCTCTCGTAAATTTGTTCTCAACAATGTGTTGTGTGTCCCTTCTATTCATAAGAATTTAATTTATATGACTAAATTTTGTTCAAAAAATTGAACCTCTATTGACTTCTTTCCATCTTACTTTGTTGTGAAGGATTTGAGAATTCGGGAGCCTCTAGCTCAAGGCCCGAATAGCTGTCGCCTTTACAAATGGACCGGCCAAGGACCTTCCAGCTGTGTACGTTGCTACCATGGCCAACCACCCATCACTTTCTCTCTGGCATCATCATTTAGGCAATCCTCACATTCGGACTTTACAAACTTTGGTTTCCAAGTTTAAACTTCCTTATCTTCCTTTGTCAAATAATAGTTGCAATTCACGTCTATGCAATAAAAGTCATCGTTTACCTTTTTCTGTTTCTTCTTTGCAAAGTTCCAAACCTCTAGAATTACTCTATACAGATGTTTGGGGACCCTCGCCAATTCCATCTTCAGAAGGATTTCGCTATTATGTTCTATTTGTTTATCACTTCACAAAATATACTTGCCTATTTCCTATGAAAAAGAAATCTGAAGTCACACATGTTTTTCTTTCATTTAGATCTCTGGTCAAAAAGTTCTTAAATTTGCCTCTTGTTACTGTGTATTCAGATGGTGGTGGGGAATACGAAGGCTTAATCAAGCATCTTACTGATATGGGCATACAACACTTACAATCTCCCCCGTACACACCACAACATGTGAGTAGTGTAGAAAGACAACATCGTCACATTATGGAGACCACCCTCACCTTACTCCATCAAGCTTTCCTTCTGCTTCATTTTTGACCATACGCTTGCCAAACCACCGTTTATTTAATAAACCGCATGACCACCCCACTCATCCATGACCTATCACCCTACCAAGCCTTGTTCAAGCACAACCTAAATTATCAAACCTTATGAACCTTTGGTTGTTTGTGTTACCCATGGCTTAGACCTTATGCTCCTCATAAGCTAGCCCTAAAATCCACACCTTTTGTTTTTCTGGGTTATTCAGTTTAACACCATTTTACAAATGCCTCGACCCCAACACCAACAGATTATAGTTATCATGCCATGTTACTTTTTTTGAAAACAACTTTCCATTTGAACACCTATCTCATGCCCTCTCTCGTCCAAAAGAAGTTGATCTATCCCTTTGGATAGATCCCACTCCCACGGACCAACCCCCACCCAAGCCAAAAGTCCAATCCACTTTAACATTCACCGACATTCAACCTATACCTGTCGCTAAGCTGCATGCAGACTCACCGGGGCCCATGCCCATGTCAGTGCTGCGAAAGTCCCCACTCCATCAATATACCCATCATCCACTGCCCTTCCCTCACAGCAGGCCTTGGTCCATTTGGAAGTCCCATCATCGGTCACCATGAGCAATGAAGCTCTCGTCTTTCACTCACAACAGATAAGTGGTTCTTCTCTCTCTAGCTCTCCTTTACCTTCATCACCCCTTATCCCACTTTTACCTCCCCGTGTTACCACCAGATCCCAAAACCAAGTTTTTAAGCCAAAAAAGCCCACTGATTATTCAGCTCTAGTTGTATCTACCGCACACTAAATTGTCCTTGGACTTTTACACAGGCAGCCAAGAATCAATGTTGGCACGATGCCATGCGTGAAGAGATCAATGCAATGGTGAAAAACCAAACATGGTCCTTGGTGCCACCATCTTCTTCTTAGAACATCATTGGCTGCAAATGGGTGTTTCGTATTAAACACAAAGGTGATGGCACTCTTGAAAAGTATAAAGCTCGTTTGGTCGCTAATGGATTTCACCAAAGGCCAGGAATCAATTTCACAGACACCTTCAGCACCGTTGTGAAGCCAACTACAATTCGGCTACTATTGACATTTGTTGTCTTCTATAAATGGCCTCTTTATCGACTCGACGTCAATAACGCATTCTTGCAAGGTTCTCTTGAAGAGGAGGTCTATATGAGCCAACCACATGGCTTTACTGATCCCAAGTATCCATCTTACGTCTGCAAGCTCCATAAAAAAATTTATGGTCTTCGTCAAGCACCACGAGCATGGTACAATGAACTTTGCACATTTATCATATCTTATGGCTTTACTATTTCAAGATCGGATACCTCTCTTTTTATTCTTCGAGGTACTAATTTTGGGGTATACTTACTCATCTATGTTGATGATATTATCCTTACCGGATACTCGAATACAACATTATCTTCCCGATTTTCCCTGAAAGATTTGTCTCCCTTAACGTACTTTTTGGGCATTGAAGTTTGTCGCACTCCAGTGGGCATTCTCCTCTCTCAAAGGAAGTACATCACCGACCTTCTTCAATGATTTAATATGATGGATGTCAAAGGGGTGCACACACCAATCTCTACAATGTCTATATTGAAAGTTGATGGCGGTGCTATGCCCACTGACCAAACTAAGTACAGAAGTCTCATTGCAGTTTTTTATCTTCACGCGGCCAGACCTTGCTTTCACTGTCAATTGTCTCTCTCAATTCATGCACAAGCCTTCCTTCTTTCACTGGCAAGCTGAAAAATGGGTTCTTCGTTACCTCAAGGCGACATGTCATCTTGCACTCAAGCTAAACCCGATATCTCCTCTTCGTCTCGTTGCCTACTTTGATTCTGACTGGGGCGACAATCTTGATGATGAAACCTTAACTGGTGCATACGTCTTATTTCTTGGTGGCTCGCCTATTAGTTGGTCATCGACTAAACAACAGACGGTTGCTAGATCGTTAACAGAGGCTGGGTACAAAGCCATTGCCAACTCTGCCGCAGAACTTAACTGGGTCTTTCAACTAGTCCGTGAACTTTGCCTTCCAATTTCTCACATTCCCACTATATATTGTGACAATCTCGGTGCCACCTTTCTGTGTCAAAACCTAGTCTTCCACAGTCGCATGAAACATGTCTCCATTGACTACCATTTTGTTCGTGAACAAGTTCATGATCAAACTCTAGTTGTTCGTCATGTACACTCAGCCGATCAACTTGTTGATTCTCTCACAAAAATTGTTTCTGCCTCTATCTATCCCGATCATCGAAACAAGATTGGCGTTGTTGACTCCACGCCTATCTTGCCGGGGCGTATTAATGGAAAGTAAATATTTCCTTTGTCATTCACATGATCTCTTTTCATATATCATTGATATCTTTGATCTTCTTTCATATATCTCTGATATATTTGATTTTATTGTAATTGTAATCTCTTAATTTGATTGTAACCGTAATCTCTTGATGTAATTGATTTTGTAATCTCTTGATTTGATTGTAATTGTCCAAACTCTTGTATAAATAGTTGATCAATGAGAAGGGTCAAGTATGGCCTTTTTACAGTTTTTTTGAGTCTATTTAGTGACAATTATCATGAATTCACCACATTCCTTGCCCTCCGCAGCACTGTTGCTCCTCAGGCTCTGTCTGGGAAGCTTAGTCTTTGCTTTGTCCTAAATCAGCAAACTTGCCTTTTAATTCCAACTGCATTCTTTTGGGACCTCCACCTGTGTTGCGACCCAACACTTCCTCATCATCACTACTATCTCTAAAGATTTCTCGAAACACTTTCACATTGAACTGATAACATAAAATAAAATATGCAAAGAAAATCAATACGCCAAGTTTTGTAAGGTATACTCAATCATATTGGTTATCTTTTGTAAGGTATATAGTAAGAAGCTTATAGACAAAAAGTTTTTCAATCAAAATTAGACTAACTTGTGGTAATAACCAATACGCAAACTAGTAAAATGTACACATTTCCATGAAAAGACATTGACACAAGCTCGATATAAATGACCCTTACAGCAGTAAGCGGATCTTAATACTATCTTTGAGCTTTTACCAGTGATATCTATTTTTCATTGGGTTACAAATACAATTCTGATCATTGTACTTTTGAGATTGTTTTGCCCATATTTGTTACTACTTTTGAATAGAAGTACTATACCAAATCTATATCAGCTAAATGTAGAAGGAAGTGCTTATCAATATTCTATCGTTACGGTAGTTAATACGTGCGAAGCACGTTCACCTAATTGAAAATAAATAAGACCATTTTAACAAAAAAAATCATGAAGATATTTATTACTACTATTGTCCCTAGCATTAGATTTTATTACCAATTAGAAGCTTTGAAGGTTACAATTATTCATATGCCCTCTAGTGCTTGACATGAGTTTTTGGACTAATTTTGAGTAGTGATTTGAGTAGCGATAAATCATATATCACTTATAATTCAATGTGAACACAAAGAATAAATAAGATTAACTTTAACATCAAGATTTTCAAAATAATTGATTAAACATTGTTTAGCTGCATTATATTGTTTTATTTCATCATACCTAGTATAGGGAACCGACTAAAAAAAAATCATAGACCCATGAATAGTCTAAAATTAGGAATCGCCATCTTATTTTATCAGAAAATTCTTGAAAATGACTCTAAAATGTCCAAAGGCTAATTAGTCTGAAAACATAACAGAAAAACGGGTTTGGGAACTAATACGACCGGAAGGTGTTAGGCACATGTTATACCCTTTCAGTCTGTAGTTCATTTCTATTGATTTTTTTTACCTTAAACACATACCAATATGCATAAAACAAACCCTAATTCTGATTCTACATTATTGATTTGAATCCGATAGCAGAGATCAAATAGCCTACGTATCTGGTCGGACAAAGCAGAATAAAAGAAGCATTGTAGTTCTACAGGGTCCTATGAAAAGCGACTTACATTTCGGTATTTGACTCAAAGTAGAAAAGGACTCTTTTATATATATTTTTTGTACTGCAAATGTGATTGTGGGGAAGGGAACTACTGTAACACCCCGACATTTTTCGAAGTTATTTAAAATGTTTAACAACAAATATATTATTCTTAGTGCCGATAAATTTTCTAACAACTTTTAGCGGCAAATTAAATGTTTAGTGACTAGCGTGACCAAAATTTTATGGGTAAACTTTTAGCAACAAATAGTCAAGTGGGATTATGGAACACTGCGTTAAATCTTTTTAGTATGTTAATTTATTGTAAATAGTTATTTTAGTCCTTTCCGTAGTAACAGAAAATTTTGGGTATATTTGAAATAACTAACAAAACTTGAAAGGGGGTTTTGGTAGTTTGTCTTTTAGGGTATATATATATATATATATATATATATATATATATATATATATATATATATATATATATATATATATATATATATATATATATATATTTGCATACACTAGAGCAGTCGTCCAACACCCACTTATACACGATCGGCTGAGAGAAAGAAAGACAGAAAGAGAGATATGGAGAAAGGGCTGACGGGTCAGATTTCTGGCAAATTTTGTCAATTTTTGGTAAATTTTCTAGCTCTTTTTTCTTTCTCTCAATTTAGTCTTTTTTGTATGGGAATAAGGGGCCTGGGATTTTGGTATCTTTATGTACGTGAGAAAGGGATCTCTGTGGTGAGTACATATGTGTGTGCGTGTTGTATTTGAGGGAAAGAAGGGGCTGCCAAAACATCCCCATGGACAGCGAATGGGTTGTTCGGTTGTGGCATGGTGTGGGTTTGGCATGTAATGTGTACGATTGTTTGTAGGATGTTGTATATGTGTCTGCGAGGGTGCATACGGGTATGTTGCTGGGTGAGTGAATGTGTGTTGTGTTCGAGCGTGTGGGAGGTGAAGCAGGGGATTTATTGGGGCTGAGTTTGGACAGCTAGGATTTTAATTCTCTGGATGGGGCTCCCATGAAGACAGCCCTTTGTGCGGGTAGCATGTGCTTTGTGTGTGAGTTTGTGGAAGGAAGAAATGTGTGTGCAGTGAAGAGGGGTGGTTGTTTGGACGTGACAGGCTGTTTGGCATGGAATGAAAGTGTGTTTCTGTGTGTGTAATGAAGATTAAAAGGGTGCTACACGGCTGCTATATCAAGTATAATGTGTGTGTGTGTGTGTGTAATAGGTTTAATTGATTATGGCTGTGAGGTGTTTGTGGGAGTGTGTATGAATCACAGGTACATGGGTAGAGAGAAAACTTAAGTGTAGAGACAGAAGAAGGCACACAATCATGTTCAAGGAAAAGATAAACCTCTAGCTTTTGGAACAACTATTTTGTTGCTTGACTGTGTATGTTAGTGACTGGAAACCTCATGACCATTTTTCAATCTAGTGGGGAAGATAAGTGGAGAGAACTATGTACTTGTGTGAGTGCAGTGAGGGTGCGTTTTGGGTTGTGGTAAATGTGTGTAGACCTTTAAAGGTGATATAGGTGGGCACATGGCTGCTGTGTTTATGCATGAATGAGTGTGAGGGTGTTCAAGGAAGAAGAAGGAGACATGGGCATAGGAAATGGTATATATGTATATATATATATATATATATATATATATATATATATATATAAGTGAGTGCATGTGGGTGTAGTTCATAGAGAGAGAGAAAGAGAGATGGAATCTCAGAAGTGATACTGTGAGGATGGAAATTATAAGTGGGTGTGTGAGGTGCAATGAGAGTATATGGTGAATATGTGAACTGTGTGTGTTGTTGTATATATATATATATAATTGTATGTGAGGGTGATGAATGGAGTGGATGTTGGAAAAAGAAGAAGAAGAAGAAGAAGAAGAAGAAGAAGAAGAAGATGGAAGTTGGTGAAAAGGAATTATGTGTATCTAATGCCAATAATGTGTGTGAGGCTATTTGTATATGTGTGCCGTGAGAGTGAGGCAGTGAGTGAGTGATGTGTATATGTGTGGGTGTGAGCTGGGTACATGGATAAGTGTATAGGTGAGTGTGTTTGTGAGTAACGGGTTAGCGTTGAGTTCGGCACGTGTATATGTTAGCGCACACTTATTATTAGCATGTGAAAATTTACAGTACAATATGTTAGACCATATTAGAATTCTTGGCAAAGTTTCATAATTTTCTGAGATCGTGGGAATTGTTAGTATTTTCTGTAATTTCAGAGTTGTAAAATTCTTTTAGAGTCATTAAACCCTGAAAATGTCCTGGGAAAAATTATAGTAATATCTTTATAGTATAAGTGAGACTCAGTAAAAGTTTGATGATTTTTGGGGTTGAATTACTATGGTTTCCATATCGCATTATTTTAGCAAAACGAATATTTGAAAATTAGTTTTAATACTTTTTAATTTCTGATTTAAATTTCTATGATTTTCATACATGTTTTAAGGTTGTTACAAAAATTATGGGACTTATTTTTCAGCTGAAAGTAATTTGACAATTTATGGGTTTTTATTGTATTTAAGGAAATTATTTTAATTAAAAAAATATTCAAAAATTCAGAAAATTTATATTCTGAATTTTATTAATATTTTAAGCTATAAAAATTTTTTATTATAAATTTTAGAGTGTCGGTACACGTTAAAGAGTGTATAGGATTTTCGGTCAGGTTGGCTGTGTGCGAGAACCGTTTTGAGTGCGCGATTTTGGAGAGAGTGGGTACGCAGTGGGTAGTTGATATTAGGATTTATAGCATATTCAACATAAATTATGTTCTAACAAGTAAATTTCCAATCTAGGTATATTCAGAAAATATTGATCGAGGATTGGTAGCATCGCTTAGCTTGGACCGAGGTAAGGATTTTCTGTCCGAATCCTATTTCGTTACCCTGTTTTTCAAATGCTTATAGAATAGTCTTACAAACTACATTGATTCGATTTTATGTTTGGTATAAAAGATATTTTTTGAAACTGTCCATGAAACCCTAATTTGAGTCTGATAGCGATCGTTTGGAATTCATGTTTCCTTCTCATATGTTATTGATTTGACCATCATAAAATACATATTTTGAGTTGTACTTATCTCTTTTCATGCTCATCTGTTTATTGAATTCGATAATCCAAAAGCATTTTCAATTGTAGTTTAATCCTTCTCAATGTTGACATGAGTTAGTAACTTGGGAGCCATAAGGATGGTATGTTGGATGGATTTTAACTACTACCTAGATGGACTAGTCAGTGTTACATATGCATATGTAAAGCAATCGAGCACTGCCAGGGTGGCTTTGCTTCTATACTGCTCATGTTCAACGTTTTCTATTTATGTTTTATTACACTTAAACTGTTTTGAATATTATCCATTCATGCTTTATTATATCCGAAGTGTTTTCAAATGACTATTGTTTAAGGGATTGAGTTGAATACTCTTCTCTATGTTTATATCGTATTGTAGTGATTTCATCGAAAGCAAAAATCCCTCAAAAAGTTGTTATTGGACTTGAATGTAAAATCGTTCGTTTTGTTCATCTTTGTCTAAGTGCTGTATTTCATTGAAAATACTCTTCAAAAGTTTTATATGAAAAATCGTTCGAATCGTTTTGTTATTTTAAATCGTTGTGCAACCTTACTGGGCTCTCAAAAGCTCACTCCCCTTTGACTTCCTTTCCGCAGGTGACCGCCAGCAGTAGGTTACCTGAATAGGGATTAGAGCCGAAGAAGCGAAAGCGAAGGAATTAGATCTTGGTATTGATCATTAGAACCCCTGCGTGGGTAAACATTATTGTTTAAATTTTTAAGACCTAGTTTGATACTTCAAATGATCTACTAAGATTTAAATTTTAGGGTTTAGTTGCTCTGACAGTTGTGGTATTTTGAGGTAGAGGATATTATTGTCTTAATGAACTAATAGAGTGAGTGTCTAACGTTCCGAAAATTCCGGGATGTTACAACTACTCTAGACTATTACCTATTAAACTGGCCTAGAAAGCAACAAATATACCTTGCGAGTGCGCTTGCCTATAAGACTCGGGAACGCTTTCTGACAGATTCACGATACAAGTGACTTAATATTATATAGAAATTAGCATGCAATGTACGACATCCTCAACCATGGTGACATCACCGGGCTGAGTCATTGATCATAATCACATTCAAAACATTGTGCTGAATATAGAGCAACTACATCCTCATATTCATACATCATTAATAGATGCTTTGAAATACGTCCTCACAAAAAAAAATTCTTACAACCTACATCGTATTGCACCAGAAGACTTTCAAGTCTTTAAACAACATGAATATTTACAACATAATACACAACTGTAGTGGTGTAGCTCTTCTCGACATACCTCGTAGCTCAAACTTCGTCTTATCCCTTCTAGCTCGTCTCACCTCGCTCAACTTCTCTAGCTTACCGCATTTCCCTTCCTAGAGGGTTCCTTTGGTCAGTCTTATAACCTGTATAACCCAATATAAGGAATGAGTGCAAATCACCCAGTAAACACAACACAAGGAGTATTGTGTACAAATGATTCAAGAGACTCGGAGGAATAATAACCATCTCAATGATAGCAATGAATCATGAGTGACAATAAATTTTTGGCATCAGCATAATTGTCAAACAATCTTTTTTTTTCCGTTAGACTGAGCGACTTCAAGGCCCAACATAACAACATTACTGCCACCTCCTCATAGATAGGACTGACTGACTGACTATGCAAGCGAACCCAAAATCCAAGGTCGTAAAGATAAACATCATTGAAATACAAATCATTAAAATAATAAATACCAAAATAAAATCAAATGCAATGTAATGTGGACATGACGGACTGGACTCGACTAGACACGACAGACCCTGCTTGAGCGACATCTTTCTCTTTGGCCAATGATCACAATTCATAGGCCATTCAACTCGTATTAATGTCCCATTTTATGGGATATTCATCTCATTCTCAAGTAAAGGGAAAAGACATTGTCAAGTAGCAGGGAACTCGTCTAGAGTGCTTTCCTAACCACGTTACAACTAAGCAACAGGACTTTATCAATGGGGCGGACTAACAGAGAATTTATCCCACTTTATGTCCTCAACAACATAGCTCAACGAGGAATATCAGATCAGAAGATCAACCGGTGTTCAAAGCTAACAACGAGAGTTTAATGTGACATCATCAATAGGGATGACTCAGGAAAAGTTTGCCACAAGACCTCAACAACGTTCTTACATAAGTGATATGCCGATTACCAATAAGTGTCGACATTTCACAACAACACGCAATGACCTCAATAACATCATTATCAATGACAGGGCGAACTTGGGAGAAGTTTAACCACAAGTCCTCAATGGTGTCCTCAAATAGGAAAGATATCGGCTACCAGTAATTGCCGACATCTCACAACAACAACCCAACAACCCCTACGCAATATCACACCAACGTCAAGTATGCTAATAGAATCAAGTCATTGCATGCTAGGACATGCATTATCCTCAGTAAATTTTATCAACGGGGCTGACTAAGGGAATTCATTTTACCTTAAGTCCTCAACAACATATTTTAAATAACGAATATTAGTCACAATGACTACCTGTGTCCAATCATAAGAACAAGAGTTTAACATAAACTTGATCAACATGCCATGCTAATCAAGACAATTAATTAGCATATCAGAATCAGATTGTCCTTGTCTCATTGTCTTATAGCTGAAGCAACTCGCAACCTCTGATCGCAACGAGCGGCATCACCTAGTCAAATAATACCCTACTTGTTAGACATCATTCAACATATACGCAATCTTTATTTTACCCATTTCCATTTAACTGTTCATAGCGTCTTACGATAGCTAGTTAATTCGATCCGATAACCAGATCCTTAAACTTCACTTATCGATGCATTAGTGATAAAACGCTCTCATTTTTTTACATATTAACACCATTTCTCACTTCCCACATCCGGACGCTTAATAATGCGCGTGCCTAAAATTTAGCTCCAACATGGCAAAATTACCAAAATACTCTTGATGGCCGCTACACCACCAACACCCCAAAACCGCTTTAAAAATTACTATTAGATGTACTACATCATTTATAGATCAAATAGTCCATCCAAACATTTCAAAGGGAAAAAATCACCAAAACACTCCCCCGACTTATGTAAAACTACTAAAACACCTCAGGCAACCAGCGCCCCAACAAATATTTTAAAACTACTTAAAAACAACTTATTAGATATCTTACACCCCTTCCTAGACCAGCAAGTCCTACGAAATTTTTTTAGAGAAAATTACCAAAATATCCCTCTCCGGTTGGCAAATTATCAAAATGCCCCTAGGGGTTACCGGTATCAGAAAAATCCCAAAACTACTTTGAAATGCTATTTTAAGCGTGCTGAAGTCATTTTTGAGCAAACAAGCATTTAAGAGAATTTTCATCCGAAAATCCCAAACTAATATCCAGACCGAGCTTAAAAGCCCATTCGGCCAAAAGTAGCTATCGACTTCGGAATGACCCAGTTCTTGAAAAATGAAACATCTCAGCATCATAGCGTCCTCCTAAAATTTATGCGCAAAACCACATTTGTTTGATATTTTAAACGTCACTGTAAAGTTTTAAAATTCCTACGTCGGTTAACCATCTTCCCAATCTCAGAAAAATTCGAGATGTTTCCATACATCAGGTTTCCCAAAAATAAGGTGGTTACACAGATTTTAGATTGGATAATGAGGGTATTCTACGTATGGGTTCTAGACTATGCATTCCTTTGAATCCAGAACTGAAGAAGGAGATTCTCTCGTAGACCCACAATTCACCTTTTGCAGTTCACCTGAGTTATACCAAGATGTACCAAAATTTGTGGGATGTTTATTGATGGAATAACATGAAAAGAGAGGTAGTGGACTTTATGGCTAGATGTTTGGTTTGTCAGCGGATTAAAGCAGAATATCAGAGACCCATTGGAAAAATGCACCACTTGCTATTCTGGAGTGGAAGTGGGAGCATATAACGATGGATTTTGTCGTTGGACTACCACCAACTACAAAGTGACACGATGTAATATGGGTGATAGTTGACCGGTTGACCAAATCAGCTCACCTTTTAGCCATAAGGAACAAGGATTCAATTGAGGTACTTGCTAACTTGTACATTCGATAAATACTTAGGTTGCACAGGATGGCCTTATCTATTGTGTCAAATAGAGACCCTCGATTTCCCTTACGCTTTTGGGGCTATTTGCAAAAGGCCATGGATACACAACTAAATCTTAGCACGGCTTTCCATCGATAAACGGATGGCCAATCTGAGCGAACTATCCAGACATTGGAGGATATCCTGCGAGCTTGTCTTATGAATTTTTGAGGTAATTGGGATGATCATTTACCATTGATAGAATTTGCCTACAATAATACTTATCATGCTAGCATCCAGATGGCACCATTTGAGGCTCTTTGGGGAGAAGGTGTCGGTCACCAATTTGTTGGAGTGAGGTTGGAGAAAGGAAATTGATAGGTCCAGAACTTGTTCAAATCACTGCAGACAAGATCCAAGTGATTAGGAGCAAACTTAAGACTGCACAGAGCCGACGGAAGGGTTACTCAAATATGAGGCATCGTGAGCTCAAATTGGACGTTAGGGATCATGTGTCTTTTGCGAGTATCCCCGTGGAAAGGAGTCTTGAGGTGTGGGAAGAAAGTGAAGCTATCTGAAAGGTACATTGGATCGTTGAAATCTTAGAGCGAATTGGTATACTTGCTTATTGTTTAGCTTTGCCTCCTATTTTTTCAAGAATACATAATGTTTTTCATGTTTCAACCTTGAGGAAGTATGTTTTCGACCTTTTGAATGTTATTAAGTTTGAGCCTATTCAAGTTAGGGAAGATCTATCTTCTGAGGAGCAACCGAATCGCATTTTGGAGCGTGATGAACGTGTCATGCGTTTTAAGAATATAGCTTTTGTGAAGGTATTATGGCGTAACCATTCTGAGAGGGAAGCCACTTGAGAACTCGAAGATGATATGCGTAAGAAACACGCTCAACTTTTTTATGATTAAGGTACGTTTAATTCCGGGACGGAATTCTTTTAAGGTGGAGAGAATGTAAGATCCCCCTTTTATGCTAATAGGGGTCATATTTGTTTGAAAATAAAATTAAGGGATAAATTATTAGATGAATATGGTCGATAACCATCTCTGAATTTTTTGGTTGAATGGAAATAAGTTTTCAATCGAATGAATAGTTTTCGGTCGAAAGAGTAGTTTTCAGTCGAATGAAATCGCTTTGCTTCGAATGAAAAATTGTGTTGATTTAAAGAAGAATTGGGGACTGAAGTTTTTGATCAAATGGAATGTTTTCGGTCGAATGAAATGGATTCGGTCGAAAAAAAAGAGTATATGTGAAGAAGGCAAATTCGCGAGTGAAGGATTCGGTCGAACGAAAACTCCCATTTAATCGAAGGAATAGTTTTCCTTCGAATGGAAATGTTAGGTTCCCTTTTTGTAAATATTGAAAAGTTTTGGGTACATTTTGAAGAAGTTACATAAAATTTAGGGAGTGTTAGTGTAAATTGCCAACTTAGGATTCTTCCAATAAATAACTTCTTTTCCCTCCAACTCTTCTTTTTAGTTCCCTTGCTTCTCTTCTTAAAGGTTGAGAGAGGAGGGGGGGGGGGGGGGGGCTTGGGAGACTCTTGAGATACTAAGGTGACACTTAAAGGATTTTGTACCAAATGGCTTGTTAAGGTAAGGGATTTCGTATTTCTTGCTGTGGTAAGGATTCGTTAATGAGTATCACTTTACTAGTTGTTATACAATTTTGGAGAATCGTTCGATTTGCTTCGTATTTGCCTTCATTGCTATTTGTATTCGAAATTCATAATTTGCATATGATCATTAGAATGAACAACTTTTTATTAAATAAGGGAGTCTTTAAGACTTTTATATCACTCTGGTGAGTTTTGTAGTTACTTAATAACTTTTGTATCCACCTTAGTGGCTTTTCTAGTCATTTTAAGTGACTTTCGGATAGTCCTCACAATGACGGCTATTACGCTACCAATATGCATTTCGTACCTTCGGGTTTTGTGTTTGATTTGGGCCTATGGCTATTAATGATCATTTCGTATATTTGATTTGCTTATTTGACGTAAATGTCAATTGTTATTGTTGTTCGTCAAAGTTATGGATTTGTTTTGAAATAGGAATTAACATATTCGCTTCTATTTGATTTTCTCTTCATGGGCTATTTGAGCTCACCCCTATTTGTTTCTTTGTCCCTTACCACAGGTGGTAAGTATGATTACGAGCTTGGTACGTTCGGGAAGTTATAGCTTCTATTTTGTTAGCATGTCAAAAATAATGTATTCCTTTTTTAGAACTTTACTTGGATGTGAGTAATTTGATTTGGCATTAGACTTTTGTAATAGAATTTAAGGACATATTATTCTTTTGTGATTAATGGTTGTATGAGGCAAGGTTGTTTTGCGCCTTTACCTTTTCGAGATACTTTGTTGATAATGGATTAGATACTCTTTTTATACCTTGGTGTAATTGAGTATTTATTAGAATGCATATGATTTAGGATTTGAAGTGCATTGGTAACGGCTCCCAAGGTCGGGGGCGTTACACCAAAATATCATAACATAAAAAAAACTAGTATAAACTGATCTAAAAGCTCTTTAAAAATTCAATGCATTAAGTCCATAAAGGCTACAGGAGCATCCGTCAATCCAAATGACATGACAACAAATTCATAATGTCCATACCTTGTACGGAAAACTGTCTTTCGAATATCTTCCTCTCTTATCCTCAATTGATGGTATCCAAATCTCAAGTCCAAATACCACTGCCTCTTGCAACTGATCAAACAAATCATCTATTTGTGGTAATGGATCCTTATTTTTTATTGTCACTCTATTCAATTGCCGGTAATCCATGCACAACCTCATTGTACCATCTTTCTTTTTAATAAATAAAATTGGGGCTCCCCATGGTAATGTACTAGGTTGAATAAACCCCTTATCCAGTAATTCTTGTAATAGTGACTTCAACTCCCTCAATTCAGTCGGAGCCATCCTATATGGCGCTTTTGAAATTGGGGCAATTCCCAGCAACAATTATATCACAAATTTCATTTCCCGCTCAACCGATGATGTTGGTACATCCTTAGGGAATACATCCACAAATGCATTTACTACAGGTACATCTTCTATTTAAACCTTTGTCTTTCTGCTTATCCACCATATAAGCTAAATATCCCATACAACCTCGAGAGAGTAACTTCTCTGGTCGAATAGCTGAAATAATATTCATATCCTCATCCTTTCTACCTTGGAACTTATATGATTCACCATCAAATGTAGTAAATGTCACAGCATTATGAAAACAATCTAGTGATACCCGATTAGATGACAACCAATCCATCCCCAACAATATATCAAATCCTCTCATAGGCAAAACAATCAAGTTAGCATATACCATATGCTCACCCACAATCATTGCACAAGATTTATATATCAGATTAACTAGAGTACTTTCTCCTAGAGGAGTACTAACTTTCAACCCATATGGTAGCAACTCAAGTTTGTGGGGGTAACATGGGCACCATATATGATGAAATGAATGAATGGGTAGAACTAGGATCAAATAGTTCGCTAGCAACACATTGGAAGATAGTAAGTGTATCTTCAATAACTTTGCTAGTATCTCGAAGCTCCTAAGATTTTAATGCATATGCTCGTCCTTGCACTCTTGGCTTCTCAGCATTCCCTTACAGGTTCCCTTTACCCTGGGTAGCTCAAGACACGATTTGATTTCCAGAATAAGGGAAATTTCTCCCAATATGTCCAGGCTGAGCACACCTAATACTCATACCCATCTTTCTGTGACATTCATTCTCTGTATGCCAGTCCAATTACAATATGTAGATCGCTCTCCAATTCTTGCTTGCTTTGATGGTTGCGTGCTTGATATCTCAGTCTGATTTCTCCTTTTATTATCGTCACCCGGGGATGATGTTGCAAAACAAGCTTGACTACCAGTATAACCACTCATTTGATTACCTCGACCTCTTCCTTGACCGTTTCCATAGAAATCACGATTTCTTTCTTGTAAAGTCCTTTGAAAATTTCCCTGCCAAGTATTCCCTTGACCCCTTCCACCAGGGTTCAGATTCCCACTGTTACCGGTTTCCCTATCCACCGTATGATGGTGCTCTAAATAGTTCTGTCTCAACATTTTTTTTCGCTTCCAAATCATTATCAATAGTCAATGCTCTATCAACAACTGTCATATAAGTTTGTAACTGCAAAAGGATCAATTTATCCTGAAGGTCCTTATTCAAACTTTTAACAAACTTTCTTACTTTTCTTTCTTCTGTATCCACTAGAGGCGGACAAAATCAAGCTAAATTAGTAAACTGATACCGACATATTTTGTTGTTCAAACCTTATACAATTTCTCTTTCTTCTCTTGGGTTATCACTGGAACATACTTATTAGTGAACCCCCTTTTAAAGTTTTCCCAAGTCAATAAGACTCCTTCCCGCTTCCACTTTATGGATAACAATTTCCACCACCTTTCTGCACTAGCCTTTAGCATAAAGCTAGCATACACCAATCTTTGAGAACTCGGAATCCTAGCAGTACCCAGAATTTTCTCCGCTCTAGCAAACCATTCCTCGGCTATCGTTGGATCAGGCTTCTCAAAAAATGGGTTCTTTTCAGCTTATCAAGGGTAAGACCACTTTCACCCAAGACCTGAGCAGTATTCAACATCTCCTGGGGTTGCTCGACTTGTTGAGCACTTCTAACATTACCTTCATTCACTACTTCTTGCAAATTTGTATTTACAGGAGGATTTCCACCCATTTGTCTCATTTCATCCACAACTTGCTGGAGTATCTGACAAGCCTCCAGTAATCCACTATTAGTCACATGATTATTATTTCCAGTGGAGTGCTCCTATACATTTACCTGTGGGTTGTGCCCATCCTAACCCTCAGCATTAAACTCGGGATTATTCCTTCTTTGAGTTCCTTCATCAGTCATTTCTCTATTGTTTCCTTGATTTCACGCTTCGCGCTCTCGCTTCGTTGTAGGCCTACTCACAAAACTCCACATATGTACCCCATATAATATGCAATATTCAATAATAACATTCCACACAAGGCCTTATGATCTTATCCCAGCCTTTAACTACGCTCTGATACAACAACTGTAACGCCCCAACTTAGGGTTACCTTAACAAGTCTGGAGTATTACGACATAACTGCTAATCATAACATCTTGATAATACAACTCATTCTACAACCACTTTGTAATTAAACCATATTGTACAAAACTAAAGAGTTTACTTTTACAAAACACACCTAGTAAGCTCTCTGCTAGATCTCAGAGTTGACGTACTGCTCTATTCAAGTACAACTTAGTTCACAAATGTACAAGCATCCCTTTGCCCGTTTTCTCACCGTGCCTCACACCTTTTCCTTGCCTTTTGAGGGACCGGATCCTTGATCTAAAATATTATGGGTAAAAACCCGTCAGCCAATTGGCTCAATAAGATAATAAAAAACATTTAATGTAACTTTTAACTCAAGAGTATTGATAATGCACGCTAATGCAATTCAATCACATTAAACACAGTTTTACATGGGCACATTACACACATCACATGCTCACACTTAGCCGAGCATTAAAAGAGTTTACGATTCCCAAATTTAGTCCCATCAATAGACTACCCCTATGTCGCCACACTCGGGATATAAGTTCACAACTTTTGCCTTGGCCAAAGGCAAAGTAACCGAAAACAAATGAACACTGATACTGCCTCGGGTAGCAGTTGGAGATATGATTGTTTGGCTCATACGGTCCACCGTTACTCAAACACGATTAAATCAACCCCCAATCATTTTAATGGGGTAACATTATAATCATCAACAATATATCAACCATCTCTTATAATGAAAGGATGTAACAATGCTCATGTGCAAGCAAACAGATCATTTTTTACACGTAGTTGTTGCAATCTTCATTTACTTGCACCATAAAACTTAGCTATCAAATATTTAGTCACTTTCATCATATAAAATCATCTTTATAAAATATCGAACATGAAATATATTCCTTTATATTCAACAACTTAGCTTTAATTATAGAACCTAACAAACATGTCCAAAACCATTACTAGCTATGTCTAGTTTGACATAATTCCATAATTCACACATACCATAACCTATTTCACGTCTTCCATAATCTCCGATATGTTAAACATGAATAGATTCACTTATTAAAAAGTTTCTGACAAGTATTCAAAAGTTTGACAAAGAATTCATACTAAAAGAATTACGCTAACATAGCATATATCCATATTCATGTCTTAAAAGCCCATTAAAAAGCTTTAACTATCTTACCTTAAAGAAGAGATGAAATAACCAAATTTTCAAATTTGAAACACCTTCAAAAGAATCCTCAAAACACGTTCGAAACACTATTTGAAGCTCACAGAAACTTTCCAAATCAACTGCTTTAAGGTTTCCTTTAAAAGACAAGCCTTAATTCTAGAGTTTGTAAGGTTTTTGGTTTATTTTCTTGCAATTTTCTCTCAAAAATGAAGTAAGATGATTTAAGCTTGTCAAATTAGGCCTTTTAACTCAAATTAGAAGCAAGTAGGAGGTGTCAAGTGGAGGTGAAGAGGTGGAGAGTCAAGCACGACGAGGCTTTAATCACGAGGTGGCAAGATATGGTTGTGCCACCTAGCAAGCACGATAAGGCTCAAGGACGACAAGGCTTGAAGCACGACATTTCGTGCTAGTATGTTGACACATCACAAGCATGAGGTGACACAATTATGTGGGCAAAAAGGACAAATAATTCACAGGCATCCAGTCAACCGATTACTCCCAGCCAATGTCTTCACCATTTTTTTTTTGTTTCCAACTCCTTAAAGAAAAAACATTTTTGGTCATTCCAAGTGCTGGGGTGTAAGATTACCAAAATGCTCCTCTTGGACTTAAATGATCAAAACGCCAAAACAACCTTACTGTATGTGAGTTTATTCAAAAATACCTTTTACAGGTAAAATTACTAAAATACCAACCTAGGTGGCAAATTGCCAAAATACCCCCTCTCACCTTTAAATCGCCAAAATAGCCTTTCCGTAAGTGAAATCACTAATATATCCTTATCGTATGTGAATTTATGCAAAAATACTTTTTACAGGTAAAATTACCAAAATATCTCCTCAGGGTGGCAAATTACCAAAATACCCTCAGGAGTTTCCGTCACCAGAAAAATCTCAAAAATATCTTAAAACACTATATTTAACATCTTGGAGTCATTTTTGGGTTAAAAGTATTTTAAAAAAATTTGCCCAAAAATTCAGAATTGATATCCAGATCGAGCGCTTAAAAGCCAGTTCAGCTAAAAATACCTATCGGTCTCAAAATGACACGAAATTTTAAAATATGAAACTTATCAATAAAATAAAATTTTTAAATTAAAATAACTTGGTTTCCTGTGTTAAATAAATTCAAAATTCCTCCTAATCGATACCCTAATCTAGCATCCTTTATGAACACTGAAATTCCCAAAATATTCTAGAGTGTACTTTCGTAAAACTATCAGGGGTTACTGTTTTGGACTTGGTCCAATTTTGACCCTAACTATATATAAAAGTTTGTGGAAAGCTGCCTAAATTAGTTTTTCATCTTTAATGACAATTACACTTACTGTGTAGATTGTTACACACACTATTGCACCTTGAAAACACACACCCGTCTTCCACCTTTTTCCTGCTGAGACCCATTTCATACACACAACCCACAACACACACTAATTCACTACTAGCACACTCTAAGACACTAAACTCATTACATTAGCTTAATTACACTCACTTACACACAATTATATATTCAAATTACACCCATATACACACACGAATCACACATTATACACTGTTACACACACTCACTCACTTTAAACACACATTTGTATCTCCTGCCAACCCAAATTCATTCACTCACAATTAACACACATTATACTTAGAACGACTCGGTCCACAGCCCCACCACAGGGTATTGCCTCCCTCAAAAGGGCTAGCCAAGTAGGTACTTATGAGTTCCTTGGCAAGGTCTTATAAGGGTCATTTCATACTATTCCACATCCAATGTGGGATATTACAATCTCCTCTCCTTATACCTTAGCGTCCTCGCTAAGGCTCAATCACACATAGCCCAGAATCTTCTTCTCTAGCCAATGTGGGATATACCAAACTCACCCTTCGTTGCCCCAATCATCCTCTTGATGTGGGATATACCCGGGCTTGCCTTCGTTTCCCCAACCATCGGCAACCTGATTGGATAGCCCAGCCCGAGTTTTTGAGAGTTGGCTCTAATACCATCTATAACGACCTGGTCCACGGCCCCACCACAGGGCATTGCCTCCCTCAAAAGGGCTAGCCAAGTAGGTACTTATGAGTTCCTTGGCAAGGTCTTATAAGGGTCATTTCATACTATTCCACATCCGATGTGGGATATTACAATACTCCTATAAACACACACACACGTACCCACAGAAATCACCCCACATAACCTAAAAACATAGCTACTATACACTAAAAACAACACACAGTAACGCACCCACATAGTCCCACAGTTATACATTGCGAAATGCACACAACCTCACCCATAAACCCACTCTTATACCCTTAATTAACTCACGTACACATACATAGACACACGCACAAAACAACTCCATGGCTACTCCCCCTACCCTTCCTCGCTCACCGCAAACATAGACACACGCACAAAACAGCTCCATGGCTGCTCCCCTACCCTTCCCCACTGCATAGTTTATGCACGCACACACCACCAAAACACACTAAAAAAGAAGAGATTACCCTTGAGAATTCGTACTTGATCCCTCTCAAATTCACTACCTGAATTTCCCTTTTTCCCTCTTTGTTTCCTTTTTCTTCCCTTGCTCTGTTTTCTGCTTCTCCTTCTATGTTCTTCTGTTCTTATCTTTTTCTAATTCCTATTTTCCTCCCCCCGAACTTCCTCTTTAATTTTCTTCTTCTTACTTTTTTTTTAATTCCCTAAGCAATTAAAGAATTCAATGGCATTAGTCACCATACCAGGTTGCCATTAATAATGACTTGGTTTCTAAAATCTTGACACCTAGTTCATACACTCCAAAATTGCAAATAACCCCCCACCCAAAAAAAAATTCCATAACTGCATAATACCCCAAAATTTTATATAACTACATTTAAACCCCAAAATTAGTCTAATCATTATTAATTCAATTAGACATCACTAAAATATACACTATCACTCATTTTTATTAATTTTTATCACTAAAACCATAATTTACATTTATGCCCCCAAAATTTCAAATATCACATTTTTGCCCCAAAATTCTTTTAAGCTTCAAAACTTTAATAATACCTGAGCATTGCTCAAAATTATTGCCCGTTTATTTTTTGGATCATGGACGATCATTCTAAACAATTCCCAAAGTTCGGGATATTACATTAGGAATACACAACCACCAACCAAATTGTAATACCCCTTTAGAGTCAACTACAAACTCAGTTTGTTTCCTATTTACAATACCTTCAATGATCTTGGTGAACTCGAGATCGCTCGTTTGTGCTGTCTTAACCCTACTAATCAATCTGGGTGAAAATATATTTAAGACTTTTATGATCTATATAGATCTCACACGTCTCACCATACAAGTAATGTCTCCATAGTTTCAAAGCAAAAATAACTGCTGCCAACTCCAAGTCGTGAGTTGGATAATTCTGCTCATGAACCTTTCTGATCTTGACAGCAACGCCAACACGGGTCCCGTTACCATTCTTTGTTTCAACTTCTGAAAACTGGACTCACATTTCTTAGTCCAAACGAACCACGTATTCTTGCGCGTCATCGAGTTAACGGTCCCATTATCGTAGAAAAATCTTCTAAAAACCGTCTATAGTAACCCGCTAAGCCCTAGAAAGCTGGGCATTTCCTTTACTAAACTAGGTGTCTACCATTCAATTACTGCCTTAATCTTGGCTGAGTCCACCGAGATGCCATCCCTAGACAATGTATGCCCTAAGAACCCAACTTGTTGTAGCCAAAACTCACAATTTGAAATTTTTGCATATAATTTTTTTTCCTCCGTTGTGGCAGCACTAATACCAAATTCTTCATATGCTCCGCTCACATTTTGAGTATATTAGGATATCATCAATAAACACTATAACAAATTGATCTAAATAGTCCTTAAATATCATGTTCATCAGATCCATGGACGTTGCTGGGGCGTTTGTCCAACCAAAAGGCATAATAAAGAATTCATAGTGTCTATAGTGGGTCCTAAACGCCGTTTTCGGAACATCTTCTTCCCTCTCCTTTAATTAATTATACCCAGACCTTAAATTAATTTTTTAAAAAAAGAAGTACCCTAAAGTTGGTCAAACAAGTCATCAATGCAGCGGCATGACAAGTATTTATTGCTGATTGTGATCTTATTCAATTCTCAGTAGTCGATATAGAGTCTCAAAGTACTGTCATTTTTTTTTTCACAAAAAGGACTGGAGGACCCTATGGGGACATACTGAGACGTATGAATCCCCAATCAAGCAACTCCTATAACTGTTCTTTCAACTCTGCTGGAGCCATATGATACGGAGCTTTAGAAATAGGCTCCGCACCGGGCACAAGATCAATCACAAACTCTATTTTGCAATCGATCGGTTCCCCAGGTAACTCTTCAGGGAACACATTTGGATAGTGCTTTACCACAGAGATAGATGACAACTCTGGACTATCTTGACATGTGTCTATGACATGTGCAATATATTCCCGACAACCAAGATGTAGTAACCGCTATGCTTTCATAGCCGAGATAATACTAACTAATTCACTTGGTTTGGACACGTGGTAAGTAAACTCAGACTCATCAGAGATATTAAAACGAAATAGTTTTCCATGACAATCCAATGATGCATGGTTAGATTATAATCAATCCATACCTAGTATGTCATCAAAATCCCGAATCGTTAATGGGATAAGATCCACAGGAAGATTTCTATCCCCAACGTGAACCGTACACTAGCAAAGAGCTACAGTAACAGACAAAGACTCTCCCAACGGAGTGCTTATCTCAAGGTCTATCTCCAAAGGACTGGTTTTAAACCTCAATCTATGTGCAAAAGCAAGGAAAACAAAAGAGTATGACACTTCAGAATCAAACAATATACGGGCATCCAAAGAGTCTAGTGGAAGTGTACCTGACACCACATCTTAGATATAGCAACATCATTAGTAGACATGGAATAAAGACGGGCTCATGTATTAGGCTTCTATCCCTTTTGAGCCTAAGCCTGCTGTGTCGAGCCCTGTTGACTCTATCCCTCTCCCTGTCGAGAGACGTTGCTTACTGCTGTACTCCCTGCTGATGTCGGATGTCTGGCTCCCGCTAACCACCGGACAGTCTTGAACCCGATGCTCCGTACTGCCACACTTCGAATGAAATCTCTTTTGATCTTTTCAGTCAAAGGAAAAGACTTCCCAGTCGAATAAAAAGTTTTGCTTCAAAAGAAAACTTATCCTTTGAATGAAAAGTTCTCATTCGAATGGAAAGTGTTTCATTCGAATAAAATAGTTCCTTTCTTTCGGTCTTTATCCTTCTGTTCCTTTTGGTAGAATGAAAACTTATTTTCATTCGAATAAAAACTTTTTCATTCGAATGAAAATAGTTTTCATTTGAATGAATCTCGTCGTCTATTTAAACTCTTCTTTTTACTGTTTAACTTTTCACTATTTACTTTCGAACTTTTTTTACCCTTCTCACTACTTGCCTTTTTTATTCAACTCTTTCTACTATGGATCCGTCCACATGCCACTCTAGCAACGGTCATCACCTCATTTTGCAAGAAAATTATGACAGTTCGCCTAAGGTTCTTCCTGCTCCATCTCGTCACGACTCATGTACTGTTACTCTGGCTGCACCCACTCCCTCAACTGGTCCTGCAAACCAACCATCCACTGTTATCCTACATTTGTAGGTACTACTGCTCCTTCCTTGTCTTTTGCTCCCTCCTCCTCTTCTGCTCCTCCAGCCACCTGTCCTCTACCCACATGTCCCTACATATCACCTACAGACATTTTTCACATACCCCCTTTTTTCAAAACTGTTGAAGACCAAATAAATTCTTAAACAAACTTTGTCAATAGGGAGATTGATCCTAGTCGCCCTAGTGACCTCAAACTTATGGCACAACTTGGTGTCACGCCATTTTTTGAGCGAATAGGATGTACCTCACTTTTATCTACTCCCTCTACCTATTACCCTCACTTTATACACATGTTTTATGCCAACATGTCTTTTAATTGAATTGCCTCCGCATTTCTTGTGACTTATGTAAATGGCAACACTATTCGCCTAGGTGCCACCATTTTGGCCCAAATTCTTGGTTTCACAAACCAATCTGCCCTTGTCATTTTTCCCGAAAATACTTGGTGCACTACTGGCATCTTCACTCCTCTCCAACAAAGTCAAACCTTATTCAACAATCAATCTATTACTCGAGCCCAAAAACCTAACCTTAGTGACCTCTCCCCTTTGTATCGTATTCTTCATCTCATTATCTCTTAAAATCTTTTGGGATGCTCAGGTTCATATGTTTCATTTACGTACCTCGAAATTATACTCCTTACTCATTTTATTTGGGGCTCTCCTTTAAATCTTGCAGGCATAATTTTACTTGTTATGGATTCCTGTAAAAATAAATCTCATGCTCATCTTCCTTTTGGTCTTCTTCTCACTAAAGTTTTGCACATTTCAATGTTCCCTGTAATGCCCCCGACCTTGGGAGCCGTTACCAATGCACTACAAGTTCTAAATCATATGCATTTTAATAAATACTCAATTACACCAAGGTATAAACAGAGCATCTAATCCATTGTCAACAAAGTAACTCTAAATGGTAGAGGTGCAAAACAACCATGCCTCATACAACCATTAATCACAAAAGAATAATCCGTCCTTAAATTCTATTACAAAAGCCTAATGCCAAATCCAATTACTCACATTCGTGTAAAGTTCTCAAAAAGGAATATATTCCCAAACGTGCCAAGCTCCTAATCATGCTTACCACCTGTAGTAAGGGGCAAAGTAACAAATAGGGGTGAGCTCAAATAGCCCAGTAAGGAAAACTCAAATAGAAGCAAATACGTTAATTCGTATTTCAAAACAAATCCATAACTTTGACGAACAAACAATAACAATTGACATTTATGTCAAATAAGCGAACCAAATATACGAAATGATCATTAGTGGCCATAGGCCCAAATTGAACACAAAACCCAAAGTACAAAATGCATACTAGTAGCGTAATAGCCTTCACTGTAAAGACTATCCGAAAGTCACTTAAAGTGACTACAAAAGCCACTTAGGTGGCAAAAAAAGTTACCAAGTAACTACAATAACCACCGGAGTGACTACAAAAGTCTTAAAGACTTTCTTTTTCAACAAAAGGTTGTTCATTCTAATGATCATATGCAAATTAGGAATTTCGAATTCAAATAGTAATGAAGGCAAATACGAAGCAAATTGAATGATTCTCCAAAGTTGTATAACAACTAGTAAAGTGATACTCATTAATGAATTCTTACCACAGTAAGAATTGTGAAATCCCTTACCTTAACAAGTCCTTTGGTACGAAATCATTTATGTGTTGCCTTACTATCTCAAGAGTCTTCCAAGCCCTCCCCCCCCCCTCTCTCTCTCTTAACCTTTAGAAAGAAAAGCAAGGGAACTAAAAAGAAGAGTTGGAGGGGAAAGACGCTATTTATAGGAAGAATTCTAAGTTGGCAATTTAAACTAACACTCCTTAAACTTTATGTAACTTATTCAAAATGTACCCAAAAATTTTCAATATTTACAATAAGGGAACCTAACATTTCCATTCGAAGGAAAACTATTCCTTCGATTAAAACGGAGTTTTCATTCGACCGAATCCTTCAGTCGCAAATTTGCCTTCTTCACATATACTCTTTTCTTTCGACAGAATCCATTTCATTGGACCAAAAACTTTCCATTCCACCGAAAACTTCAATCCCCAATTCTTCCTTAAATCAACACAATATTCATTCGAAGAAAAACAATTTCGTTCGACCAAAAACTACTCCTTCGACTGAAAACTATTCATTCGACCAAAAACTTTTTTCCATTTGACCGAAAACTTTAGAGATGGTTATTGACCATATTCATCTAATAATTTATCCCTTAATTTTATTTTCAAACAAATATGATCCCTATTAGCATAAAATGGGGCTCTTACATTCTCCCCACCTTAAAAGAATTCCGTCCCCAAAATTAAACATACCTTAATCATCAAAATGTTGAACGTGTTTACGCATATCATCTTCGAGTTTCCAAGTGGCTTCCTTCTTGGAATGGTTACGCCATAATACCTTTACAAAGGCTATCTTCTTATAATGCATGACACACTCATCTTATAAGATAGATCTTCCCTAACTTGAATAGGCTCAAACTTAATAACATGCAAAGGGTCAAAAACATACTTCCTCAAGATTGAAACATAGAAAACATTATGTATTCTTGACAAATTAGGAGGCAAAGCTAAACGATAAGTAAGTGAACCAATTCACTACAAGATCTCAAACAGTCCAATGTACTTATCAGATAGCTGCCCTTGCTTCCCAAACCTCAAGACTCCTTTCCACAGGGATACTCGCAAAAACACATGATCCCCAACGTCAAATTTGAGCTCACGACGCCTCATATCTGCGTAACTCTAACTCTTCTATCGGCTCTGTGCAGTCTTAAGTTTGTTCCTAATCACTTGGATCTTGTCTGCAGTGATTTGAACAAGTTCTGGACCTATCAATTTCCTTTCTCCAACCTCACTCCAACAAATTGTTAACCGACACCTTCTCATATAAAAAGCCTCAAATGGTGCCATCTGGATGCTAGCATGATAATTATTATTGTAGGCAAATTTTATCAATGGTAATTGACCATCCCAACTGCCTCAAAAATACATAACACAAGCTCGCAGCATATCCTCCAATGTCTGGATAGTTGCTCAGATTGCCCGTCCGTTTGTGGATGGAAAGCTGTGCTAAGATTTAGTCGTATACCCATGGCCTCTTGCAAACTGTCCCAAAAGCGTGAGGTAAATCGAGGTCTCTATCTGACACAATGGGCATTTTGTGCAACCTAAGTATTTCTCTAATGTACAAGTTAGCAAGTACCTCAATCGAATCCTTGTTCTTTATGACTAAAAAGTGAGCTGATTTGGTCAATCGGTCAACTGTCACCCATATTGCATCGTGACGCTTTGTAGTTGGTGGCAGCCAACCACAAAATCCATTGTTTTACGCTCTCAATTCCATCCGGAATAGCAAGTGGTTGCAATTTCCTAATGGGTCTCTGGTGTGCTGCTTTAATCCGCTAACAAAGCAAACATCTAGCCACAAAGTCCACTACCTCTCTTTTCATGTTATTCCCCCAATAAACATTCTGTAAATTTTGGTACATCTTGGTACTACCCGGGTGAACTACAAAAGTTAAATTCTGGGTCTCCAAGATAATCTCCTTCTTTAATTCCAGATTCTAAGGAACGCACAATTTAGAACCCATACGAGGAATACCCTCTAAAATCTGTGTAATCACCTTCTTTCACTCTATCACTAATCTTGGCCAATTCAGGGTTTGACGCTTGAGCCACCTTAATTTTCTCTATCAATGATGGTTGAACTTCCAAATGTGGCTGATACCCACTGGGATTTGGAAATCTTACTTCAATTTCTAACTTCTCCAATTCTTCCAACAAATGAGGTTGTGTAGTAAGCATAGCAGAAAGTCTTCCCAAACTCTTCCTACTTAACGCATCCGCCACAATATTAGCCTTATCTGGATGGTACAAAATGGTGCAATCATAGTCCTTCAAAAATTCAACCACTGTATCAGTCTCATGTTCAACTCTTTTTGTGTAAATATGTATTTCAAACTCTTATAGTCCGTAAAGATTTCACATGGTTCACCGTATAAATAATGACGCCAAATCCTCAATGTAAATATCACAGCTGCTAGTTCTAAGTCATGGGTAGGATAATTCAGCTCATGTTGTTTAAGTTGTCTGGAGGCATAAGCTATTACCTTGCCTCGTTGCATAACACACAACCGAGTCCTTGCAGTGATGCATCACTATTGATGATGAACCCTCCAGATTCAAATGGCAGTATTAAGACTGGTGCCAAAATCAAACGCTTCTTCAAATCTTGAAAGCTCTTTTCACATTCATCTGTCCACAAAAATTTAGCATATTTTCTTGTCAACTGGGTTAAAGGAATAGAGATGCGAGAAAAATCTTCAACAAACCTCCTATAACAACCTGTCAACCCCAAGAAGCATCTAATTTCTGTCACAGAGGTCGGTCTTTCCAAATTCATAATTGCGTCAGTCTTAGCAGGATCCACGGATATCCCATCCTTAGTCACCACACGACCCAAGAAAGAAACATGTTCCAACCAAAACTCACACTTGTTGAACTTGGCATAAAGTTTATGCTCCCTCAAAATCTGTAAAATTATAGTCAAATGTTTCTCATGCTCTTCCTCACTCTTGGAATAAACTAAGATATCATCTATAAAGACAATCACAAACTAATCCAGGTACTTTTTAAACACCCTGTTCATAAGGTCCATAAATACGGCTGGAGCATTCATCAGACCAAAAGGCATGATAAAAAATTGGTAATGGCCATATCGTGTCCTAAAAGCAATCTTTGGTAAATCCTCCTTCTTCACCTTAAGCTGATGGTAACCCAATCAAAGATCAATTTTCGAGAAGTGTCGTTCACCTTAAAGTTGATCAAATAGGTCATCGATTCTAGGTAATGGATATTTATTTCGGACTGTCAGGCAATTTAGCTCCCTATAATTGATACATAAATGCATGCTCCCATCCTTCTTTTTAACAACCATTACTGGTGCATCCAATGGAGACACACTAGGACGAATCATACCATTGTCTAAGAGTTCTTGTAATTGCTCTTTTAGTTCTTTAAGTTCAGTAGGAGCCAACCTGTAGGGCACCTTAGAGGTAGGTGTTGCACCGGGAATCAAATCAATAATAAACTCAATCTCCCTGTCTGCCAGAAGACCTGGCAAGTCTTCTGGAAACACGTCCGGAAACTCACGAACCACAAAGACATCCTCAAGCCTGACTCCGGTTATGCGAGTGTCATGAATGTGAGCCAGATAACCTCTAAAACCCTTCCTAGGAAGACGTTTGGCGTGTAGAGACGAAATCAAATTAGGTAGGGCATTGACCCTAGCCCCTTAAATATTAAATTCGGGCTGATTCGGAATTAAAAATAAAACCCCTTTGCTATAGCAGTCTATCTTGGCATGATTGTAAGACAACCAATCCATACCTAAAATCACATCAATAATCCTTCATAGCCAACGGAATTAAGTCCACCGGCAATACTGTATCATCGACGACGATGGGGCACGAATTATATACTCTAGAGGCAACCACAGGGTTCCTAATGGGGTATCAACATAGAGTTTGGTTTTCAAGCTTCTAGGTCTAACACTTAGATGCTCGCAAAGGATATCGAAACAATTGAATAAAGGGGCATTATGATCTAGTAATGCCAAATATTTCTTTCAAATTCCGCACAAAATATATGTCACCATATTGCTTGTATCTTGAGATCACAACTTTTTCCATACACTATTTGATAGAGCTACTCATAGACATCCAAAGATCATAGTCCTAGCTTTCAATTATTCTCTTTGATTAACACTTAAAATATTTGAATTTCAAAGACAACTAACATTCGTTCTACGATTGCATACACAACCCAAAATCCAAAGTTTATGGCCAAATCTCAATCTTATGATCTAATATGAAATAAATTCTCCAAACTTAATCCACATTTTCAAGGTTTAATCCTAATCACATATATCTTAGGCTTAGGAGTGTATAGAATCTCAAACCTAAGCTTTGATACCAAACTGTAATGGCCCCGATCTTGGGAGATGTTACCAATGCACTCCAAGTCCTAAATCATATGCATTATAATGAATACTTAATTACACCAAGGTATAAACAGAGCACCTAATCCATTATCAACAGAGTATCTCATTACACCAAGGTATAAACAGAGCATCTAATCCATTATCAACAGAGTATCTCCAAAAGGTAGAGGCGCTAAACAACGTTGCCTCATACAACCATTATTCACAAAAGAATAATCCGTCCTTAAATTCTATTACAAAAGTCTAATGCCAAATCAAAATTACACACATCCGGGTAAAGTTCTCAAAAAGGAATACATTATTTTTGACATGCTAACAAAATAGAAGCTATATCTTTCCGAACGTGCCAAGCTCCTAATCATGCTTACACCTATAGTAAGGGACAATGCAACAAATAGGGGTGAGCTCAAATAGCTTAGTAAGGGAAAATCAAATAGAAGCGAATATGTTAATTCGTATTTTGAAACAAATCCATAACTTTGACGAACAAACAATAACAATTGACATTTACGTCAAATAAGCGAATCAAATATACGGAATGATCTTTAGTGGCCATAGGCCCAAATCGAACACAAAACTCGAAGTATGAAATGCATACTGGTAGCGTGATAGCCTTCATTGTGAGGACTATCCAAAAGTCACTTAAAGTGACTACAAAAGCCACTAAGGTGGGTACAAAAGTTACCAAGTAACTACGAAAGCCACCGGAGTGACTACAAAAGTCTTAAAGACTTTCTTTTTCAACAAAAGGTTGTTCATTCTAATGATCATATGCAAATTAGGAATTTTGAATTCAAATAGCAATGAAGGCAAATACGAAGCAAATTGAATGATTCTCCAAAGTTGTATAACAACTAGTAAAGTGATACTCATTATCAAAATCCTTATGACAGCAAGAAATGTGAAATCCCTTTCCTTAACAAGCTCTTTGGTACGAAATCCTTTAAGTATCGTCTTAGTATCTCAAGAGTCTCCCAAGCCCTCTCTCTCTCTCTCAACCTTTAAGAAGAGAAGCAAGGGAACTAAAGAGAAGCTATTTATAGGAAGAATCCTAAGTTGGCAATTTACACTAACACTCCTTAAACTTTATGTAACTTATTCAAAATGTAACCAAAACTTTTCAATATTTAGAAAAAAGGGAACCTAACATTTCCATTCGAAGGAAAACTATTCCTTCGATGACAAGGGAGTTTTCATTTGACCGAATCCTTCAGTCACGAATTTTCCTTCTTTACATATACTCTTTTCATTCGACCAAATCCATTTCATTTGACCAAAAACTTTCCATTCCACCGAAAACTTCAATACCCACTTCTTCCTTAAATCAACACAATTTTCATTCGAAGCAAAGCGTTTCATTCGAAAACTTCTTTCCATTTGACTGAAAACTTTAGAGATAGTTATCGACCATATTCATCTAATTATTTATCACCGAAAACTTATTTCCATTTGACCAAAAACTTCAGAGACAGTTATCGACCATATTCATCTAATTATTTATCCCTTAATTTTATTTTCAAACAAATATGATCCCTATTAGCATAAAAGGGGGCTCTTACATTCCCCTTCTGATAGTTGTTGTCTCAGAATGCGTCTCTATTCCCAACACGCACATTCTTCACCTTACTTCCCTTTGTCGTGTGGGATTCACCATTCGTACTAACCCAGTTACCCATGCATGTTGTCCTAAGTGGGTGGCACCACCTAAGTCAACTCATGCTCCTGCCCCCTCTTTGGCCCACCTCCGCATACTGACCCTTCTTATTTTACACCCCGTCAAACCACACCACCTCACCCTATTGACCCTTTTTTAGTCCCCTCATTGATTTTTCTAACCTCAATTTTGATGAATTTTTATCTTCTGACACCTCTTCTCTCTCTGAGCAGCTCTCTCGTCTTTCCAACATTGTTCAGCTCATTCTTCAATCCCAAACTACTTTGGCCACTTTCGTCACCGCCAATCAAACTGCTCTTCTTGACGATCTTTCTTCTATTCAGCAGTCCTCAGCCCAGCTACTCTCCCATCAAATTGATTTCCACACACCTCTCAATGATCTTATTTCCAACATCTCCTCTAGTCCTCTTAACCACACTCCTATCTTGGAATGGTCGAATCGCATGCAATAGGATCTCCAACAACAGCATGATGTCGTGCTTCATGCTCATCGTCATCAAGCTTATCTCACTACCAACATTTTGACTGACCAGAATCGCTACTTGGCACATCAGATTTTTGATTAGGTGCATGGTTCTACATCACTCGTCCAGACGTCTTTCCATCTCGTCATGAAGGAACCGAAGGTGAAGAATGGTTTTTCAATCCCAACCTTCCGTACAATCCTCCCATGCCGCAATCACCTCATGTGGTGATAGTCGTCGAGATTCCTACTTCTGATCTTCCCCTGGCTCCAGATCTTTCTTTTACTTAAGGTGGACGTCGTAGACGCTAGCAATTTTTTTTACTGTTGTGCTTTTCCCCTCTTTTTGATTTGACAAAGGGGAGAACACCCTTATTGAAATTATTGACATGTATTTTTTTTGGAAATATTAAAGCAGTTCATAAATTATTTTTTTTATGAGTGATAATCTGATCTAGGGAGAGTATGTTAGATTAATGTTGTAATCATCGAAAAGGGGGAGATTGTTGACTTTAAAAGTCAAGTTGTATCTAACATTAATCTAACACTACTATTAGGAATTATTTCAGGACCAATCATAATAAAACAAAATGTGAAATACTCCTTGGTCAAAGATTGGACTTGGATATGGACTTGTACGTGGACCTGGATTTGGACTTCGACATCATTGCATTTCTCTTTATTGTAATTAGTCTTTTAAACTAAGTATTTCTTAAAGATCTCCCAAAAAATCAAGAAAAGAAAAAACAAGAAGTATTCGTCTTAAAAGAGTTTTCATTCGAATTGATCCTTCAGTCTCTTCAAATCTAATTTTGAAATTGTTTTTCATTCGAAGCAAAAGTTTTCAGTAGAAGCAAAACTTTTCATCCGAAGAAAAAAATTTTAGCAGAAACAAAACTTTTTATTCGAAGCAAAATTTTTCAGTCGAAGCAAAAGTTTTCATCCGAATAAAACTTTTTAGTCGAAGTAGAAGTTTTCATTTGAAGCAAAACATTTCCAGTCGAAGCAAATGTTTTTAGTCAAAGCAAAAGTTTTCATTCAAATGAAAAGGAGTTTCCATTCGACTCAATCCATCAGTTGCTTTAAATTCTCTCAGTCCTGAATTCTTTAGATTTTTTCCTTCGAATGGCTTTATTTTTTCATTCAAAAAAATCTTTGTATCGTCCCTTTTCAACGGTCATATTCTCTTCAAGTACAAGAAGGGACTCCTAGAGCATTTATTGCTAACTCTGCCAATCTCTGAAAAATCTCTCCAAAATCTCTCTTACACTTCTCAAAAGACTCTCTCATCTTGTTTCACACTTCCAAGTGCTTTTCCTTGAGTGAGTTCATATTTGAGAAATTGAGTAGCAAGCTTCTTCATTTAGTTCTTGAAAGGTTTCAGATCTTTCCACCTAAGAAAGCTTAGCTTTATTGTATTCATTGTAATATCTACTCATAAAGGAGTGTGTATTATTTCTCGATTGTAATCTTCTTTTCACTTGTAATTGTTAGAAACCTTGAAGGGTTTTGGATCTGTATTTAAGCTAGCACCCTAAGTTAGTTGTTTAATGAAAGGCTCGGGGACTGGACTTAGGATGGTGGGGCCGAACCAGTATAAATCCTTGTGTTGATTTATATTTACTGTTTTTGTTACTTCATTGTAAGTTAAGTTTCAAAATTTTTGCTTAAAATTGTAAATACCTATCCCCCCTCCTAGGTATGTTTAGGGACCTATAGATTAGGGATCGGAGGATTGAGCTGGTGGCATGGAAGGACTGAGGTTGGAGAAAGGCATTGGTGGTAAAAAGGAGCTAGGTGCAGAGGATAAGGCATGTGTAGAAGGTGCTGGAAAGGATGACGGTGGTTTAAGGCCTCTAACTAGAGAGACTTCATTTGTTGTGGGGTTGGTTTGAATGGTGAAGTTGGAGCGATTGAGAGTGGTGACGTTGAGATAGAAGGTAGAGGAGATATGAATACACTCAGAAATAGAGGTGGGAAGAGGAACATGAAAATTTTCAAACACTTTGGTAAGAAGAAGACCAAAGGGAGGATGAGGATTGTGTTTATCTTTGCGGTTAGTCACGTTCATCATTATAATGGCCAAAATATTTAGAGGATATCCTTAAAGAAAATGGGTAAGGAGAATGATATCGAGATAAGTGAAAGCGGCATAAGAACCGGTATAGTCGCCAAGGTTGTAACTTAGAATTAAGTGTAAGACACGGTGTAAAGGTGGCGGTTTGCCAAGGACATGCTTTTTGAGAAAAGAGATGGTGGGGTCATCGCTTAGGGCTTGAATTCGTTAAAGTGGGTTAAAAGGTCCAATAGTGGCCCATGAGTTTTTGGGATACATGACGGGAAAGGATTGGTTGGTAAAATAGAGAATGCTGGCTAGGCAGGGTGAGGGAAATAAACATGCCATTTACAAAAGTATTGAGAGTAATGGAGACGGTGAAGTTGTATGTCATGTTAACGTAAAACATGTGAACTAAATAAGGATAATACACAAAAGGAGTGGTATGAAGTGGTGTACATCCCATGTTGGCAAAAAAACGTGTAATGCCAAGTTGAGCCATTAGATATAAATCACATGGTCGACCTAGGCTAATATTGTGTCTAGCAAAATGTGTGTAGTAGTAATTTTCTTGGTCGGCTACAGTCTCAAACAAAAATGGGGCAGATGGAGGATAATATTTGGTGAGGAGTACTGACAAGTGGGTAGTGGACATGTAGGAGAAGAATATAAGGAGTAGAAGAAAAGGATGGGACATTGGAACCTAGAATGGTTTGGGAACTGGTTGTAGGAGAAGGATCGCCAACCCTGTCAAAAGCAGCAACAGGTGCAGATGGAACGGTGCATGAAGATGGTTAACTAGAGGAACGAGTGCCGCAATGAGTGGCATGATCAATGTCACTATCTTCTTGAAGCCTGAGACGACATCTGGAGCGACGTTGGCGAGTGGATGGTCCATCCATGGCAGATGATGAAAAGAAACACTGAGAAAAAAGTGATTGAAAGATGAAAATGATTGGTGATAGTGAGGGAGACTTTTCATTTGAATGAACGGAGGAATTTGATTGATCGAAAGGGAATTCATTTGACTGTAAAAGAATTTATTCATTCGAAATAATCAGAAACCACACATGCTCTTTTAAAATTGTTTTCATTCGAATGATAGCATTTTCATTCGATCAGAAGATGCAGATGGGAGAAAATGCAAATTTTCATTTGAATGATAACATTTGGGGTGTGGTTGAGGGTGTGCTAGTGTGTGTTCTTCGGTATTACAAGTAGGTATGGATTCATGTGGTGTGTGTTATGTAAATTGAATGGATTTAGGGTATTAAAATGTAAATTGCACTGCGATTGAGTGATTAAAAGTGAGAAGAAGTGAGAAATTCATGTGTGATTGAAAGAGAAATGTGCCCAGGTGTGTAACTGTTGAAGGAGGAAGAAGATAAGTGTGTGTGCGTGAAGGTGAACTATTGCGTGTGCTGATATGAATAGTGACTATTTTGTCACTAAAGATGGAAATTAAGTAAGTAGTTTAAAATTTGATTTTTAAAAAATAGTTAGGGGTAGATTTAGCCAAAGTGAAAAAAATAGACCCTAGTTATTTTTAGGAGACCTGCATCGTGGAAAAAGTTCAGATTTTTCCGAGGTCAAGAACCAGGTGAACGGACGTGGGAAGTTTGGAATTTATGGTGAAATTTAAAATACCAACGAATGTAGTTTTGTGCAAAAATTTTATGAGGACTCTAGGATGATGAGGATTTCTATTCTTCAAAATTTTGGATCAACCACAAACGTGCCTTCCTCAGCATGGTATACCGGAAGGCTGTATCCACGTCCCAAGGTCAGGCATAACCATAAGCGGGCTCCAAGTCATGGCCAAAAGATAAGGATAAACGATCAGGGCTATATCGTGCAACATACTAACGACACACAGCCGGCTTCCCGCTGTCATCAGTCAGTACCGGAAGCCATCCAGGGAAGAAGGCTACCAGCAGGTATATCTCGAAGTCTATCAGGTAGGCTCTACTGTGTAACCATGAATCGATGTCCTTCAAGTGCATCCAAGGTAGAGTCTCGTACGATGAATGCATGTTTACATACAGATGGCTGAGGCACGCGTCTCGTACGTCAAACACCTACGACAGCTCACATGCAGGCCGCTTACCACCCACCCATGCATAAACTCATCCTCATGTTTACCACTTAGGTACTATCATAGACTTCCCTGGACGTGTCACTGTCCCCTTCCTCGGACATGGATGTACCTTCATATATCCAAAGGCCTATAGTCTACATAGCACTCGAATAGATACCTCTTTAAGAACATCCAATCAACGCAGGTCAACACCTGATACCGTCCATACGACCTCTGCATGTCGTTTGAAAACTGGTCTAGACGTGAGTACATGGTGCCTAAGTATATCGGCACTAACCCAACACATTTGCCTACGGCCATCTGCACTGCTAACGGGAAGATCTTCTGGGAAATACCATCCTCGAGTGTCCCTTCAAACATAAACCTATAAGTATATAAATATGACACACATCATGACCACCCCACCCTAGCATGATATGTAGTACAACACATGGAAACATGCTATGCTATTTTTTTCGTTGTTCTTAAGCATAATTTTTTTAAGTATAGAAGTCGAAAGACTACATGTACAAGAGCAATGAATATGCAACATACACGTAATGCAAGGATAGGAGGAGTAGAAAGGCGTACCTTGAAAGGAACATGGCGAGGAAGGTAGCTAGCTCGTATCTCTCGTCCCCGTAGGCAGGACCGCTATGGAAGTCGTCGTCCGACATCACCCTCTGCCCCAGCCGCATGACCACTGTGCCATACAAATACCGAACCCACCCACTGTACGTGCACTTACGGTTGAACCTCGTGTCTTGAAGAAAGCCAATCAAAGCCTTGACAGCCAGGCACTCTTCCGCTACCAACCTCAGCGCGTGGGCATCCTCCGTCCCGTGCATCGGTAGGCCAGTCAGTGTCACAACGTCCAACAGCGTCGGACCAATCTCCCCGAACTCTCTAATTAAGGTATGAGTCTGTGAACTCCACCTCGAAAGTAATAGTGTGAGGCCACTAATATCTCTGCCTGGCTCAACACTCTTGTACGTCACCTCAATCGCTGCCACTAGCCCAAGCACCTCCAACCTCTCTCTCCAAACCTTGCACCCCATCATGTATGCGCACAGAAACTCCAACCCACCGGCATAGTATTGTGGCCCATGAACATGATGGGAGACCATGGAATGTCCTCTCGCTTAGCCAAGAAACTTGGTACCTTCCGCAGAGACATCACAGGCACAACCTCAAAGCTCGGCCCACAAACATATGGTGAAGGGACCATGGAGCCACCATGCATCGACGTAGAACTCCACGGTACCGAAAACACATCAGCAGACACCCATTGCGCCAACTCCCTCCATAATACCTCGGGGGGACACCCGGGCACCGCACCTTTTTGCGGTCAGTAATGCGTTGCACTGGCTAGAAGTTTGATCAAAGCTCCTCACTCCACCGTCGTCAAACCCAAAGGCACACCAGATGCACTAGTCGGCACCGGTATGTCCTCCTCGTCATCATCAAGCACGTCCCCCTGGGATAACTACGAGTGCCCACTCGCCCCATCGCGACACCATACACTTTGCTTCTTCCTTGACTTCTTTCACTCTTCATTACCCATCGCGCCGAGAAAATCAACAGCGTGCCTGAAACGGTTAGCCTCAGCCCCGTCGGCTTTAGCCCCATTGGCCTCGGCCCCCACGGCCTTGGCCCCATCGGCCTCGGCCTACTTCTCATTCTCCTTCCCATTTCTCCTTTATCTTCTTTTTTCCTCTTCCCCTCTTCTTTCTTCTTCCCTCCTCCTTTCTTCCTTTCTTCCTTCCTCCCTACTCTTCCTTCTCCTCTCCTCCCTCCCTCCCTCCCTCTCCTTTCTCCCCTCCCCTTTCTCCCTTCCCCCCTTTGCCCTTCTCCCTTCCCCCTCTCCCCTTCCCCCTCGCCCGCCCGCCTGGTGCCATGAATGGTCGGCCTTGACCTAGACCACTTGGTCCGGCCTTGGCCCTCCCCCTCCTTCTTGACTCCAAGCCCCCCTCCCACGCCTCCTCACCGCTCCAGTTGGCCTCGGCCCCTTGGTGTGCGTCGGCCGCCGCCGAGGTCGACCCATGACCCCTTCCCCCATGCATTCCTCCTTTCTTACCTTGTGGCATCCTCTTTGCCTTTTGTGATGTCCTCAATCTCATGGGTCTCCAAGGTTCTTCTTCTCCGTCTTCACCTTTCTTTTCTTTCTTTCCTCTTTTCTCTTTTATTTTTTTTCTAAGTTAAGACTCCCCCCCAAAAGTCTTACACTTTCCCCCTAAACTCCCAATAACTCTTTTTTCAAACCGCTAACCATTTTCGTGCTAACTTAAGTCTATTTGCGCTATCTTTGACGAGAATAATGTTACGACTTTTACACCATTAATTTTGGGCTCCAAAAAAAATTTGCAAAAAATTCAAGGAAACCTCCACTCTCTCACGTCTTTCATTACGATCATGTCCATTCCACAAGATTCGACCTCGGTATTTTGTCTTTAGAGATTGACTTCTTTCGTTATAAGTGAGTGTAATGTTGGTCTGTATGTGTTAAACAAGAAGAAAAGCCACAATCAGGGGCATTGCTAAAGTAACCATGGAGAGAGGAAGGAGTGGCTGCCATATTTATGTGAAGGAGGGGCTAAAATGTTGTAGCCATAAAGAAAGGACGGAGGGGTTGTCGTGAGGTCTTGTGAGAGAGTGTCAAGGCTGCCGTAAGGCCAATCGTGTGCATGGATGTACTGGATGTGTGTCTAAAGAACAAAAAGAAAGGGTATTGTAAGGCATTATACTGGTGGTTATTGTGGTTGTTTTTGTATTTGTTTATGCATGTAATAAGAGTGTATTGTGTGTGTTTAAGGTGTAAGGGGCATGTTGGTACGTGCATATGTTTTTGTATGAAAGTAGTATGTGTTCTAGTGTGTTTTGTAGTGGTTAAAAGGTGACTGCAGTGTGTAATTTTGTGGCTGTGTGCGTGCACGTGTGTGTTTAATCTGTGAGCACAACAATGTAGTGAGTGTTTATATGGCTGGAAAATGGTTATGAAACGGGGTGGAAGACTATATTTTGTGTGCATTAGTGAAGGAAGTGCATGTATTGTTTGTAAGGACCTGTGTAAGCGTATGAGTGTAGTGAAGATCATTGTGTGTCGCAGTGTGGGTAAGGTGAAGGAGGGGCTGCCAAATAGCCCCAAATATATGTGTGTGCGTGTGTTTTGTGTGAAATTAGTGTGTGCATAGTGGGTGTAAATATGTGTGTTGTGTTGTGCAAGTGTACTGTGTGTAATGTGTTATTGGTGACTGATGAATGAGTGTGCGTGGTGTGCTTTCATGTGTTCAGACAGTGAGCAGAGGAGTTAAGGAAGAAGGGGAAGTAGGGTTAGCAGAAATGAGTTTATGTAAAAGGGGTGGTATACTAGGCTTGCACAATTGTACCACGTGGCTGTTAGGCATCGTCAAATTGTGAAAAAAAATGCTAAAACTTCACAAGAAGGTTCTCAAAACAATTTTAGAATTACTATTAAATGTCATATTTTTCTGATATTGTTTGATATTTTTAATTTTTCACAAGTTCAGTTTTTCTAAAATTCATTTGGAGTATTTAAAATTCTTAACAAATTCTGAGAAAATTTTTGTAATAATGAATTTTTAGTTTCATAATTTTTATAGTTGATTTGGTAATAAATCCGTATCGCATTTTAGTTTGCAAAAATTGGTGATTTTAAAATAGTTTCAGTGCTTTTTAAATCCTAATTTCAATTTCTATATTTTTCTTATACATTATTAACCTATTATAAGAATTATGGAAGTTGATTTGAGCTAGAAGTATTAATGGCTATTTTTGGGCTTTTCTGGTATTCAAGAATATTATTTTAATTTTGAAATTTTCAAAAAATTGAGAAAAATTATATTTTTATTTCATATATTGTTTTAAGCCATAAAAATGCTTAATGAGAATTGATATCATTTCTAGGTTATTTTTAGCCTCGAGGAGTGTGTCGGATTTTCTGGTTAAGTTGGTTGTGTGTGGGACCCTCTTTGATTGCGTCGTTCCAGGTCGAGAAGTGAGTATGTTGTAGGTAGTTGATATTATGTTTATAATATAGTAGTGTAGAATGTGTTCTAATAAGTTATTTGCCAATCTAGGTTAATTCAGAGGACTTTGATTGAGGGCGTTTTAGCGTCGTTTAACTTGGTTCGAAATAAGGGATTTCTTTCGGAACCCCAATTTTATCTAATTGTCCGCATATATGTTTTTCTAATTTTTTTTATCAAATCTCTTTGGACTCTGTTATATTTGTTATGAGAATGCATTCTTTGCCTAAACCTTATTTTGAGCCTTACATGTTTATTGGAAATCCTTGTTGGTGCTCAGAAGTTATTTTTAGTTGTGCATCAATTTATTCATTGTATCATCGATTATTGCATTCTGTATATTGACATGAGTTAGTGTATTAAGGCATCATAAGGATGGTCTATATCAGGAGTGATATAAGGATGGTCTGCTATTGCGGGAGATGCTAGGACCTTAATGGTCTAGTTAATGTTTATATACATATGTAACCACATTATTAGTGAGCACTGCCTGGGTGGCTTTGCTAAGTGTTACCCAACAATACCTGTGTGTCTTTCCGTCAACTCTTGTTAAATATCATCTGCATCATTTATAGTGTAATTGAAATTGTTTCTGTCTATATCTAGTTTAAGGGATTGAGTTAAATCGCTTCCCTTATCATTTTAAAGCAAATCTGATAATCGTGTGTATTCCCGCTTCTAGATTTTGAGCGACCTTACTGAGATCTCAAAAGCTCACCCCCTTTTCTATTCCCTTCTGTAGGTAATAATCGTCACTAAAATTTTGGGATTAGTTACAGCATGATCATGGAGTAGTTTAGATTTTCATTACTTTGTTTGTTTAAGCCCCTGTGGGGGAAATCAGTGTGTAACCTACTTAATTGAGTTCATTAATGCAGTCTTTGCATTTAAGAACAATAAGGTGAGAATTCAAAATATTGTAGAAGCTCTTATATATGTTGTTCCTAACCTATTTTGGTCTTGGTCGCACCCAAAGGGCCACTGGAGGTCCCATTTTGCGTGACACGTCGGCACAAGCAATAGTCAGTCTTTAGCGCTTCCAACGTTCAAAGCTTGCACACTCAAGTCACATGCACTTCTTACTTCTTCTATGTGATTTCGTTACCAAGAAACTCATCCTTGCGTGACTGCTCATCACCCTTCAACTGTCACACATCGCCAGTCGTCCATCGGCACACCTTGGTGCTTACTGAAGGAAGTCGGCCTCGGCCTTCCCCTTGGGGTCAGCCTCGGCCTCCCCTTGAGGGTTGGCTTTGACGTTCCTCAATGGTTGGCCTTGGCCTTCCCCCAAAGGGTTAGCCTTTAGCTCCATACTGACCATCTTCACTACTCCATAAGGGAACATATGTCACTCCGCGATCCTCATGGCATCGGACGTCACTCTGCAACCCATCCCGCCGGACCTCCCTCCGCGACCACCATCGAGCCGGACGTCGCTCCTCGACCATTATTGCCCGGACTTCGTGACCCCTTTCGTGCTGAACATCACTCCGCGACACCCGTCGCTTTGAAAAACCCCCATTGCGCCAAACCTCACTTCGCGACCCTTACGTCACTCCGCGACCCCCGTAGCGGCAGTCCCGGAGCTACACTCCAACACTCCGCTGCGCCCATGCGCTGCTGATACAACTGTGCCCTATGGATCTTTGACACACTACAGTGCCCCTGGCACCTTACACACTTCGCCACCCCCATATGTCGTGCCACTGATATAGCCGTGCCCCATGGCTCTCTCACACACTTCGTCGCACCCATGTGTCATGCCGTTGATACCGCCGTGCCCCCTGGCTCTCTGTCACAATGTCATGACCCCTTAGGCACCACACTCATTCCTCACACCATGCACCCCCTACATGGATGTGGAACATGCTTTGACCCACTCTCCAGAGTGTGTAGCATTTCGCGGGGATAGACGACTCATCCGGGACACTATCTCTGCCAGGGAGCTTTTCGACTCCCCTACCGCCAGGTAGACGATTCCTCCGGGATGCTACCTCGGCCAGTCAGGTAGACGACTCCTCTGGGATGCTACCTTGACGCGCTCCGAGTGCTCTAGCACAAGGACTCACCTGCGGGGATAGGCGACTCCTCCGGGACACTATCTTTGCTACGAAGCTTTTCAACTCCTTTTTTTCCACCATGTAAACGGCTCATCCGGGATGCTACCTCGGCCTGCGGAATAGGCGACTCCTCAAGGACACTATCTCCGTCAGGGAGCTTTTCAAATCCTCTTTCGCCAGGTAGATGGCTCGTCCAGGAAGCTACCTCAGCCAATCGGGTAGACGGATCCTCCGAAATGCTACCTTGACGCGCTCTGAGTACTTCGACAAAAGGATTCACCCGCAGGATAGACGACTCCTTCGGGACACTATCTCCACCAAGGTGTCTTTGTGACTAGCCTACGTGCTCCGACACTAGGGTCTTGCTTTGGCACCCTTATGGACTATGACCCCCGGGTCACTCTGAGACGGGAGCAAGTTGGGCGTTGGGTCTTCCCCACCACTGCCAGCCCTGTGGGATTCGACAAAGGCTTGGACTGGTGGCTAGATCAAGGGGATTCTCTGGCCACACCGACGCTGTGGGAGCCAGCCTTTTAGACAGACAGAGCGATGCTGTGAGGAGCAGGCCGGGTGAATATGAGATCCGATAGTCCATGAAGCATTGACACCTGTGGACCTCTCGGTGACGTGTCACTCTTGGGGAGTGCCATGTGTCGGTTGTGACATCGTCATCTCAACCTCTATAAATAGAGGTCTTGAGAATTCATTAAGAGCTCTTGGACATTTTCTGACAGTTGGACATTCTCAAACTTCTCACTTTCTCACTCTAGAATCCTAGAGAGAGAAACATACCAGACCTTGACTCTGGACCCAAGCATCGGACTGTGACTGTCGTCGTGTATTCACCCAGTGCCATCGCCCTCGCAACACTGCCACCCTCAGGCTCTGTTTGGGAAGCCCTTGGTCTCTACCCTTGCTCTGCCCTTGCTGTGTCTCACATCAACATACTTGGCATCTGACTCGGACTGCATTCATTGTGGCAGCTCCACGTTGACTGCGAACCCACTTTCCTTGGCATCATTTTAGCAACTCCGCTGGGGAGGTAAGCATGACAGTGCAGTTCTTCCATTGCCTAACACACCTAAGCAACCATGGCTCAGCAACGCAGGGCTACCAGCTGAAGTCTCAACCCAGCCATCCAAGAAGAGCATTACCTCAAGGATCAAGAAGAGAGCAGTCACAACCAACTCCAACCTCTACTCGATGGATAACCCAATGTGGCCACGATCGTCAATGCCACAATCCAACACCTTACTCCTACCATCACCGAACTTCAAGACTCTCAATCTTCTCTCATGGCTGTCATCTTAGAAATGCAAAAATTAATCCAAGTCTTGACTTCACAATTGTCGGCATCTCAAGGCCTCAGAGCTCCCTGCCCTGTGCCAGTTGCTCACCTTGTGGGTCATCCCAACCCCTAGGGTTGGCCCCTCCCGCTCAGATTTAGCCTTCAAGGCCTGGGCTAGTTTTGGACACTTTTCAGGCCCCAGTGTAGCAACTACCGCTGCCTTGGTCCTTTGGGCCCTTGACAGTAGGACTCGCGGCACCTCAGCCTGTGGCGCCATGCCTTACCCTTGCTCAAAGCACTTCAGAGACTCATGACCCAATTGAGATGGAGCCTAACCCAAATGTGACCAACAGAAACCTATACACAAGTCATTCCCCCGGCTTACTCCAGTCGACCGTTCCTGACGGCCGGCCTTCGGCGGCTAACACTACTCATATGCAAACCATACCCCAACAAGTTTCTCCTCACCACTAACCCCTCTTTACCATTGTCATCCCCTCAGTGCCCCAGGTTGCACCATCTTTGGCCTCTGGTGCTAGAATCATCCCTACAGGGCACAAACCCTTGCATGCTTCGTACGTCACCGAGCATGACCTTGATGCTATGCTTCGCCGTCTCAAGCAGTCATCCTTACCACACTCCCCCTCTAAGTTGTTAGGCCATGTTCCATACTCTGGCAGCCTCGCTACCAAGCCCTACCCTGTCAAGTACAAGCAACCATCATTCACCATGTTCAATGGTCAAGAGGGCAATGCCTGCGAACACCTCACCCGTTTCGCTGGCTCTCTGGAACACACTACTGGGAAGACGACACTTTGAAGCTTCATGAATTTCATAAGTCCATGAGTGGCCTCGCCTACTCTTGCTATCATCAGATTCTTGACAGTACTATCCACTCCTGGTTTGACATGGACCAACTCTTCCTTGACAAATTTCACCATGAGATAGAACGTGTGACCATCGTTGACATCGTCTGAATCTGCCAGAACCCCGGGGAAGACCTCAACACCTATGTCATGCGATTTTATCACAAGTGCTTGGAATTCACTGACTTCAGTAAGGATGAGACCCTTGTACCCATTTGCATGAAGAACATGAAAGACAACTACAGGGTCTACCTAGAAAACCTCCAGCTTCGGTCTTGGGGATACCTCAAGGAAGCATGACGCACATATGACTCGGTCGGTCTGTTAAAGACCCCAAAGCCCCAAACTCATATTGCCTTGGCCGTAACGGAAGAAGCAGCCAATAATAATGACAACAATCATAAGCGTCAGTCCCAAGGAAGGGATGGATGCCCTGACAAGATAAGGCAGCCGATGCCTGCCCCAGAATACTCGTGTGACTTGAAGACTGGCAGAGCTCTCTTTGAGACATGGATCAACGATAATGCCATAACCCTGCCCAATGCTGACACTGAACCTACCCCAGAGAACATAGCCCATCCCAACTACTGCCCCTATCATTAAAAGGTTGGTCACGGCCTCAAGTGGTGTAGGGGCCTCAAGTTTGTCTTCGCTGACAAGATTGCATCCGGAAGAGCTCAGACTCTAAGTGTGGACATATGACCAACCCGACCAAGCCTTCGCACGCCTTAGTGCATTTTCTACACTTGTAATTTTTTTCGTTCATTTTGCAAGTTTTCATATACGTCATCCCCATGTACCAAGTCATGTTGCTTATCCTTGTTATCAATCAAGTTACATTTTCCAGGCTTAGAAAATTTTCAAGCTACTTTGCTCTTGGACAAGTTTGCTGACACCACCCTTGACACCAACACCCACTCCCTTGGGGGCTTCACCCCTTTCCCAACCTCTTCTGCCTCACACTGTAGTGACTTGGTACGTGGTGCGCGGGGTGGCTCGAGCCACGCTACTACGGTCGCATCATCACCTCTCATTCACTTTTTTTGACACTTAAAAAAAAAAAATTCGCAACCGATCATCGATGATCACCCTTGTCTGAGCTCAACACTTAGAAAAAAATTTTGACAAAATTTTTTCATGCCACTTCACCATATGCTCCTTCCAACACTCAGGAAAACTTCTCAACACTTAGAAAATTTTTCAAAATTTTCTCACCCCTTCACCCTTTCACATAATCCAACACTACATCTCCCTATCTTTCACCCCTCAACACCTTTTCATCATCCTACTCCTCTCTTTCTCTTCATGTACATCTTGAAAATTTTCTTAGGGGTTCCCTCCTTAGGGCTACCCAAAAAAAAACTAAATTCAAACTCAAATCATGAGGGGCAGCCCGCCCACGTGCCCCCGACCAAGACAGATCCCCGTGGCCTATTTTCTCTCTCAGCCTCCCGCCCAAACCCGTGACCCATTAAAAGAACCCGACCCACCCGACCCGCGTCCCCCAAACCCTGATGCCAAGGAATGTGGGTTCGCAGTCAACATGGAGGTGCCACAAAGAATGCAGTATGACTCGAATGCCAAGTGTGATGATGTGAGACACAGCAAGGGTGGAGCAAGGGCAGAGACCAAGGGCTTTCCAGACAGAGCTTGAGGGTGGCAGTGATGCGAGGGCGATGGCGCAGAGTGAATACACGACGACAGTCACAGTCTGATGCTTATGTCCGAAGTCAGGGTCCTGTATGTTTCTCTCTAGGATTCTAGAGTGAGAAAGTGAAAGTGTTCTGAAAATGTCCATCCCCCCAAATGAATTCTCAAGACCTCTATTTATAGAGGTTGAGATGATGATGTCATCACGCGACACGTGGTGCTCCCCGGGAGTGACACGTCACCGAGGGGTCCACAGCTGTCGGTGCTCCGCGGACTGTCGAATCACATATTCACCCGGTCTGCCACGTACAGCGTCGCTCTGTCTGTCTGGAAAGACTGGCTCCCACAGCGTCGGTGTGGCCAGAGAAACCCCTTGATCTAGCCTCCAATCCAAGCCCTTGCAGAGTCCCACAGGCCTGGCAGTGGTGCTGAAGACCCGACGCCCAACTACCAGGCAGACTAGGCGCGATGCCCTCTGAAGACCTGCTCCCGTCTCGGAGTGACCCGGGGGTCATAGTCCATCGGGGTGCCAACGCAAGCCCCCAGTTCCGGAGCACATGTCATGAGAGTGGTGCGGCGACGAAAGTCGCGAAGCAATACTTGGTGCCGAGGGCACGCATGATGAGAATGGCGCAGGGGCGCGGCGACGAATGTCGCGGAGCTATACTTGGTACCGTGGGCACGTATCATGAAGATGGCGCACGGGCGCGGCGACGAAGGTCGCGAAGCATATACTTGGTGCCGAGGCACACGTCATAAGAATGACGTATGGGCGCGGCGACGAATGTCGCGGAGCTATACTTGGTGCCGTGCGCACGTATCATGAAGATGGCGCACAGGCACGGCGACGAACGTCGCGAAGCATATACTTGGTGCTGAGGCACACATCATAAGAATGACGCATGGGCGCGACGACGAATGTCACGGAGACGGTGTACGGGCACGCGTCGGGTGTCCCGAAGATGGGATTTGAGCTGAGTGTACCTGTCATAACAACATGATGAATGCAATATGTAGTAATGACAAAGTTGGAAGTGACGGTACGCGGTCGTCAGACAACGGACGTCGCGAGGATGATGGACGACGGACGTCGTGAGGTTCATGCACGACGGAGGTCGCGAGGATGATGGACGACGGACGTCGTGAGGTTCATGCACGACGGAGGTCGCGAGGATGATGGACGACGGACGTCCCGAGGATGATGGACGACAGACGTCGCGAGGTTGATGGACGACAGACGTCCCGAGGATGATGCACGACGGACGTCCTGAGGATGATGCACGACGGATGTCGTGAGGTTGATGGATGACGGACGTTGCGAGGTTGATGCACGACGGACGTCGCGAGGTTGATGCACGACGGACATCACGACGTGATGGACGATGGACGTCGCGAGGTTAATGGACGAAGGACATCGCGCGGTTGATGCACGACGGACGTTGCGAGGATGATGAATGACGGACGTCCTGAGGTTGGCGCACGAATGTCTGTAAACATCACGGAGGTGCAAGGACTCAAAAAAGCATGTGGGCGCGAGGGGGAGGTCATAGACCAAACATGGGGGAAAGCCAAGGCCACCACCCTTGGGGAGGCCGAGGCTGACCCCTTGGGAAGGTCGAGGCCGACCCCTTGGTGAGGCCGAGGCTGACCCTAGGGGGTGGCCAAGGCCGATGGCCAATCCCATGAAGGGAGGCCAAGGCCACTCCTCCTCCTAGGTGAACTTCGGGCGCGCCGACGATAGGTATTTTGATGGGCAATGACAAATCCGAAAGTTGTGTTATGACAAGCGCATCGACATGAATCGTACCCATGTGACGAACAAGGTGCTAAAGTCACATACAAAGCGTACGCAGTGAACAAAGTGTGAAAAAGGACCTTGTGCGAAAAGTGAAGAACCGGGGGGGAAGGCCAAAGCCAACCTCCCATGGGAGGCTGACTCCATGGCCTTGGGTGAGGCCGAGGCTAACCCCATGGCCTTGGGTGAGGCCGAGGCCGACCCCATGGGGTTGGCCAAGGCCTTTGCCCCTTGACCCCGTTGCCCCAGTTGCACCGTCGGTCGATGTTTTCGGTGAAGAAGTTCTCGGGTGGTTTTCGTGTGACGAACGTGCTACCGTGAGTGACGTTGATACAAAATAAATTGTGCCTAAGTCACGCACAAGGCGCGTGAAGCAAAAAACACACGTGATTTGAGCATTCGCGTGCTGACCGGATCGATGCGTTGGATGAACGAATGTTGCATATGCTGACGTGCTTGGGTGAAGCGGGACCCCTTGTGGGCCCCTGGGTCCAGCCAGAATGGGTTGGGAACATAAGCCCCCTCCGTGTGGGGCGCGCGGAGGGGCAACCCGAGCAGGCACCGCACGTATAAACACAAAACAAGATTTGGATATTTGTTTGGGTTGCGAGCTGTTGTGGTCGTCAGAGCATGATGATGATGAAGAGTAGGTGGCTCGAGCCACCTCGTGCACCACCTACAAAAGCGTGGAATGCTTGGGGGTTGAGACAAAGGCACGATGATAAGACGCAGGGGCGCGAGCATGTAAACGGCGTCCGGGTGACAGACGACACCCTGGTGGAGATAGTGTCCCAGAGGAGTCGCCTGTCCTCGTGGGTGAGTCCTTGTGCCGGAGCACTCGGAGCGAGTCAGGGTAGCATCCCAGAGGAGCCGTCTACCTGACTGGCCAGGTAGCATCTGGGAGGAGCCGTAGTTGATTGTGCCGGCGATGACTTTAAGGTTGTGAGCCCATCCCGTAGTTGATTGTGCCGGCAATGGCTTTAAGGTTGTGAGCCCATCCCGTAGTTGAATGTGCCGGCAATGGCTTTAAGGTTGTGAGCCCATCCCGTAGTTGAATGTGCCGGCGATGGCTTTAAGGTTGTGAGCCCATCCCGTAGTTGAATGTGCCGGCGATGGCTTTAAGGTTGTGAGCCCATCCCGTAGTTGAATGTGCCGGCGATGGCTTTAAGGTTGTGAGCCCATCCCGTAGTTGATTGTGCCGGCGATGGCTTTAAGGTTGTGAGCCCATCCCGTAGTTGATTGTGCCGGCGATGGCTTTAAGGTTGTGAGCCCATCCCGTAGTTGATTGTGCCGGCGATGGCTTTAAGGTTGTGAGCCCATCCCGTTACGAGGGGTCCTTGTGCTGGAGCACTACTAACGGAGCCCCCCGTGATGCTGCACACTCCGGAGAGTGGGTCGAAGCATGTTCCACGTCCATGGCGGGGGCGCATGGTGTGGTGAATAAGTGTGATGCCCAAAGGCCTATATCATGATTGTTGCGCATGGGCGCGGCGGAGTGAGTAAGGTGTCAGGGGCATAGTGTGACGTCCCGGCGACAAGGGTAGCGGAGTGACGTCCGGGCGACGGGAGTCGCGGAGATGACGTCCGGGCAACGGGCGTCCCTGAGATGAGGTCTGGGCGACGGGGGTAGCGGAGATGATGTCGGGGCTACAGGGGTCGCGGAGATGATGTCCGGGCGACGGGCGTCACTGAGATGATGTCCTGGGGACGGGGGTGGCGGAGATGATGTCCGGGCGACGGGGGTTGCGGGGACGGCACCCGGGCAACAGATGACGAGCGTCGAACAATGAGTAGGAGTAGGTGGTTCGAGCTACCTCATGCACCACCTACCGAGGATGTTGATGTAGAAGGATGTTGTCACACAGGACGTCATCAAATTTGCAAAAAAATTCTGAGTGTAAAAAAGTAAGAAATGTGTAGGGGCGCGATGTGCGCGATCAGGCGTCGTGATACGGGGGTAGTCCACGACGGGCGCAAGGGCGCGGGCAATGCACGTCGGTCAATGGTGCAAATTTTTTTTTTGTTTTGTTGAAATGCCGGCCTTGGATGTCGGCCATGATGTGTGAAGGTCGAAGGTGGCGGGGTGGACTTGGGTGTGGAATGAGGCCAAAGAGTGGCCTTGTTGATGGAGGCCGCAGTGGGCATGGAGGATGGTCATGCGTTAGTGTTGAAGGTGCCGCGGGTGAAGAAAAGAAGATGAAGGTTGAAGGTGGGGGAAGGTGGTAGCCATGGCTTGAGGAAGGCCAAAATGGGTGGCATGGAGGATGGTCATGGAGTAAAGGGGAGACGGTATGGGGATGAAGGGCCAAGGCCGGCCGACCAAGGCCGCGAGGCCGAAGCTGACCAAGGCCTCTTGGCCGAGGCCAACCAAGGCCTCTTGGCCTAGGCCGAGGCCGACTGGCAGGGAAGAGGGGGGATGGAGCGAGGCCGAGGCCACAGGGGGAGGAAGGGGGAAGAGGGAAGGGAGATGGCCGAGGCCGAGGTCGAGCTTGGGTCGGCCATGGAGGAAAAGGGGAAGAAGGGGGCGGCGGCGGGGTGCCGCGGGTGGGCGAAGGGAAGGAAGGAGGGGTGGGGGGAAGAAAGGAGAGAGGTAGGGACGAGATGTGAGGTCGTCCGCGGTGAAGGAGACCGGCCATGGAGGGCGAGGCCGAGGGAGAAGGAGGCGGTGGCGGCGCCCATGGGGCTGCGGCGGCGCATGAAGAAGAAGGAGAAAGAGATAGGGTTAGATTAGGGTTTTGAGGGAGCGGGTCAGGTTCGGGTGGGTCGATTTCGGGTGGGTCGGGTTAGGTTGGGGAATTGGGCGAGAGGCTGAGAGAGAGAGAATGGGCCTGCGGGTCGGGCGCGCGGACGGGTCTGAATTTGAAATTTGAATTTCAAATTTTGATAATTAAATAAATAAATAATTAATTAAAATTTTTTTTTGGTTGTGCAAACTTAAAGAGGGAGCCCCCCAAGAAAGTTTTCAGAATTACAAGATGAGAATGAGTGGAGTGGGATAGGATGGTGGGAGTGAAAACTTGGTTCCATGAGTGAGAAAATATTTATGAAGTGGGGAATGAGTGATGGGGTGTTGGGTGGTGAGGGAGGAGAGGAAAATGTGAGAGGGAGGAGAGGAAAATGTGAGAGGGAGAGTGATGAGAGCATGTATGTTGGGAGTAGTGGGGAAGATGAAAAACTTGAAAAATTTTCTAAGTGTAGAACGAGGGTGAGAGGGTAGTGCCCGACCACGAGGAGGTAGGGTGAGAGGGAGGAGTGCGAAGGGGGGGTGAAAATTTTTTAAGTGCTGAGAAAAAAATTTGAGTGTTGGAAGGAGCACGGGGAATAAGGGGTGAAAATTTGTTCTAAGTGTTGAGCTCGGACAAAGGTGCCGAGGGAGACCGCAGAGGGTGATCATGGATGACCGGCTACGAAAAAAAATGAAAATTTTTCTAAGTGTCAAGAATTATTTTTTTTGATAAAGGGGGAGGTCATGCGACCGCAAGCACGAGAGGTTGAAATGAGTGGGATGGGGGACTCAGGGTGATGGGCTGACATCGATGACTGACTGAGTGACGGAGGTAGGGGAGGGTTGGTGAGGCGTGTTGCATGCATACCTGGCAGAGGCGGTCGCAAGACCTGGGGGCATCAAATGACAGAGTTGAGGCTTAGTAACGTGGCTCGAGCCACCCCGCGCACCACGCACCAAGTTGGTATGGGATGTGAGGCTAAAAGGGTTGGGAAGGGGTGAATCCCCCAAGGGAGTGGATGATGGCATCAAGAGTTGTGTCAGTAGGCCTGTGCAAGAGCCCTATGGCTTGAAAATTTTCTAAGTCTGGAAAATGACGGCCCCTTGGATGGCTGGGTTGAGGCCATGACTGGTAGTCCTGGTAGCCCTGCGTTCCTGAGACATGGTTGCTTGGACGTGTCGGACACGAGACGAACTGCACTGCGATGCTCACTTCCCCAGCAGAGTCGCCAAAATGATGCCAGGGAATGTGGGTTCGCAGTCAACGTGGAGGTGCCACAAGGAGTGCAGTCCGACTCGGATGCCAAGTGTGATGATGTGAGACACAGCAAGGGCAGAGACCAAGGGCTTCCCAGACAGAGCTTGAGGGTGGCAGTGCTGCGAGGGCGATGGCGCAGAGTGAATACACGACGACAGTCACAGTCTGATGCTTATGTCCGAAGTCAGGGTCCTGTATGTTTATCTCTCTAAGATTCTAGAGTGAGAAAGTAAAAGTGTTCTGAAAATGTCCATCCCCCCAAATGAAGTCTCAAGACCTCTATTTATAGAGGTTGAGATGATGATGTCATCAGGCGACACGTGGTGCTCCCCGGGAGTGACACGTCCCCGAGGGGGTCCACAGCTGTAGGTGCTCCGCGGACTGTCGAATCACATATTCACCCGGTCTGTCACGTACAGCGTCGCTCTGTCTGTCTGGAAAGACTGGCTCCCACAACGTCGGTGTGGCCAGAGAAACCCCTTGATCTAGCCTCCAATCCAAGCCCTTGCAGAGTCCCACAGGCCTGGCAGTGGTGGTGAAGACCCGACGCCCAACTGCCAGGCAGACTAGGCACGATGCCCTCTGAAGACCTGCTCCCGTCTCAGAGTGACCCGGGGGTCATAGTCCATGGGGGTGCCAACTCAAGCCCCCAGTGCCGGAGCACATGTCATAAGAGTGGTGCGGTGACGAACGTCGCGAAGCAATACTTGGTGCCGGGGGCAGGCATGATGAGAATGGAGCATGGGCGCGGTGACGAACGTCGCGGAGCTATACTTGGTGCCGTGGGCACGTATCATGAAGATGGTGCATGGGCGCGGCGATGAACGTCGCGAAGCATATACTTGGTGCCGAGGCACACATCATAAGAATGACGCATGGGCGCGGTGACGAATGTCGCGGAGCTATACTTGGTGCCATGGGCACGTATCATGAAGATGGCGCACGGGCGCGGTGACGAACGTCGCAAAGCATATACTTGGTGCTGAGGCACACGTCATAAGAATGATGCATGGGCGCGGCGACGAATGTCACGGAGACGGTGTACGGGCACGCGTCGGGTGTCCCGAAGATGTGATTTGAGCTGAGTGTACCTATCATAACAAGATGATGAATGCAATATGTAGTAATGACAAAGTTGGAAGTGATGGTACGCGGTCGTCGGACTACGGATGTCGCGAGGATGATGGACGACGGACGTTGCGAGGTTGATGCACGACGGACGTTGCGAGGATGATGGATGACGGACGTTTCGAGGTTCATGGACGACGGACGTCGCGAGGTTCATGCACGACGGACGTCGCGAGGTTGATGGACGATGGACGTCGCGCGGTTGATGCACGACGAACGTCGCGATGATGATGCACGACGAACGTCGCGATGATGATGGACGACGGACGTCCCGAGGATGATGGACGACGGACGTCCCGAGGATGATGGACGACGGACGTCGCGCGGTTGATACACGACTGACGTCACGAGGATGATGGATGATGGACGTCGCGAGGATGATGCACGACGGACGTCGCGAGGATGATGGACTACGGATTTCGCGAGGATGATGGATGACGGACGTCCCGAGGATGATGCACGACGGACGTCGCGAGGTTGATGCACGGCGGACGTCACGAGGTTGACGGACGATAGACGTCGCGAGGTTGATGGATGACGGACGTTGCGCGGTTGATGCACGACAGACGTCGCGAGGATGATGGACGACGGACGTCCCGAGGTTGGCGCACGAATGTCCGTAAACATCGCGGAGGTGCAAGGACTCGAGAAAGCAAGTGCGCGCGAGGGGGAGGTCATAGACCAAACATGGGGGAAAGCCAAGGCCACCACCCTTGGGGAGGCCGAGGCTGACCCCTTGGGAAGGCCGAGGCCGACCCCTTGGGAAGGCCGAGGCCGACCCCTTGGTGAGGCCGAGGCCGACCCTAGGGGGTGGCCAAGGCCGATGGCCAACTCTCATGAAGGGAGGGCAAGGTCACTCCTCCTCCTAGGTGAACTTTGGGCGCGCCGACGATAGGTGTTGTGATGGGCAATGACGAATCCAGAAGTTGTGTTATGACAAGCGCGTCGACATGAATCGTACCCATGTGACGAACAAGGTGCTAAAGTCACATACAAAGCGTACGCAGCGAACAAAGTGCGAAAAAGGACCTTGTGCGAAAAGTGAAGAACGGGGGGGGGGAAGGCCAAAGCCAACCTCCCATGGGAGGCCGAGGCCGACTCCATGGCCTTGGGTGAGGCCGAGGTAGACCCCATGGCCTTGGGTGAGGCCGAGGCCGACCCCATGGGGTTGGCCAAGGCCTTTGCCCCTTGACCCCATTGCCCCGGTTGCGCCGTCGGTCGATGTTTTTGGTGAAGAAGTTCTCGGGTGGTTTTCGTTTGACGAACGTGCTATCGTGAGTGACGTTGATACAAAATAAATTGCGCCTAAGTCACGCACAAGGCGCTTGAAGCGAAAAACGCACGTGATTTGAGCATGCGCGCGCTGACCGGATCGATGCGTTGGACGAACGACTGTTGCATATGCCGACGTGCTTGCGTAAAGCGGGACCCCTAGTGGGCCCTTGGGTCCAGCCAGAATGGGTTAGGAACAAACCCTAATTTTCCCTAACCCTAAATCCTCAATCTCTTTCTCTTCTCCTTGCGCAACCGCCGCCCCTTGCGACGGTACACCTCTGCCTCGGCTTGCAGCTCCCCCACCAACGACGCTCGCCGGTGACCACCTCCTCCCTCTCTCCTCCTACTTCCCCGCATTTCCTTCTATCCCGGTTTCACACCTTCACCAGCCACCGCCTTTCCCTTCCTCCTCTTTCACCCCCGCTCCCGCCCCTAGGCCTCGACCCACTACCCCCCTCAACCTCGGCCTTCACCCCCTCCCTCACCCTCTCTTCCCTTCCCCCTCCCCCTCTCTTCCCTTCCCCCTCGCCTTCCCCTTTCCCCCTCGCCCATCACCCCGCCCCACTATGTGCCGCCTCGGCCTCGTGGCCTTGGTCTGCCGGCCTTAGCCCTCCCCCTCCCCTGCCCCCTTGCCTCTGCGACAGCCCCGTGCCGCCCCCGCGAGGACACCCTTCTTCTTCCCTCTTCACTTTTCCTTTCCTTCTTCCACCACCGTTCGCCTCTAACCCTTATTCCACCATCGGCCTCGGGCCCCTCCCCCCTTCAAGCTTCAACCTTCAACCATTCCACCTTCTTCCATGGCTAAGGCTGACCCCTATACCACAGCCACACCACCTTGACCAAGCCTGACCTCCGACCTCTTTATGGACCCCGAGGCCGACCCTCCACACCTTCAACCACCCCTCTCTCTCTCTCACATTTCTCACCACGGTGAACCTCTCGACCGACAACCAAGGTCGACAACCCATACATACTTCGGCCTGCCAACATTCACCCAATGACCGAACAGTGACAACAAAGAGTAAGCACTTCAAATATTTTTTTACAACATCGACTGCCTTCCATTGCCCGCACCTCGTCACCCGTCGTGGATTGCCCCAGCATCACGACGCCCGACCGCGCCCTTGTTACGACCCTCATGACGATGTCCCCCGACATCAATGTACTTGGTAGGTAGTGCGCGAGGTAGCTCGAACCACTTACTCCTACTCATTCTTCAATGCTCGTTGCCATGCCCCAATACTGCGATGCCCGTAGCCCGAGGGCCGACTCTGCAACCCCCGGTGCCATCGCCCAAGCTTTGTCTCCGCGACCCCTATCTCCATCGCACGGGCATTGTCTCTGCGACCCCCGTCGCTAGCACTTTGGAGCCATCTCTCAGACCACAACCCTGCACTCTATCATTGTGCCATTGTATCAATTCCTAACCATATTCAGGCTTCAGTAGGTGGTGCGCAGGGTGGCTCGAACCACCTACTCTTCACCCTCATCATGCAGTGACGTAGTCAATAACTTTCTAACCAACAAACATCAGAAATTCTTCTCTAAGTGTGAACTTGTGAATATGCGTGCTGTGATCGCTCGGGTTGCCCCTCCGCACACACCCCACGCAGGGGGCTTATGTTCCCAACCTATTTGGTCGTACCTAAAGGCCCACTGGGGGTCCCATTTTGCATGAGACGTCAACATAAGCAACAGTCAGTCTTCAACGCTTCCAACCGATCAAAGCATGCAAGCTCAAGTCACATGCACTTATTGCGCTTCGACCGTCGCACATCGCCCGTCGCTCGTCGGCACACCTTGGCGCTTACCAAAGGAAGACGACCTTGGCCTTCCCCTTGGTGTTGGCCTCGACCTCACCCTTGAGGTCAACCTCAACCTCGACCATCCCTTGGGGTCGACCTCGGCCTCGGCCACCCCTTGGGGTCAGCCTCGGCCTCCCATGAGGGGTCAGTCTTGGCCTTCCTCAAGGGTTGGCCTTGGCCTTCCCCTAAAGGGTTGGCCTTGGCCTTTCCCTAAAAGGTTGGCCTTTGGCTTCCATACTTATCATCTTCACTACTCTTCAAGGGACCGGACGTCACTCTGCGACCCCCGTGGCGCCAGACGTCGCTCCGCGACCCTTATCTCGTGAATGTCTTTTCGCTACCCCCGTTGCCCCGACATAGCTCCGTGACCCCCATCGCCTGTGTCTGGGTGCAACCCTCCAACACTCTGTCACGCCCATGTGTCGCGCCGCTGATACAGCCGTGCCCCATGGCTCTGTGACACACTATAGTGCCCCCAGTACCTTACACACTTCGCTGCGCCCATGTGTGACGCCGCTGCTACAATAGTGCCCCCTGGCTCTCTGTCACAATGTCATGCCCCTTGGGCACCACACTCATTCCCCACTCCATGCTCCCCTTCCATGGACGTGGAACATGCTTCGACCCACTCTCCAGAGTGTGTAGTATTCTGTGGGGACACACGACTCTTTCAGGACACTATCTCTGCCAGAGAGCTTTTCGACTCCTTTTCTACCAGATAGACGGCTCCTCCAGGATGCGACCAAGGCCAGTCAGGTAGACGGCTCCTCCGAGATGCTACCTTGACTAGCTCCAAGTGCTCCGGCACAAAGACTCACCCGCAAGGATAGGTGACTCCTCCGGGATACTATCTCCGCTAGGGAGCTCTTCAACTCCCCTTTCTCCAGGTAAACGGCTCCTCTGGGATGTTACCTCAGCCTGTTGGGTAGACGGCTCCTCCAGGATGCTACCTTGGCTTGTCGGGTAGACGGCTCCTACGGGATTCTACCTTGACGAGCTACGAGTGTTCTTGCACAAGACTCACCAGCGGGGATAGGCGACTCCTCTGGGACACTATCTTTGCCAGGGAGCTTTTTAACTCCCCTTTCGCCAAGTAGATAGCTCCTTCGGGATGCTACCTCGGCCTACGGAATAGACGACTCCTCCGAGACACTATCTTTGTCAGGGAGCTTTTCAACTCCCCTTTCGCTAGGTAGATGGCTCGTCCAGGATGCTACCTCAGCTAGTCGGGTAGACGGCTCCTCCGGGATGCTACCTTGATGCGTTCTGAGTACTTCAACAAAAGGACTCACCGGCAGGATAAACGATTCCTTTGGGACACTATCTCCATCAGGCTGTCTTTGTGACTGGCCTACCTGCTCCGGCACTAGGGGCTTGCTTTGGCACCCTTATGGACTATAACCCCCGGGTCACTCTGAGACGGGAGCAAGTTGGGCGTCGGGTCTTCCCCACCACTGCCAGGCCTGTGGGATTCTACAAAGGCTTGGTCTGGTGGCTAAATCAAGGGGATTCTCTGGCCACACCGACGCTGTGGGAGCCAGCCTTTCCAGACAGACAGAGCGACGCTGTGAGGAGCAGGCTGGGTAAATATGCGATCCAACAGTCCATGAAGCACAGGCACCTGTGGACCTCTCGGTGACTTGTCACTCCTGGGGAGTGCCATGTGTCGGTTGTGACATCATCATCTCAACCTCTATAAATAAAGGTCTTAAGAATTCATTAAGTGCTCTTGGACATTTTTTGACAGTTTGACATTCTCATACTTCTCACTTCCTCACTCTAGAATCCTAGAGAAAGAAACATACCAGACCTTGACTCTGGACCTAAGCATCGGACTGTGACTGTCGTCGTGTATTCACCCTGCACCATCACCCTCGCAGCACTGCCACCCTCAGGCTCTGTTTAGGAAGCCCTTGGTTCCTGCCCTTGCTCCATCCTTGCTGTGTCTCACATCATCATACTTGGTATCTGACTCGGACTGCATTCCTTGTGGCACCTCCACGTCGACTGCGAACCCACTTTCCTTGGCCTCATATGTATATATTGGGGTTTGCTTAACGAATTAAGGTGATTGAATTGTTAACTATCGATCGATTGATTAGCTAACACTCTAAAATTTTTAGGGTGTTACATATTTTCTTTCTCATAATCCACACCACACAACTTTGCACCCATGAAACACATACACTTCACCCTGCAATATTGCTGCCGTAGCTGCAATATTGCTGCCGTAGCAGCAATGTGTTTCTCCTGGCACACAGCCCTTAACACACTCACATATCACATTACAACACATATACACCTCTCACATACCCCACCCCTCTTTGGCAGCCCCCATAGCTGCCATCCCCCTCCCTTTCTTCCTTCTACATGCACAAAACACACACCATACACCATAAAAAACACCCTCACGGCAGTGTTCCATACCCATAAACATAACAAAAATTCTAACTCAACTAAAACCCTAACTAGAAATGAGCTTCCTTATCTTTTCTCCCTTCTCTTCTTCCTTTTTCTCCTCTATTTTGCTCTTCTCAGCCAAAGCCATGTTTTTCTCTCTTTTTCTTTTTTCCTCCTTTCTTTTCTTCTCTCTCTCTCCTTAAAAAGAGGTGTCCAACATCCTAATTTTTTCCTCACAACAAGACACCTCGTTTTGCCACTAATCACTATTTTTTTACAAAATTACGATTTAGCCCCCTAACTTTGACCCCATAACTTTTATAAATTGCATTTGTGGCCCAAAGCCAGACTACCCCTTCATTTTCTTCTAATTACTCAATTATCGATAAAAACAATACTGTCGATCAAAATATTGCCTTCAATTAATATAATTCATGGTTAAATTAAGTACGGGTATTACAATGAACTATTAGGACGATGTCGTTACCTATTGAAACTAGTTATACGATTCGGGGGGTCTAGTAGTTGGGGGTGTATAAGGTTTTTAAAAGTTGATTAAAACTTTAAATTAATCACAAACGTGTATCTCGATACAATCAATGATTAGGCTCAACTAATATGCTAACTGCCCAATATTAAACAATAATAGTGCAATAAGTAAAGCGATTGAGTTACAGGTACTTGACAAGAAGATTTAAATGATTCGACTTAAAATACCATCAAGCCTACATCCACTTATTCAAGGAAGCCCCTTGCAACAATACTAAGATCTACCAGCAACAATCTTCTTTTGGGTCAAGAGCAAAACTCACAAACACTTGGTGATACTACCACATGAAGAGCGAACCTTGAATCTACAAAGCTCACCCAAAGCTCACCCAAGGCTTACTCCAAGCATTGATCACAAGTCTTTTAACACTGATCAATTATGAACAAAGAATGTCACTTAAAAGGAAATGAGTACAAAAGAAGCTTTACTATAATAGAGACATGAGATAATTGATGATTTGACAAATTCACTCTTAAACGAAGGGTTTCTCACAAATATGTTCTCTTTGATGATCTAAAATCATCAAGATGAAGATAAACATTTTTAATCATTGAGCCTTGATGTTTCTATAATGAATGAAGGCTTAGAACACCAAATGATTCTTATAGGTTGGATATGAAATATAGTCGTTAATGATTATCAACATGAACTTTAAGAAAGCTTGAAATTACTATAATTGAATCTGAGAGCCTATTGTCGACTACAATGCATCGAGTACATGCCACTTTTAAAGGCTTACTATTTCAATGCAGTCGATTGTATTGCTAATGCAATCGACTCCATTGTTTTTCTCATGAAAATTAATTAATTATATTATGTATAACTTTTATTGCAAAAGTCATATCAAGACGTTGCTATTTTTCGTTGGAAAGCTAATGAAAAAGTTTATCAAAATTCCAAAAGATCACCTCCAAATATTGTCTTGAGAAAATTTGAATTAGTTACGAAGTTCACCATAATAAAGAAGCACACTTGTTTCAATAATTATGAATTTGTATGAAATGACAATGTGTCCTGAGGCTATTCTAGGCCATAGTCATCGATCCAAGTATCAAAGCAATACTAATCACATAATATTGAAAATCAACAACAACTGAAATCTAATTAACCTATATAAACTTTTATGTTTCTCTTTGACATTTGACTTGATGAATGTTCTTTGCATCACCACTATCGCTTTTAGCATCACCCCTTCAAACGAACCACCACCAGCAACACAAAACCCCATTATTGATCGAAGAATTTTTGGCCAAATTACGTAGATCGAAAGGCTTTTGCTTAAAAGCAACTTTACATTTCAATCCTTCTATACAATGTATAATGAAGGGATAAGCACCGGTGGCGGAAGCCTAGGGAATGTAGAGTTAGGTAGTGGTGGTGGTGGTTCTCAATGCTTCACTGACTGGGCATTGGCGAACTGGGTAGTCGGGGAAAGAGAAAAATAGGAGAAAAGTTGGTAATTCAATTTATTATTATTTTTTTTATTTAACTTACCATTATAACCTTACACCAATTGAAATTAGGCATGATTTTGGGTTTTTGCCTTATGGGGGTAGTGGAGGGATGTGACATGGCTGCCATGTCAACAAAATAGGGCAAAATGACAATCCTGCCCTAAAAAAACTAACGACCGTTTTGTTAAAGGGGAGGATGATCGTCATTTGGTACTAAGAACTACGATTTAAAAACTTTGAGGTAATGGGTGCCAAAACTAAAAGCACGGGGTGCTGGGCACAATAGACCACTAAGTATGCAGTATGAGGTGTAGGGGTGAATTTTTGTGCCATTATATATAGTACTCCGTGAGGGTGTAAATTTCATAATTATAACAAAAGTTTATGTCTATCTTCACATCATCATATCCTTGTTCACGCTTTATTTTATTGCTAAAGGCATATTAATGACTAGTATTGTCACTTGTAACAAATTGAAGTCTACAAAAGCATAATAAAGTGTGAAAATAGATGTTCGCAAAAGGTTATAACAAAGGGCTGCGAGCTCTCATTCTACTCGCAATCAAGGGTCAATGGATTTTGTAAGTAGCATTATTTGAATACAATTTGTATTCCTTCATTTCCGTATCTTGAGAAAGATGAAATTGGTTCCTCTTCAAAATAAAAATAAAAAAATGAGAATATGCAAAACCTTGTTTGGATATTAAAAAATCTGAGTTATAATAAGATTCAAGTAGCTACTTTTTTGTTTATAAAATGTGATAATATTGTTTGAATAACATATTCCAACACATTATTTTCGTCAAAGTAAATGAGCTCAAAGCGAAGTGATATATTCTTGTGAAGAAATTTTGGAGAGTACTCTACGAAAGATAACTTTGGTGTACATGTTTTGAATGGGTTTCTTGGTACACTTATGATTTATCTGAATTTCACGCTTGTAAGTGGTATTAATATTCCTCCTAATCCAACAGTGATAATTTATAGTGCTTACAGAAAGGTATTTTGATTAATGGTTATTATGAGGTTCTGGCTTCTTTTGTTTATCCATGTAGGTAACATTTGTTACTCATTTCCATGTAAATAGTTATTGCTTGTGGTGCAATGAATTAATATTTTTGTTTCAAGCACCGTATATCTATGATGTATATATAGTGACCTTTTTTTAGGTTCTAATGTGTTCTAGTTACTAACCTTTCTGGACCTGTCCAGTTAGAAGAGGCAGAGGGGATCCCTCTCTTTCATTATTTTATTTCTAACTTCAAAATATAAACCAAATTACCCAAAAAAACCTTCGATATTTTCGAAAATAGAATTGCAGGTCTAGAAAAAACAAAATTATTTTCTGAACATGAAAAAGAAATATGCTATTTAGGCGTACGCTAGCTATACTGAGAAAGTGTCATTAGAATTAGTCACTAAAGTTCGATGCTAGCAAAAAATGCCACTAACAATGTTTAGCATATTTATTTTATCACAAAATATAGTCAACAGGTTATTACAACCTCATCATTAGTACCATGGTAGTAGGAATTTTTTTTTCTAAATTAGATAATAATCATATGGGATAAAAAAATTTGCTGCTACACTATTTGTAAGAAGACAATTACAACTTCCTGTATAGCTAGCGATGATAAATAGTTACTAACATATTTGGTGTCATTTCTGCAAAGCGATAATTCTTAAAAGTACTTTTTAGCGTCTCTAAAAAATATATACCAACTATAATTTGTCGCTATCTGCCTACAACTCCAAAATATTTTCATAACCACAACTCAAGCCGCGTTACGGAGCAATATTGCAACGAACAATTTCGCTGGCATTCAGTGAGGTGATCACCTACGCTCAAAAGATGCAATTCATTGCCCTACTTACACACGTATGGTTTTCAATGTATTTAGCCTGGCTAAACGTTGCATTTAGAAAAGGGGGCCAATATGTTGAGCTGAGGCAAGGACGTAAGTCGGGCAAAGTGACTGCTCAAAGACGACACGACACGGCTTGGCAAATCTAATGTCATTTCACAGCATGACCCCCTCAACACACACATATTAACCGAAAAAGCTAGCCAGCCCCTCTCTCGCGCTCTTTGTTTTCTCGCATCCCTAAAACATTCCAAAGGCATTAATATCTCGCCCCCCTCGTCCGCTACAAGCGAAGCCAGTTATGGTTAGAAATGGGTGACTCCCACCCACTCATGCCCTCAATCATAACCCACCCTTCCCCACACACCCACACCCTCACACACACACACACACACACACTCAAAAATCCGCAACCCACCTTTGCGCAAATACCGCCATCACCAATACCACTCGCATCCGTACTTGTCACTGCATCGCACGCACCCTTTTACCCCCAATACCGACCAGACCAGTCCCATCTTCTCATCTTTCGGCTTTGTACACCTCTCTCTCTCTCTCTCTCTAGAGCTAGAGCTAGCTTTCCCTCTTGGTTTGTTTGTTTGTCTTTGGGCTAATTGCTTGTGTGTGTGTGTGATATATGATATGATTCTTGATCTGCTTGCCTTGTTTCTTTAAAAGCGTTTTTTGCCTGATCTGGCGATCTGCAATATCTCTGAGCTGAAAATGTCACTCGACACCTCTTCCGAACGTGTTTGTTACGTCCACTGCAACTTCTGCAATACCATTCTTGCGGTATATATTCCTCTCTCTCTCTCTCGCCCTCCATTAATGGTTTAACTATTCTTGTAATGACACTTGTTTCGATACTAACCGAAACGTGTTTGAAAGTCACCATGGAACCGTATCCAATCATCTACGGGTTTCGACGGAGATGATGCCAACGAAAGGAATTATGCTAAGGCAGCCTTCTTATAAGAATCGGTAAATGGAAAAAAGAAGGTTGTAACCCAGTTAGGAAAATGAAATTAGTGTGGAAATCTTGGTTTGCAGAATATTCTTTCTTATATCTCATTTTCTATGTCAATTCATGATTTGGGTTCGTTTGCCAAGCCTTTGATATGAAGCTAGACTTTCGCAAACGAAATGGAAAGACTGGTGTCCTCAATCTTGACGATATGCAATAGTACGTATACTGCGTGTATGTGTGTGGGGGAGGGAGAGAGGGAGAGAGAGAGCGGGAGAGGGAGAGGGAGAGAGAGAGAGAGAGAGAGAGAGAGAGAGAGAGAGAGAGAGAGAGAGAGTACCTAGAGGTCAGTGCCTTTAACTGAAACCAGATGTGCTGAGTCTATGCTCATGGCTACATATAATAGCAATAGGCTCTCAGGGTTCTTCTTAGGTCATGGTACAAGTCAAAATGAAGCTTTTTCTCATCTCTCTAAAATGTATAGCTAGTTTCATGTCTTCTCCTCTGGTAAATTAAAGAGGGCTGCTGTTCTCAATTTAATTCCATCAATTTATTATGCTTCCACTCGTACTTCTGCTTCCACAGAAAATGATTGTACAGTTTTAATGATGCCCCAGTTCATCCCCATTTCCCACTTCCCACCCTAGCTCTCGCATACACAGACGCACAGTTGTCATGAAGGTGTGCTTCTCTTGCACTAGTTTTGTTTTGTTTTGTTTATGCCTTTCTGAGATCTTCTGTTAATTTTTGCCCTTTTCTTCAAATGTTCCCTCATCAATTTTGATTCCTGATATCATCACAACAACACACCACCGTTTTAGAACACTATTGAAAGCATCTTTTATTTCTCACTCCACAGGTACGTACACACACACACAAGCACACATACATATGCACATTATGTGTCTGATGGAAAGATGGAGCAGTGAATCGAGATTCTTATATGATGAAAATCTTTAGCCATGGCCACCTTCCTGTCACGTCTTTTTCTCCTTTCACTCTCTGAGCTTTGCAGTGTCACTAAGTGTGTCAGATCAAAAAGTCAGGAGGAAGAGCACCGAAAGAAAAGAGGGATTTTATGGGAAACCCTTTAAACATTACAGTTATTGCCCATGTGATGCCTTAGATAGTAGCCTACTAAGTGCCCTCCTCGATTTTTACATCCTGAAAATAACAGTCCCTACGCATATAGATATATCCACTGACCCGCTGCTCCTTTCTTTTACCTTCAATTTTGTAAACTTTGTCCGTTTGGGGATGCGAAATGAATGCTGTTAAGAACAGATTTGTCACAATAATGTACAAGCGTTATTTCTTGTGTTATAAGCATGCTCAGCGGTATCTCTTGGCAGATTTTTTTTCCTATTTTCTAAACTCATCTTCTTGAAAGCTTGGTATTAGATGGCTAGATGCAAGCTAAATGAATTAGTAGGAAAATTCTTGAATTAAACCTCGATCCCTTGGTTCCGGATCCTCGTTAAGAAGCTCTCGTTTCGCTGGTGTTCCTTGGGGTTTATTTCATTTTTTGAGGTAGGGATGGGGGACAATTTAACTTCATTCCCAGTCCCAAGAAAGATCTGTCAAGGAGAGAGAGAAGAGAATAGTTAAAGATTACTCTCACAGTGACTTGGGGGTGATTTTTGGCAGGTTAGTGTTCCGAGTAGCAGTATGTCGACCATAGTGACAGTGAGGTGCGGGCACTGCGCGAATCTGCTCTCCGTTAATATGGGAGCTTTGCTTCAGACGTTTCCCCTACAGGATCATCTCCAGGTAATACTCTCAGAATTTTCTCCTGGTTTTTGTCCACCAAAATTAATTGTACTGCCGAAGTTCCTTAACCACAACTCAGTTATTCTGACTTATTTCATTGGATTAAGACCTACATTTTCTGGATCATGTTAGTGGTGTTGAAGAAATCAATAGCCAAAACCTAAGATAGATAAATAGCAATGAGCAAATAAGTTAGGTGCTTAGAAAATGCAGACCCGTTTGTGCTATTTAGATTATCAGTGGCTTAAAAAAGAGTTTGATACTTACCTAAATTTAGTGACTTTAATATATCTGCAACAAATTAAATGAATTTGTGCGTCACATATTAAGGTGTAAATTAAGTGTTACTTTGTTGTTTTTGCAGTTTAATAGTGCTTCCTCTATCCCACATAATTCAATCACTTTTTGATTTAGGTCATATTCAGAGTTTACTGTTTAGAGAGAGGAGGAGAAGAAAGTAGGCCAGTAAAGAAAAATAAGTCAAAGAGTGTTAAATGTGGAGAGAGAAATAGAATAAAAAAATGTAAGAAGGTGGGCCAAGAGAGAGAAAATGAGTTTGTGGAGAGTTAAATATATAAAAAGAGAGAGAAAAAGAATAAAAATGATGAATATATAAAAATATCTACAGAATCTTTTTTAATTTGAAAGTGATCAATTTTTATGGGACTGTCCGAAAAAAAAAATATGTTCAATTATGTGGAACGTAGGGAGTATTTTCATTTGTGGAGAAATCTGAAGGCAATCTATTATTAGCGAGTTTTTTCAATATTTTACACTAACTAAAGAGTGGATATGCCATCAGAGTTCGGATTTGGATACTCTTATATATCCTTTTGCCTTTTGTTTTATTTTATTTTTCATATTTTCGAGTCAGCTGCTTACAATCGTCGGTAGAAAGTTCACCCCTTCCAATTTCCTCGAGTTTACAAAGTATGAGTTTCAAGCTGCCTAAGATATTTGGACGAACTTTGAGTCCATATCGGAGGCAAAATAGAAACCCTAGCTAATGACCGGTTCTCCCATTTAATAGTTTTTTGAAAAAAGAACAAAAGGAAAAAAGGGATAGAAGCAAAAGTAGCCAAAAGAAGTATAAGAAATATCAATGCAAAGTTTCGTAAAGAGATTACGCTTTGGTCGTTCTTCCCATTCTGCTCCTAACTACATCTCCCCACAAAGTCAGATCCGTTTGTCCTTAGAGATGCACGGCAACTCAGCCAAGTTTTAGTCTGAAAATAGTGATCAGTCAAGTTATAAGTGATTTTATGCTCTTTTATTTCTGCTTATTTTTGGTTGAAAGAAGCTACAGAAACCACAGTCAAGCTTTGAAGATGCTATCAAGGACAGTGGGTCTTCCTCCAAATGCAACAGGTTTGCAGCTCTCCAGTCTGCTGAGCATGAACAACCTAGAATGCCTCCTATACGCCGTGAGTACTCTCTCTCCCTTCAGAAGCATAATGGCAGTTGTGGCAGTAGGCTACTCTATGCTCTTATGCAGACTGATAGTGATAGTTCAAATGCATTAATAAGCTGCAGACTTCTATTACAATAGCGAGAGAATTATTAGGGGGGTGTTTTCCAGCCTATGGTAATGTTAGTGGAATGCTCTACGTAAACATGATGCTAGGCAATTTGAAAGTTCAAAGTAAACTACGAAGTCTGATTAAGGTGATTTACTAAGGTACAAGCAATTTTAAATATTATTTTCGTCCACATATTCATAGTACATTACGGCGATTTGCTGTGGTACAAGCAACTCAATATACTCACTGTCGTCCACATTTTGATAGTAACTAGATGCCTCAAGTAACGACAATACTTTTCTTTTTTTTAAGTTCCAATATTTTGTGACACTCGTAGCATTATTTCTTTAAGGAATTTGAGGCTAAACCTTAGTGCAACAGTGAAGTTTCCCAATTTATGAGTACTACTTCGCAGGTTCAAAGCGTGAAAATAATGATGAAACGACGCAGATCAAGCGACCCTGTGAACTTCTTTCCAAGTGCTAAAGGGTAGGTGTTTGGCCCATTTGTTAGCTACTCTGACCTTAGTACAGCAAATCCTATTACACGCTGAACATTTCAAGGCCCTCACTTCCTCGTTTATCAGCCGTATAATATGACAAATGACTGGTTTGCACATCCAAAAAATACTACCCAACGTGACCAGGCATTCAATCACTGCCAACAACATATAGGATTCCTTTTTTCGGCTGCCAGGACTCCTTTTCTTTCGCTACCATGATTGACAGAACAATAATCTCTTTCGGTAGGGTAAAACGCGAGTAGGACAAGCTCCAATTGCAATGTATTCTTTGTCCTCGCTTCTCTTGTTCTTGAACCAATGCGAGCTACAACAAGGATGACCTTTCTTACTAAAAAACATTGTAGGGCAAAAAATTTACTATAATTGGCTTTTTCACCAGTAAAACTAATAGAAGGAAATGAAAAGCTAACATCCAAGGTCTTATAATAGCGAATTGCAAGGCTTAGTTTTTCCAATGTAGTCCGTAATGCTCTCAACAAGTCGGCCAGGCTGTTTGTGAGGAGTGGGTTTAAGAGACAAGAAACAAGTTGGCTACAAGTCTCCTGAATTGATTGCTTTGATGCCAATTCCGGTTCATACCATGTCTAAGCACCATTCACAAACCAATTGGTTATAGTTTATGTTAAGCAGCTATAATGCAAATGCCATTTTTTACAATGTGAAAACAAAATACAACCGTTAATACAGTGTGTACATCTCTAGGAGTGACATCCATCTTGGTTTAAATTGGAAATATTTCCCAAGCCCACCCTTTCATTCGGTGAGTTGATTAAAGAAAATTCTGTATTTGTACGAATATTGATTAATTGCCATGGCTAAAGTGCTTGGACGCCTTGTAGCATGCATGCCTAATGTGTCAAACCGCCATAATTATACTCCAAAACTAGTAGGCAATGCACCAACTACAAAAAGATTGCTGTCTTTCTTAACCATGTTGGATTTCAGAGATGGAATAATGCGATGCGTGGTGCATTCTTAGCTAACTTGTATGCATAATTTGCATAGGTTTGAGACTTTTACATGCATCTCTAGTCTTCTATTTCATGTTCTCCATCTGCATGTGGTCACTGCGAAATTCATTGCACCAGTTTATTACCAAAGAATTTGCAATGTAATCTCCTGCCATGGTCTATGCAGCCCCTGAGAAGCGACAACGTGTCCCTTCTGCGTACAACCGATTTATCAAGTAAGTTGCATGCAATCTTGAACCTCTATTTGGTTCACTGATCTTAGATCTCTCTATCACTTTGGCTAATACACACGCATGCTCGCACACTCACAAGCACACATGCTTTTGTTCAATCAAACGCCTGTTGGTCAACTTACTGCTGGTTTGTTCAAGGAACACCTCTTGATAGCAGCGCAAAAAGCAATAGTATCACAAGAAAACCATCTCTTATCTACTTGCTCTACTGAACTTTACAGGGAAGAAATTCAAAGGATAAAGTCCAGTAATCCCGACATCAGCCATCGTGAAGCATTTAGCACAGCAGCAAAAAATGTAAGTCTTATAAACCCCGAATGGAACTACATTAAGCAAAACTCCCCGCACTTCAGCATAGCTTTACTATAAAAGCCTTGTAATCTTTTCCGACTATCTCTACCAGTATATTTACTAAGACTGCATATTTAAGCCAATGGAAATACTTTTAAAAAATGGGGGTTGATCCACATATGCAAATGGAGAAATAAGTATTTCTCCACTGTCACTCATGGATGGCCCAAATTACTTTTTTTTCAAAATCATCCCGCCTTAGAAGTAGTTAAGGACCCACTCGGGCCGCATGTAACTTAAATAGCAAAGGGATTTCACGAAAAGGGGGGGTGGGGGGCGGGAAGACGGAAAGTTGGAGAGATCTGGCTTTAGAAATGGATCAGCTCCTTCCACAAATACTGTCATCTGTGTGGTGACAAAAACAAACTTAGTAGTTACATATTACTATGTGTATCGTATTTATATCAGTATGTGCATCTGTACTGGTACATAGAACAAATCTGGATCATACATAATGTGTTTTTAGAGCTAAAAGTTAAAAAAGAGACATGCATTGAAGCTTAAAGTTAGAACGAAAATGGCTGGAGAGTAAACAGAAAAATTCATTGGCCTTCTAATGCAATGGAAAAGTATATTAGTCGAATATGTAATTGTACTTTTTTTGGTTGGATCTCGACCCAGCTTCAGCATCAACAAGAAAAAATATGTGCAATAATAGTTGACTTGCGAGCTAGCAGTCCCCGTATAGAGATAACCTACAATCTTCTTTAGGTCACCAACCTACTACTCTTGAACTTTTAGTCGCACTTCAAGAACAGTTCGGGAAGGGAACACCTCGTTACTGATGTTGACTTCTTTGTTGCTTTTTTTTAGTTTGGAAGTCAAATTTTCAGACTAGTCTGTCTTGCCTTATTCATGCCTGCACATATTCGAGCCAAGTGAAAATATTGCATGTTGCGTAAGAGCAATTATATATCTAATCATGAAGGCCTGAACATATTCGAGCCGAGTGAAAATATTGCATGTTGCGTTAGAGCAATTATATATATCTAATCATGAACTTATCGAGCTTCTGTTCAAGGATTAAAAAGTTGATGAACTCTTAGGTTTTAAGGCAGGACTTTGAATAGATAGGCCGATACGAACATGAGGCATTGTAATCTACATCGAAATCACTTGTGCAGTGATGCCATCATCCTAACTAAATTATCGATAACTAAGTCATTCAAGTACATTGTCTACGATATCATAAGAAATCATTCCTCGGAATCTGGGACACATTAGGGTGGTTAATACGTAATTAGGACTGTCGCTAGTAAACTTACACGCTCAAACTGTCATTTCCCAGACAATTGAGGAACAATATCATGTTATATGGTATCATCCTTAGTGCTACCGTAACGCTTCTTCCCATATGTTTTAATTAGTTATTTTGCTTCTAACGGTCTTTAACATAAATAAATATCCACGTACACCCATGCCCGCGCACGCTTCTTCCCATTTGTATTTCCGCGCATGTGGGCTCGTCTATGTGGCCGAAAAGAAGTTTCCAATTGTTTGAAAAGAGAGGATCTACAATGGCACATATTAATGAAATGTTGGTAATGGATTTACAGCTATACTCATCTAGTTGGCATGAAAGGATTCTTAGGTGAAAGATTCCAACCACTAACCATGTGGTGGGAACTTCTTATCTAACACGTCCTTGGTGGTATATATGAGCCACAAAGTGCTGAACGACTCGCAAAAAACTACCCTCTAAGTATGAAGAACTACATTCAATGTTAGCTTGAGTAACTTGTCAATGTTTGTCGTAACACGGCTTTTCTAGAGTGGAGTGTTATACATCAACTTCGCTGTTGTATACGTCGGACTAAAGCTCAGAATTTCCTTTTTCATGGGGCAGTGGGCACATTTTCCTCACATCCACTTTGGACTAAAACTGGATGGCAGCAAGCAAATGAAATTGGACCATGCAGTCGCAGGAGAGGCAAGCCAAAAGTCTCACGGGTTCTACTAAAAAGGAAATCTTTCAGTGTTAGTAAATCATCAGGACCTTCATCAGGACCTTGCCCTATTTTGTATGGTATGTTGTATGCCTTTCACTTCGATCCGTTACTACGAGATTCCAACGTTCTGGTTCATTTGTTGTAAAAGAATTTATATTTGTGACAAAAGAGTGCCATCTCTCTCTCTCTCTCTGAGTCCCCCTCCTTTTCACTCAGACGTAATATCTTGGATCCTGAATTTCAGATGGCACGCATGGTGTGATCCACAACATTGTAGTTTGTTGTCTTCCTGCATCTTAATCCTGCATTTCGCTCTAAATCACAAACTCCACAAGGTTCATACATGGTACTGCGCCTTATTTCTCAGTTATTCTAACTTCTAATTCCCCAGGGATCGAGTTTTCAATCTATCATGATTACGTTCGCTCCTCCTTAATCTTCATTCTCAATGAATATTTACTTGCTATCAAAACTGATTATGAACTCGCTTTTGGTAATATGAATCATCATTACATTTGAGTCTTCCTTACAAAAACAGTACAACCTGTTAGACACCGAGGGAGATGTGATGATGAGATGAGCACGTGATGGTTGATGGATACAGATCAAGTGTCATATGTCATAATCAGGACCTACAACCCAGAACACCGAATTTGATGGCACCTTCCTGCTAAATCCCTCAAATAATAGCAATTGTAATAAAAAGAAAAGGCTCGTAAAGGACAAGACGAGTCGAGCCACCTTGGGATACTCGACTTATGCTTTCAAAAAAATTAGGTTGGTGAGAGCAAATTCCCTACAGACATTCCCTACCATTTAATTAACGAGTGTGCCATTTTGTTGTCGGAACTTAGCTTGCTGGCAGCTAAAGAAAACCCTAGCTAGTTTTGATTTCAAACAGTAACACTGCAAAGTGAAGTCCGTAGTACGTAGTGATGTAAGACCTCACTCCCATTTTGCAGAGTAATTTGAAACTCAAACTTTTTTCATCCAAACGATAGATCGCACTTTCTACATGCACTGCTAGACCTTTTGGTCTTTTCTTTAGATTTTTTTTCTATTTTTCGTTTAGCAGTCGTGATGTATTGTAATCTGCTAACTTACATACACCTTATTAACACACATAGTAAGGTAGTATTAGTGGTGTTATTATTTTCATGAAGTCACAACAATTGTACATAAACATTTTTTGGGTTTTCCATTGAATGTCATTATTGTTTGACTTATTTTGAGTTTAACACAGTCTAAACTGTAAAGAAGAAAAACAGCCGGATTCTTGCTTATGTTATTCATAGTTTGATGTTTTTTTTTTTTATATTAACTACCCCGCGTTAATATATGTAACTCCTTTGTGTGTCAAAAAAGAAAAGAGTCATGTTGCCAGTATTGAAAGCACCAGTCCCACAGGACAAACGCCACAGAAGGAAGAAGCTTAGGGCACGATTGTCTTTACATGGATGAAAGAGGGTTGGGGGGAGGGGGCTATACCTTGTTTGCAGGGAAGGGAGTTGAACGTACAGAATCTGTAACGTCAAATCATGTTGGTGGTATTTTAAAATTTAGTGAAGGTCTTGTCTAAGAGATTGATGCTGGTATTCTACTTTACCAGCTTTAACACGTCTGGATTGGTTGTCAGGTCACAGAGGGAGGGAAGGTAGGTCAGGACTCACTAATGAAACAACCTTTTCCTTGTCCCCAACATCAATGCGAGACAGATCCTTACAGTATGAGTAATATTTTACTCAAATGACTCGGAGAAACAATGGTCAAACAACACGGCTGCATGTCTGTGCGTGAACACCATGCAATCTATGGTGATTCTTGCAGCTTAGAATGCACATAAAAGGGTCAAAATTTACCGTCAGATGATCGAAATATGCCGTGGACAATCAAAGTAATTTTACTCTTTTTATAAAATATTAACCCATAATTCCGTGTCAAGTATGGAACAATTATTAACAATAATTTATTTTAATAGATTTGAAATGCATAAAAAAATATATTGAATAATTTTATAATTTTATATTACTTCATCAAAAATAGTTACTTACTTTAATTTTTGACTTGAACTTTCTTATAATAAAATAAATTTATCCTTCTGGTAAAATATCAATAAAAAATTAAAAATTTCATTTTAATTTTGTTAATACTTATCTAGTAAAAATGTCCTTGTTCATGTTTGCTAATACTGATTTGGTAACTATATAGAATAACAAAAATTAAAAAGTTCATTTAGTACACAAAAAAAAAGTAAATTCTACTAATAAGAATATGCAGACAACATATTGAGATTAATTTGTTATTATATAAGATATTTTTATTATTTTTTAAGTATCTTTTAAAAATAATTTGTACCTTTGATTGGGTTACCCCTAACGTTAAATACATATTAGTTTAATATTGATAGAAAAAAATTTGGTCCATATATTCGTTTATAGCATGTGACTTTTAAAATTAATCAACACGACTAATTAAGTGAGGTGATGTGGCATGTTTAGAAGCAAATGTAATCCATCAACACAGTATACAAAATAAATAGTAATCAGTGCATGAGATAATTGTATATACAACCTTTTTGGACTAAAAAGTCCTTGGGAAAACTTTACCGAAAAATACCAAAATATCCCTCTGCAGATGGCAAATTACCAAAATGCCCCCAAAGGGTCCCCGGCACTAGAATAATCTCAAAAGCAGTTTAAAAATGTTTATTTTTAGCCTCCTGAAGTCATTCCTAATTAAAAATAATTTTAAAAATTTTTTGTCCAAAAATCCTGAACCAATGTCCGGACTAAGCACTTAAAAACCCATTTGGCCAAAATAGCTAACAACTTCAAAATGACTCGAAATTTTGAAAATTTCAACTTCTCAGTATCTTAAGGTCCCCATAAAAGTTTGGCATGAAACCACGCTCATTTGATATTTTAAATTCCATTGTAAAATTTCAAAATCCTTATATCGGTTAACCCCCTTTCAGACCTTGGAAAAATTCAAAATTTTTCCACAATGTAGGTCTCCTAAAAATAATATGGTCTATTTTTTAAAAAGTTTCTAAATTTTACCCTAATTATTTTTAAAAATTCGTATTAGAACCTGCTTCTTAAGGTTTCACTTTTAGCGACCATTACATCTACTATTCAGATTATCACACACACCTTAAACACACACACGGCCTTTTTCCTCCTTCAGCCATGACACACCTGGGTATTTTCATCCCCAATCACGCATGGTTCCACCATGTTTTATCCCCTTAAATCACTTAAATAGCATTACACTGCACTTGAGAACCCTAAATCCAATCGGTTAACACAAATTCACTTAATTAAACACTCACAATTTAAATTGAACCCACCATGGATGATAGAGAAGTCAAATGGGCCGAGCGGCCCGCGGGCCGGCTAAAAAAAAGCCCGGGCTGGTCCGGCCCTCTTGTGAACAGTGCATGCCCGAAAATAAAGGGCCTTGGACCTGGGCTTGGACCAGGCCAAGGTTTCACCAAAAATGGCCCAGGCCCAGGCCCGGCCGCCCTAAATTGGGCCCAATTTTGGCCCTAAATTTGGCTCGAAATTGGCCCTAAATTCGGCCCTTCTGTGGGCTGGCCTGCCTTTTTTTCAAATTTTGTTTTCCCCCCAACGGCTATATTCCCCAATAAAACATGTAAGAGTGAAAGGAAGAAAGGCTGAAGCGAGAAAAGTGAGAAAGAGATATAGAGAAGGGGAAAAAACTCACCAAACACGCAGTAAGAGTGTGTGCTTTCCCTTCATATTTTTTGATATTATATTATATATCTTCCAAGACAATGAATGCTTGGGAATTATAGATCTTGTTAAGAGAACTTTGACAAGAAAGTGTGCTTAAATTTCTCTTCCTTTTTCCGGATCTGGGTTTGGTGAGAATGAGATGTGCTCAGTGCTCCTCTGATTTCTTTCTACTTACTTTCTCACGTGTTTTTTACATTCACCGGACGAGGGCATAGCTACATCTGCCAAGAGAGAGACCACGGTCACACCAAATTTTTTTTTAAAAAAAAATTTAACCTTTTTTTATAACTGATACTAACTTTGTTATGATAATGAAAATGTCACTATATTGGAACATTGTTAAATAGAGTAAACAGATACTAACTTTGTTAGTAGGCCAAAAAATGCTACTTATAAATTATAATGTTAGTAGGCCTAAAAAGGCTTGTCAATATTACACCAAATTAACATGTATCAATCTCAACCAATTAATTTGATGTATTCTTGTTGACCATCGACGCAAATAAATAATGAGTTGGGAACAAAAAAAAATTGGGCCCAGGCCCGGCCCAAGCCCCGCCCTAAATATTGGGCCAGGGCTGGGCCCATATATCTAGATTTCAGGCCTGGGCCCTGGCCCGGCCAGTTTTTTAGTCACTAGGCCAGGCCCCGGCCCATTTTTGTTAGAGGCCCGTTAGGCTTGGGCTGGGCCGGCCCATTGACACCTCTAATGGATGAAGAACACCCACGCACACTAAAATCAAACCTAATTCAAAACCCTAGTTCGTTTTCTCTTTCCTCGTTGATTTAGAGTTTTATGTTCATGATTTCTAAGAGTAAGGGTAGTGGTCAGAATAAGAAGAAATCAAATTTACAAGAAGGCATACGATTGACTCAGAGGGTTTCAAAGCTTTGTGATACATGCCACAAGGATCATAGGGATAAGCCATGCCATTGTTTGACAAACTCTTGCTTTAACTGCGAGAAGGTAGAACATTATGCTATGGAGTGGCCATATCCGAAGACTGAGAGACCGGGGGAGAATATTTATAACACTCAGGCTCAGGGTATGGTGAAGCCATCTGGGGGGGATCAAAGGCCTAAAGTGCAAGTCCGTGCTTATGCTTTGATTGCCAGAGATGCTACAGCTTCCAATGACGTGGTGTCAGGTACAAGTCAGATCGGTTCTTATTCATTTCATGCATTATTAGACCTTGGATCCACACATTCTTTTATAACATCTTCTCTTGCATGTAAGTTGGGTCCAGAACTACAATCCTTAGAATTTGACTTCATAATTGATACCCTTCTGGGAAAATTTATTCTAGTCATGGTGTACAAGTATTGTTTGGTTCACATCGAGGGTAGAGAGTTATCTATTGACCGTATAGCTCTGGATATTTGGGATTTTTGGCGTTATTCTTGGGATGGACTGGTTGTCTTATTTCCATGCCTCATTGGATTGTTATGCAAAGGAGGTTCACTTCCAAATTTTGGGTCAATCTAAGTTTAAGTTTAAGGGCTCTACTCTTATTACTTCTTCATGTCTTATTTTTGCCTTACGAGTTAGACATTTTCTTAGGAAGGGGGGTCAGGGATTTTTAGCTCACATTGTAGATATTTTGACATCCCACATTTGATTTGTGATTGGCCTTATAAGACACCGCCTATGAACTCATAAATACCTACTTGACTAGCCTATTTGAAAGAGGCAATGCCCTGTGGTGTGAGCATGGACTGAGTCTTGAAAGCTTGGGCTGAGTTATCCAGTCAGGTTGCTGATGGTTGGGAAAAATGAGAGCAAGCCTGGGTATATCCCACATCAAGAGGATGCTTGGGCCCACAAAAAGTGAACAGGTAATATTACGCATTGGCTAGAGAGGAAGGCTGTGGGTTATGTGTGGTCGAACGTTAGCAAGGATGCTAAGGCATAAGGTGGGGAGATTGTGATATCTCATATTGGATTTGTGATTGGTCTCATAAGATCGTGCCCATGAACTCCTAAGTATCTACTTAGCTAGCCCTTTTGAGGATGGCATGGCCCTATGATAGGGCCATGGATCGGGTCGTTCCAAAACCATAAACCAAACAACTCTCAGTAAACTGTCATCTATAGAATACCAAGTTTGATTCTGAAAATTTAAATTGGTAACGTTCACCCAGGCAAGAACTCCAATAGATAATATAAAAACTTAAACTAAACTTTTTCCCTCAACTCTAATTCATACTCAAGCAACCTATTGTTGGTAATTACCTACAGAAGGGAAGTCAAACGAGAGTGAGCTTTTAAAAGTCCAGTAAGGTCAATCACAGACCAAAAAGTACATATCGGACGATTATATATCACTACAAGAAAAACATTCTTTAGCTACGGGTTTCTTGCGACGGACATCAATCGTCGCTAAAACATACTTTTAGCGACGAAAAACACCATCATTAAAGATCCGTTGATGAAGGTTTTTACCGACATAAAGTCCTGTTGGTAAACTTTTTAGCGACGGATATTTATGACGGACTTTGACCGAAGGAATATCTGTCGCTTTTCTAATTTTCTATTTTCGATCAAATGTTTTAAAAGTATTTTAACGAAGGGGTTTTTTGGTGACGGAACACTTTCCGTAGCTAAAAGTCATTTCAAAATTTTCAAAAATGACTTTTAACGACAGATTTTTTAGCGACGGTATTGTCCGTCGCTAAAATGTCTTACTATTAACCTAATTTCTTCTCTCTTTTCACTCTGTCGCTCTCTCTCCGTCTCTTTTTCTCTCTCTATTTTTTCTGGTGCCATCCCCCGACTCCGTCCACCGCCATCGTCCGTCTTCTGTTCATCACCACGGTCCCCATCCCCGTCCTCGTCGCCACCCCATCCCTTTCATTGTCCCCATCCCCGCCATTGTCCTGTGTCCACCTCCACCGTCCTTGTCGCCTGTCCATCCCTACCACTATTGTCATCGCCAGCATCTCCGGCCACACCACCACTGCCTAAAAGAGAAGCCACCACTACTGTGGCCTGCCACTGCAGCACCACCGCTCATGCCACTTGCAGATTTGCCATGCACTACCGCAAGCCACCGCCCTTACTCCATTTGTACGTATTTAATTTTTTTACCATTATAATCACATGTTATTGTTATATTATATTATAAGTATTATATTGTACGTATTATATTGTATGTATTATAATGTTATTTTTATAAATATAGTCACATGTTATTGTTACATTGTATTATAATTGTTGTAGTTGTTATTCATAATCTGTACTTGTATTCATTTTGATTTTGTCATGATATTCATGTTATAAATATTGTGGTCGATGGCAACATTGGTCTATGGTGGTGTTGTTCAGTTTGGGGTTTTGTGTTTTGCGACAGTAATGGGTACAATTGTAGTGGTGCTGCTATTGGACACCATAGGCACACAATGCCGCAATTGTAATGATTGGGTTATATTTGTGTGTGTCGTGTGTATGTCTCTTTGTCTATAGGGTGAGGAGCTATGCGGTGGTGAAAAGGTGGTAAGACCTGGGTTGGGTGGGTTAGGGGAGGCTATCGTGGGTGTGTCTAACAACTCTGTGTCGCGTTTATGGGTGTGGGTGTCTTCCCATGGGTGAGTGGTCAGTGCATGGTAGGTGGTTGTGCGGCAATGAAAGGGTTGGTGACTGGGCAATGAAAGGATTGGTGACTGGGTTGGTGGGGGAAATTCATACATGTGTGTGTGTGTGTACACAGCCATTAATGGCCATCGCTGTGTTGGTATGGTTATGGTGAGGCAAAAGGTGTGTGGGTACGGGAAGGGAAGGGGGACTGCCATATATGGCAGTATTGTGTGAGGTGTGTTTGTGATGTTTTATGTTCGTTAATAAGGTGAAAGGCAAGGGGGAAACAATAGCAAGAGGGGCTACTGCTGCTGTGATTTTTGTGTTGTGTGCTTGGGTGTATAAAGTGGGTTGTGTATGTAAGAGGAAAGAGGGGACCTACTATGTATTGTATGTATGTTTGCGTGTAGAGTGAATGTTTGCATGTAGGAGAAAGGACAGAGGAGAAGCTACCATAAGACAATGTGAGTGTATAGGTTATGCTGCACTGTACGATGTGTGTGAGAGAGGAGGCTGCCATAAAGGCAGCGGGAATGTGTTAAGTGTTTGTGGTATGTGCGTGAGAATGCGATGTGTGTGTGGGGGAGGAAGGAGCTGCCATGGGCAGCAGGTATGTGAGTGGTTGTGTGCGTGAAAAGAGGGTGAAAAGGGAAGGAAAAGACTGCTGTAATGGGGCTGCCAAGGGGTAGCAGCTGAGTGAGGTTTTGTGGTGTTTGCATAAAGGTGTAAAAGGGAGGGGAGACTGCTGTAATGGGGCTGCCATGGGGCAGCAGGTGTGTTAGGTTTTTGTAGAGTTTTTGTGTGTGTAAAGGTGTAAAGGAAAGGAAAAGTATTGTGCCATTGGTATGTGTGTTGTGGATGTGTAAGCATGTAAAATGGTATGCAATAATGTGTTTATAGTTGTGTGTGATAGCTGTCACGCCCCAGGAAACAGGACACGCCAACACATACGCTAGCACGCTATTTACAAGTGCACAAAGACTTATTATCCCTGATTCTTGGGCCCAAAAGGGTACTCAAAAGACTTACTATCCTAATTAACTATTATTAAACCTAAATACCCCTGATTAACCCTAAGTAAACATAGTTAAGCCTGATTAACCCTAATTAGCCTCGATTAACCCTTAACTAACAATGATTAACCCCTAACACATTCCTAGGTAACCCTAATTAACCCTAACAAAACTCTAATTAAACCCTATTAGTATATTCCTAATCAACCCTCATTATCCTAAATACTATCTAACCCAAACTATATACTTAAACCCTGGACTCATTCACAGGTGGAACAATATCAATTCCATAAATGAACTCAACGAATTCTAAAGTGCCTGAATCCTAATTAGTCCTAATTAGCACATTAACTCTAATTAATCTTAATTATCTCATACTTAAGCCCTAATTAACAATAAATAAGTCTAATTAAATCCAATTAACTTTAGTCAACACTATTTAGGTCAATTAGTCCTCATTAGCATCGACCTTATTTAGCTCGAATTAGCCCTTATTAGCCTTAATCGGCCCTGATTAGCCCTAATTAAAACAGATTAACCCTAATTTATATTAATTAACCCTAATTTATTGTTAATTTAATCTCTAATCAGGCCTAATCACCGCTGATTAACCTAATTAAACTTTGATTGTCCTGATAAATCGTAGACAAACCCTAAATAAACCCAATTAGGGTAATTAACTGTAATATGTTCTAATTAGGCTCAACTAGCCCTAAGTAGCCCGAATTAATCCTTGAATAATACTAATTGAGTCTAATTAAATGTAATTAACTGTAATCAATCCTAAATAGCTCAAATTGCTCTAATTGCTCCTAATTAGCACATTAACTCAACATTTTCACCTTAGTTAGCTATTATCTATTTAGGTTCGGTACAAAATCATTTGGTTGTAGTGAACTTGAGCAGAGAAATTAAATCATCATTCCTAAATCCTTCAATATTTAACGATCCACCAAATTGGGATTCTCAAGTAAACTCAATGCTTTTGGTTGGTAAGTTATGGACTCAAAAATTTTCCTTAGCTTGTCATATTGAACCATCTCGTCTAAGATCTTATCTTCCGAGACTTCAGATAACACTTTGGGGCACAACTCTCCATGTCTACAGAAGAGAAAACTTTCTGAGACAAATTAAAGGTCTTTCTCGGCCTGTCACAGACATTTTCTACCTTTCATTGTTCTTGAAGTAATTAGATGGTATATATATATATATATATATATATATATATATATATATATATATATATATATATATATATTTTCTTCTGACCAATCCTATATGCCCGACATATGGCTTGCCTTTCAACTGATGGGTTCCAACCAATATCAAGCAAAACAACTCTCAACACCCCAATCAGGGCCTATTAGGGCTAATTCGAGCTAAATGAGATTTGAAAGGCAAGCTATGTGGGGCATAAATTTGGTTGGGTTGGGGTGACGAGATTTGTCTTGCTTGATATTGGTTGCAATCCATCAAGTGAAAGGCAAGCCATATGTCGGGCATACGAGATCGGTCTGAAGAAAACTATGTGTATTTATCATCTAATTACCTCAGAAATAATGGAGGGCAGGGAATGTTTGCGACAGACTGAGAAAGATCGTTTATCTTATTAAGTCTTCTCTTCTGCAGACATAGAGAGTTACGAGCCAAAAGTGTTATCTGAAGTTCCAGAAAATAAGATCTTAGATGAGATTATTCAACATGACGAGCTAAGAGAAATTTTTGAGTCCATTACTTACCAACCAAAAGCACCGGGTTTGCTTGAGAACCCCGATTTGGTGGATCGTTAGATACTGAAGGATTTAGGAATAATGATTTTCTCTACTCAATTTCACTATAACCAAATGATTTTGTACCGAACCTAAATAGATAATAGCTAATTAAGGTGAAAATGCCAAGTTAATGCGTTAACTAGGAGCAATTAGGACAATTCGAGCTATTTAGGGTTGATTACAGTTAATTGCGTTTAATTAGACTTGGTTAGTGTTATTCAGGGATTAATTCGAGCTAATTCGAGCTACTTAGAGGTTGTTGAACCTAATTAGAATGTATTACAGTTAATTACCCTAATTGGGTTTGTTTAATGTTTGTCTACGATTTATCAGGACAATCAGGGTTTAATTATGTTAATCAGCGATGATTAGGGCTGATTAGAGATTAAATTAACAGTAAATTAAGGTTAATCAATTTTACTTAGGCCGCGTACGTGGCCTCCCCGGTATGATTGCACGTCCACCCCCGCTGCATCTCCACAGACATAGACACCGACCATGGAGTGCTCATCGTTACATGAGCACAAGGTCCATCGCATTAATGCGTCAGTGCCTTTACATGCAAGGCGCTACTGCTGGACATGATTTGGGACTCGCCAAACCCTGATCAGCCCTTCTTCTCCTAAAACTTTGTATCACGCTCCCGTGCTCCGCCCTGCTCCCCCTCTTCCGACTTGTACTCCCATTCCCTACTCTATTAATGTACTTTGCTCCCGTGCTCTCTTGAATTTTGTATACATTTAATTTTAGTGCTAATTACACCTATGTCCCTGAGGTTTGGGGGTAATTACACGCGAGGACACAAAGTTTCAAAATGTAACATTCCGTGACCAAAAGTGTTTCAAATGTATCACCCGTGTCCATCCGTCAGGTTTCCGTCCAAAAAGTATACTTTTTTAATGATGTCAGCAATACGTATTGTTAGCCCTATGGTTGGATAACCTAGGCTTACATCTTGTTTTGATGATAACTACACATTGATTATGTTCTAATGTGTGTTTTGAGTGGATTCTTAGTAGATATATACATGACACTCATGAAGACACATTTGAGAAGTTGGATAGATGGATTGAAGCCAAAGAAGCTTAAAGTTATAGTAGACATACTATGGAAGCTTCATCAAGTCCTATGTCAAAGAGCAAGAAAGAATGCAAAGGCTAAGTTACTACGATTATGATTGATCTTTACTATTATGTAACTAGTCTTGGTTTGATGGTTGGATTGATGACTATGACCTAAAAAGACCTTAGGACACCTTGTGCATTGCATGTGAGTTCATAACCTTTCACACAAGTGTGGTTCTTGAAAATGAGTGAACTTTGGAGCTCACTCAGATTTTCTCAAAAACTATTTTGGTGCCAATATTTTCATATCTTGATAAAACTTTTCATTAGCTTTCCAACGCAAAAAACGGCACCTCAATCCAATTTTTCTAGAGAAAGTTATGCCCAAAATAGGAAAGGGGGTTCCGTGAGGCAGCTGATAGGCAGTAGGGTAATACAGTCGACTGTATTTGAATCCAGTCGACTGCATTCCAATGCAGTCGACTGCATTGGTCAAAATTCAGTTCCAACGGCTATTTTCGAGGACAAAACTCCAACGGCTATTTTAGAGGGATTACATTCGACTGCATTGGGAATACAGTCGACTGCAATGACAGTTTTGCCCATATTTTGCCTCTAACGGCTATATTTCATTTGCTCTCTATATAAATGATTTGGGGCTTCATCATACACCATGGAAACCACATTCTAAGCCTTCATTCATTAGAGAAACATCAAGGCTCATAGATTAAACTTCTCTCTCTTCATCTTCATGATTTTACATCATTAAAGAGAGCATCTTTGTGAGCAATTCTTTGATTGAGAGTGAGCATTCTTCAAGTCATCAATTCTCTCATCTCTCTATTGTACTAGAACTTCATTTGTACTCATTTCCTTTCAAGAAGGTTTCTTTGTACACAATTGATCTTTGTAAAAGGATTGTGATCAAGGCTTGGGTTTGTCAAGTCTTGGGTGAGCTTTGTGGATTCAAGGCTTGTGCTTGGTGTGGGGATATCACCAAGTGTTGTAAGGGTTTTGATCTTGACCCGGAAGAAGATTGTTGCTAGTGAATTCTAGTGCTCTTGCAAGGGACTTCCTTGAAGAGGTGGATGTAGGCTTGAGGGTAGTTCAAGCCGAACCATTTAAATCTCCTTGTCAAGTATCTCTAACTCAATCTCTTTACTTATTGCTCTTTAATTGTTTGAGATTGTTTAGTTAGCATCTTCATTGAATTATTACTTGGTTTGATTAAGATTTATGATTGTGCTTAGTTTAAATTCCCCATTAATTTTCAAAAACCCTATTCACCCCCTCTAGGGTTGTTTTATTGGTTTCAAGTGGTATCAGAGCCTCGGCTCTTGATTTTTTTTGGTTAACACCTAGAGAGTTAAAAGATCATGGGGTTTCCTAGTCTTGAGGGGAGTTCTATTACTCGACCTCCACTTTTTGATGGGTCTTAATATAGTATATGGAAAAATTAAGATGCGAGTATTTTTAGAATCTTTAGATTATGAAATGTGGGGAATCGTTGAAGATGGCCCTTATGTTCCAACCAAGAGGATTAGGAATAAGCTTGTGCCAAAGGAGAAATCTGAATTTAATGACTATGATAGAAATATGCTTTGCATGAATTCTAGAGCTAAGAATTGTCTTGTTTGTCCTCTAAACACAAATGAACTCAATCGAGTTATTATGTGTGATTCGGCTAAAAGTATGTGGGATACACTTCAAGTCACTCATGAAGGGACTTCTCTTCTAAGAGATTCAAAGATGAATTTATGGCATGGAGAATATGAATTGTTTCAAATGTTTTCCGATGAATCTATTATGGAAATGAATTTTCGTTTCACTAAAATTGTTAATACTTTAAAACAATTAGGAAAAGATTTCTCTAACAGTGATCTTGTGAAAAAGGTAATTAGGTCATTACCTAGAGAATGGGATGCAAAAATCATCGCACTTCAAGAATCAAAGGATCTCAATACCTTCTCATTGGATGAATTAATTTGCTCCTTGATGACATATGAAATGCAACTTGAATCATTCGGGCAAAAAGTTCCAAAGAAGAAGAAGAAGTGCATTGCTCTTAAAGCTTCATCAATGATGGATCAATCTTCAAGTGAAGAGGAAGAAGACTTGAATAACAAGGAGATGGACATACTTGCAAAGGAATTCAATGAGTTTCTCAAAATTAAGAAAGTTGGAAACTCACACAAGAGCAAGAATGATTCAAGTGTAGATATTACTTCATGGGAGAATAAGAAAAAGAAAGGGTCAAGAAAGAAGCACTCCATGAAGACATCAATCGAAGCCATCATTTGTAGTGATGATGATTCAAATGGAGATGAACGTGGTCATTTCGATGAGGGAGATGCAAATTTATGCTTCATGGCTCGAAACGATGATGAGGTAAATTCTTCATATAGTGACAGTGATAGCAATTGCTCCAATGATGATATTCATGATGCTTATGCTCTTTTATATGAAGAATTCATGAAATTAGCCAAGAAAAATTGTGCTTTGAAAAAACAAGTGCATGCGATTTCAAAAGAACTAGATGACTTAAAAAGTGATTATTGTGAGTTGCATGCCAAGAATGAATGCATATCTAGCCATTTATATGTAGAGCATGTGAATAATGATTTGGTTGAATTAATTGTGAACATTCCTAGCACAAAACAAATCTCTTGTGATACTCCGATTTTAGAAAAACAAAATAAAATTTTAAATCTTGAGATTTGTGATTTGAAAAAATGCCTTGAAAATTTGTTAATGGTAAAAACAACTTGGATGTCATGCTTGGACACCAAAGAGTTGGCCTAAACAAAGGCGGTGTTGGATTAGATCCCTTCACCTTGCCTCCTAAAGTTTTTAAACAACAAACTAGGTTAAATGTTCCTCCAAGACAACCAAAGAACTATTGCACACCTTTTACACATTGTGGTTGGTGCAACAAGAAAGGGCATACGACTAGTTATTGTCCTTGTAGAATTGTTTATATTAGTGGTGTAAAGAAAATGTGGGTTGTTAAAGAGTTTCTTAACGTTACTAAGACTAACACTTATGGACCCAAGAAAATGTGGGTACCAAAAGTTAGACCTAAATTGTGATTGTAGGTTGTTCAAAGCAAAGGCAAATAGCAACAAGGAGAAGGCTCCAAGAAAATTTTGAGAAGGAGGAGCAACAAGTTAAATCTTAAGGGGGAGTAAGCATTCCAAGATTGGACATGCTACAACAAATGAGGAGAGCCTCAAAGCTTGTAAAAGAAAAGGGACTACAAAATGATCCCTCGTGAGCTCAATTCCTTGGTAATTCACCAAGAGGGTAAAACTTAATGATTTTCTCAACATTGTGCTATGTGCTAAACTTATATGTTATCAAGTATGCTTAAATTGTCAATTCTATAAAATAACTTGCTTGTTGAGAATTAATGCAAACTATGGTCTAAATTGTGAGTCCTTGATTGTTTACTTCTCTATACTATAATCTTGGATACTTTTAGGATTTAGATGACGATGTATGGTCCTCTTGCACTTATATTGGTAATATTGATTGTTGATGACTATTATTGGGTTTATAGAAATTCCATGTTGAGATTATGTCGTCTTAATGCTTCACATTGCCATTCCTACACACACACCTTTTGGTAATGCCAAAGGGAGAGCATGACTTGGTTAAACATTTAGTTGTGTTCGTTGGATATTGTTGGCATTGATTGAGGGGGAGCATATATTACGATGAAATATGCATATGATGACTTGATAGAAGCTTACATGCTTGAATCATATAATATCTTGTTACTCTTGAAATATGCATAAAGTAAACAAGATTATTGAGCTAAATTGAATATCTTTCTTTCGATCATGAAAGAACTCTTGATGTCATCCTATAAGTTCATGAGTTATATGCACTTCACGCTATTATCTTGCTTATAATTATCTCTTCACACATGCATACCCTTGTCTCTTTGTTGATGACAAAGGGGGAGAAATAATCTTGATTCTATATGCTATGTGATTGTGTGTTTTGAGAGAACATTAGAGGAAGAGCATATCTTGTTTTAGTTAGGGAAGCTAGCTACAAGCTTAATCGCTAAATGAGATAGATTGACATGTCTTGAGTATACTAGAGATTATTGAATGTTCTAAGTGAGATTGTTATGCTTAATTGACTATCATATGATACATCTTACCTTATATAGAATCAATGTTTGTCATCATCAAAAAGGGGGAGATTGTTAGCCCTATGGTTGGATAACCTAGGCTTACATCTTGTTTTGATGATAACTACACATTGATTATGTTCTAATGTGTGTTTTGAGTGGATTCTTAGTAGATATATACATGACACTCATGAAGACACATTTGAGAAGTTGGATAGATGGATTGAAGCCAAAGAAGCTTAAAGTTATAGTGGACATACTATGGAAGCTTCATCAAGTCCTATGTCAAAGAGCAAGAAAGAATGCAAAGGCTAAGTTACTACGATTATGATTGGTCTTTACTATTATGTAACTAGTCTTGGTTTGATGGTTGGATTGATGACTATGACCTAAAAAGACCTTAGGACACCTTGTGCATTGCATGTGAGTTCATAACCTTTCACACAAGTGTGGTTCTTGAAAATGAGTGAACTTTGGAGCTCACTCAGATTTTCTCAAAAACTATTTTGGTGCCAATCTTTTCATATCTTGATAAAATTTTCATTAGCTTTCCAACGCAAAAAACGGCACCTCAATCCAATTTTTCTAGAGAAAGTTATGTCCAAAATAGGAAAGGGGGTTCCGTGAGGCAGCTGATAGGCAGTAGGGTAATACAGTTGACTCTATTTGAATCCAGTCGACTGCATTCCAATGCCGTCGACTGCATTGGTCAAAATTCAGTTCCAACGGCTATTTTCGAGGACAAAACTCCAACGGCTATTTTAGAGGGATTACAGTCGACTGCATTGGGAATACAGTCGACTGCAATGGCAGTTTTGCCCATATTTTGCCTCTAACGGCTATATTTCATTTGCTCTCTATATAAATGATTTGGGGCTTCATCATACACCATGAAAACCACATTCTAAGCCTCCATTCATTAGAGAAACATCAAGGCTCATAGATTAAACTTTTCTCTCTTCATCTTCATGATTTTACATCATTAAAGAGAGCATCTTTGTGAGCAATTCTTTGATTGAGAGTGAGCATTCTTCAAGTCATCAATTCTCTCATCTCTCTATTGTACTAGAACTTCATTTGTACTCATTTCCTTTCAAGAAGGTTTCTTTGTACATAATTGATCTTTGTAAAAGGATTGTGATCAAGGCTTGGGTTTGTCAAGTCTTGGGTGAGCTTTGTGGATTCAAGGCTTGTGCTTGGTGTGGGGATATCACCAAGTGTTGTAAGGGTTTTGATCTTGACCCGGAAGAAGATTGTTGCTAGTGGATTCTAGTGCTCTTGCAAGGGACTTCCTTGAAGAGGTGGATGTAGGCTTGAGGGTAGTTCAAGCCGAACCATTTAAATCTCCTTGTCAAGTATCTCTAACTCAATCTCTTTACTTATTGCTCTTTAATTGTTTGAGATTGTTTAGTTAGCATCTTCATTGAATTATTACTTAGTTTCATTGAGATTTATGATTGTGCTTAGTTTAAATTTCCCATTAATTTTCAAAAACCCTATTCACCCCCTCGAGGGTTGTTTTATTGGTTTCACGTATTTTTAAAATGTCAAAACTATCCTTGTATGTATATACTGAGTAATTTTTATAAATTTTAAATTAATACTTTAAACCCTAATTTTTATTGTCTTCCCCCCCCCCAACTCGCCGGCAGCCCCACTACCGGCCTCACAAGCGGTCGCCGGCGACTAACTCCGGTCCCCACTACAAGCATCGCGCCGCTGCCACCACCTGTCGACGGCCAACAACTTCGGTCAGTAGCCCATTAAAACACCGGCCGCACAAAGCGGTCGCCGCCGACTAACTTCTGTCCCCGCTGCAAGCATCGCGATCAACTCCGGCGCTCCTTCACCGAGCGCCATCACCAACGCCTCCGCAACCATCGCGCCGCTGCCACCACCGCCCGGGATTTATCACCGGCGCCATCTCGAGGTCAACCACCCCTCTTTTCCCGATTGACCAGTGAAGGCAATGCCGGCGACGGGGAAGGGGGAGGGTGGGGGCGACGGGGAAGGGGAAGGGGGAGGGTGGGGGCGACAGGGAAGGGGAAGGGGTAGGGTGGGGCGATGGGGAAGGGGGAGGCACAGGCGAAGGGGTGCTGCGGGAATGGGGTTGGGGGGTGGTCCCAGGGGCAAATCAGGATTTCAACTTTTATTTAGGGGCAACTTGGTCTTTTTGTTACAACCGTTAAGTATTTTTGTATTCCGTTTGTCAACGGACATAAGTGTTATATTTTGAAACTTTGTGTCATCGCCTGTAATTATCCCCAAACCTCAGGGACATAGGTGTAATTAGCCCTTAATTTTATTGTTGGAATCCTGATCGTTGGATTGTTGTTGTTGGATTGATGTTGGATTGTGATTATAGGTTTAGGTATTAAAAAAATAAATATTTTTTTTTAAAATTAGTTTGACTTTTAGCGACAGACTTTATTCTGTCGTTAAAAGTCTACCTATTTTAAAGGACGAGTTTTAGCGACGGAATTTCTGTTGCTAGAGTTTTAAATGACAAACTATAGTGACGGAAATTTTTTTCGCTAAATATTTTACGCAATAAATTATTATCGAAAAAAGAAAATAAATTAAAATACAGAAAATAGAATTAGCGAGGGATTCTCTGTCAGCAATTGCGTTTGTTTCTCCGTCATTGAAGATATACTTTAGGCGACAAATTGTAAAAATCTATCGTAAAAATTTTAGAGACGGGGTAGTAGGCAACGGAGTTTTAGCGACGGGTGTTCCGTCGCTAAAAAGCTTTACAGATGGATTGCGGACTTTTAGCGACAAAATTTTTTGTCGCTAAAAGTCTTTTTTCTTGTAGTGTGTGTACACACACACACATATACATATATACATAAAGTCGAGTGATGGTTTGAAAAATGACTTTAAATAAGACCACAACATCTCGATATAAATATAGGAAAAAGTATCAACTCAATCCCTCAAATCAATAGAGATTACAAATTATGGCACATAACCTCGAAAAAATTCTTGGAAGGATTTTATGGAGTCGCCACCTCATTTAATTTAAATTAGGAAAATAAGGAAAGAAACATGGAAATAACTCAAAAGTTTCCAACAGGACGACTAATCTATGAAAACCAGGAGAGGGGTAAGGGACTAAGTTACACAATGGGAAGGTGTTAGGCACCCTCCATGACCTTTCGGTCTCTACTTTTTTTAATTAATTTTAACTTAAAGAATACATAGCATGTAAAATACAGTAAGACTCCCCCTAAGTAAATTTTTATAATTTTTTGCTTGAACTCGACAACAGGGGTCAAGGGCCGACGAATCCGGACTAATCGGGATCAAAACCACTCTAGTTTGACTCTGGTCCTATCGGAAGTAATTTGCAATTTGAACCTAGAATTAGACAAATAAAATAACTGGAAAACGACTCTTTTTTATTTTTGAAATGAAATGAGACTACGAGAGATGGGAAATAATCTATATGAGTTATACCCTAGGAAAGCTGGTGAAAGTTACCTCGAACTTTAGCTTGCCTTGATGACTCGAAGATGTTCCCCATGGTATCCATGATGAAAAGAACAAAAAAGACATTTTTAGAATGATTTGGATAGTTAAGATTCTTGAGAGAGGCTAGATGTCACTGCGGAAAGCAAATGGCACACAAACTGTAAAAAGGATAAGCTTTGGGCTCAACAGAGATCGACCCTTGAAAATGAAGGCCAAGACTTCTTTTTATAGTGCTCAGAGTCGTGAAATCTAATAAGATTGGCAATGCCAATCTACATGGCTGGAGATAAGTCCGAATAAGTGATAAAATCGCAGATTAACAAAAGTCAACTAACCTACCAGTTAGTGAAAACCGGCCGGTTCACCCCATTAATTTAAAATAATCTTTTTTCAAATTTTGTTCCATTATCTAACCCTATTTTTGGTAATTATCTTTAAAATCAAATGAGATGTACCAAATTCGAGGTAAGTCATTCCTTAACCAACAAATAGAATTATTTGATCTTTTTATCAAGGATAAATCACGTATTCTTTTCCCAGATCATCTAGATAAATTACACCAATTAAAATAATCTAGACCATGGACTAGACTAGACCTACATGGGCTAGACTAGACAATTTAACTGGACTAAATTAATTTAATAAAACTGGAGTGATTTAATTAATTAAGCTACATTGCCAAGCCCAAACTCAATAATGCCTTTAATTAAAGAATAAATCCCATTATTTATTTAATTAAAAATTCCTTCAAAAATAGGGTGTCTATAGAGCCCCTCGGGGATGAAGCGTGCTTGCTGGCGAACATCACCAAAAAAGAAAGACAGCATGACTCAAAGACATACTCAAAGATTCACACACATATGAGGTCGGACCTTCACGGGCTTCCCACGAATCCTCCCTGGAGAAATCAGACCAACATAGTTTGAGGAAATACGGATATTGTCTGAAGCCAGAGCCAATAGTAACAACAATTAATCATCAAACAATATAGAAGAGAAACGTTTTGCCTGTTGTCGAAGCCACTAAATCAATTTGAATGGTCCACAGGCAAAACTCAGTCTAGATATCAGAGCCCCCAAATCCATTTGTAATGATCGTCTAGACATAAGAAAGACATAACAAACCAATCTGTTGTTGGAGCCTCTAAATCAATTTAAAAGGATCGACTAACAATACCACTAAATCAATTTAGATGGTAGACAGACAAACTCATGTCTAGATAAAAGAGCTCCGAAATCAATTTGAAAGGGTCGTCTAGACATAAGAAAGAAATAAGAAACCAGTCCGTTGCTGGAACCCCCAAATCGATTTAACAGGGTTGACGAATGATATATTAAGGAAAACATCTTGTCTGTTTGAGCCACTAAATTGATTTAGATGGTCGACAGACAAACTCATGTCTAGTTATCGAAGCCCCTAAATTGATTTGAAAGGGTCGACATACCATATGAAAATAATTTTGAGCATTAATGGAGCTCTCAAATCTATTTGACAGGGTCGACGGACAAAATAAAATAACTTTGAACGTTACCAGAGCACTCGAATAGATTCAAAAGGGTCGATGAACAAAGTAAAAATCTAAATAATAGCTGTAGCCAAAAATGCTCTAAAGTGGTTAGACTTTGTAAGGAAAAAATCAATTAATTTAAAGGGAATATGTTGTTGTTATCGATAACAAGCGAGGAATCTTGTACTGGTCTTGCACCATAAAAGGATTAATGAACAGAAAACTGGACTTGGAAGACACCTGGGTCGCTAACCACCCAGGGATAAGATATCGGACATGCGAAGGCGGGCATGCAAGCATGCGAGTGCTAGATAATAATGCCCTTGAGCGTATGAACATATATCATGCGACAATGCATAGGTAAGTAATGCATATTTATACCGATGGTGTCAATAATCGAAGCAGGCAAGCACACAAGCACGCATTCTAATTTCTTTCTAAAGGAGCTTCAAAAACTAACCGGTTAGTTAGCAGGTTTTTGAAATTTGACACAAAAGTCAGCCGGTTAGTTAGAAACTTTGGAATTTTTAAACTTTAAAGAGTCAAAAACCGGCTGATAGATCAATCACCTTGACCAACTTAAATGAAAAAACTAGCTGGTTTGGCCACCCAATTTTATGTTTGATTTTAGGGTTTTTTTGACACACTTCCAATTCAATCCTACTTTAATCTATTTCAGATTTCTTCTCTCTTGGAGTCCTAGGTCGTACATTCTAGCCCTAATCACATCCTTGGTCTATAAATACGAGAAATTACCTCTAATCTCTCTTAATTTTGCAAAGATGTATAGGATTAAGCGCGAACTCACGAATGGAATGAAGAAGGACCCAAATCTGGAAGATCTCCATATTTTGACTGAAGAATAAAGCTGATGAACTCTTACTCATTTCAAAGCAAGGCACTCATCTTAACGCTCTCTATTTTATGGAGGATGTACGTTTTCCCCGAATTTTCTTTTAGATACATTCCCTCACCTTGCTTCACATATACACCATGCCCATGCACGGTAGGACCCACACACTAGGTTATTCATGCAATTCTTTCATGAATCGGAAGGTTCCTTAGGTTTTCCTCTTTGTTTTGTGAATTTGCAATCCTTCCTCGTGAATATGCGATGTAGGGTTTTCCCTAACCTTGTGAGAGATTGGTGGCCAAAAATCCCCCCTCATGGTAAGAATTAAGTGACTACCACGGGTTTTCACTCCTTCTTAGATGGGTTTTATGCTTTTATCGAAGTAAGAAGCATCTTCTTCATCTTGCCAAGCATTGGTAGGATTCAACCAACACATTCCATATGCCATTCGGGAAGGCCATGGTCACCCTGTTCGATTTTAGGAACATCACCTGTGTTCATTGTAAGGGGAGGCCTATTCCATAAGCCAATGATCTCGACAAGGATCATGATCTTGTGGTCCACTTGCTCGGCTATAAACCATCTTTCAATAAGGGTGGTTCGACACTCTTGGGTTCTATTAGTACCCACTAGGAACACATGAATCTGGAAGGGATGGAGCCCATGGTGATCGATCATTGTATTTGAGGATTCTTGCTTTATCTCTAGTGGAAACCCTATTTAGCAATGACGATGACTCCATCCAGTTGTGGTGCCTTCAGGCCCTTAAGGTGCTTGAGGATATCAGAGAGTATGAGTGGGGTATTCCTGCTCTAGCTTATCTCTGTCGGACGATGGGTGCTGTGTCCCAGAGGCAGTCACTTAGCTTCATAGGATTTGTGATGTTTGGTAGGTATGTCCTAAGCTCTTTGATTATTCTTTAATAATTCCATGCTTACTCTATACATATACTCATATATGCTATGTTTGCTCTAACAAATTTGGGCTTTTGAGGTTTTGGGTTCTCGTGCTTCTCGCTTGAGGGAGGCGGCTCCTGCTGAGACTACACCGGTGTTGATCCAGTGGAATTTTAGGGGATGAGAGGGTTGGAGTCTCAAAATTTATGCACCGAGACAGTTTCAACGGTTTAAGAGAGCACCCTGTAAGCAAACTACTAAATTATGCTATTTTTCTTTCTAAGTGTGCTTATCAAATTCTCACATTTTTCTCTTGGTCTCAGGAATCCCTATCTCGGTGCTGGTACAAGGTAGGAGACTATGCTGAGGAGTTGGCACGCACTTGGTGCCAAATACTATTGGTAGGACCCTGGCAAGAGGAGTTCTACCTTGGGGATAGAGTGCTCCCTCAACACCATATGGAGGGTATGGGTTTCAAGATACCAGCGGCTCCTCATAAAGAGATGTACCGTATAATGGAGCTAGACAAAGAGCTGATGCAGATTTTACGTAGAGGCATCTCAGTGTCATCCTTGCAATGGCTGAACGATTCTTAGAGCTACGAAATGTTCGTTAGAGAAGATCTGGCAACTCCCATAAACTCAAAATTGCCAAAGAAAATCTAGAGGTAGATGGCAGCCTGGGATTAAAAGGCAAAGGAAAGAAAGAAGATAAAGTGGCCAAGGGTCTTCGATTCCCTCTATGGATGGTGCCAATCTACCCTAAAGGGAAAATAGCTAAGCATGAGCCTATCTCGCATCGGTAGAAGGACTCCGAAGTCTTTAGACTTAAAGAGTTGGCCCAAATCCATACGGCAATCTTTTGCCTTAACTTGTCTTTGTCTATTCATTATTGATGCAAATGAGATTTTGACTTGGTGTTTTTTTCTTATGTAGGTCCTTGTTCCCTGCTCCAAAATGCTTATTGGGCCTCGAAAGGGGGCATGGTATCCAGCTACCTAGACATGTTATTTGTTTATAGGCCCTCAGAAGGGGGTACAGAGACGCCCACTCCCCCACTCCATTAGTGTCGCCTTTGGGAAGTGGATCGATCGGTCGGCCGAGCTCTATAGAGGCCCCAACCCCTACTATTGTTGCCCTTAGGGTGACACCAGTAGTCCCCAAGTCAAATGGATAAAAAGTACAGTGGTGACCTAGACTTGGAAGGAGAAGGCTACACTGGTGCGGACCCCATCCAAGGACAAGGAAGTAGCTACGAGAAGACAGAGAAAGGCTCTGGCCCTCTGTTAAAACAAAGATGGAAATCATCCCGAATTTTTGCGATCTTCTGACACAAATACAAGAAGCCCTAATCCAATGAGATGGTTGTTGTGGAATACTCTCCTGAGCTAAAAGAGGAAGAAAATGCAGAGGAGAGTGAAGGCGAGCCAATAGAGACTAAAGTTACTCCCAATGAAGCTGAGAAAGAACCTAGCGAGGAGGCTAAGGAGGAAATCCAAGAGGCTTCAGAGTCGAGTCGAAAGAGAGTGCCCAGCTCCAAAAGAACCCGAAGGAAGCCATGAGGATGCATGCAGCTGTTAGGTCCTAGGTCTAGAGTTAGCTAAGAGGTTAGAACACTTCTTAGAGTCCCTTAGGGATTAGATTTCAAACAATGATGTTTAAATATTTATTTTCCTATGTTTTCAATTGACGACTACTTAGTTAACTGTCTATGCTAGTATGTACTTTGTTTATATGCTCATACACATGCACAGAAAGAAAGAAGGATGGGACTGGAATAGATGAAACTGGAGTTTGAGAATCGATAGGTACAAGGTTTGGGTTTGGCCTAAAAGATAAAACCTTTCAAAATCTTTATAAAGATTGACTAATCGACCAGTGAGTCAATGACTAAAAATATTCTCAAGGAAAACTGGGCGATTGGTCAAAGCCAAAATCCAACTTTAAGGCCAAACGGGACGGTTGGTCAGAGATTTCAAGCCAAAACCAGCCAGTTGGTCAAAGAAAATACAATTTTCGTGAAAGAACCGAAAAGTTGATTGGAGACGTGGACCATCAAATGTGCAAATCAAATAGGGAAACCGGTCGGTTGGTCGAAAACCAGACAATTTTTCTGAAGAAAAAAACTTGGATTTTTTAAAATTTTTGATCAAAACTTTATTGAAGGTCCCAAAGGAGCATGCCCGATCTTTCCTTCAAGGTGATGGTATTCAGCTTATCCCCTAATAAAATATTTTTTCTACCAAGCCGACTGGTCATGATCAAAAGTATGCCCATGGTCAGGTAGTCGTACTCGCATTATGCCTACTAGCCAAATATCTCACTCTTTGTGATGCTGGGGTTGCTGATGTGAGTGTCACGCCCCCAACCGGGAGGCCGCGACTACAAAGCAAACCTCGGGATATACTATTACCATTCAAATGATAACGGTATAAACAGAGCAACTAAAACCTCCAAAATGAGATATATATACATATATCCATAGAACAAAAGCTATCAAATCTCAAGTGTTTCTTCCACTGATTATTCTAGTACAAAATAATTTCTAATCGCAGCGGACAAAAAGTTTTACAAAATAATTCTATCAAATTACCCCAACCGGGTAAAGTTCCCAAAAGAATATAACTACAAAGTTCAGCAAACCAAAAAGCAAAATCTCATAGCTCCCCAGAGCTGCCATAAGAATCAAGAGTCACTTCCTTCACCTGTGGCAAAGGCAAGGTAAGAAGACAAAAAGGGTGAGCTCAAATAGCCCAATAGGGTAACAGATGGTAAGATGTCAGTAATAATGGCATAATCCAATAACAATATTAGAGGAAACGGACCAATCATGTCCTAACTATCAAATATCGAGGTATCGAAGATTAGCATTTAACCCAAAACACATTTTAATTATATGTAGGGTATGCTACAAACATGCGATGACTATGGTGGTCATATGAACCAAATGTCGAACCAAAAATACAAACATCGAATGTGTGCTCCGGAGCGTACTAGGAGGCTTCGGCTTTCTAGTATAACAAACATGTGTCCAAAGGACCCTATCTATTTTGAGAGTTGTTCAACATAGTCAATGTCAATCTTAATTGATGGTCACAAATGTACGAATTCACAGATGTGTATCATCATGCACAAACGAAAAGGGTAAACAATGTTCTCAAGGAGGACAAAAGCGGAGCAAACAATTGCAAATGAGCATAGATGAATCAAAAGTGACGAAATTATAAGCATTTGGATTTTCGAAGATAACGTTTTCACAGCAAAAACGTATAAACCCTTACCTCAATAAGCTTTTCGAACTAGGAAAAACCTCAAAGCACCACCATAATACCCAAGGAGCTTTTCAAGCTTTCTAATCTCTCTCTCTCTCTCTCTCTCTCTCTGCCAAAAAAGAAAAGAAACAGAGAACAAAAGGAACAAAGAACCCAAAAAGGCTAGAAAAGAAATAAGACAACTATTTATATGAGACAAGAAAAATTCTAAGTTTTCATTCGAAGGAAAAAGACTTTCCTTCGACCGAATCCAGCAGACACAAAAATGGTTCCAATAATTTTTTTATAATTCGACCGAAAATAAGTTTTCATTCGAATGAAAACTTTTTAATTCAAATTAAAACTTTTTTTTTTTGCATTTGACCAAAAATCGTTTTCATTTAGTTTTCAATTGAATTAAAACTTTTAATTCGAATGAAAAATTTAGAATCGCTCATTTTTATTTTAAACACTTTTCATTCGAAGCAAAACCCATTTTCATTCAAAGCAAAACTATTTTCATTCGACCAAAAATTTTAAAAACTCAAAAAATCATTACCCTTCATTTTGATTCGAATGAAACTACTATTCATTCGACCGATAATTTCAGAAACTCCAAAACAACCATTTTCTTAATATTATCAAAAAGACCACAAACTTATTTACTCAAAAAAATAATTTTGCACAAGGAAAAAGAAAATTTTTGGAGTATTAAAGTGAGGCTAGCTGACGTCCTGCTTTAAATGTCAACTTAAGGTAAAACCTTAATCCCTTTAGTGGTAGCTAAGACTTTGCTCGAGATTATTGACATTCATAAAGATTCCAGCATTCTGTTCAGAGGTAGTTCTCTACTTCTGTATTTATGGTTACTGGACCATATGCGCCTAATAGCCCAACCTATTGCGGTAGGGTATAGCTCCAACGCTTTCCCTTCTCGACCTTTACTCTTTAAAAGTTGTTCTGGCATAGACAACTGAACTCCCTTCTTTTGTGTGCAGGAGTCCAAAGATATCCGTTGGTACTGTAAATGGTGGAGGATTCAAGGGCCAGTTCTTAGGACAACCAAAAAATCCTTGTGTTTATCTTCTGGGACTGCACTACACATTCTTCTACCTTGCTTACCAGATCCCGAGGCAGTTTGGTTATGAGCAAGTAATCCCAAAGTTTTATGGTGTGTTCGCAGGGGAACAAACCATTAGTTCTTATATAATTGAGGTTGTCTTGCAAGGTTGGGGGTCCTCGCCATATACTCACAGTTCCATTAAATATAGACCTTTCCTTATCGATATAGAGCCAGTTGCTCCCTTGTTGTCTAATACAAATATCTGTTGGCTTTGGACCTGCACTCGTGAAAAGGAGTTATCTTTGGAGAGCAAACTACGGGGTGGAGTTGAATTGGAACTTCTGTAGTGCCTGTGAGATACAACCTTGGGAGCAAGCCAAGGAAGAAGCTCGTGCCGTTATTGGGTTGGGCCAGCAGATGTCTGAGTTTGGCAAGTCTTCCTATAGCATAATACAAAACTTATGTCATCCTCAGGCTAAAGGAGAAGTTTGGGTCACTTGATCATGCGATCTTGGATTGATTCCTAAATATTCGAGGAGACATTTGATGTTGACGGGAATTTGTTATGATCTTTATACATGGACGACCCTCAGTGACATCCCGCTTTATTGTTGAAAGACAAGCCACCGAAGCGAAGTTCGACTATCAAAACTACTCGGAATTGGGAAGCCGATGTGGATGCTTATCTCGAGGGTTAGTTTGACAGGATGGGTAAAAAAGGCACAGAAAAAGTGGATAAAAGACTACCTTTTTCAGTCGAGGAATTGGAGGATGTCATTCTATATCTAGAGGTCAGATTACAAGAAAAGTATGGTGTATGAAAGTCAGTCATGAATGGTAAGGAGAGTCCAGCTATAAAGAAACAAAATATCCCATAGGTTGCTGATAGGACGTAATTTTCTTTTTTGCCCGAACTTTTAACTAGACCGCCCTAATACTCCAAACCTTGATATGGTCTAGTTGGTTAAATAGTTTTGTTAGCTTATACGTGATATTTAGCGTTCTTTGGCTTGAACGATTTTCATTAAACTTTTAGCCATGAAATTGGGGAGAATTATAATTTATGATCTTTAGGGACAATTTTAGGATTATAAGTTATAATTTAAGATTAAGCAGTTATAACTGATATTGATTGAGGTCTTTAGTGACGATTAGCGTGACCGAATTTTATCGATAATTTTTAACGACAAATAGTGAAGCAGGTTAGTAAATGAATTAAAAAATAATTAAAAATTTCGACTATATAATTTGGAAAGAGAGGAAACAAAAGAGGAATTTTGGGAAAATATAACATTTCCATAAGTCCCTTTTCGATTACAATAGATTTAGGTTATAGTGGGGAAAGAGAGGGAGGGAAGGAGGGAGAGAGAGAGACAGAAACAGAGAACTTGTAGATCTTTATGTGTGTTCGTGAGAAATAAAGAAGAAAACATATGTAGAAGGGAGAGAGATCTGTCGACAGGGAACTTTGACGAACGGAAAGCAAACTCTTTGGTAAGCCCTCTTGCGGTGATTCAGTGTCTTGGAGTGTGTATTTCTGCATATGAGTATTATATGTGTGTGTATTGTGGGAATGCAAGAGCGTGTATATTGTGTGTGAGTGTGTATGTGGGTAAGGTATAAGAGCCGAGAGAGCTGCCGCAAGGTTGGGTTTGTTATTGTTTGAGTGGGTGTAATGGGAGAGAATGGTTTTGTGCCATGGAAATAGGGGTTGCATGTGTGAAATGTTGTTGCGTGGGTAAAATGCTATTGTGTGGTGTGTGGGTGCCAAGATTGGGCAGCTACAATGATGGGAGCGAGGGTGTTCACAAGTGCGTGGTGTTTGTGCATGAGTTAGTGTGTGTAAGTCTGTGTTTGTGTGAACCTACGGCAGTGGGTGTGGCAAGTACGTATGTGATAGTGTGTGTATGTGTGCTTTGTGTGTGGTTTTGTGTGTATGTATATGTATAGCTAGTGTGTATGTCTGTGCGAGATTAGAGTGAAATGTGGGAAGGGTGTATGTATAAGAAGAGGAAGAAGACCCACAGCGCATGAATATGTAGATTTAGTGTATATATGTGTAACGGATTGAATTGTAGTATGCTACGGGTGAAAGTGAAGCTGCATGAACAATAACAGTGTGTTTTGGGTTTAGAAAGAAGAGAAGAAGAAGGTGGTTAAACAGTGCTGGGTTTATGCAGTGGAGTGGTATATTGTGCTTGTATAATTGTATCATGTAGCTGTTGGGTAATGTGCAACTGTCAAAATATACTAAAACTTTATAGCAAACTTCTTAGGGCAATATTAGAATTACTGTTAAATTATATATTTTTTTGGATATTGTTTGGTATTTTTATCATTTTCTGCAGTTTTAGTTTTTCTAAAATTCATTTGAGGTCTTTAAAATTATTATTAAATACTAGGAAAATTATAGAAATGTTCTTATGATACCAATAAGTTTGAGTTTCATGTTTTTTTGGTGTTGATTTAGTACGATTATTCGTATCGCATTTGATTTTGCAAAACATATGTTTTTAGAATTGTTTTGATGTTTTTTAATTTAAATTATGTATTATCCTTATGCGTTATAAAGATATTGTAAATTTTATGGGACTTTGATTTGAGCAAGAAGTATTAATTGCTATATTTTGGCTTTTCTGGTATTTTAGAGAAATTATTTTCAATTCAAAATTTTTTTAAAATTCATAAAATTTATATTTCTAATTTTTTAATGCTTTAAGTGATGAAATCATTTTATTATAATTTATTATGAATTTGAGATATCGTTATGCACTAAGGAGTGTACGATATTTTCGGTTAGGTTGGCCGTGTGTGGAACCCGTTTTGCGTTGCATGATTTCAGGTTTAGAAGTGAGCATTGTTTGGGTGGTTGGTATTAGGATTATACACAGTAGCATAGATTGTGTTCTGACAAATAATTTGCCCAATTTAACTTAATTCAAAGATTGTTGATCGAGGTTGATTAGTTTCACATAACTTGGATCAAGGTAAGGGATTCTATCTGAAATCCTATTTCATCAGATTGACATCGTATATCTTATTTTGAGTTGTTATCGATTTTCATTGAACTCTGATAAATTTATTGTCATAACACTGTTTTCAAATGTCCGTGAAACCCTAACTTGAACCTTAAAGCCATCATTTGGAATTCTTGGTTATCATTTGTTCATTGACTTGATCATCGTAAAATATTTTGAATTGCACCTATTTCTTCTCAATATTGACATGACTTACGAAATCTGAGGAGACATTATATATATCTCTTATTACCAAGTGAACCTATACAAGTCGAGTTCCAATTGAACCTTTAATTTGAAACAAATATATTGAGTAGTCACTTACAAATAAACATGAAAAAGTTAAAGATTAACTAAGATGAGAGTAATGTACTCCGGTCCAAAAAAGAGAAGGAAAAGGAGAGTGAAGCTAGCAGTTTCAAGTATTTGTCAAATCACAAGCAAATTTAGTGAAGACTTAAATCCTGAACCTAGTTAATATAAACTTTCCATAGCTAAAAAATTGCAAAATTATGCCAGACTTAAGAAAAAGATACGCTAGTAGAAGACACAGAAGCAGCCTAGCAGAGACGACGCACAGAAGCCTTCAACAGTTTTTACTTGACGTCTTCTATGGCTCGAAACATCTTAACTCAACTTTTAGAAAGTTTAAAATCATTTTCATATGAGATTAGAAGCCTTCAATAGTTTTTTCCTGTTTCCCCAGTAGGTAATGCTACGCTAATGAGGCACCAAATTGGAAATCGTAATGCAACATTTCAATCTAGAAACTGGAATTTGTTGATAAAACACTGTCATGCTTCCTTGCTGAGGCTTCTCATACAAAAATACACCAATAATCAAATTAAGCTACAAGAGACTACTTTCAATGTATCTCTTGCCGCAAACTTTTCACTTAATATAAAAAAACTATCACCGGTAAGAAGGAACAGTTTATGTATCACTAGGTAAGAAGCCTTTGACAAAACTGTTAACAAGCCCATGGTCACTATTGATACTGTGGTATAGCCAGTTGAACGTGATTGTTGTCAGTATGAGATGGTTATGGCATGAAGACCAGTTTTCATACGAGACGATGTGTACTTTCGAACAACACCTCTTATGCCAATGGTGAGTAAGCCTCGACCATTTAATAACACGTGGACATGCACACATATATTTACTGCTCAATGAAAGGCATGCCACCTTAAATTGTGTACTGAGAATCATATAACTAAAGCATATATAACTACAACTATCACCACAAGAAAACATGTTTTTAGCGACGGAGTTTTACCAATGGAGAACAATGTAAAATGTGGTTTAAGCGACGGATACCACCGTCGGTAAATGTCCATCGCTAAAAACTTATTACCGACGTAGTTAGTGTCGGCAAAAAGTTTTTGCCGATAACGTTTTTGGGGCGGTCTTTTAGCTACGGAATTACCGTCAGTAAAACTTTTTTACAAAATTAATTTTTTCGAGGGTTTTATAAAATTGTTTTAGGGACAGAAGGAATCGGTCATTAAAAATTCCGTCGATAAATATTGTGATTTACCGCTGAACTTTTAGCAAAGGGAAGCATTCGTCGCTAAAAGTCCTCAATTAAAACAACAAGATCTGCCTTTCTTTCTCTTCCCTCGTTTCTCTCTCTGAAAAATATCCCACCGCTGTTCTGAGCTCTGGTGACCAACCTCCACAGTGACCCACCTCTGGCGATCCCCCTCCACGATGACCCCTCCACTGCCGCAAGGTTAAAGCCTTCCACTGCCACCGCGTGAAATGCCTGCCACCATCGTCGCGCCACCAACGCCGCCGCCCTCCACTGCCGCCGGCTATTGTGCCTTAACGTAAGTTCCGTTTAGGGTTTAATTGCAGCATATTATTTGCAGCATATTATTCGTCTTTGATTTGCATATGATTTTGAATTTTAAAAGATATTACAACAGTAGCTTAATTTGTTCTTTCCCAGTACAACATCCGTGGCCGATTCCAATCCTGATATTATAATTGAAAAAGCTCGAAGCACACTTACCACTCCCATGACATGTCAATGTAGAGATTTCAGTCTCCTTTAAATAAATGCTAAATTTGGGGTGGGGGTGGGGGTGAAGTGCTTGAGTATGGGGATGTTTTTCTTTTAGGGGCAAAGATCCCATGTATGAAGGGATAATGACTATCTTTATATCAACTATTCCTCAAGAAAAAGTTTGATTTATAATAAACTAGGATGGTCCCCTGATATGGTTATGATCTAATAAGCTGCTAGAATTATTCAAGCACCTATTGACATATGGTTGTCATAAGCATCTCCAAATTCATTGAACTGGACTATTCAACAGCCCCAAAACCATATGTGCTAGAAAAGGGAAATGATGTTGAGTTGTTGTAGCAGAAAAGCAATCCAACACTATGTAGGTATACATGTTTGTATAATCATGGACTGAAAGTGTACAAGCCTAGGGCTAGTCCTAGCAATAAGAAAGCTATGTATTATGTAACAAAAGGACAGGCTGTGCTTGCATGTAAATTTAAAAGATATTGAATTAAACGTTATTCGTTCGATTGGTTTTTCATGTTAAAGTAGGTTAAATGGCTTCTGCTTCAGTGAACACGGACGTTTCAGTCGGCAGGCACTTCTTCAAAGTCATGATGCCTATTTTTCATACAGAACTTGTATGACATCCCCCTTTCTCTATGTTTTTGTGTGTGTACGCACTATTATCTTTGGTTAAAAACTTACCTGTCTTACTGTACTATGAATATGTTAGACCATATCGGTAACCTTATGCAGTCAGCTTAACACAGTGAGATCAAAGGAAGCAACTTTAACCAGCCGCAAGGGGTCATGGCTTGTTAAAATCAAGAAGAAGCACAGCCAAAAGGAAATTTGTTTCGAAGAGGGTTGAAACAAATTCGTACAGCAGCATGACCTCCATCTAGGGGAGTTTGTTGTCTTTGAACACATGAAGCATATGCGTTTTCAAGTGCTGGTGTTTGATCAAAGCACTTGTGAAAAAGCTTTCCCCCAATGTTGAACTTTGAGCCCTAATTAAATCCTAAATTAAATTAATCACATCGGATATGTGCATTTTGAACAATTTTGTGTTATTTGAACATTGATTATTTGTTCGATAATTTTAGGTTGTTAATTACGCATTTGAGAATTGTGATTATTGATTGATGATTTTAAGTTGTTAATTCAAGATTTTAGATTGTTAATCGTGCATTTGAGCATTTGAGATATTGAGATTGTTGACGGATGATGGGACCCAATTGGATTAAATGTGTGATTTTTATTAATTGTTATTGCATTGTGCATTTGAGAATTGAGATTGTTGATGGACGTTTCGGACACGTGTCGGTAGGTGTCAGACACGTGTTGGTAGCACATGTCGTAGGTGTCGGACACATGTCCGGAGGTGTCGGACACGTATCGGACACTATATCGACATATATGAGGTGTCGGAATTGAGATTGTTGACTGTGCATTGAATTTAGGTTAATTAGGTTAATGCAATATTCTTAGCACCCCCTAGAATCTCATCGTGGTTCCAGTACTGGCTATAATTAGCCCTAATTAGTCATGATTAACCATATTTTAATTAGGTTGAGGATAAAAAAATTTATTACATGTTTGGGCATTAAAAAATTAAAAAATATTTTTTATAAAATGACTTTTAGCGACGGATTAATTCTGTCGTTAAAAGCGTACTTAATTATAACCTTTTATGTCGTTAAAAATCCAATTTAGCGACAAAGCACTCCGTCGCTAAAAGATTTATCTCATCGCTAATTTCACAAAAAAGAAAATAAATTAATATACGTAAAACAGAGCGACGGATATTCCATCGTAAAAAGTTCTATATTAGACGACAAATTTATAATTCTGTCGCAAAATTTTTAGTAACGGGCTCTTATACGAGGGACTTTTAGTAACGATATTTCCGTCGCTAAAAGCCTTATTGCTTGTAGTGTATATGATTCTGAATACATAATTTAAGACTGTGTGGGCATCATAAAAATGATGTTCATGTAGTACATACAGGGGGACCTCAGGTGAGGAGAGGAACTGAATGCAATATTGGAGCATATAAGAAGTATGATGAGAAGTCAAGAGAACAAAGTTTTGGAAACCAGCGCGCTTTTGTTGAAAAGCATAAACAAAAGCCTATAAAGAGAAATAGCATGAACAACATCCAATAATATATATGTACCACTATAAAGCTAGTCCATATGATCAGATTACTAATTCTTACCTCAGTGCAACTTACTTGTTAACCATCATGGCATGCAACTCCAAGTAAGAAGGCATTTGGCTACTGTCAACAGTTAATGGACTTCTATGTTTAGGCAGAGAAACCAATGTTAAGAGAAATCTTCCACCTATCTGTTGCTTGTTGTTGTTCTACTCAGATTTGGAAAGAGGTGCTCTCTAGTTGTCTAAGTACCCAACAAGCAGCCACATGGGACTAACTATAGCATTAAGACGGGTTTTAAGGAAACATCTTAAGGTTTAATTCACTGAAAAAAATGACAAAGGCTCCCAAGGCTGACAACAGTATCAAATGTTTCTAGGTATCTTAGCCTGATACATATTTGTAACAGTTTGAGAATGTACTATCTAAGCATGTTCAAGAGTGGAGAATACTTCACAGGTCACACCATCAATCACCAAAATTCAATTACTACCCATAACCAAATTCAAAACCTTTTTTGATAGATTGCAATACATTCTATAGGCAAAATTAACATCACTGATAAAAATCTAAACAACTAGAGGCCATTTCTTGCTACAGGAATCACAATTCTGTATTGGAGCAAGAGACGAGACATTGGACAGGAAAAAGGGTAGATCAATCTCTCAATGTCGAACAAGAAAATGTAAAAAGAACAAGAGATACGATTTAGAAACAATGTAACCTAATTGATTACCTCAAACAGGGAAGCCTTCGAGGAATATGCTAATGAAATGCAAAAACTAGCTTACAAGATACTAGAATTAATCTCCCTAACCTCAGGCTTACATGAACTAAGAGTGGTGAATGAACGTTTGTTGGGATGGCAGCCACGGCAGCGGCGGCAGCAATGGGGACGGCAACGGTAAGGAGCTTCACAAACCCAAATGGAGGCGGAACTGGGGTTGGGCAATCAGTTGGATGGTGGGGGAATGGGGTTAGGGCAGAGGTGGAGTTTGCCTATGGCATTGGCATTGGGCGGTTGTGTAGGGAGAGAAAGAGAGAGATTAGGGCTCAAAAATAAGGATTTATACCTCTACTTAGCGACTACGACCATCGGTTGCTAAAAGTAGTCAGTAAAAGCAGTTGCTAAATTTAGAGACCGCATTTAGCGATCGTGCTGGTGGTCGCTAAAATTAGCGACTGCAATAGAGACTATTTTAGTGACCGATAAATTTAGCGACCGCGCGGCAGTCGCTAAATGCGGTTGCTCAAAATACCAGCCAAAATATTTGATTGACCCCGCTAGATTATGATATATTTAGCGACTGCTATGAGAGGCAATCACTAAAGTGGTTGCTAATGTATAGTTTAGCGATCACCAAGAAAAGCAGTCGCTAACGAGGCAGTTTCTTGTAGTGAAATTCATGTTAGTCTGCTACTTTGTATGAGATCAAAACGATGGACAAAGTGATTGATAAAAGCAATGATCAACTTTAAAGCTAAAAGAACAATAATTAAAAGCACTGAAAGAAATGACCGACTGTTATGACTAATTAAATGATAAAAAATAATAATCAACTATTATAAGAAATTAAAAGCAGTAATAGCATATGAAAAATCAGAAATGACTAGTTAAAAGTAATTATCGAGTAAAATCAACAGCTTTAGACCAAATATGTTGTAACCCTAATCCCTAATCCAAAACCCCAAATTTAAACCATAACCCTAAACCTGAACCCAAAGCCCTTAACCCTAAAACCTAAACCCCAACCATAACCTTAAACCCTAAAACCCAACCACAACCCTAACCTTAATTAAACCTAAAATCCTAAACCTAATCCCTAAACCTAAATCTAAATCCTACCATTAAACCCTAACCCTAAACCCTAATTAACATACTGGAAGACCTAAGGGGAAAGTGCCTAAAGATGATGAACTCTTCCTATACGGGAGTTTGTTTTACAGGTCTCTTGGGAGGATGTTGATGTAAGTGTATAAAAATCATCTTTAATTTTGGATGTCTTCATTGCTTATCAATTGATCAAGCATCGACATGGTTATGTTATCTTTTTATTGTTTTGCAAGCCGCATTTGGGGCAATGTTGTTATCTAGGCATGCGCGTGGTCAATCGTCAACCTCCTAGGGTACGAGTATAGAGGGATTAAAAATCTGGCTAGAAACACCAAGGGTCGTCAATTAAAGAAAGAGCCTATACTCGGTACCAACTTTACTACACGTGTCGTGATGGGAGCATCTCCAACCTCTACTGCACAGACAGAGAGAGTGACCCCGCAGGATGAGTTAAACCAGGCTTACATTACTTGTGTTTCATCTGCCATGGCTAAATACATATCTACAAGTCAGGTACAAGTATGTTAATATTTATGAAGTCAATCTTTAATTGGTTAAGTGTTATACAAAATTACAAAAGAGTATATGTTCTTTTGATGAGATTTTCTTGTAATTTGATCCCAGGGTGAGGGGCAACGCATAGTCGGGAGTGAGCGAGTGACTCGCGTTGCTTGTGCAGCAGGCAGATGCACCCTGGGACTCCTCAAAATGATTGAAGAAATCCACTAAAATTCTAGTATAAGAGTGTCTCAACCAGAGCAGGATTCAGATGGCACCCCCATCCTGATTCCACTTTTGATGATTACTGAGCCAGACATGTTTCCCCTCCCCTCTTCCCCTCCCCTCTTGTACATCCTCCTCCCCCGCCCTCTGCATATATCAGTCCCCTCGCCTCTTGGATTTTTCAGTCCCCTTCTCGCAGCACCTTGATTTGTTAATTTTGTTTATGCATTTGTCGCCTCAGATAGGTGTGTGATGATATTTTCTATATATTTCTAACATGGTATAAATTTGTGTTAAATTAAATGTAAACATGAGTTATTATGTATATGCATTACTGATATAGGGTTATATTGTAACACCCCGAAAATTCGAAGCTTTAACACCCGGACTTTTCTGAAGCATTATCACCCCGAACTCTCGGAGCGTTAAAACAATCACTACTTAATGACATAAAATCTCGATTTCAAATAACTAACTATGAAAACCTATGTCAGTGCTTCTAATCATTACAATTCCTCAAATCAATTTAAATCTAACCAATAAGCTAAAGAAGTTTACCCACGCAAGGGTCTTAATGATCAATACTAAAAATTAAATTGACTTCCATAGGCTCAGCTCTTATCTGTGCTGGCAATATCAACCTAATGATGGCTATCACCTGCGAAAAAGAGGTCAAAGGAGAGTGCGCTTTCGAGAGTCCAGTAAGGTCGATCAATGATTTAAAAATAAGAAAAAGATATGGACAATTTTACATATAAACCAAATAATAACTTTTAAAACGGGAAAATAGAACGATTCGAACGATTTTTCTATATACAATCAAATGATAATTTTAAAAGGGGTTTTCAAAGAAAACCATAGCATTTTAATATAAACATAGGGATGAGTATCAATTCAATCCCTTGAATCAATAATTATTTCAAAACATTTCAGGTGCAATAACACAGAAATAGGAAACATTGAACATAAGCAGTACAATATAGCAAAGTCATCTCGACAGTGCTCGATAGATTTACATATGCATATGTATGCTGACTAGTTCATCTAGATACTAGTTTAACCCAACTAACAGACCATCCTTATAACTCCAACAATGCATACCATCCTTATTACCCCCAAGTTTACTAACTCATGTCAATATTCAAGGAATTTAAAAACAATTCAAAATATTTTACAATGATTGAATTAAGTAATAACGAATTTCAAACGATCGCTATTAGGCTCAAATTAGGGTTACACGGGCAATTGAAAACATTTTCATGAAAACTAAAATATCAGAGTTCATAAAAAAATTCAATAACAACTCAAAAAATTATATTTGATATCAATAATGAAATGGGGTTCAGATAGAAATTCATACATCGATCCAAGCTATGCAATGCTAATCGACCTCAATCAAAGTCCTCTGAATTAACTTAGATTGGCAAATTATTATCAGAAAATAATATATGCAACTATACTATAAACCTAATATCAACTGTCCAAACCATGCTAACTTCTAACTCCGGAACGTCGCAAACCAAAGCGGTTCCCGCACATGGCGAACCTAACCAGAATCCATATGCAGTCTTTAATTTTTTAACGATATTCTAAACATATATTAAATTATAACAAAACACTTTTATAACTTAATAAATTATAAAAAGTCAAAATATGAATTTTCCAGAAATTTTGAATATTCTTGAATTAGAAATAATTTATTTAAATACAATAAAAACCCATAAATATCCATAATTACTTCTAGCTGAAAATAAAGTCCCATGATTTTTGGTAAAGCCTTAATATGTGTATAAAAATTATAGGAAATGAAATTTGAATTTAAAATGCATGAAAACTATTTTTAAATTATTCATTTTGCTAAAACCACTACGATACGGCAATTATAGCAAACCAACTCTAAGAATCACCAAACCTAATCTAGGACTTATTTGTACCACAAAAACATCACCCTAATTTTTCTAGAACATTTTCATGGGTCAAAGGCTCCAAAAGAATTTTAAAATTCTAAGTTTACAGAAAATATTAAAAATATATATGATCTCTGAAAATATAGAATTTTACCAGAAATTCTAATATAGTCTAAGGTACTATACTTTAAATTGTCACGTGCTAATATTCACTATACACTATCCAATGCGCGTAAAGAACCTAACGCTACCCGTGTACACACATTTCGGCAGCTTCTCTTCTCTCTACATCCACAGACCCAAATCAACACATGACACTTGTCACTACCAGAACCCACGGCTAGGCTCGCGAGCTAGGCACGTGACCGGCTGCAAACCCAATAGACTCCAACCAAGGGCTCTGCCGCGCCTTACTCACTAAAATCCATCTGAACTGCAGCGGAAATTAAAACTTGTATAAACTTAAATTACATTTTCATATTTTTAATTGAATACAACACTCATGCTACAACTCTTCATAACTTTGATGTATCAACAAATAAAACTAAACCAACAATCTAAATATTTAGTGACTTATTCAATGCAGTCTCCGGAGCTTCGCGCCAAATTGTCCCTTCATATGCTCCTCACCATCGCCTTACTTTCAAACCCGAAATGATAGTAAAGGATGAGCTTCCACATGCTCATTAAGTAACCAAGGAATCAACTAGGTGGACCATAGCATGCCAGAAAATAACTCACTTTATATTACAGCCAAATTAAGAAATCTAAAATCATAAAGTTTGTAATCATCGGGTAAAATGAAATAGAGTACATGAAACCAAAACTGAAGTATAAAATCATTAGCACAAACTCACGACAATCAGTTCAATCTCAACATCAGTTCAGACGATATGATGCGGCCAGCGTACAGGCCCCACTGATTAGGGCCCGAAATCCCTCCTCCATCCGAGATAAAATTCGTGGACACAAGGGTGAACCACGAGTAACAGTACTATGCATCAACGTACGAGCCCCATTGACCAGGACCCGAAATCTAACTTTCCCCCATGAATATGGGGCACAGAAATCGAATAAATAAAAAGACCTTTGGTTTCATCGTAAACACAAACACTCATCAATTGATGTCAAACCATCCTCACACCCGTTTTGACAGTTTTCAAGCTCTTCAATATTCACAAGAATGTCAAATACTAAGGCATCTCACTTACACTAATTATTTCAAATCCAAGTTCGTTTACAATTTCTAAGAAAGATATCATTTACGTGCTGGTCCGGTTTTTTAACGGGAATTAAACCATTAAAAGCTTTGTTTAGGAAATCAAGCCAGAGTAACTAAACATGATTAAAATAGTCAATGCTGATGAACGCCACTTTTTAATAGTACATAAACCTATACATTTTATATAAAAATACTAGTTGGATCAAAGGGTCACTTGCTGACGCTATGCATTTCCCACATCAAAGTCTCTGGAGCAACAATCTCGCTGCTACATCTTGCTAAAAGAACTGTTAGGGCCATTCTTTTTATCTCCATGTTCCCAGCTTTACTATGATACGAAGGCATCATTGATGATTCATGTTGGTTATTTCCTCAAACAACACCGACACCACATCTGACCTCCCACTACACAACCCTTCCAAAATCGTGCCCAGTTCACCATGCCATTCTCGGCATTTCATCACCGTTGTTGAGCCTCTCTCAACTAACTTGATGTCACTAACCCATCGAACATGCCCTATTGCTACAATTTACACAACCGCACTCCTCATGCAATAGTGTCCCACATGCACCCCTGTTACACCTTATCGTCCAGCCACAACCACGCCTACACAATATACACACTGGCCTAAACACGTGAAACACGTACACCTACCGGTGCGCGCGCACAACCCACCCAAATACCACAATTACAGTGTCATCCACATTTCACCGATAGCTACTCCATCCAGTATAAATGCCACACCTATCAACCATTGCAACCAATAAGTTCCCTCATCAATCAACAGGGTCCTAAATTCTATCGACCGCCGCCATATACGCTCCACCACAGTTGCCCCACTCCAGTCACCTCAAGCACCACCGCTAAACCACAACCATTAACTACAACAATATTGAACCCGTACCGTTGAACTCCCGTTTCATAGTCAATACCACCAAAACCCAACATATCCGCTGCTGGCTTCCACAACCAATCTAGCATTACAGATGCCACTTTCCAACAACCCACAACCATTTGACCACCATGATTGTTACTATTCTACACACAGTCAACTTCACACTACACTCCACACTATGCACACAAAACTATTGTACCCTGTTACCCACTAACACACTCTGTATGTACACATTGTACATACTACACATTCACGCACATTGTTGTACAACCATATACACTCCATCCGCACATACTCACCCACACCTCCAAATGTACACAACCGTACTTCTCACGCCAAACACACCTACATAATAATGCCTGACAAGCACCCACGTTACACCCATCGCCCAACTACAACCACCTTCTAATAACCTCATAACTAGTCCGCCACCATCGTAGTTATTGCTTTATACCTAAAAACAAACTCCATATCACATTCCTCATACGCACACTTAATTACACGTTAAGACACAACAATATTCACACAGCTGCACACACCCGCATACAACAACCGCACATACATATAAACATGCACACAACAAATCACACACCCGCCTAAAGTCACACATTCACCACTCACTTTAATCCATTAGAGCCACTATAAGCACTAAAACGATGTCATTCAGGCCACTGCAAGCACTGCCATGATACCTTTAAAAACACACCGTACCAAAATCACAACAACTCCTCAAACACACGCTTGTCAGACAATAACCACAACTACACGCCTGCCAAACACATACAACGTACACCCAGAGCTGCGCACATCTAACCCAACTACAATTAATGTACACACTGTCATTAAAAATCACAACATCACTAAACCCCGCTTCACAAACAATTTCACAAAACCAATGGTCGTCTTTCTATGTCGATCAGAGTTATGGTTGACCGGTGATGGTACCGTGCTGTTCCATCAAAGTGCGCCACAGTGGTGGTGATTTCATGTTGTTGGCATCAGTACGTTCAAGGATAAGGCAACATCAGCGAGGGGCGGTGACGACAGGTGCCGTTTATGGTGATGGTTGCGGCGCTTTTGTCACAACCCAAACCAATGGGTGAGCCCATGAGCTAGATCCACGACCGGCCACAGGCCCATTCAACACTCCACCCAAGGCTCTGCCAGGCCTTATAACAACCTGTACTCAAAATTCATTCTAACTTCCTAAATTCTATAAGAGTGAATTGGATATCAATAGCCTCACTTAGAAACTTCCACAACTCTCATAAATAACTTCAACTACACAATTAACTCAATGGAGATCAATGCTCTAACCAATTCTCTAAAACATAAAATTTATAGTGCACTGTCTTCTAAAGATTAATGATTACTCTAAGAGGGACTATCTTCCGCAAGTCCGATCTTGTTTCCCTCATGGATGTCGGTTTCATGTAAGTGATCACCTGAAAACATTTATAAAAGAGTGAGCTGAGGGCCCAGGCCCAGTAAGTACACATACCATATCCCTAAAATAGCTTTTGTATTCATTAAAACATGCCATGGTTTCTTCATTTAAAAAAAATGGGTAGTAAATTTTTCAGAAAATACTATACACATATATACTTTATAAAAGCAAATCATGCTTCAGAAAAGCTCTTTCAAAACGAACGCATAGCAACAATAACTAAACTTTGAATGACATCCTATCTCTTTTCACGGTGTGTTGTGGCCAGCGTATGGTCTCACTGACCAGGACCCAAAATCCCTCCTCCACCCGGGATAAATAATATTGTGGACACAAGGGCAAACCACGATGCAACAATATTGTGCGCCAACATATGGTCCTGTTGACCAAGACCCAAAATTCACTTTCCCCCATGGATATGGGGCATAACAACCAATATTAATCTCACGATTAACACAGAGTTCTCAAAAACCAATGCAACACTTTCCATGGCAGTTATAACTCATTTTCTCATCAATCAGTTGCACAAAAAGTAGGAGTATCACAATTACTTAAAACATTCATTTGGTAAAACCACGTATACATACACGTATATTGGAAAATAGGGTGTACGGAAAAACATGGCAGGAGTACTTACCTGAATAGCTAAGCGGTTCCTTCTCCCAAGTCTGCCCTAGCTCTTGTCTATCAGAACCTAACAATAAATCATTTTGATGTTATTCATTGCCCTTGAATCAGGCCTAGGTGCTGAATTTCCCCCAAGTGTGCAAAATTATCAAAATACCCCTAGATTATGTAAAATTCCCAAATTACCCCCAACGCCTAACGTACCGTTACACACCCACTATGATTCAAAACATCCTTTTAAACAACCCTACGGCGGTTTTCGGATAAGAATGACCTTCCTGGGAATTCTCCGTTCGGAATCCCAAACTGTTCCTTGAATTGAGCGCTAAGGTTCCTATTTTAAAATATATCCAAACGGCACTAAAATGGCACGATATTTCAAACGTTCAAGCATCTCAATGTGTTTAGATCATTATAAAAAATTTTGGTTAAAAATAATTTTGTTTACTATATTAAACAATTTAAAAGTATGTTTTCAAAATAAGATCATTTCAGGCTGTCGCATGCCTAGAAAAAATCCATAAATTTCTACATCGAAGGTTTCACAAAAATAAGGCTAGTTTCAGTTTTGAACTTTTCCCAAATATACTCAATAATGGCTTAAAAGTCTTGGGCAATAGAATAATCTATAATTCTAGAAACAACATTTTTTCAGCAAACCCTAGTTTTATACATTGACCATTTTAAGCCTGAAACATGATGAATCTTAGAAAACTCAAAACTACAAAGCTAAAGCAGACTTTTTACGGTATTCATAAATATAAGGTTCACAAAAATCCAATGAGTAATAACTTCTCTACAGTAAATTGAAGTGGCTAATCAAAACAGCACATCTCTGTGCATGTGCAGACCAGTTTTGTTCAATGATTATTTTGGAGCCGAAATGCTATGAATCTTAGAACAATTAAAACTACAAAGTTGAAGAGGACTTCCTGAGGTTTCTAGAAAAATAAATTTCACAAAAATATCATGATTAATTAATTTTCTATGACAAATCGAAGTAGCTGCCCGAAACAGAAAAATTTGGACTTCTATAGTGAATTGAATTTAAAGTCATTTTTCAATATCAAAACGTAAGATTCTGAAACAACTTAAAGCTGAAAAGTTGAAGGGCACAAAATAAGGTTTTCATAAAGTATAAAATCACATCAATCGCATGAATAATGAAATAGATATGAACAAAAATCTAACTCACTCTTATGCTGATCTACAACAGATTTCTTCTCAAACACGTCCGCATCTCACCCTCTGAAACACACACAATACACTTAGCACTTACACATTAAGATCCCTCTAAAATACACCCAAGATTAAAATTTAAAACACCCAAATAAATAGCTAAAATTAGAGAGAAGAGACTAGGAATTTACCTTGAAAATTCCTGCCCAAAGTGCTTCCTTCTCTCTCCCTTTCTCTCTCTAGTTTCATGTAAAAGAGGCTAACCAATGTTTTTCTGTGGCAGCTGGGAATTATGCTAGTCTTTATATAATAACCCTAAAAAGGACAATTTTCTTGAAAACCCTTGAATTTTAAATGTTTTCTTTTTTTCAAGTTTATCCATAAATTTTAATATTATTAGAAGACCCCAAACTAATCATATTAATAGTCAAAATTATGCATTCTGATAAACTCAAAAGAAAACACGAAGTTAGGGTGTTACATTCTTCCCACCTCATTAACTTGCAACTTAAGAGCATTATAAATTGTCGCTAAAGGTTGCCGATAAAATATCGTTTATGCAAATTGATGCTAAATATTACGTGCAAGAATTATCGGTAAAGAACTAAAGTAACTGGTAAGAAATACCAAGGTTCGGGGTATTACAGCCTTGGTCATGGCACGGTGGTCGCGGAGATGTTGTGCATTGGTGTTCAGTGTAGGTCCTGCCTGAGTTAATCGCCGGTGGTTGCAGACTCCGGCGGTGGTAGATGAAAGTCGGCGATTGCCATTTTGGTTCGTCGTCGAAGTAGAAATGCCGATTAGAGATCGTGGTAAACAAGGCTCGGTGAACGGAGGAAGAAAGCTGACGGCTGGCCGAGGGTTATCCTTTGGCGTCGATCGGGATCTTGTTTGACCGGTGATGGGTGCCGTGTGGTGGTGGCAGCGACGTGGTGGTTCTGGCGCGACGGTTGCGGTGGCATTGGGCGATGCGCTCGGTGAAGGGGCGGCTGGAGTTGCTCGCCGGCGATGAGCCCCCGCGATCTGGAAGAGGCATGGGCCAGCGATGATGTAACACCCCAATACTTTTTCGGATATAATTAGCAATTTTAGCGGCGAATAGAAATTTTAGCGATGAAATTTTGAGTTAGCACGGATATTTTTAAGTAGCGACCGTTAGCGACAAATTTTATTTTAAGAAACCATAAGTTATTTATGGAGCAATTGTAAGTAATATTTATCGGGGTCTTTAGTGACGATTAGCGTGATCAAAATTTTTATCGACAACTTCTAGTGAAATACATTTTTATATATATTTTTAACGATGAATTATCGTTTAGTTAGTATTGATATTTTTATGTAATCATTTTTAGCGACGATTGGTGAAGCGGGGTTACGTAAGTACTATTAATTTTTTCTAATATATATAAAATTATTTTTGGACCATTTTTGCGATAATAAGTTCGCGAAAGGAGTTTTAGCGACAAATGGAGGTGTAGGATTTTATTTTTACCAATTAGGGTTTCTGTTAACATGTACATATTTATAGATAAAACATTGTTTGGCAGCCACCCTTTAGGCCGCCACACACAATTAGAGAGAAGTCATACAGAGATTTTGAGAGAGACAGGGGAAGAGATCAAGAAGATTTTTCCCGGCGATCGGCCTTGATTTCTCGGTAAGCTTCCTAAAACCTTTTTCTTTTAATAGTAGTTCACGAATTTATGGGTTTACGGCTATCATGGCCAGCAAAATGGTTTGTGTTTTGTTGTGAGATGGGTCGTGAGTTAGAGAGAGAGAGTTTGCTATGAGAATGTGGAGTGTTGGTTGGAATGGGAATATGGGTTTGACGTGGTTCTGTGGCCAAGTGAGAGAAGTATATAGGTTTTGGGTTAATCTGTAAAGTGTTGTGGGTTCATGGCCATGATGAGTGAAGCAATATAGATTTGTGAAGATGGTGACTGCGATGGGGAAGGAAACCCAGATTTGCTGTGACTGTTGTGGGCTATGCCAAGCCATGGCTGCCGTGGAAGAGTTGCCGTGAAGCCTGTGGGCGATGGCCACGGCTGTCCCTGGTTAGTGTTGTTGATTTTGTGACTCCATGTGTTGAGAAAATGGGAGAGAGAGAGAGAGAGGCAGCTTGGTGTAAGTGTTGTACAAGTGTGCGGCCATGTGTGTGTGTGTGCGTTTATGTGTGATGCGTGGTGCATTGGTGTCTATTTGTGTGTGTGTGAGTGAAGCAGCTACGCAGCTATGTGCGTATGTGTGTGAGAGTTGTGTGCTTGGGTGTGTGTTGCGTGTTCATATGTGTGTTAAAAGCTGTCAAGAAACTGCTGTGGGTATAATGAAGCTGCCAAGAGGCAACCGAGTGCATGTGTGTGCTGAGTGCGTGTGTTGTGTGCACAAATGTGTGAATATGTGTGCTTGGAAAAGGCTGTCTTGAAGACAACGGTGTGTGCATGTGTTCGTGTGTGCAATTGTGTGTGTAGATATGAGTGGCAAGGCTGCCAAGAGACAGCTAGGTGTGTGTGAGTTGTGTGCTTGTGTTAGTGTTAGTGTGTGTAATGTGTGTGTGTGAGCTGCTATGGAGCCATATGATAGAGTGTATGTATTGTTGTGTGTGTGGGCTGTAGTGCTGTGTGTGAGTGTTTCATGGCTGATTATATGTGGGTGTGCATGTGGGTTAAGCCCTGGATGAGGAAGACAACCTGTAATGGAAGGGGTGTGTGTTATGGTATGTGTTTTTGCATGTGTTTGTGTGCGTGAGTTTGCGTGTGCAGTGATGTGTGTGTGAGAGTGAATGTATATATGGGTGTAGTGTATGTGTGTATGCCTGCAAAGGTGTGCGCGCATGAAGCTGGGATGTGTGTTTTATTCCACTGTGTATGAGAGATATATATGCATGTGCGAGAATGTGTAGCGGGCCGAGAAGAAAGACTGGAAAAAATGAGGTTGTGTTCATGACTGTGTGTGCAAGGAAAAGAGAGAAAGAGATTAAAGGCCGTCGGGTGTTGGATTTTTGTTGCACTGTGAGCAGAAGGGAAGAAGATGAGAAATACGGAACGGATAAATTTGGGTTAGCGTTAGATCGACACATGCATATGTTAGCACACACTTATTGTTAGCACGTGAAAATTTACATTATAATACATTAGACCATATTAGAATTCTTGGAAGAATTTTATAATTTTTTGAGATCGTATGAAATTTTAGTATTTTTTGTAATTTTATATTTGAAAATTTCTTTTGGAACCCTTAAACCCTGAAAATGTTCTGGGAAAAATTACAGATTGTATAATAAATACTCAGTATAAATTTGATGATTTTTAGAGTCGATTTGTTATCATTTTCAGTATCACATTGAATTTAGCAAAACGAGAAATAAAGAAATAGTTTTAGTGTCTTTTAAATTTTGATTTCAATTTCTATAATTTTTATATATTTTTTAAAGTTTGTATAAAAATTATGGGACTTATTTTCCAGCTGAAAGTAATTTTGACAATTTATGGGTTTTTATTGCATTTAACGAAATTATTTTATTCAAAAATATTCAAAAATTCAGAAAATACATATTTTGACCTTTTATAATGTTTTAAGCTATAAAATTATTTTATTTTAATTTATTTTGAATTGTGGAATATCAACACACGTTAAGGATCGTACAGGGTTCTCGGTTATGTTAGCCGCGTGCGAGGTGCGTTTTGAGTAGAGCGATTTTGGCGTTAGAAGTGAGCACGTGGGGGTATATGATGTTAGGGTTATAGTATTCTAACATAGATTATGTTCTAGCAAATGGATTGCCAATCTCGATTTATTCAGAAAATATTGATCGAGGATTGGTAGCATCGCTTAGCTTGGACCGTGGTAAGGAATTTTATCCGAACTCTATTTCATTATTCTGATTTCAAATAATTATAACAACAGTTTTACAAACTAGATCGACTGTTGATTTTTATTGATTGAAATAAAAATATTTTTAAATTGCCCATAAAACTCTAAATTGAACCTTATAGCGATCGTTTGAAATTCTGTTTCATCTCATCTTGGAATCCATCATTCATTTGATATGTTTATTGATTGCTCATCATAAAGCATTTTTGAATTCTATTTATTACTTCTCAATGTTGACATGAGTTAGTAACTTGGGAGCCATAAGGATGGTCTGTATTGTTGACGTTATAAGAATGGTCTGTTGGATAGGTTTAACTAGTACATAGATAGACTAGTCAGTGTACATATGCATATGTAAGCGTATCCAGCACTGTCAGGTTGGCTTTGCTTCTGTGCTGCTCATGTTCAACGTTTTCTACTTATGTTTATTGCACTTTTAAGTGTTTTAAAAAATGGTTATTGATTTACGGGAAATGAGTTGATACTCCTCCCTTTGCTTACATTGAAATGTTGTGGGTTTTTTTGAAAACCCTTTCAAATTTATCATTTGATTGTACATAGAAAGATTGTTTGAATCGTTATGTTCCCATTTTAAAAGTTTTTATTTGACTTAAATATAAAATTGTTCGAATCGTTTTTATTGTTTTTAAGTCTTTGATCGATCTTACTGGGCTCTCGAAAGCTCACTCTTCCTTGATTTCCTTTCCGCAGGTGATAACCAACCATAGGTTACCTGAACATGGATTAGAGCGAGCGAAAGAAGAAAAAAAAGAATTTAACTTTTGGTATTAGTTGTTAGAACCCCTGTATGGGTGACTTTGATAGTTTATTTATTCCAGTTTAAATTAGTTTCCAGATATAATTGTACATTAAGAGAAAATACTTTGATTAATGGTTTAGTTGTTCTGACAGTAGATGGATTATTTATTGAGATTAAGGATATATATTCTATTTTAGTGTAAGTAATTGATTGAGCGTTAACGTTTCAGAAAATTTCGGGATGTTACAAATGAGGCCGTCGGAGATGGGAAAGGCACTACCCGATTAGGACATGCTGCTTGCTCACTTCTTCTCTCCCTCTTCTCTTTTCTGTCCACTGTTTCTTTCTCTCTCTTTTGACTCTTTGATTTTAATTACCTATATATGTACATGCATTTTCTTTATTTCTCTCTTGCACCCTCTTCTTATATGCAACTACTGGTATTTTAATTTGTCGCCGATAATATTGCTCAAGCCAATTCGTCGTTAAGAGCTCAAACAGCATCCCTCATAGAAATTGTCAGTGATACTAATCGACTAACCCTAGGTTCGGGGCATTACAACACTCACCCATGAGGCACTCTCACACACAGCTTTTCATTCCACACATATTTCTCGCCATTTCTTCCACCCACACACAACTATTCACTCAAGCACACATGGACACACATATGTATAAATACACATCCCTGTAAACATGACTCACACCCCACCCAAAAATTTATACATCCACCTATCATCCCTTCCTTTACGCACACAGCAAGCACACAAAGTGCACATATATACAGCTGCCTCTTGGCAGCTTCACCCACAAATATTTCACCTCCCATCTTTTTGGTTTTCCTACAACACACTATACGCACACACACTTGCACACAGGTTCACAATGGCACATACCATTGCTCACAACACAAGGCTGAACCACCTTTTTACACATACTCTCACAGCTTGCATTTTGGCAACTTCACCACATGTTCCTCACATACTCAACCAACAGCCCTTAATCCCTCTCTCTTTCTCATTTGTCTTTTTTTTTTCCTCCCTGTTTTACACTTACAAACATCTGCACCTCACTCACTCTCCATAACATTTCACAAGGTACAGCCAATGCCACTGCCTCACAGCAATGGCTTTTTCTTGCTCAACATATGCACACCCACATGCACTTCCCCAAACCCACTAACACACTCACATATGTTGTCCATTGGCAGCCCTTATACACTCATATATATATATATATAGACACACATACACACACTCAACCCAACATATTCACATTGACTCACAGTGATCACACAATACACATTTATGCTCACCTATATTTACCTAAACATCTACCATGCCCACTGCCGTTGCCGTGAGGCAGTGGGTCTTCCTCTCCTTCTTTCATTTACACGCACACATTTATATATAAATACCCACCACACATGTACTCTCACATTCTAAATCTCACACCCACTTATTGCACTCACGAAACACACAGTTTACACACACAAGAGTACACAAACCTCCCCGTAAACTGTCCCATAGCAGAGCCCCCTCTTCCTTCTTTTTTTTTTTGTACACAGCACAAGCCACACAAACAATCTCATGCAAACCTGGGATTCTCTCTCACTCTCTCTCTCTCTCTCTCTCTTAAAACCCACATATACCAGCCACCCCTACACTCACCCACGGCTTGTCACGCCCCGAAAACGGAAGCCGTGACTGTAATCAAAGTTCCTGAAAATACTGCTGTAACTCTAGTGACAGCGATATAGACAGAGCAACTAAATCCTTTGAAATAAAATATCTCCATAAAACAAAGAATCTAATGCAATCCGTTCTCTTAAAAATCCATTACAAAACAAATTTACTAAACGCAGCGGCTAAACCAATCATATGAAATTAATTCTATCAAATTACCCGTTTTCGGGTAAAGTTCTCAAAACAAACTGCAATCTAATTAACTCAAAAGAAATCTCAAAGCTCCAATGCCGTCACACGGATCCTTAGTCACTTTCATGACCTGTGGCAAGGGGCAAGGTAGAGTGAAAGGGGTGAGCTCAAACAGCTCAGTAAGGTACAAAAACAACAAGATATCAAAGCAACAACTAACAGAGTCAAACGACAATACTTGATGGAATGGGCAAACCAAATTCTTATATCAAATGCCAAAACAAACGTAATTAAGCATTAACCCTAAACATATAAATAAGATGTTGGGAATGCTACACAACAAAAATACGATGACTATGTTGGTCATAAGACCCAAACGTCGAACCAAACGTACAAACATCAAACGTGTGCTACCGGTAGCATGCTAAGCATCTATTAATCGCCAGCATATAATCAAACGTGTGTCCAAAGGACCCTCTCAATTTGAGAGTTGTTCAAACATAGTCAATGTCAATTTTAAATTGACGCTCACAAACGTACGGATCCAATGTATGCCAAGAGCGAGTGGATTACTTTGATGTGCAAACATATACAATAAAAATGTATAGCAGTTAGTGACAAAAGAGAGGACGCAAAATCAATATGACCCTTGAACAAGTCCCCCCAACAATTTTCCTAGATGACCATGTCATTGACGAAGCTTTAGAAATCGGCTAACCATCTAAGTTATGCGAAATGAAGAAAAATAAAGCAACAAACTATAGCTGGTCATGTCTTACGAAAAGAATTGAAGAAGATGCAGCCATAGACTACAAAATTTAGGACACAACAATAGTTTACAAATGAAAGAGGACAGAGTAGTAGTTTACATGCTGGAAAAGGACAGGGCAATGGTTTATGAGCTAGAAGAAAAATAAAACAGAGCAATGGATTACCAGCTAGAAGAAAAACAAAACAGAGCAATGGTCTGCAAGATGATATATGGGTTTTTTGCACATCTCAGTCAACTAATTTGCTGCCATATGCAAAACAGATGGGTGCCCTAAGAAGAACTACACTCTGGCAAGCTACCTTGCTATTAAATCATTAAACAAGCAGCAATAGTTTACATGCCGGAAAAGGTTTGAGCAATGGTTTTCAAGCTGGAAAATGACAGAACAATGGTTTACAAACGAATCTTTGTAAGAAATAGCATGAAGAGGTTATTGAGAATGAAGACAAATGAAAACACCTAAGGAAAGAAAAGAACACCCATACACGGCTGACCAAAGTCACAGCCCAGAAGCAATAGAAACCAGAAATGAAAAAGAATACGGGATAAAAATCTGGACATAAATCTGGAAGAAGAGAGCTGGTACACTGTCGCACATCTCCAAAGAAATTGAAATACACATACAGCCTTACAATCCAGATGGTTTTAGGAACCAAAAATACATGGCAGTCATGGGAGGTGGAATTCTCTAATTTTGTTCTCTATGAAAAGGCACTACAAGAACCAAGGTGAAAGAAATACACAATTGTAAGGTCCATGACCCGGTAACAAATGCCAAAAGACTCCATGTGATCAGCAACCTCATGTGACAAAACATGGAAATCAAATTTGAAAGCAATAAACACATGGCCGCTACCAGTTTCAAGAGGAACAATCTGTTGCGGGCCTTGAGGCAACCGAAATACATGGTAAAATGATAAGATATTCGTCAAAACAATCCCTTACCACAGCAAGAATAGATAAAGTCCCTTACACTAACAAAAATTACAAACCTTTACAAAAGATTTGATCAAACCCAATGATTTTTCAGATTTGAAGAAGGTATAACCCTTGCCACAGCAAAAAGTATGAATTCCCTTACCTTATACGAGCAAATTCGCGAATTCTCGAAGTCCCAAGCTACACTACTTGATTATGCCGAATTTCTCCAAAGGAACAAGAAATTTATGGCTGAAAATTGAGAAGAGAGTGGGAGGGCCGGCTACCAGAGGAAACAAGAGGAGGGCTGGAAGAGAAAGAAGAAGAGCTATTTATATTAAAGCCCTAATTGGCAATTTACACAAAACTCCCTGAACTTTATCCACTTATTCAAAAGGCACCAAAACTTTCATAATATAGCAAAAAGACCACAAGCTTGCTTATTTAGTTATTTAATTATTTTAAAGCAATAATATAGCATAAAAATTTTGGGGTATTACATTCTCCCCACCTTAAAAGAATTCCGTCCTCGGAATATAACGTACCTTAAGAGTCAAAAAAGCTGAGGGTGCTTTCCGCGCATAGCATCCTCGAGTTCCCAAGTGGCTTCTTCCTTTGAATGGTTTCGCCAACGTACCTTAACTAATTTAATAGTTTTCGTGCGTAAAATTTGCTCCTTGCGGTCTAAAATCTCCACTGGGTATTCCTCGTATGAAAGATCCTCCCGAATCTCTACAGGTTCATAATGGATGACATGAGAAGGATCTGGTACGTATTTCCTCAATGTTGAGACATGAAACACATCATGCACTCGTGACAAACTCGGAGGTAAGGCAACCTGATAAGCGACTGGTCCAATCCTTCGCAAGATCTCGAACGGCCCAATAAATCTAGGGCTAAGCTTGCCCTTCTTCCCAAATCGCATTACTCCTTTCCAAGGTGACACTTTGAGAAATACATGATCTCCTACTTCAAACTCTAACTCACGTCTTCTACTATCAGCGTAACTCTTCTGGCGACTCTGAGCAACTAGCAAATTATCCTTAATCAAACGGATTTTCTCAGATGTAACTTGTACTATCTCTGGCCCCAAGGCACCCAAAAGTTTGTCCTCTCCAATCTCATACCAGCAAATTGGTGTTCTACACCTTCTACCATACAAAGCTTCAAAGGGTGCCATACCAATACTAGCCTGAAAGCTATTGTTATATGCAAACTCAACAAGTGGTAGTTGATCACCCCAGTTACTTTTAAAATTTAGTGAGCAAGCCCTAAGCATGTCCTCTAGAATTTGAATAGTCCTCTCTGACTGTCCATCACTTTGAGGATGATAAGCTGTACTAAGGTTAAGTCGTGTACCCAGAGCATCTTGCAAACTACGCCAGAACCTCGATGTAAAACGTGCATCTCTATCCGAAACTATTGAGACGGGCACGCCGTGTAGTCGAACAATCTCCTGAACATAGAGTTTAGCCAATCTCTCTAAGCTATAGGTAACTTTAACAGGAATAAAATGCGCTGACTTAGTCAAACGATCGATTATCACCCAAATTGAATCATGACCTTGCCTTGTCCTAGGCAAACCAGACACGAAGTCCATAGCAATATATTCCCACTTCCATTGAGGAATGGTAAGTGGTTGCAAAGGTCCACTTGGCCGTTGATGTTCCACTTTAACCTGCTGACAAATAAGACACCGAGCTACGAAGTCTGCTATCTCTCTTTTCATATCATTCCACCAAAACACGTCTCGTAAATCCCGATACATCTTAGTACTACCGGGATGTACTGTGAAGCCTGAACTGTGCGCATCCTGCATTATTTCCTCCTTTAACCCTACATCAGAAGGAACACACAGTCTGGTTCCATAACGTAATGCCCCCTCAGCATCAGTCCTGAACTCTGGCTGTTGACCTGCTCTAACTTGTTCTCTGATCTTAATTAATTTTGGATCTACAGTCTGAGCTTGTTTAATCCTTTCGATCAATGTAGGTTGCACCATTAAATTACCAAGATAGTTCCCAGACCCCGGTACCAAAATATCCACACACAAACTTTCAAGATCCGCAAGAATTTCTTTTTGTGAAATCCAAAGAGCTGCAATTGTACCAGTATTCTTTCTACTGAGAGCATCAGCAACCACATTGGCCTTCCCTGGATGATATAAAATCTTACAATCATAGTCCTTAAGTAATTCTAACCATCGACGTTGCCGCATATTTAACTCTTTCTGCGTGAATAAAAACTTAAGACTCTTATGATCCGTATATATCTCACACGTCTCACCATAGAGATAGTGCCTCCAAATTTTCAAGGCAAAAACTACGGCCGCTAACTCCAAGTCATGTGTTGGATAGTTCATTTCATACGTTTTGAGTTGCCGCGAACCATAAGCAATGACATGTCCATGCTGCATTAACACACATCCCAGACCTTTCTGTGAAGCATCGCTGTATATCACAAATCCTCCAGTCCCTGAAGGCAGAGAAAGGACAGGAGCTGAAACCAGTCTTTTCTTTAGCTCCAGAAAACTATGATCACACTCCTCTGACCACTCAAACTTAACCTTTTTCCGAGTCAACCGAGTTAATGGGGTAGCAAGCTTTGAAAATCCCTCAACAAACCTGCGATAATAGCCAGCCAAACCAAGGAAACTACGAACTTCTCTAACTGTCCTTGGTTTTTCCCAATTCCATACTGCTTCTACCTTAGATGGATCCACCGAGATCCCATCTTTAGACACCACATGCCCTAGAAACACAACTTTCTCAAGCCAAAATTCACATTTCTTGAACTTGGCATAAAGCTTCTCTTCCCTCAAAATCTGCAGCACCGTACATAAATGTTCTTCATGTTCCTCCTTGCTTTTGGAGTAAATCAGTATGTCATCAATAAAGACTATGACAAATTGGTCCAAATATTCCTTAAACACCCGATTCATCAAGTCCATGAATGCTGCAGGTGCATTCGTTAATCCAAACGGCATCACTACAAACTCATAGTGTCCATATCTTGTTCGAAAGGCAGTCTTGGGTATATCTTCCCTCCTAACCCTCAATTGGTGGTAACCTGACCTCAGGTCAATCTTGGAAAAATATTCAGCTCCTTGTAGTTGGTCAAACAAGTCGTCAATCCGTGGCAAAGGGTACTTATTACGAACTGTGACACGGTTCAACTCCCTATAATCAATGCACAACCTCATTGTTCCATCTTTCTTCTTTACAAATAAAACAGGAGCACCCCAAGGAGAGACGCTTGGGCGAATGAAGCCTTTCTCAAGCAATTCTTGAAGTTGCACCTTAAGCTCTTTGAGTTCGGCAGGAGCCATGCGGTAAGGAGCCTTAGAAATCGGAGCAACTCCTGGTACAAGATCTATAATAAACTCGACTTCACGGTTCGGAGGAAGACCAGGAAGCTCTTCGGGAAACACGTCTGAAAATTCACTAACGATGGGAATATCTGACAAGTTCTGATCAGCTATACGGGTATCCACAATGTGAGCTAAAAATCCCTGACACCCCTTCCTGAGTAGTCGTCTAGCCCGTAAGGCAGAAATAAGACAAGAAGACGTAACGGAAGTAGAACCTTTAAACTTAAACTTAGATTGACCGGGAATCTGAAAATGGACTTCTTTGGCATAACAATCCAATGAGGCATGATAAGAAGACAACCAGTCCATACCAAGAATAACATCAAAATCCCGAATATCCATAACTATAAGGTCAACCGGTAACTCTCTACCCTCAATGTGAACCACACAAGACTTGTACACCGTAGATACTAGAATAGATTTCCCCACTGGGGTATCAATCATCAAATCAAATTCTAAGGGTTGTGGTTCTAAATCCAATTTACACGCAAGAGAAGAGGTTATAAATGAATGTGTGGATCCAGGGTCTAATAATGCATGGAATGAATAAGAACCGATCTGAATTGTACCTGCTACCACGTCATTGGAAGCTGTGGCATCTCTGGCAGTCAAGGCATAAGCACGGCCCTGAACTCTCGGCCTCTGATCCCCTGTAGATGGCTTGGTCCCACCCTGAGTTTGCATGTTATAAGTCTTCTCCCCTGGTCTCTCTTTCTTTGGATACGGGCATTCCACAGCATAATGTCCCACCTTCCCACAGTTGAAGCAAGAATTTGTTAAACGATGGCATGGCCTATCCCCATGATCTTTACCGCAGGTATCACAAATCTTTGAAAGCCTTCGAGTCGATCGCACGCCTTCTTGTAAAGCTAATTTCTTCTTGTTCTGACCACCACCCTTGTTCTTGTCTGAAGTTTCTGTACGGCCTCTCTTATGCCTCTGTTCCTCCTTCTCTTTCTGAAACTCTTCGTAGTCTGCCTCTAAAATTTCAGCCCGTTCCACCACCTTAGCATAAGTCGGAAGCTTCAGTGCCAACAACCTGTTCTTAATGCCTCGCCTTAATCCTTTCTCAAACCTTCTTGCTTTACGATTCTCAGTATCAACCAGATGTGGGGCATATCTTGATAATGAGGTGAACTTCGCCTCATATTGTGCCACTGTCATGTCGTTCTGTACCAACTTCAAGAATTCTTCCTCCTTCTGATCTCTTACATTCTGAGGAAAGTATTTCTCAAAGAAAATAGTTTTAAATCGCTCCCAAGTCATGGGATGATTAGCACTGATCCTCTGCGTGCGCTTGACCATTTTCCACCAATGGTCAGCTTCATCTTCTAACATGAAAACCGCATATGCCACCTTTTGTTCATCACTACTGTTCCGAAGGTCAAATACCTTCTCATTTTGGTTCACCCACGCCTCGGCCTTCTCTGGATCGGGTTCCCCCTTAAAAGCGGGCACTAACTTCTTAAATTTTTCAACATCTCCAGTTCTAATTCCATCATTTTGCCCTTGGTTTTGATTTTGATTCATCGGTATCCCGCCACCTCCGGCTATTAAGTTCGCCAAGTTCTGAAAGCCTTGTACAATGGCGTCAGCAACTCCACCATTCGTTGGTGGATTGTGAAGATCGTTGGTGTCACGACTAGCGCGTCTAGGAGGCATAGTTATCCTAACACACCAAATGAAACAGTATGAGCCTACAAATGTACAAAGGATACACGCTAAATAAAAAAAATGATTTTTGGTAGCAGAAGGAGACCAATTTAGTTGCACATTTAGTTCGCAACTATTTAGGCTTAGGCTCACACGAGTCTACAGAATCACAAACCTAAGCTCTGATACCAACCTTGTCACGCCCCGAAAACGGAAGCCGTGACTGTAATCAAAGTTCCTGAAAATACTGTTGTAACTCTAGTGACAGCGATATAGACAGAGCAACTAAATCCTTTGAAATAAAATATCTCCATAAAACAAAGAATCTAATGCAATCCGTTCTCTTAAAAATCCATTACAAAACAAATTTACTAAACGCAGCGGCTAAACCAATCATATGAAATTAATTCTATCAAATTACCCGTTTTCGGGTAAAGTTCTCAAAACAAACTGCAATCTAATTAACTCAAAAGAAATCTCAAAGCTCCAATGCCGTCACACGGATCCTTAGTCACTTTCATGACCTGTGGCAAGGGGCAAGGTAGAGTGAAAGGGGTGAGCTCAAACAGCTCAGTAAGGTACAAAAACAACAAGATATCAAAGCAACAACTAACAGAGTCAAACGACAATACTTGATGGAATGGGCAAACCAAATTCTTATATCAAATGCCAAAACAAACGTAATTAAGCATTAACCCTAAACATATAAATAAGATGTTGGGAATGCTACACAACAAAAATACGATGACTATGTTGGTCATAAGACCCAAACGTCGAACCAAACGTACAAACATCAAACGTGTGCTACCGGTAGCATGCTAAGCATCTATTAATCGCCAGCATATAATCAAACGTGTGTCCAAAGGACCCTCTCAATTTGAGAGTTGTTCAAACATAGTCAATGTCAATTTTAAATTGACGCTCACAAACGTACGGATCCAATGTAAGCCAAGAGCGAGTGGATTACTTTGATGTGCAAACATATACAATAAAAATGTATAGCAGTTAGTGACAAAAGAGAGGACGCAAAATCAATATGACCCTTGAACAAGTCCCCCCAACAATTTTCCTAGATGACCATGTCATTGACGAAGCTTTAGAAATCGGCTAACCATCTAAGTTATGCGAAATGAAGAAAAATAAAGCAACAAACTATAGCTGGTCATGTCTTACGAAAAGAATTGAAGAAGATGCAGCCATAGACTACAAAATTTAGGACACAACAATAGTTTACAAATGAAAGAGGACAGAGTAGTAGTTTACATGCTGGAAAAGGACAGGGCAATGGTTTATGAGCTAGAAGAAAAATAAAACAGAGCAATGGATTACCAGCTAGAAGAAAAACAAAACAGAGCAATGGTCTGCAAGATGATATATGGGTTTTTTGCACATCTCAGTCAACTAATTTGCTGCCATATGCAAAACAGATGGGTGCCCTAAGAAGAACTACACTCTGGCAAGCTACCTTGCTATTAAATCATTAAACAAGCAGCAATAGTTTACATGCCGGAAAAGGTTTGAGCAATGGTTTTCAAGCTGGAAAATGACAGAACAATGGTTTACAAACGAATCTTTGTAAGAAATAGCATGAAGAGGTTATTGAGAATGAAGACAAATGAAAACACCTAAGGAAAGAAAAGAACACCCATACACGGCTGACCAAAGTCACAGCCCAGAAGCAATAGAAACCAGAAATGAAAAAGAATACGGGATAAAAATCTGGACATAAATCTGGAAGAAGAGAGCTGGTACACTGTCGCACATCTCCAAAGAAATTGAAATACACATACAGCCTTACAACCAGATGGTTTTAGGAACCAAAAATACATGGCAGTCATGGGAGGTGGAATTCTCTAATTTTGTTCTCTATGAAAAGGCACTACAAGAACCAAGGTGAAAGAAATACACAATTGTAAGGTCCATGACCCGGTAACAAATGCCAAAAGACTCCATGTGATCAGCAACCTCATGTGACAAAACATGGAAATCAAATTTGAAAGCAATAAACACATGGCCGCTACCAGTTTCAAGAGGAACAATCTGTTGCGGGCCTTGAGGCAACCGAAATACATGGTAAAATGATAAGATATTCGTCAAAACAATCCCTTACCACAGCAAGAATAGATAAAGTCCCTTACACTAACAAAAATTACAAACCTTTACAAAAGATTTGATCAAACCCAATGATTTTTCAGATTTGAAGAAGGTATAACCCTTGCCACAGCAAAAAGTATGAATTCCCTTACCTTATACGAGCAAATTCGCGAATTCTCGAAGTCCCAAGCTACACTACTTGATTATGCCGAATTTCTCCAAAGGAACAAGAAATTTATGGCTGAAAATTGAGAAGAGAGTGGGAGGGCCGGCTACCAGAGGAAACAAGAGGAGGGCTGGAAGAGAAAGAAGAAGAGCTATTTATATTAAAGCCCTAATTGGCAATTTACACAAAACTCCCTGAACTTTATCCACTTATTCAAAAGGCACCAAAACTTTCATAATATAGCAAAAAGACCACAAGCTTGCTTATTTAGTTATTTAATTATTTTAAAGCAATAATATAGCATAAAAATTTTGGGGTATTACATTCTCCCCACCTTAAAAGAATTCCGTCCTCGGAATATAACGTACCTTAAGAGTCAAAAAAGCTGAGGGTGCTTTCCGCGCATAGCATCCTCGAGTTCCCAAGTGGCTTCTTCCTTTGAATGGTTTCGCCAACGTACCTTAACTAATTTAATAGTTTTCGTGCGTAAAATTTGCTCCTTGCGGTCTAAAATCTCCACTGGGTATTCCTCGTATGAAAGATCCTCCCGAATCTCTACAGGTTCATAATGGATGACATGAGAAGGATCTGGTACGTATTTCCTCAATGTTGAGACATGAAACACATCATGCACTCGTGACAAACTCGGAGGTAAGGCAACCTGATAAGCGACTGGTCCAATCCTTCGCAAGATCTCGAACGGCCCAATAAATCTAGGGCTAAGCTTGCCCTTCTTCCCAAATCGCATTACTCCTTTCCAAGGTGACACTTTGAGAAATACATGATCTCCTACTTCAAACTCTAACTCACGTCTTCTACTATCAGCGTAACTCTTCTGGCGACTCTGAGCAACTAGCAAATTATCCTTAATCAAACGGATTTTCTCAGATGTAACTTGTACTATCTCTGGCCCCAAGGCACCCAAAAGTTTGTCCTCTCCAATCTCATACCAGCAAATTGGTGTTCTACACCTTCTACCATACAAAGCTTCAAAGGGTGCCATACCAATACTAGCCTGAAAGCTATTGTTATATGCAAACTCAACAAGTGGTAGTTGATCACCCCAGTTACTTTTAAAATTTAGTGAGCAAGCCCTAAGCATGTCCTCTAGAATTTGAATAGTCCTCTCTGACTGTCCATCACTTTGAGGATGATAAGCTGTACTAAGGTTAAGTCGTGTACCCAGAGCATCTTGCAAACTACGCCAGAACCTCGATGTAAAACGTGCATCTCTATCCGAAACTATTGAGACGGGCACGCCGTGTAGTCGAACAATCTCCTGAACATAGAGTTTAGCCAATCTCTCTAAGCTATAGGTAACTTTAACAGGAATAAAATGCGCTGACTTAGTCAAACGATCGATTATCACCCAAATTGAATCATGACCTTGCCTTGTCCTAGGCAAACCAGACACGAAGTCCATAGCAATATATTCCCACTTCCATTGAGGAATGGTAAGTGGTTGCAAAGGTCCACTTGGCCGTTGATGTTCCACTTTAACCTGCTGACAAATAAGACACCGAGCTACGAAGTCTGCTATCTCTCTTTTCATATCATTCCACCAAAACACGTCTCGTAAATCCCGATACATCTTAGTACTACCGGGATGTACTGTGAAGCCTGAACTGTGCGCATCCTGCATTATTTCCTCCTTTAACCCTACATCAGAAGGAACACACAGTCTGGTTCCATAACGTAATGCCCCCTCAGCATCAGTCCTGAACTCTGGCTGTTGACCTGCTCTAACTTGTTCTCTGATCTTAATTAATTTTGGATCTACAGTCTGAGCTTGTTTAATCCTTTCGATCAATGTAGGTTGCACCATTAAATTACCAAGATAGTTCCCAGACCCCGGTACCAAAATATCCACACACAAACTTTCAAGATCCGCAAGAATTTCTTTTTGTGAAATCCAAAGAGCTGCAATTGTACCAGTATTCTTTCTACTGAGAGCATCAGCAACCACATTGGCCTTCCCTGGATGATATAAAATCTTACAATCATAGTCCTTAAGTAATTCTAACCATCGACGTTGCCGCATATTTAACTCTTTCTGCGTGAATAAAAACTTAAGACTCTTATGATCCGTATATATCTCACACGTCTCACCATAGAGATAGTGCCTCCAAATTTTCAAGGCAAAAACTACGGCCGCTAACTCCAAGTCATGTGTTGGATAGTTCATTTCATACGTTTTGAGTTGCCGCGAACCATAAGCAATGACATGTCCATGCTGCATTAACACACATCCCAGACCTTTCTGTGAAGCATCGCTGTATATCACAAATCCTCCAGTCCCTGAAGGCAGAGAAAGGACAGGAGCTGAAACCAGTCTTTTCTTTAGCTCCAGAAAACTATGATCACACTCCTCTGACCACTCAAACTTAACCTTTTTCCGAGTCAACCGAGTTAATGGGGTAGCAAGCTTTGAAAATCCCTCAACAAACCTGCGATAATAGCCAGCCAAACCAAGGAAACTACGAACTTCTCTAACTGTCCTTGGTTTTTCCCAATTCCATACTGCTTCTACCTTAGATGGATCCACCGAGATCCCATCTTTAGACACCACATGCCCTAGAAACACAACTTTCTCAAGCCAAAATTCACATTTCTTGAACTTGGCATAAAGCTTCTCTTCCCTCAAAATCTGCAGCACCGTACATAAATGTTCTTCATGTTCCTCCTTGCTTTTGGAGTAAATCAGTATGTCATCAATAAAGACTATGACAAATTGGTCCAAATATTCCTTAAACACCCGATTCATCAAGTCCATGAATGCTGCAGGTGCATTCGTTAATCCAAACGGCATCACTACAAACTCATAGTGTCCATATCTTGTTCGAAAGGCAGTCTTGGGTATATCTTCCCTCCTAACCCTCAATTGGTGGTAACCTGACCTCAGGTCAATCTTGGAAAAATATTCAGCTCCTTGTAGTTGGTCAAACAAGTCGTCAATCCGTGGCAAAGGGTACTTATTACGAACTGTGACACGGTTCAACTCCCTATAATCAATGCACAACCTCATTGTTCCATCTTTCTTCTTTACAAATAAAACAGGAGCACCCCAAGGAGAGACGCTTGGGCGAATGAAGCCTTTCTCAAGCAATTCTTGAAGTTGCACCTTAAGCTCTTTGAGTTCGGCAGGAGCCATGCGGTAAGGAGCCTTAGAAATCGGAGCAACTCCTGGTACAAGATCTATAATAAACTCGACTTCACGGTTCGGAGGAAGACCAGGAAGCTCTTCGGGAAACACGTCTGAAAATTCACTAACGATGGGAATATCTGACAAGTTCTGATCAGCTATACGGGTATCCACAATGTGAGCTAAAAATCCCTGACACCCCTTCCTGAGTAGTCGTCTAGCCCGTAAGGCAGAAATAAGACAAGAAGACGTAACGGAAGTAGAACCTTTAAACTTAAACTTAGATTGACCGGGAATCTGAAAATGGACTTCTTTGGCATAACAATCCAATGAGGCATGATAAGAAGACAACCAGTCCATACCAAGAATAACATCAAAATCCCGAATATCCATAACTATAAGGTCAACCGGTAACTCTCTACCCTCAATGTGAACCACACAAGACTTGTACACCGTAGATACTAGAATAGATTTCCCCACTGGGGTATCAATCATCAAATCAAATTCTAAGGGTTGTGGTTCTAAATCCAATTTACACGCAAGAGAAGAGGTTATAAATGAATGTGTGGATCCAGGGTCTAATAATGCATGGAATGAATAAGAACCGATCTGAATTGTACCTGCTACCACGTCATTGGAAGCTGTGGCATCTCTGGCAGTCAAGGCATAAGCACGGCCCTGAACTCTCGGCCTCTGATCCCCTGTAGATGGCTTGGTCCCACCCTGAGTTTGCATGTTATAAGTCTTCTCCCCTGGTCTCTCTTTCTTTGGATACGGGCATTCCACAGCATAATGTCCCACCTTCCCACAGTTGAAGCAAGAATTTGTTAAACGATGGCATGGCCTATCCCCATGATCTTTACCGCAGGTATCACAAATCTTTGAAAGCCTTCGAGTCGATCGCACGCCTTCTTGTAAAGCTAATTTCTTCTTGTTCTGACCACCACCCTTGTTCTTGTCTGAAGTTTCTGTACGGCCTCTCTTATGCCTCTGTTCCTCCTTCTCTTTCTGAAACTCTTCGTAGTCTGCCTCTAAAATTTCAGCCCGTTCCACCACCTTAGCATAAGTCGGAAGCTTCAGTGCCAACAACCTGTTCTTAATGCCTCGCCTTAATCCTTTCTCAAACCTTCTTGCTTTACGATTCTCAGTATCAACCAGATGTGGGGCATATCTTGATAATGAGGTGAACTTCGCCTCATATTGTGCCACTGTCATGTCGTTCTGTACCAACTTCAAGAATTCTTCCTCCTTCTGATCTCTTACATTCTGAGGAAAGTATTTCTCAAAGAAAATAGTTTTAAATCGCTCCCAAGTCATGGGATGATTAGCACTGATCCTCTGCGTGCGCTTGACCATTTTCCACCAATGGTCAGCTTCATCTTCTAACATGAAAACCGCATATGCCACCTTTTGTTCATCACTACTGTTCCGAAGGTCAAATACCTTCTCATTTTGGTTCACCCACGCCTCGGCCTTCTCTGGATCGGGTTCCCCCTTAAAAGCGGGCACTAACTTCTTAAATTTTTCAACATCTCCAGTTCTAATTCCATCATTTTGCCCTTGGTTTTGATTTTGATTCATCGGTATCCCGCCACCTCCGGCTATTAAGTTCGCCAAGTTCTGAAAGCCTTGTACAATGGCGTCAGCAACTCCACCATTCGTTGGTGGATTGTGAAGATCGTTGGTGTCACGACTAGCGCGTCTAGGAGGCATAGTTATCCTAACACACCAAATGAAACAGTATGAGCCTACAAATGTACAAAGGATACACGCTAAATAAAAAAAATGATTTTTGGTAGCAGAAGGAGACCAATTTAGTTGCACATTTAGTTCGCAACTATTTAGGCTTAGGCTCACACGAGTCTACAGAATCACAAACCTAAGCTCTGATACCAACCTTGTCACGCCCCGAAAACGGAAGCCGTGACTGTAATCAAAGTTCCTGAAAATACTGTTGTAACTCTAGTGACAGCGATATAGACAGAGCAACTAAATCCTTTGAAATAAAATATCTCCATAAAACAAAGAATCTAATGCAATCCGTTCTCTTAAAAATCCATTACAAAACAAATTTACTAAACGCAGCGGCTAAACCAATCATATGAAATTAATTCTATCAAATTACCCGTTTTCGGGTAAAGTTCTCAAAACAAACTGCAATCTAATTAACTCAAAAGAAATCTCAAAGCTCCAATGCCGTCACACGGATCCTTAGTCACTTTCATGACCTGTGGCAAGGGGCAAGGTAGAGTGAAAGGGGTGAGCTCAAACAGCTCAGTAAGGTACAAAAACAACAAGATATCAAAGCAACAACTAACAGAGTCAAACGACAATACTTGATGGAATGGGCAAACCAAATTCTTATATCAAATGCCAAAACAAACGTAATTAAGCATTAACCCTAAACATATAAATAAGATGTTGGGAATGCTACACAACAAAAATACGATGACTATGTTGGTCATAAGACCCAAACGTCGAACCAAACGTACAAACATCAAACGTGTGCTACCGGTAGCATGCTAAGCATCTATTAATCGCCAGCATATAATCAAACGTGTGTCCAAAGGACCCTCTCAATTTGAGAGTTGTTCAAACATAGTCAATGTCAATTTTAAATTGACGCTCACAAACGTACGGATCCAATGTAAGCCAAGAGCGAGTGGATTACTTTGATGTGCAAACATATACAATAAAAATGTATAGCAGTTAGTGACAAAAGAGAGGACGCAAAATCAATATGACCCTTGAACAAGTCCCCCCAACAATTTTCCTAGATGACCATGTCATTGACGAAGCTTTAGAAATCGGCTAACCATCTAAGTTATGCGAAATGAAGAAAAATAAAGCAACAAACTATAGCTGGTCATGTCTTACGAAAAGAATTGAAGAAGATGCAGCCATAGACTACAAAATTTAGGACACAACAATAGTTTACAAATGAAAGAGGACAGAGTAGTAGTTTACATGCTGGAAAAGGACAGGGCAATGGTTTATGAGCTAGAAGAAAAATAAAACAGAGCAATGGATTACCAGCTAGAAGAAAAACAAAACAGAGCAATGGTCTGCAAGATGATATATGGGTTTTTTGCACATCTCAGTCAACTAATTTGCTGCCATATGCAAAACAGATGGGTGCCCTAAGAAGAACTACACTCTGGCAAGCTACCTTGCTATTAAATCATTAAACAAGCAGCAATAGTTTACATGCCGGAAAAGGTTTGAGCAATGGTTTTCAAGCTGGAAAATGACAGAACAATGGTTTACAAACGAATCTTTGTAAGAAATAGCATGAAGAGGTTATTGAGAATGAAGACAAATGAAAACACCTAAGGAAAGAAAAGAACACCCATACACGGCTGACCAAAGTCACAGCCCAGAAGCAATAGAAACCAGAAATGAAAAAGAATACGGGATAAAAATCTGGACATAAATCTGGAAGAAGAGAGCTGGTACACTGTCGCACATCTCCAAAGAAATTGAAATACACATACAGCCTTACAACCAGATGGTTTTAGGAACCAAAAATACATGGCAGTCATGGGAGGTGGAATTCTCTAATTTTGTTCTCTATGAAAAGGCACTACAAGAACCAAGGTGAAAGAAATACACAATTGTAAGGTCCATGACCCGGTAACAAATGCCAAAAGACTCCATGTGATCAGCAACCTCATGTGACAAAACATGGAAATCAAATTTGAAAGCAATAAACACATGGCCGCTACCAGTTTCAAGAGGAACAATCTGTTGCGGGCCTTGAGGCAACCGAAATACATGGTAAAATGATAAGATATTCGTCAAAACAATCCCTTACCACAGCAAGAATAGATAAAGTCCCTTACACTAACAAAAATTACAAACCTTTACAAAAGATTTGATCAAACCCAATGATTTTTCAGATTTGAAGAAGGTATAACCCTTGCCACAGCAAAAAGTATGAATTCCCTTACCTTATACGAGCAAATTCGCGAATTCTCGAAGTCCCAAGCTACACTACTTGATTATGCCGAATTTCTCCAAAGGAACAAGAAATTTATGGCTGAAAATTGAGAAGAGAGTGGGAGGGCCGGCTACCAGAGGAAACAAGAGGAGGGCTGGAAGAGAAAGAAGAAGAGCTATTTATATTAAAGCCCTAATTGGCAATTTACACAAAACTCCCTGAACTTTATCCACTTATTCAAAAGGCACCAAAACTTTCATAATATAGCAAAAAGACCACAAGCTTGCTTATTTAGTTATTTAATTATTTTAAAGCAATAATATAGCATAAAAATTTTGGGGTATTACATTCTCCCCACCTTAAAAGAATTCCGTCCTCGGAATATAACGTACCTTAAGAGTCAAAAAAGCTGAGGGTGCTTTCCGCGCATAGCATCCTCGAGTTCCCAAGTGGCTTCTTCCTTTGAATGGTTTCGCCAACGTACCTTAACTAATTTAATAGTTTTCGTGCGTAAAATTTGCTCCTTGCGGTCTAAAATCTCCACTGGGTATTCCTCGTATGAAAGATCCTCCCGAATCTCTACAGGTTCATAATGGATGACATGAGAAGGATCTGGTACGTATTTCCTCAATGTTGAGACATGAAACACATCATGCACTCGTGACAAACTCGGAGGTAAGGCAACCTGATAAGCGACTGGTCCAATCCTTCGCAAGATCTCGAACGGCCCAATAAATCTAGGGCTAAGCTTGCCCTTCTTCCCAAATCGCATTACTCCTTTCCAAGGTGACACTTTGAGAAATACATGATCTCCTACTTCAAACTCTAACTCACGTCTTCTACTATCAGCGTAACTCTTCTGGCGACTCTGAGCAACTAGCAAATTATCCTTAATCAAACGGATTTTCTCAGATGTAACTTGTACTATCTCTGGCCCCAAGGCACCCAAAAGTTTGTCCTCTCCAATCTCATACCAGCAAATTGGTGTTCTACACCTTCTACCATACAAAGCTTCAAAGGGTGCCATACCAATACTAGCCTGAAAGCTATTGTTATATGCAAACTCAACAAGTGGTAGTTGATCACCCCAGTTACTTTTAAAATTTAGTGAGCAAGCCCTAAGCATGTCCTCTAGAATTTGAATAGTCCTCTCTGACTGTCCATCACTTTGAGGATGATAAGCTGTACTAAGGTTAAGTCGTGTACCCAGAGCATCTTGCAAACTACGCCAGAACCTCGATGTAAAACGTGCATCTCTATCCGAAACTATTGAGACGGGCACGCCGTGTAGTCGAACAATCTCCTGAACATAGAGTTTAGCCAATCTCTCTAAGCTATAGGTAACTTTAACAGGAATAAAATGCGCTGACTTAGTCAAACGATCGATTATCACCCAAATTGAATCATGACCTTGCCTTGTCCTAGGCAAACCAGACACGAAGTCCATAGCAATATATTCCCACTTCCATTGAGGAATGGTAAGTGGTTGCAAAGGTCCACTTGGCCGTTGATGTTCCACTTTAACCTGCTGACAAATAAGACACCGAGCTACGAAGTCTGCTATCTCTCTTTTCATATCATTCCACCAAAACACGTCTCGTAAATCCCGATACATCTTAGTACTACCGGGATGTACTGTGAAGCCTGAACTGTGCGCATCCTGCATTATTTCCTCCTTTAACCCTACATCAGAAGGAACACACAGTCTGGTTCCATAACGTAATGCCCCCTCAGCATCAGTCCTGAACTCTGGCTGTTGACCTGCTCTAACTTGTTCTCTGATCTTAATTAATTTTGGATCTACAGTCTGAGCTTGTTTAATCCTTTCGATCAATGTAGGTTGCACCATTAAATTACCAAGATAGTTCCCAGACCCCGGTACCAAAATATCCACACACAAACTTTCAAGATCCGCAAGAATTTCTTTTTGTGAAATCCAAAGAGCTGCAATTGTACCAGTATTCTTTCTACTGAGAGCATCAGCAACCACATTGGCCTTCCCTGGATGATATAAAATCTTACAATCATAGTCCTTAAGTAATTCTAACCATCGACGTTGCCGCATATTTAACTCTTTCTGCGTGAATAAAAACTTAAGACTCTTATGATCCGTATATATCTCACACGTCTCACCATAGAGATAGTGCCTCCAAATTTTCAAGGCAAAAACTACGGCCGCTAACTCCAAGTCATGTGTTGGATAGTTCATTTCATACGTTTTGAGTTGCCGCGAACCATAAGCAATGACATGTCCATGCTGCATTAACACACATCCCAGACCTTTCTGTGAAGCATCGCTGTATATCACAAATCCTCCAGTCCCTGAAGGCAGAGAAAGGACAGGAGCTGAAACCAGTCTTTTCTTTAGCTCCAGAAAACTATGATCACACTCCTCTGACCACTCAAACTTAACCTTTTTCCGAGTCAACCGAGTTAATGGGGTAGCAAGCTTTGAAAATCCCTCAACAAACCTGCGATAATAGCCAGCCAAACCAAGGAAACTACGAACTTCTCTAACTGTCCTTGGTTTTTCCCAATTCCATACTGCTTCTACCTTAGATGGATCCACCGAGATCCCATCTTTAGACACCACATGCCCTAGAAACACAACTTTCTCAAGCCAAAATTCACATTTCTTGAACTTGGCATAAAGCTTCTCTTCCCTCAAAATCTGCAGCACCGTACATAAATGTTCTTCATGTTCCTCCTTGCTTTTGGAGTAAATCAGTATGTCATCAATAAAGACTATGACAAATTGGTCCAAATATTCCTTAAACACCCGATTCATCAAGTCCATGAATGCTGCAGGTGCATTCGTTAATCCAAACGGCATCACTACAAACTCATAGTGTCCATATCTTGTTCGAAAGGCAGTCTTGGGTATATCTTCCCTCCTAACCCTCAATTGGTGGTAACCTGACCTCAGGTCAATCTTGGAAAAATATTCAGCTCCTTGTAGTTGGTCAAACAAGTCGTCAATCCGTGGCAAAGGGTACTTATTACGAACTGTGACACGGTTCAACTCCCTATAATCAATGCACAACCTCATTGTTCCATCTTTCTTCTTTACAAATAAAACAGGAGCACCCCAAGGAGAGACGCTTGGGCGAATGAAGCCTTTCTCAAGCAATTCTTGAAGTTGCACCTTAAGCTCTTTGAGTTCGGCAGGAGCCATGCGGTAAGGAGCCTTAGAAATCGGAGCAACTCCTGGTACAAGATCTATAATAAACTCGACTTCACGGTTCGGAGGAAGACCAGGAAGCTCTTCGGGAAACACGTCTGAAAATTCACTAACGATGGGAATATCTGACAAGTTCTGATCAGCTATACGGGTATCCACAATGTGAGCTAAAAATCCCTGACACCCCTTCCTGAGTAGTCGTCTAGCCCGTAAGGCAGAAATAAGACAAGAAGACGTAACGGAAGTAGAACCTTTAAACTTAAACTTAGAACCTTTAAAAATCCCTGACACCCCTTCATAATTGTCGCTAAAAGTTGATAATAAAATTCGGTCAAGCTAATTTTCACTAAAGACATTGTTCATACCCTATTTTGGTCAGACTAGCAAGGCCAGCTAGGGGACCCACTTTGCACGACACATCACCCAGTCGACGATCAGTTATTCAACGCTCACAGGCCGGTCAAAGCGTCACATAATCAAGTCACGTGCTTTTTTCTTTTGAGAAGCAACCTTAGTATGCCTCCCCCCCAGGGGGTCGGCCACCCAAAGGGAGTCGGCCACCCTAGGGGGTCGGCCCTACCTTGATGACCGACGTCCGTCGCCCATGGTCGTGCGCCGAAGTCGCAGCGACCTTCGTCGCCCGCGTCCGCGCTCCAACTCCGCAACTCTCGTCGCTCGAGCGCCATCTCCGCGACCTTCGTCGCCAGCGTCCGCATGACAGCTCCGCGACTCTAGTCGCCAGCACACCTTCACTACGACCTTCGTCGCAGCGCCCATGCGCCACTTCCATGACATGTGCCCCGGCACCAAGTATTGTTCTGCAACGGTTGTCGCTGCGCCCATGCGCCACAATCATGTCACAGGCCTCTGGGTATCACACTTATTCACCACACCATGCGCCCCTACCATGGACGTGGGACATGCTTCAACCCACTCTCCGGAGTGTGCGGCATTCCAGGGGCTCCGCTCGTAGTGCTCCGGCACGAGGACCCCTCACCGCAGCATGGGCTTATCTCCATCACGGGCTTAGCGTCATCGCCGGCTCAATCAGTAGGGGCTTTGGCCCTCGCAGCAGGATGGGCTCGCAACCCTGGAGCCATCATCGGCACAACCTTGAAGCCACTGACATTACACTTATAGGGAGCTCCGACGCGAAGACTTCACCGCAACGGACCCTAAGCACCAAGCAGCGACCATGGTCACTCATGTTACTCATGTTGCTGTTGATCGTCGACACCATCAAGGCAATGACCCACGGGTCACTCTGGGACAGGAGCAGGTCCTTGGAGGGCATCGTGCCTAGTCCACCTGGCAGTTGGCTACAGGGGCAACCCTCACCGATGTCAGGTTCTCTACGCGTCTCTTGACTCACCTAATAGGATTCCGTAAGGGCTTGGACTGGAGGCTGGGGCAACGGGCTACTCTGACCATGCTACCGCGGCATGATCAGTCTCCTCAGACAGGCAGAGAGATGTTGCAGGGCAGGGCAGCATGAACTTAGGGACCAATAGTCCCAACGGAGAATCAGTGCTTTGGCCCCCCTAGCGACGTGTCTTTCCCGGGGGTGACACATGTCAACTTATGACACATGCACATTTTTGCCTATAAATAGTAGACTTTGGAGCTTTTCCAAGGATCTTTCTCTCATTTGAACTTTTCGCTTTTTCTCTCTAAAAAGACATTCTCTCTGGAATTCTTAGAGAAACACACTTGGACTCCCGTCTCTGGACCCTCATTTTGCCCTTGGTTTTGACTGTTGATTCATCGGTATCCCGCCACCTGCCGGCTGCCAGTTCGCCACCTTCTGAAAGCCTTGTACAGGCGTTGCAACTCCCCTTTCGTTGGTGGACTGGAAGATCGTTGTGTCACGACTAGCGCGTCTAGGAGGCATAGTTATCCTAACACACCAAATGAAACAGTATGAGCCTACAAATGTACAAAGGATACACGCTAAATAAAAAAAATGATTTTTGGTAGCAGAAGGAGACCAATTTAGTTGCACATTTAGTTCGCAACTATTTAGGCTTAGGCTCACACGAGTCTACAGAATCACAAACCTAAGCTCTGATACCAACCTTGTCACGCCCCGAAAACGGAAGCCGTGACTGTAATCAAAGTTCCTGAAAATACTGTTGTAACTCTAGTGACAGCGATATAGACAGAGCAACTAAATCCTTTGAAATAAAATATCTCCATAAAACAAAGAATCTAATGCAATCCGTTCTCTTAAAAATCCATTACAAAACAAATTTACTAAACGCAGCGGCTAAACCAATCATATGAAATTAATTCTATCAAATTACCCGTTTTCGGGTAAAGTTCTCAAAACAAACTGCAATCTAATTAACTCAAAAGAAATCTCAAAGCTCCAATGCCGTCACACGGATCCTTAGTCACTTTCATGACCTGTGGCAAGGGGCAAGGTAGAGTGAAAGGGGTGAGCTCAAACAGCTCAGTAAGGTACAAAAACAACAAGATATCAAAGCAACAACTAACAGAGTCAAACGACAATACTTGATGGAATGGGCAAACCAAATTCTTATATCAAATGCCAAAACAAACGTAATTAAGCATTAACCCTAAACATATAAATAAGATGTTGGGAATGCTACACAACAAAAATACGATGACTATGTTGGTCATAAGACCCAAACGTCGAACCAAACGTACAAACATCAAACGTGTGCTACCGGTAGCATGCTAAGCATCTATTAATCGCCAGCATATAATCAAACGTGTGTCCAAAGGACCCTCTCAATTTGAGAGTTGTTCAAACATAGTCAATGTCAATTTTAAATTGACGCTCACAAACGTACGGATCCAATGTAAGCCAAGAGCGAGTGGATTACTTTGATGTGCAAACATATACAATAAAAATGTATAGCAGTTAGTGACAAAAGAGAGGACGCAAAATCAATATGACCCTTGAACAAGTCCCCCCAACAATTTTCCTAGATGACCATGTCATTGACGAAGCTTTAGAAATCGGCTAACCATCTAAGTTATGCGAAATGAAGAAAAATAAAGCAACAAACTATAGCTGGTCATGTCTTACGAAAAGAATTGAAGAAGATGCAGCCATAGACTACAAAATTTAGGACACAACAATAGTTTACAAATGAAAGAGGACAGAGTAGTAGTTTACATGCTGGAAAAGGACAGGGCAATGGTTTATGAGCTAGAAGAAAAATAAAACAGAGCAATGGATTACCAGCTAGAAGAAAAACAAAACAGAGCAATGGTCTGCAAGATGATATATGGGTTTTTTGCACATCTCAGTCAACTAATTTGCTGCCATATGCAAAACAGATGGGTGCCCTAAGAAGAACTACACTCTGGCAAGCTACCTTGCTATTAAATCATTAAACAAGCAGCAATAGTTTACATGCCGGAAAAGGTTTGAGCAATGGTTTTCAAGCTGGAAAATGACAGAACAATGGTTTACAAACGAATCTTTGTAAGAAATAGCATGAAGAGGTTATTGAGAATGAAGACAAATGAAAACACCTAAGGAAAGAAAAGAACACCCATACACGGCTGACCAAAGTCACAGCCCAGAAGCAATAGAAACCAGAAATGAAAAAGAATACGGGATAAAAAATCTGGACATAAATCTCGAAGAAGAGAGCTGGTACACTGTCGCACATCTCCAAAGAAATTGAAATACACATACAGCCTTACAACCAGATGGTTTTAGGAACCAAAAATACATGGCAGTCATGGGAGGTGGAATTCTCTAATTTTGTTCTCTATGAAAAGGCACTACAAGAACCAAGGTGAAAGAAATACACAATTGTAAGGTCCATGACCCGGTAACAAATGCCAAAAGACTCCATGTGATCAGCAACCTCATGTGACAAAACATGGAAATCAAATTTGAAAGCAATAAACACATGGCCGCTACCAGTTTCAAGAGGAACAATCTGTTGCGGGCCTTGA